>CM053772.1:172068534-172104887 GCA_028658325.1 Potorous gilbertii | reverse complement strand
GGGCTTTTGGCAGCAGGCTTGACTGCTCTTCAATGGTGGCTTATCTGCTGGTTCTCAGGTGGGGGCAGGGCAGCCTCTCAGGCTCAGTTCCCTCAGGGGGTTTATACAGAGATCCTTTGTAGTGGAGCTGGGGTGGAGCTAGCCCCTCTGGGAGTCTCTGGCTGAGCTGCCTCTGCCTCTGGCAGAGCTGCCTCAGCCTCTGCCGCAGCGGCCGCTTCCCAGGGGTTCTGAGTCCCGGAGATCCCCCGTTCCCCTCTCAGCCCGTCTCTCTCACTGACCTGTGCGTCTGTGGGTGGAGGGACCTTCGCAGCTGCCGGAGGTTCAGGTCCCTGACACCTGCAGGGCTCTGCTCGCTCCTCTCAGTGCTTCGTGGCCGGGCCATTATCTCTTTTTTTTTAAAAGATATACGGTATTGAACTGGTTACTCTGGAGAAATGTTAATTAGGAATCAAAGCAAGGTTTTCAAAAACTAGATCCAGTATAAGGATGTTTGACTATAAAATACATTAAGAACCCCAAATTAACTTGACAGATGAGTAGTAAACATTTTCTGGACATGGATAATGTCAGGATTTGCCTTGTTTAGCTATGTAGGTTTGCTATAATACTGACTTTCTTTCTTTTTAAAAAATGTTCTCCTACCTCCCAATTTTTGTTTCCATTGGGAGTTGAGTAATCATAAGTGAAAGAGAGCAAATGCTTATTAATTGAAAAAATTTAATTTAAAAAACTCACTATATCTAATTATGGACAATGGTCAAACTACATGTGTGTATGCATGTATGTATGTATGTGCATGTATGTATGTGTGTGTGTATATATATATATATATATATATATATATATATATATATATATATACACATACAGATGTGGTTGTCCATTCTTAAAGAGGACTAAAATGATATCACTACATTACAGTCAAGTTACAGTGTGCCTGATGCAGCTGATCAGAACAATATGAAATCAGAATGCTCCACCAGAGATCAGGAACAAACATCCATGTGAAAATTTTGGATAGATTATCTAAATTTCAGAATCTTGTGTTTCTTTTTATCTGCTTTGCTCATAGAGCATAGCACGTTCTATGATGAGGACATGTCATAGAGGGGGGGAATTGCACCAGTGTTCTCATGTTGCACAATTAATTCCAACATTCCTAACAGAGATCTTGAGGATATCTTGGTATTCTAACCATCATGTGAGCATTTTTTCGCATGAATTTTCTATAAAATAACCTTTTTGGCAAGTGTATATTTGGTATTTGGACAATGTGGCCAGACCATAAGAGGCCAGACTTCTGAAGTGTGTGTGTGTGTTTATATGTATGTATATATATCTTAGATAGATGGATACATATTATTTATATATACACATATACACATGTATGTGTGTATGCATTTGGATGTGCATGTATAATTGTATGCATACATATATGTGTATGTATATTTAAGCATATACATAGTATACACACATAACACACACACATATATGGTATAGACACAGGCACACACACACACAATCACCATGGAGACTCAGAAACAAGTTTTGTTTTGGTTTTATCTATGTAGCTGGGAAGTTGAGAAAGGCTACTTCAAATCTATAAGTGAAGAAATCACCAAATGCTTAATACCAAAATAATCTCCAATAGCTTTCTTGGAAAATTGGAACAAATGAATAGTAGCAAAACAAATGAATAGATGGAAAAAAAGATTGAAAGCTAGGAAACATGAGAAAGATGCTTCTTCATGGCTATTTCATATTTTCTCCAATAAACCAAAATATTATAAGAAATATCTCATAGGAAAGAAGCCCATTGTGAAGATCTGACACATATCCATCTATTACAATGAAGTAGCTTCTATATATTCAGTTTTCTTGTAAGCATCTGTTTAGTTCAAATGTTTCCCATAAATTATATTTATCAATTTATCTTTGATGCTGTCTGTTTATTTTAACTAATCTCTATTTTTTTAAAAGTAGCTTCATCTCTTTCCTTGAATTGACAAGATAATTTTCACAAGGCGGTTGGCAGACGTGGCCTCAGTATTGTTTTATGATGGTAGGATAATGTCTGGGGATATTTTACAGTCACCTGGTCACTCAATAAATATTCACCAATTATGAGTTACAATTACAATTGCAATGACATAGTGATTGATGCTATTATCTGGTGAAAGATGATTATTTTTTTCCAGCATCAAAGGTAGTACAAGCTTCATGATTCCTGAGGGAGAAAGCAATTTTTAGCATCTCTATCTTTTATTAATTCAAGGTTCTTCAACAGAAACCAAGGCAAATGTTCCCAAAGACTCCTCTCAATTGTCTCTTTCTTGTCAGCAATTTGACTTTCAGATGTGTTAGTTTTATAACTTCAATGTGGTCATTTGAAAGATGTGTGATTTTATTGGTCTGAGAACTCCCCACTACTAATGCCAATGGCAACTTCTACATGTTTTATGAGTTGCTATGGCCAGAATTCTGATAATAAGCCTTTACATACATAGTATGTTCCTAGAGAATGGAAATGGACATACATATTTAGGAGAGATAAAGTTGTTGCTGGAAGGAATGAGAAACTTTTCAGTCCTACTAAGTGATATCACTTTCTTTGCATGGTCTGAAGCTACCCAAAAGAACCAGGTAGAGATTAAATTAATTTGAAAGGGGTGTAGCTCAAATAATATGAGTTTTCTCTTTCATGTAAGTTACTAGGTCACATGTGCTCTCTATACTTGTTTCTTCTCTCACTGGTGATACAGTAATACATGTGAAAATATTTCTTTAGGGAAGTTGGGAAGGGGTATAGAATGTTATTTGTCACTTATTTTGCTATTCATTTAACTACAAGTATTTTAATTTAATATTCCATGTCTTCTGTTTAAAGAAATATGGTAAACATTTTTTTGTTGGATGGGTCAGAAATGACTTTGGATAGCAATTAACCCAGAGCAGAACTACTTGAAGGTGAGGAGATTCGGCGAGGGAGGTCCTGAGTTAGGGATGCCCCAACCTATGCAAAGCTTTAGAAATCACAGTTCTTTTCATTCTACAATGAAAAGGAGTCAAATTTTAATTTATTGTTGTTAATATCAAGTAATATATTTAGTTGGGTGAGAATAGAGAAGCCTTCATTTTCATTTCTGTTTTAGCACAATTTCTTATATTGGATTTAATGCTTCAAGTGATACATAAATGAAATTACTTATGGGAATACATAGGGAATTTTTATTTCATCAGCAAGGAGAATTTCTTATGTAGGAACTCTTTTCAGCAACACAGACCAATCACTCATGTAAAGTCTGTAAAGTACTCATGAAGTATCTCTTATGAAGTAGGCACTATGGTAAATAATGGGAATAAATATAAAAGTAAAAGACAGTTTCTCCTGTTAGAATGTTAGTAACAAAATAGAAACAGCTACATATAATCAAACTATATAGGAAATAAGTTAGACATAATCCAGAGTAAAACCACTAGAATTAAAGAGGATTAGAAAAAGCTATAGGTGATTTAATATATAAGGCCTAATTGTCACAGTCACAGAAATTAAGTGAATTAGATTAAGTTATACAAACAATAAGGACCAGAGATTGAATTTGAATATAAACCTTCAAGAGTAATTCCAAGTCCAACATTTTAGTATCACACTATACTACTTTTCATTGTAGTTGTGGTAGTTGTGAGCAAATTTATTGGACAAATTCTAAAAATAAAAGGGCAAAGACCTCAGCATATAAGTCCCATTTCATAGTTAAAGAAAATGAGCCATAAAAAGGTTGTAAAATTTACTTATGGCCGTAAAACAAGAAAAAAAATGAAGCATATAGTGGAGCTAAGGAGAAACTGATCTGTCATTTTCATTTTTCCTTTTGTTATTCCATGTATACTTTAATGACAATTATTTCAAAATTCACAAAGTATAAACTTGAAGCTTTCTTTAATTGATAGTTTTTTTTCCAAGAGGACAGAAACTTCACTAGAACAACTTTTTTTTCATATTTACCTTTATATTCCTAGAATTTAAAATATTTTTTGTCCAATATAGGTTATAATACATGTTGAATTAATTTGAATGACTATGAATGTCATATGAATGTCATAAAAATCATACTTCAAATTCAATATCTATGTCTTTGGAAATGTTTCATGTATTATAAGCTTTTAGGTCAGGGCCCAAAAAACATCAAAAGATTTGTGTGACTTAGATTTCAAATCCCCTACCAACAAGAATACTAAACAGAATACAAGGTTAGGGTGAAGAGAAAAGGTCAAGACTGAAGAGGAAAGGAAGAGAAAAGAAACAAAAACTTTAAAAAAGTAAATAAATTGCAAGCTGTCTTCTGTTCCAGTCTTTTTTTTCTTTTATTCATTATTTTCATCAAAACTATTTACAAACTATTTATGAAACTTACATTCCTTCACTGAGAAATTAAATTTGAAAGATGATTTCATATATTATTGTGTGTTTCTAGGATGCAAGAAAACTTAGGAGTCATCTGATGCATTCCAAATCTCTACTTTAATAATTCTCTAATTTAATAAATCTATAATTAACAGATATTTGAAAACTCAAAAAAGTGGTTTCATAAGTTTTTATAAAACTAATTTTCCAAATAAATATCTTCTATATAATATCATAGATATTTGTATGTTCTGTAGTTTATATTCTTGTCATTTTATGAGCTCTTGAGCTTGAAAGTTCACCTACTGCTCTTGACCTCCAGTTCATATCTTCTTGATGTAAGATTTATCTTAGAGTAACCATGCTTTCAAAGAACTAGTCAGGCTAGCCTTCATATACTCAGGCAAGTCTAGAAGTCAGTGTTCCCTTTGACCATGTCAGTATAATCAAAATCAAAGTAAACTGATGCCATCAAGCTATGAATTTAAGGACACTCTAACTAATCGCTTTATGAACACTTCAGGGTTTTTAGATGATGTGACATAATTCTTCCATTCATAATTTTTCTGACAATTGTTGTTCAATTAATATCATTATGTCTCCAGTTGATTTATGCTTATTAAGAATTTGTTTAATTTATATTTAATTATAATATTCACTTTTTTCTTTACCTATCTTTGAGTTCCCCAAATGTTAGTTATCTACAGTTAAAAATATGTAAAGTCAGAGAAAATCTTTATTCATTCCTAAGCAATAATATCAATAAATGTTATAGCGTCCTAATATTAGATTTGTAATACTTCACCCTAAAACTTTTTCTTAATAGATTCTAACATTAAGACTCTAAAGACAGCCTCAAGTAAGCCATATAATTTTATGACTGCAGTCAAGGCAGCATGTGGTATGCAAACAAATTTATTGATAACATGAAAAACACAAAATAAATGTTTGATAGCAGTTGAAATGGGGATTGCTAAGGGATATTGTCAGGCTATTCACAGAAACTCATGGGTTTCATGCTGTTTTTGACTCAGTAACTCAGCATTACTTATTACAACTCCACTTGCCCTCTGAACAGTTAAAGAAAATAAAATTAAGAAGTCAAATATCATATATAAGCAACTATTTCCCCTGAACCAGGCACACTCAAAAAGGTCATGTTAATAATTTTCTATTGTAGATCTTAAAAAAGAATCTTTACTACACATACTTTCAATGTTCTCTGACCCCAATATCTCAGGCACCTTTCTTCTTCCCTAAGTATATAAATCAACAAAGATGCATAAAATACCATGTACATATAACAAAGCATCACATACACATATACCTACTGAATTTACCTGGGGGAGTGGCACCAAAATAGCAACAAGATAGAATCAATAACCCAGGTGAACTTTTAGAAAAATTTCCCTCCAAACAACTTTAAAATAACTACTCGAATAAAATTTTGGAACAGCAAAAGCAAAAAACATTTTTAGAGAGAGCCCTTCCCACTCAGTCTTAGATGAGTTTTCCACTAAAGGAGGAAGACAGAAGAGGTCTTTGATACAAATAGGAGGCAGACCCCACTGCATGCAGTGTCAGCAACATTTGACTTTGGCAGGTTTGGGAGGGAGTCGTGAAGGTGAGGAGCAGCTTTAGAGTTATAAGTTCAGATATCATGGTAAGGGGATCAGAAAACTGATGAGAAAGAGATTACAAGGGACCCTTTGTGGCCCTGGGTGCAACCAGTGCTGCCAGGCAAGTCCATTGCATTGAAGTAGTTCTAGGTAGCAGTTCCAAGATGGAAAGGAGAGCTTGTGTTGAGTCACAAAACATCAAGGTCTCTGGTCACAGTTCCAGAGTAAAGAAGAGAGTAAGCCTTTGCAGGTATAGGGTAACAGGGGACTTGGTCATAGCTCCAGGGCCAAGAAGAGTACTAGAACTTTGCAGGTGCAGGGGAGCAGGCTCATTCCCAGCTAAACACCAAGGCAGAGAGTAGGAGATCCATTAACACACCTCTATTTAGATCACTTCACCTTGTAAGCACCACAAACTTGCAGACCCCAAGTACTAGGGCTGAAAACAGAGACACAAAAAAGCCTAAATTTAAGACAGTGACTTCCCAACCCCAGGTGATCATAACCCAACCCTAACATAAAGTTTGTAATTAAAAAATCAACTAGAAAAACATAAAAAACCAAACAAATAACTTGGCCATTAATACTGCGATGATGAGGAAGATCAAGACATAATCTCAGAAGACAGCTATGTGAAAACAGCTGAAACCAAAGCCTCAATAAATACTAACTGGACCTAAGCAAAAGAAAAATTTCGGTAAGAGTTAAATAAAAATAAAATAAGAAATGTAGGGGAAAAATTGAGGAAAGTAATGAGAGTAATTGAAGAAAAGTTGAGGAAAGTAAAAGAAGAGTAATAACACAAAAAATATTACGAAAAGGGAATAGATTCAGGTAAAAGATGCAGGAAAAACTGAAAAAAATAACACCTTAAAGTTGATTAAATTATAAAAATGCCACAAAAATTCACCTAAGAAAAAACTCCTTAAAAAGTAGAATTGGTCAAAGGGAAAAAGAAGTAAAAAAACATAAACATTCATGGGGAAACAAAGATTCTTTAAAAATGTTAATTGGGCAAGTAGAAATCAATGACTTAATGAGACATCAAGAAACAAGCAAAGAAAGTTAAAAAATTAAATGAAGAAAATATCTCATTAGGAGAAAAAAACTGACCTGGAAGAAATGATTGGGGAGAGATAATTATTGGAATCCTTTTAAAAAGCTGTGATTAAAAATTCCTAGACATCATGTTTCAAGAAATTATCACTGAAAACTGTCCTGATATCCTAGACCTAGAGGATAAATAGAAATTTAAAAAAAACAGTTATATCCTGAAAGAGATCTCAAAGTGAAAACTGTCAAGAATATTCCAAATTCCAGAGGTCCCAGGTTGGGGAGAAAATAATTCAAGTACAAGGAAAGAAAAATTCAAATACTGTGAAGTCATTATCGGGATCACATATTTAGTAGCTTCCATATTAATGCAATGGGGGCTTAAAATATGATATTCCAGAAGACAAAAGAGCTAGCATTACAACCAAACATATCCTACCAAATAAAACTGAATATTGTATTTCAGTGGAAAGAAAAAAATGGATATTCAAGAAAACAGGAATCTTTTCATCATTCCTGTTGAAAAAGCCAGATCAGAATAGAAAATCATTCCGATAAGAGACTCAAGAGAAACATAAAAAGACAAACATGAAATAGAAATCAGAAGTGGTTTAATAAAGTTTAACTGTTTATATTGCTATATGGAAAAATGATACAACTCCTAATAACTTTATCATTATTAGGACAGGTAGAAGGAGACTTCATAGCCAGAGGCTGTGTACATGACGCAATTATGCTTGGGTCATCTCAAAGAAAATAAAGATGGATGCACAAGGAGAAGGGGGAAGTAGAACGTGGACATTTTCCCCAATAGTGGATGGAGAAAGAGTATTCTGTGAACATGGTGGAGTACGTCAGAAAACTTTCAGTTCTCCAAATTTCATCTATGGAAGAAGAAAGCATATATCCTCAAGAAAATGTATAGCAGTGAAAATAAACTAAAGTCAGGGTAAAGTAATTGTTCTCCTATGACAATCTAAGAAGACCTCATTCCATTTCAACTGCCTTAGGAAGATTCTGATGATCACCTGGCAGCAGACATTGAAGTCCTTGCTCGAGTTGAACTGCTAAATATTGAAACTATGCTTCAGAGAGCTGAATATAATGGAATGATTCTTAAAAAAAAGAAAAAACCTCTATAGGGAGAGAAAAAATGAAACAGAGAGAGAGAGAGAAAGAGAGCACATCCATGACATTCTATGAATTCTCTGAAATAATGAATTAGGTTCTTTACATCAGCCTCCTCATTGACTTCCTGTCATTTGATTACTTCTTAGTACCCCTCAGTTCATGGTCTATATTTCAATTAGATAAATCTGATTGCCATTACCCCACAGTTCATAACAGCATCAAAGTGGCACCAGGTTCTCAAAAAAACATTACAACAGATTCAAAGCCCTATTGGCTTTTATGAAGATAGAAACACTTCAAATATGGTTGTAGGGAAGCATTGTATTTCTGTCATCTAAGGATAAGCCTGGCTAATCTCCTACAAACTTTTAAATTCATAGTAAGGACCAATAAAATTGTGGGAGTGGCACTGAGGTGGGGGAATCCACAGCATTTTTCAAAGTTTGTCTACTAAAATAACTGTGATATAACTGGGATGTCTCTCTCTCTCTCTCTCTCTCTCTCTCTCTCTCTCTCTCTCTCTCTCTCTCTCTCTCTCTCCTCACTGATGAAATCACAGATCCAAGAAATATTTAAAGAGTATTTGTTTGTATCAGCTCTGTCTTCTCCAATGTGGTGTGGTTTCCTAGAGTGAAGAAGTTGACCTTCACTGCAGTTTCTCATTTCTGTGATGGATACTCTGTCATAAAATCTCTATGGTGATTGCTTTGAGGCTTTACTTTTCTCCTAAAATAGTCTACTTTAGCCTGTTTCCTCTATTTCAATTCCAGATACTCTTCATTTCATCCTTCTCAATCTCAATCTTAACTTCTAAATTTACCTCTGCATTTATTATAACTATTTCTGTCAATCTCCCAATTCTGCCATGTGGAGTAATTTTCATTCTAATATTTCATTAACATTTTGAAATGATGAGGTTGTTTATGTTTTTTCACATTGATCCTATTTACAATTAATTGGTGTTTGCCTATAACTGCTTAAATCATGGTTCTTTGTTTATGAACTTAATCAAAAACTCAGCTGACCCACAGTGAGTTAGGTTTAGAAATCTAGTTCTCCGTAAATCACCACTGAATTGTTGCCTCCAGGAGATGTGTTTTCTTTTTGAGGGATCAGGATAGATTCCAGATAATCTGGCATATCGCCAAGGCATCCTTCAAGGATTTCTGGTTTGTTATTCAAAGTCTGGTTCACTATCTTTGACCTTGCAGGTAGACTCAAACAATAAAGATTTCTTAATCATAGGAGGGAGGAAGGTGGTTGTTGCTAGAGCCTTATTTACACTTTCCAACAAATTGCATTGTTCCACACTACTCAGCTATTTAACCATTTATACTGATTTTACCATTTATGATGTCAAACTCTTATAACAAATTATAATTTCTTCCTCATCTACAACATCCTGTTCTTTGTTCTGTGCTCCCAAAACTGTAAAAGTGCTATTCTCAGATTTGAAGTTTTGACTTTGCTGAAGTGGCTGAGTTCTTATTTATTTGTAAATTCACACTTTTGCCAATGAACTGATCATATGCAGAACTTGACACCTCAGTTTACCTTTTTGTGACTTTAGCAACCCCATATCTAATCTGTTGTCAAATCATGCTAATTATGTAATTATATAATATCTCAAAATATGTTCATTCTTTCCCCTCACTTGGATAATTCAGAATATTTAAATTCAGACATCTGTAATATCCTTCTATATCATGTCTCTGTATTCAATTTGATTGCATTCAAATTCACCATTCCTGTAGTTTTATAGGAAGCCTTTCTTTATCCCTGTCAATCCTGGTTCTTCCTTCTGTTAATCATTTCCAATTTATCCTGTACTGAGATTTTGTTTCTACATAGTTGTTTATGTTTTACCTTCCTGATGTTTTAACATCTTGAGAGTGAGGACCTCTACCTTTATTTGTATCCCCACTGTTTAACATCATGTGTGGCACTTAAAAAGGTTTAGCATTTATTAGGTGACAGATTGAATGAAAAAAAAAAGTTTAAGGTTTGAGTATGTCAACAATTCCTGATCAAGAAGCTTCAGTTGCTCCCTCCAAGGCCATGCAGATAAAATAGAACCTCCTCTATTTACAACATGAAAGCTTTTTGCAATGTATCTTCAGTCTATCCATGTTAATTATATATTGCTTTGCAGTTATTCAACATTAAAATGAAATTGACATTTATTTATTGTTCCTCTCATTTGTCATCTCATCTCTGAATATCATGCTTTTGTCTACACTGTTCTCCATAACTAGAATGATCTTTCCATCCCTTCACCTTTATTATTTAGAACTTTTTGGGCCCTTCAAGTCTTAAATCAAGTGACAACTTCTTCAGTAGTCTTTTCCTTGTTTTCCCAGATGTAAGGCACACCTTAGCATTTACATAACATTATATTTGTTTGCTATCTGTCCTAAACTTGCTTATTTTTGAACTTGTTTCCCTGACTTCTCCTAATTCTCAGAAAAATGTAATTTCCATGAGACCTTGACTTATTTGGGTTTTTATTTTTAATGGTAGTGACTACCACAGTATTTGTCACTTAGTGGGTACTTAATAAATGCTTATCAATGATTTCTTTGATGAATAGATTCAATATTCTACTTTTTTATTTAAATTTTTCTAATTTTTATATCTAAATTCTCTTCCTCCCAGCTTATCCCACCCTTTGAGATGGCCAGCAATATGACATCAATTATAGATTTGAAGTTATACAAAATGTATTTCCATAAAATTCCTTCTCTTTTTACCTTGTTCCTCCTCAAATCTAAGACTCAGAAGTAGATACGGATAAGGAAGTTGCCAAACAGTACCTTATTGTATGTCCACTGCTTGCACTGGGGTCTCACGCAATCTCTTTCTGCCAAGTTTCTATATCCCCTAACTACCTCTGACTTGAAAACTCTTCAAGCTTCTGATACTTCTGTTGTCACTTTCAAGGTACACAATTGGTGTTGCTGCCATATGGACTCTTTGTGAGCTCTGCATACCAGTGTCACAGATTTCTTCTTTCTACCTCAAAATTTTTCTTGGGCTGAAAAGAAACAAACAAACAAAAAAACTGTTACTGTGACTTTTTTTTTATCCTGAAACTCCAGAATTCTATTTGAGACATTATTTTAAATACGTTTGGAAGGAGAATTTTAGGAGAAATATTCTCTGATTCTTTCTCTACTCTGTCGTTTTGGATCCCTTTTTCCTATTTTTTTAAACTTCTCATGGACCATGCTAAAGTCTCACTCATACTTTACTGCAATTTGGAAGGTACACTGGGTATCAAAAACAAAAAAAAATGAGCAATATAAAGGTATCATATATAAATAACGTTTAATCACCTTGTTAGTGATTTCTGTGAGGTCAGAGTAACACACTGCCAGTCATGATTGCCCTTTCCAAAAGACTGGGCTTCTGGAGGTCACTAAGCATAACTCATCTAGTTCATGGTTATGCTCTCTATACACTTGTACTTTCAGATACCCCAAGGAAAGCAAATTAGAGATTAACTTTGAGTCTTCTAATCACTTGCTTTTCTCAGTATATCACCTCCTACCCATTCCTACTTTTCCTGGACTTATTCTTCAGATGGTTATCAGAATCTTATCTTGTCTTAATCTCATGATATGACTCGACATGAACTTTGGAAGAATGATTTTGGAAGCTGAGTGGAAGAAGGATTGGAGAAGAAAAAGTCTTGAAGCAGGTAAACCCACCAGCAAACTACTATGGTAACCAAAAATGAGGTAAGTGTCTTCATTGGTGTGGTAATGGAGAAGAGATCAACATCAAGAAATGTTGCAAAAATTAAATCATGCCAATGAGAAAACACAATCTGATGTACACCTTGTTTGTTAATGTTCCCCTCTACGTTAATCAGCTATGAATCCATTTGAAGTTCACTTGAATTATAAGGGGAATCTACTTGAAACCTAATGGAAAGCAAAAGAGGGAGAAAAAGGCAACATGTTAATAGAAACACATAAGCTATCTAGTATGTTATCTATTAAACTATAAATTATTGAGTGTAGAGATTGTTTGACTTTTGTCTTATCATCTTTTTTCCTTAGTACAGTGCCTAGCACATGTTAGTTTAATAATAAATATTTGATGCTTACTTCACTGATTGATTGGAGAAGAGTTGTATCTTTGTTTTGTAAGGGCTACCATAACTAAGATGGGAGAGATATATTGGAAAGGTTAACTGTGATGTGATGATGTATTTGTTCAGAGTAGTTTCTTATAATACCTGCTAATATGTTATTTAGGAATTTCATTTCATATTGACATGGGGGCACCAACACCAATGAAAGTGGAGACCTTTTCTTTGAGATAATGTCAGATTTAAAATGCAGTACAAACTCTCCAAATATTGAGGACTTAATCAGTTAATAACAGGTTGATCTTCAGTGCTGCCTTTTTTTCCCTCTAATGAGTACAGTTTCTTATGAATTTATGCTTATACTCTAGCTAGTATTTCAAAATAAATTATTTCCTATTGTATCTTGCCAAAAGAAAAAATGGATTTCCATACTGTGTAAATCTTATTAGCAGTAGGCCTTCCCTTATTAGTAGTACCCTCTCCAAAAGGATATTGACTTGGCAGATGTTCTGATGCTTATGAAGGTCTTGGTTAGTCTTAGATAAGACCAAATTCCATGACTCTTACTAATTCAATAAAATACAGTACTTCAAATCCCCAAAACTAAAAAAAAATAGATTAAATATATTACATACTTTTCTTTAAATTATGTGCATTCAGAAGTATCTTCTGACTTCTTTTATATTTGCCTAAGATTTTCTGTGCAAGTATAATTTTGTAGAATGTTCAAGGCTGGAGTAAGAACTACAAATAAAGATAAATGAATATTTACTGTTTTAAGATTAAAGCCCTTATTCTAAGCATAGAACTATAATTCTTTGCAATAAAACTTTCATTTTATACCTTTCTCTGCTAATAAAATAAATCCACATATGAAAATGGCAACATCACTTACAAGTGAGACTAGATATGGCTAATTATAAAAATGAGCATGAATCTCTCACAAAAAGAAATGCAATCCCATGATTTAGGTTCTTGTGCCATGAAATTCACCAACACAGTAAGTTATATGTGTGTAGAAGTGCTTTTGAGCCTGTGCCCACAAATGGAAATTTTGGGAGAAAAAACTGTTTTAAGAAAAGAATGCCAAGAGAATATTTGCATTTCCCATTTATCTACAGTCACACATTTATTGGGCAAGTCTGAAGAGTAACTCTCTATTTTATAGTTCTGATTTAATTTTTCTCTCTCAATTTTCATGTTTCCATTTTCATTTTTGACAGAGTACATAAACCAGTTTTTCAGGAATAAACACAAACAATACCTGATTTTCCCCATGTCCCACAAGTATTTCTGAACAAATAACAAAAGGAACAACCCAAGTAATAAGAAATCATTAAAAAAAGGAATAAGGCAAAAAAAACTGTGCAGGGAGAATTATTTGCAGATTTCTTGAAATATTTTCTTTCTTTTGAAAGGAGAGAAGAGGTTGTATATTCTCTAGGAGGAAGCAACAGCAACATATGTAAGCTTTCTAGATCACAACTAACTAAAAAAAAGGAAAATTATAAAGGTAACTTTAAAGGAATTATTTTCTTTTTCCTCCTCAGAGTCCTTTTAAGTTATAGAATGCTCTAACAAATCTCATTCCTGGTGTAGGGGCAGGTAGGTGGTGCAGTGGATAGAGCATCAGTGCAGGAGTCAAGAGGACCTGAGTTTGAATCTCACCTCAGACATTTGACACTCACTAGCTGTGTGACCTTGGGCAAGTCACTTAACCCCAATTGCTTCACCTTGGGTCATCTCCAGTCATCCTGATGAATATCTGGTCACTGGATTCAGACAACTCTGGAGGAGAAGTGCATCTACTGACCTGCACAACCCTCCCTCACTCAAAACACAGCCAAGTGTAAGTCATGTCATTGTTTCTATGATGGCATGGTCTTCTTCAGCAATAAAGGATGAACACACACATCCACCATCTCCTGGTGTATAACATTTGTTATAGTGACATATTACAATCTTTTGGCATAAATGTAAAAGAGCAGGAGGCATTTCTTCCAGTAAGACAAAAAAAAATGAAGCAACAAAACATTTGAGCAATGAATTAGCCACCTCTAACATATGGTTGAACTAAGCAGTTGATATGCTAAGAGTAAAGGAGAAAATAACAAATTTTAATTATCATCGTTACCAAGGTTAATGATAGAATAATACCGGCTCATATGCTCTTGTCTTCTTCTTCTTCTTCTTCTTCTTCTTCTTCTTCTTCTTCTTCTTCTTCTTCTTCTTCTTCTTCCCCCTT
The DNA here is from genome assembly GCA_028658325.1 of Potorous gilbertii. NCBI lineage: Eukaryota > Metazoa > Chordata > Mammalia > Diprotodontia > Potoroidae > Potorous > Potorous gilbertii. Next base: position 172,090,338 of record CM053772.1, on the reverse strand, counting down.
TCCTCCTCCTCCTCTTCTTCTTCCTAATTTTTTTATTTAAATTGCTTTTTCTTCTCCTTTTTGCTTTCTCCTGATCCTCTCCATCATAGTTCATCTTATGAGATTATGAGATTTTTCCATCCTACTCATGCCAAATGTGCCCTGGCTACTCATGGTTAATACCAAAATGGGTCTGCGTGGAAATTTTAAGCAGTTCCATTTCTAATCTGGGACATTGCACCTCTCTCTAGGCAACCCAATGGATCTTTAGTGCTACAGACTTAGCACAATGATGCTTTAGTTAACTCAGACATCTTTTCAGCATAATCTGCTGCAGGTCAATATTCTAAGAAAAACCAATAATTAGTGGAAATAAAGATGAAATTTATCTTTTCTCATTCAAGTTCAATGAATCCCTGAAATGTAGCCACAAAAAACATGTAATTCAGTGACTACACTGTGAATGTCAAATTTCTATCCAGTACCAGTCTTTTCATCAGGAATGATTTGAAGTTCCCTATTTAAGTATATATTTTTCCCTAAAGTATTATACTTTTTTGTGGTCTAAGCGATTTGTAGTTGTAATCATAGGTCCTTTACCTTCCTGAGTATCATATTCCAAGCCTTCTAATCCTTTAACATGGAAGCTGCTAAATAGTGTGTAATCCTGACTGTGGTTTCCTGATATTTTAATTGTTTTTTCTTTTTTCTGGCTGCTTGCTGTATTTTCCCCTTGACATTGGAACTCTAGAACTGGACTATAATATTCCTAGGTGTTTTTATTTTGGTATCTTGTTTCTGAAGGTATGTAGGAATTCTTTCAATTTATATTTCACTCTCTAAATTTAAATTTTCAGGGTAGTTTTCCTCAATAATTTCTTGAAATATGATGTTAAACCCTTTTCTTTGATCATGGTTTTCAGGTAATACAATAATTATTAAATATACTCCTGCATCCATTTTCCATGTCAGTCATTTTATAATCAAATATTTCACCTTATCTTCTGTTTTTTTATAATCTTTTCATTTTGTTTTGTTTCTTGATGTCTCATTTTGTTATTACTTTCCACATATTCAATTCTCCTTCTAAGGATTATTTTTTTTTCAGTGAGTTTATGTAGTTCTTTTTCCATTTTGCCAATTTTTATTTTTTAAAGTGTTATTTTTTTCAGTAGTTTTTTTAATAAGCTGTTGTCTTTTCATAATATTCTCCCTCTGCTTTAATTTATTTATCTTTTTTGCCCTTTACCACTATTATTTGATTTTCAAAATAATATTTTATTTCTTCCAGGAATTCTTGGAGGGTTTTCATCCAAATCACACTTTATTCTTTGAGTTTTTTTGGAAGCTCTTTTGACTTTCTTATTTTCTGAGTTTATGTCTTGAGCATCCCTGTCACCATAGAATTTTGTTTTTGCTGATATTCTGGTTCTTTTTATGTTTTTGCTTTCTTATGTTTCCACTATATTCCTTTATTTGGGACCTTATACTAATTTGTGACATTTGTTTCAATGTAGAGGCTAGGAGAGATGTTTCTCAAGCTTCAGGCTTTTTCACACTGTAGTTTTCAGAACTAGTTCTGGGGGTTTGGATTGGAAATTTTTGATGTTTCCAAGATATTGTGATGTGGAGAGAGGTGTGGTCACTGAATACTTGCTTTTCATTCTGGTCCTTTCCCAAGAAGGCTTCCTAATTCCTTGGGATTACAAATGATAGTGCTCCTCAAGAACCCTCCTCCCTTGGAAACAGAAATGATACTATTCCTCAGTGTATCTGATCCACTGGGTCTGAAAGTGATACTTTCTCTAGGACCTCAATTCCCTTTTGATGCAAGTCCTCTTCTCTGCCCTTGAAATATCAATCATAAATATATATAGGCAATGGAGTTCCCAAATGTTCTCTGCTCTCCTGTCTAATGTTAGTAAAGGGTAAGCTGTAATGCCTCTTTGTCCCAATGCTAGGTCCCCTTACTATTTCTTACTTAGGAGCTAACAAAGATGCTGTTACTTCTGGACTCACCCTCTAGTCTCTTCACAGATATTTCATCCTCTTGTTATGCAGGCCAGTCGCTTCCTTCATGTCATAGATCTCTCCTTCCAACCTTTAAATATAATATAATATATATGTATATATGTACACTTATATACTTATATATACATATATAAGAAATTAATTCAAAGAAATCATTTTACTTCTCTTACTCCCTGCTTTCAATTATGTCTGCATCATTTTTTTTTCTTTTTTACCTTCTTTGTTATTTCATTTGATTCCTACCATTGGTGGCAAGTCTCAGAAAGGTCACAATAAACTTTAGTCAGCTCTACATACCTTATTCTCAATGGTCATTCTCTTTACTATTTGTATGATGTTTGACATTGGCCACCACATATCTCTCTTTTGTGACTGGAGGCTAACCTCCATCTTCCAATATTATTCCCTCTCCTTTTCCCTCTTACTACCTTCCTCTCTCCCCTATTCCTCCTTGTCTCCTGTGCACCTAAATTGAAAAGCTATAGAAAGGATTGTCCTCAATCTGCTGCATGTCTTTCTTATCATTTAACTCTTTAGAGAGATCATTTACTAAAATTTACCAAGATTTCTTTTTGTAATGTCTCTTGATTTGATTTTTACATCTCTATTGCCATTGCTATTTTAGGTCATTGTCTTCCAGTTACTGCATCAGTCTAATAGGTTTTCCAGTTTTTTTCTGAGCATTTCCTTTACATATTCCCAAATTAATTCTCCTAAAAATATCATGCCACAATGTTCCTCATCATGATTTCCTGATGCTTTATAATACATCGAACTGTTTATAGGGGTATGACGAGAAATTTTCAATGTGAGCATTCATACCTCAGGAATCAGGAAATATTGCAAATCAGGTTTTATTTACTTTTAAGGCTGTCCTAACTTAAGAATGTAACAGAGAAAAGTGTAATAAAAGTGTAATAATGCAGATTAAAATTAAAAGTGTACTTTTTTTCCTTTAGAACTGGTTTTTCAACATTTACGAGTATGATCTTGTTTTACCTCTAATAAAAGGAAGGAAGAAAGAAAAATAAAAAGGAACAGAGGAAAATAGGCAGGATTAAAGGGTAGTAATAAGGAAGAATATTTCCATTACACTTTGTTATCTTTACTTCCATCAACATGCAGAAAAACAAAGAGCTAAAAAAATTATTAAAAGCTTTGCTTTTTGCATCACAACTGATAGATGGAAAAAACAATTCAATTCAAATTAACAAGTGTCTTTTACCCAGGTTTAAGAACCAAGCCCTCTGCTAAAAGATGCAGATGCAGATGCAAAAAGCAAAAACAAAGGAAAATATTCTTTAACCTCAAGGAATATTTTATTTTTATCTTTAATGTTTAAATTCTATTTTTGATGTTAAAAAAGTTTTGTTTTCCTAGACCCGCTAGAGGTTATTATACTGAAAAAGAGAAAACCCATTGATTTCTCGACCCTCACCTTAATGGCCATTGAGGGTTGGGGTTGCATCTGGAATTAAGGAGTATTTTAAGGCAGCGAAAAAGTATCATTCTCTACAGTGGACTTGAAAGCTCGTGGGTATACTTCCAGAAACCTGAAAACAGATTGATTTTTTAACATAGATCTGATCACACTTTTTCAAGCTAAATAGAAATCAATAGACATAATTCAGACCTAAATCCCCAGAACTCAACTAGGTCCAGATTTAGTTCTTCATTTGTTGGTGCACCAAAATCTTCAGAAACAATCTCTCCCACTTCAGTCATTATTTACAAATCAGATTTGTTAAGGGGTTCAAGTAAAATGACATTTTCCTTAAAGCTCTTGATATGAACATTGAAGACATATGCCAGTTATAAAAGGAACATTAATATGGACACTTCTTATAAGAATAGGAGTTGACCCACTTGAGAAGGAAGAAAACACCTTCAAAACATAAAAGGATAGACCAACTTCATGAAGGATAGACCGATTCTGAGGATTTGAAAAATTATGTGACCAACTGCCAGGAGATTTTTTCTTTTTATGCAGACTTCAGAAGAAAAGAAGTAGAAGGAAACTTTGGCATATCTAAGATCTCAGAACTAGCCTCCAGGGGAGATTAAATCTGCTAAATTTCCTCAACTAGATATTTGTGAACTATTTTTTTCAAAAAAGTTTCTTTTGTTTTCCTTTGTATTTTTGCAATAAAAATATATTATTCTGAAAAAGGATCCAAGACACACACACAAATTAAATGTGAAAGGAAGTAGTAGAAAAATGAGGTACTTGGCATCGAGTAAAATAATTAGCACCATATAGGCAGACAACTAGAACAATTTAAGGCAATTGATCTTAAATACTATCAGTGTTAATTCCTAATAGTATAGATCAGATTTAGTTTGTTCCCATTCCCTTTCCTCCTTGACCTGGGAATTCTAAAATTTGGCTACAATGTTCCTAGGAGTTTCTATTTTTGGATCTCTTTCAGGCAGTGATCTGTGGATTCCTTGAATACTTATTTTGCCCTCTGGTTCTAGAATATCAGGACAGTTTTCCTTGATAATTTCATGAAAGATGATGTCTAGGCTCTTTTTGTGATTGTGGCTTTCAGGTAGTCCCATAATTTTTAAATTTTCTCTCCTGGATCTGTTTTCCAGGTCAGTTGTTTTTCCAATGAGATATTCCACATTATCTTCCATTTTTTTTTTCATTCTTTTGGGGTTTTTTGTGATTTATTGGTTTCTCATAAAGTCATTAGCTTCCATCTGTTCCATTCTAATTTTTAAAGAACTATTTTCTTCAGTGAACTTTTGGACCTCCTTTTCCATTTGGCTAATTCTGTTTTTTTAAAGCATTCTTCTCCTCATTGACTTTTTGAACCTCTTTTGCTAATTAAGTTAGCCTATTTTTCAAGGTGTTATTTTCTTCAGCATTTTTGGGGTCTCCTTTAGCAAGATGTGACCTGCTTTTCATGCTTTACTTACATCTCTCTCATTTCTCTTCCCAGTTTTTCCTTCACCTGTCTAATTTGATTTTCAAAATCCTTTTTGAACTCTCCCATGGCCTGAGCACATTGAATATTTATTTTGGATATTTGGGATACAGAAGCCTTGACTTCTATGTATTTCCCTGATGGTAAGCATTGTTTTTACTCATCCAAAGGGAAGGGAGGAAATATCTGTTCACCAAGAAAGTAACCTTCTATGGTCTTATTTTTTTTCTCTTTTCTGGACATTTTCCCAGCCAGTTACTTGACTTCTGAGATTCCTTTCTACATCCCCCTTGCCTTCAGATCAGCCCAACTAGTGCTTGGGGTCTAAGATTCAAATGCTGCTCTCCAGCCTCAGGTCTTTCAGGTGGGGCAGGACTGCTATTCAGGGTGAGATTAAGCTCAGGTACCCAGGTGAGGGCAGGGCCACCTCACAGGGCTCAGTTCCCTCGGGAGGTTTATGTGGAGACCTTCCACAATGGACCCAAACTCCTGCCTGCTTTGGCAGCCCCTGTCTGCTGCTGCCTCTGCTACTGCCTCCTGAGGGGGGCCTTAGTTATGGAGACACCCAACTTCCCTTTCGGCCCCAAACAGGCCCTCTCACTGACCTTTGTGTCTGTGGGTGGAGGGAACTACATGGCTGCTGGAGATCCATCCCTGAAGCCTGCTCGGATCTGATCCTCTGGGTGCTGCATGGCCAAGGCAGGGCTGGGCTCTGCTCCGTGACTGGTGTGTGAAGGACCTTTGGTGTCAGTTTTTCAGGTTTCTCTGAAATAGAAATCTCCTCCACTCTGTTGTTGTGCAGCTTCAGCTGCTCCAGAATTTGTTGGGAATTCTTCTTTACAGGTAATTTATGGGCTGTGGGTTCAGAGCTAGCATATGTGAATCTTTTTACTCTGCCATCTTGGTTCCTCCCCCCTTAATCTGATTTCAAACAGGAAAGATTAAGGACTTTCTAAGTTGAAAAAGGGAGAGCAAAAAGATGCAGTTCCTTGAATTCAGATAAAAAGTGACTCTGTATACATTGGGAATATACATTCAAAGGAAGATGCAAGAAATAACTGATTAATTAGATGAGGCTAGTTTTATGATAAAACATATGAGTTGATTGAGATGAACAAATGTGAGAAAATTGTTTGTATCAATCTTTATATCTTAATTTCTTTTCAGCATGAAGTCCTTAGTAAGAGTCTCTAAATATCAGATAGAGCTGCTCTGATTTTCCATCTATGCCAGGTTAAGTTTAAACAATATAATCAGGTTTTCTCCCATTTCTCACAATTGAATCAATTTGTTTTACAAGACAGAAATTGGACTACATCCGCAACTGAATAGAAAAGGAAGTGACCTAGCTCCAGAATTGAGTCACAAGATGGTGTGAGTGTGGTTCACCCAATTCCCAAAATTAACCATTTGTTTTCCTAATCCCTTCAATTCCCTCAATTTCCTCACATCTGAGGCATTCCACTCTAATTTTAAGGATCTCTGATTGTTAGAAATTATGTCTGTGTATTCATTTGAATATTTTCCTCTACATCTTCCACTCAACTTATAATTCAACACATAACAAGATGACAATTCAGCTAGGTTGCACATTGGATAGAGCAGATCATCAGAAATGACCTGACTCCTACAAACAAATAAACACATTTTAATGATATGTCTTAATTCAGTCTTTTAGTACCGAGTGAGTTGACTTCAATGAGACCAGCAGGAATTATTGTCTTCTAAAGGGAATTTAATAGTGAAAAATCAAATTAAGTTACCTTCCCATAGTATTCTCAAAACATCCTGACAGAGTTAAAGAATCTTGAAACCCTATGCATGATTTGTTGTTGTTGTTGTTTGTTTGTTTGTTTGTTTTTAGTTATTGATCATAATTCCTTACTATAAAATTTCAAAGGACTCAAATTAGGTTGGGATTATTCAGGTGATTGTGGGTTTTGTGTTAGAGCTTAGCTTCTGCATGAGAATGGATTTTATTATTCTTGTCTAATGGAGTGTTCCACTCTCTTATTGAATAAAACACATTTACAAAGGAAATGATTTTTGCTCATAGGATTGCTTAGTGATTCCCTTTTCTCTGAGTAACTCTCAAATTGCCTTGAATTTTTTGTTTTATTTCAGAAAATATTATGAAAATGTTACAGTTATTTAAATATGTACTAGAAGAATATTTTAGGCTATAAAGCATTTGTTTTATATTTATAAATTCAGCTGACCTTGAAATCTACAAAAATGGAAAGATATTAAAAGAACTCTTCCTCTGAGGCAAAGTATCTGTCCACTATGCAATACTGCTTTTTCCTGGTTTCACGAGTTATTCATGGCCAAGTTTAAGAAATCATAGTTCTAAAATCCAAGCAATCAAGCAAAATTAAAGTTTTTTTTATAACTAGGGTGGGGTGAACAGATATTTTGTCTCAGGCACCCATTTAAAACTTCGAAAACAAAATAATTACTAAAATTTTACTAATAAAATTTTCAGCATCTAGAATTTAATGAGATACTAATTCCTCCTTAAATACATTTTCATTAATTAGATTGTGCATTATTTTCACATTAATTTTTTTTAATTGAGGGGTTTAGGAATGCTTACCATAGTGTTTCATGCTAAATGCTCTAAGTTTTGTTCTGCTAGTCCAGATGTTTAAGAGTATTATTTGTAACTCTTCAAGTATAGTAGAGTTATTGTATCTCTTGCTTTTTCAGGGATATAAATAAATTATTAAATTAATATCTGTCTTTGAAAATAATATATCTTTGCTTTGTGTAACTGCATAAAATTGAGAATCTGCAGAACTTTCATCTAGTCCTGATTTTACAAGTGAATCAGTCTGTGAATTGAGAAAATTACTTTTATTCTTTGACCTCAGTTTCTTAATCTGTAAACCCTGATTTGGACCAAAATTGTTGACAAACTCTTATGAGTCCTAATGATATATGAGCTGATTTTCTATTTTGTTGGAACAGAGACAGATAAAGTAAGTTTCATAATTGTACATGATGACATAATTGCTTCTCATTTTTGTTAGGCAAAAAGAAGTAGGAGAGGGAGTGATTAAGTTATGGAACAAAATGGGGAAGTGAATTAGCTTCAAGGACTCTACCTCACTGAGTCAATCAGATTATAAATATTTATTAAGAGTTTATTATGTGTTAAGCATTGTTTTAAGTGTTAGGGATACAGAAAGAGGCAAGAAAACCAGTCCCTGTACTTGAGGAGAGTATAACCTATAAATAGAAAACAATTATGAGTAGGAGAACACTAAACTAAAAGAGGTTGGGAAAAGTTTCATGTAAAAACTAAAATTTTAGTTGGAACTTAAAGGAAGCCAGTAGGTAGAGCTAACAAGAGAGAGAATTCTGGGCATGAGAGACAACCAGAAAATATACCCAGAGCTGAGGCACCAAATAGCTGGATCAACTAGTACATGACAGAAAGTAAGATATAAGAAGATTGGAAAGAAATGAGAATGCTAGGTTATGAAGCATTTTTCTATATTTCATCTTTTCATCTCCCTTCTTTGAAATCTCTTTTAGAGTTCTCTACAATTAAGCCCCCAGTGAAAGGAAAACTCACCAACTTTCCTAACTGTTGGCCACAATGGAAGGGAAAATGTTTTGATGCACAATGGAGCTATTACTGAGGCAGAAAAGACTAACAATGTTTGAGAAACAGATTGGGTACACTCATGCCAAACATTTGCTGTTACCTCATTAGGCTGATACCTCATTATTAAAAGCTAAATCAACAAGATCCAAGAGTATAAAGTTTGAAAATTCAGTTTTCAAGTTCCACTTCAGAATCATATAAAATAAATGGAATAAGTAAAGTATAAAACAAATAACCAACTAGTTAGCCTCATTTCTGAATTTTATGGAAAATTTCCTACCAAATGTGTTCATTCATTTTGAGTCATTTATAAAAATCTTCATCTGATTAGGTTGCATAAGAAAACATATGTCACAGTTAATGCCTACCAACAGTTGGCAAATTAGTGGATTGTGCCACTGTTAATGCTTTTGTTTTCTGACTAAGGGTTTTTTTAATAAGCTGATCCATGCTGTCTTTCCAGAAAGTCTATTCTCAAATCAAATAGATCCTGACAAGCTGAATAAAGTGAAAAATTGTTTTTAACTCTTTTATTTACAAAGTTAATTAGATGATTTTAAAATATTTTTATTATTTACCTGTGACATTTAAAAAAAAATAAGTTCCAAATTCTCTTCTTCCCCTTCCCCCTCCTATATGCACTGAAAGGGCAAACAATACATGGGATATCATGTAAAATATATTTCCACATTAGTCATATATCAAAGAAAAAGCAAGAACCTTATGGCCCCCAATAAGTAAAATTATTTGTGACTGCCTCCAAAATAAATTGAAATAATATGATGAGAATGGGTGGGATAGAATGTGACCTGAATGTGAAAATCTGAATTAACAACATTATGGATAAGAATAGCCCGAAAAGAAAGTAAGTTGCTTAATTGCAATAGTAATGGATAGACCATTGACAGTGCCAGCATTATAATGGAACCCTTACAACATTAAAAGACTTTAGGAAGGGTGGCAGTGTGTTGTTTAGATCTATATCATCAAGGCAATATTCAGAGCACTGAAGGTGACTATGCATATGCTGTGGTAATTCGCATCGCAAAGTATAACAGACTCTCTCTGGTAGAAAACAGAAGAAAAACGTTTATTCAGACACCAGAAAGCCAAATTCTCATAGCAGCCAAGAACAAAGGCATTGCCAAGTGTCCTCCCTTTCCTCCCACCTCCCACCTCCATTGCTGGGGCCTTCCCACAAGCAAACACTTATGAACCTTGCTATGGCTTCAGAATTGTGTCCTCTCTCCTCCACCCCAATAGCTCTCGCTAACTTTCTCATGGTTCTGCTCAATCCTTCCTGTTCTACCTGTTTAGCAAGCTCCTCCCACCACCTGTGACTTATGCTTCCAGGTGATCTAAGCAGGTCACATGGTCCTATTAATGAGTGGGGCAAGACCTTCCCATTGAAATTACCATTACAAGACACTCTCTGGGTGTTTTTGTGAAAAGACACAGGATAGGAAAGCATGACTTAGTTGGGATCTAAAATATTTAGGTAGAGCTTGCAGTAATGACTTGATAAGATCTATTAAAACAAAGATAACCTATGAACCTTAATAAAACTTATTGGTCAACAAGTGGTTAAAATTATAAATGCTCAACACATATAAACCACTTGTCTATTCAGCACTGAATACCTTGAATTTATATATGTATGTCGATAGACGTATATGTCCAAACATGCAGGCCTTATATATGTATGTAACATATGTTCGTATGTATATACATGTGCACGTGTGTGTGTACTTTTCAATTATGGTTGGATATTAAAAGAGAAAAATAGGACTTGCTTATCTTTCATTGTGAGGATTATGCATGTATTAAACAGTCTTACATAGCATTATCTTTTTTTAGCTACTATACCATACTATGGATTTACATACAAACATATGTGTATGTATACATATATACACAAAACACACATGTGTGTATATGCACAGGCACATGTGTGTGTACACATGTGCATGTGTGTATATATATACACATATGTATGTGTGTATGTGTGTATATATATACAAAATGTGCTATGTATATTTTTCTAGTGGAAAATGTTAAAAAGGCTAATGAATTTGATTCAATTTAAAAATTTAATTCACCATTTGCCAAACACTTATTATGTTCCTAACAACTGCTTCAGTTACAATGAGAAAAAGAAAAAGTGTGCCTCCCTTAAGGAATTTATATCCTAATAATTGGGAATAGAAATCCCAAAATAACTTGGAGTTAGAGTATGAAGGATATAAAAGAAAAACACAGGGTTGTGTTATTGTTGTTCATTTGTATTAATTTTATTCTAATTGGAGAACCACTGTTTTTTTTGCTAATTTGCAATGTTTTGGTATGTTTTGTTTTTCTGAAGCATGAGGACTCTGTTATAAGAAGGAGAAGTAGGAAGGCAAAGTGCTGATAAACCCCAAGCTAGGGAATCAGCAATGAGCTTTCAAATTGTTCCCATAAAGTTGATAACAATAGGTTCATGGTTGGTTGGTTGTTGTCCTTCATTCTTGAAGAGGACCAAAATGACATCAACATGATAAATTCAACTTTCAATATGTCTACCTGTGACTGACAAGACCAATATGAGCACAGAATGTTCTACCACACATTGGGCACAGACAGTTCATGTGAAAATTTGGGGTGAAAACTCCAAATTTGCTGATCCTGTGTTTAATTTGTGATGTCTCAGTTATGCTTTGCTCATAGAGCATTGCACCCTTTCTGATGTGGGTATGCCATATTGAGTGGTCCTGTGCCAGTGTCTCCCATATCACACAATCAAATCCAAAATTCTTGAGAGTTCTTGAGAGAGTGTCCTTGTATAGCTTCTTCTGATCACCTTGTCCCCATGAGAGTTTTCCATAAAATAATCTTTTTGGCAAGTGTAAATTTTGCATTTAGAACAATATGGCCAGTCCATTGGAGCTGCACTCTCTGAAGCATAGTTTGGATGCTTGGCAGTTTAGTTCGAGTAAGCACCTCAGTGTAACTTATCCTGCCAGGTGATCTTCACAATCTTCCTAAGATAGTTCAAATAGACGCAATTCAGTTTTCCAGTATGGAGCTGGTAGATTGTTAATGTCTCAAAGGTACACAAACAATGAGGTCAGCACAAAGGCTCTGCAGACATTCAGTTTGGTAGTCAGTCTAATAACTCTTCTCTCCGATACTTACCTTTGGAGCCTCCCAAACACTGAACTCACTCTGGCAATACATGTGTCAACCTTGTTGCCAATGTGTACATCCCTGGAAAGTACACTACCAAAGTAAGTAAATTTATCCACAACATTCAAAACTTCTCCCTTTGTTGTAACTGATGGCTCCACACATGGATGATGTGGTGGTGGCTGATGGAGCACCTGTGTTTTCTTGTTACTAATCTTTAGCCCAAAATTAGCACAGGTAGCAGAGGATTGATAATAGGATCATAGTGTGAAAGTCAAGGTAAAGACCAGAAAAGAACATGTTAACAAAAACAGAAAATTTATAACTTACTTATGGTGTTTCCTATGCTAATTTTGGCTAAGTCCACTTACAGCCTCTTTTCCTCCCTCCTAAGTCATTTTGTGGAAGAATAGTCAAAAGGAGAAATAAAGATAAGTCCCTCCCAGAGTAAAAGTCAAAAGTAGCCACTATGTATGCCTTTCATTTCCTAATCATATGTTGAATAAAATAAAATGTGATGGCTGCCTAAATTTCATTTGTGTGATTAATATTGCCAGTGGATAGAGGTTTTGAATGATACTTGCCTAGAGAGAAAGAGAGAAAGGAGACATTATTCCATTTCAGCATATTTCATTAGCATGGAGGCACAGAATACATGATTCATTTCAAGGAGCAACAGAACCTGCTCCATATCTTGATTCTTAGGATGTTTTTTCAAAAGGGCAGTTGGTTGGGTCATTGGCATGGACCTGTTTCTAGTACCAACAAGGACCTAATATTTTACTTTTCAATGTTATCATTCAAAGGTTAATAGATAGTGGAGTTTCCCATTCATTAAAGTACCAGTCTGAAAGAATGCTAAAACCTAAAGAAAATGAAATTTATGTATGCATGTATGAATACTTGTGTATAGTTTCACTGTAGGCTCGTGAAGTTCATTTAGAGTTCTGCCTACCCCCTAGTAAGGCTTTATTAAATATTTATTGACTTAATCTGTGAAAGACCTCAGAGGTCATCTATTTCATTTTATAAATAAAGCAACTAGGGACTCAAAAAATTAAATGATTTGACCAAGGTAACAGATATAGATTAAAAGGAAAAATTTGAACCTGTATCTTTTGATTCCAAAAGCAGGGTTATTACCACTTCTTCATGCTATTTCTTGTGTCCTCAGCTGTGAAATGAGACTCAGTCCAGTTTATTTCCAAATCTCCTTTGGTTCTAAAAATAAGGAAATCTTAAGAAATAATTTTCTGTTATCCTCTTACTTTCCCATCAACTTTTTCCCCAAAGTTTTGCATTAACAAAATCTAAAGATAATAACCAAGTCTTGGTTACCATTTCCAATAAGTTCAAAAGCTTATCAATATTCTAAATCCCCAGTCCCTACAGTGTATGGATCATCAAGCAAACGGATTTTCACTGCTTGTTCCTTAGTTTTGCTTCCATACAATTGTTTCACACTCATAATGCCTCAGTAAACAAATAAATAAGCAAACAAATAAACAAATGAGAAATTGTATTGCCAGGGCAACATTCACAGCACTGGTGGTGACTATGAACATGGCTGCATAATTATCGATCTCAAAATATAAAAAAAATAACTCTCTATGTAGAAGACAGAAGAAAAACATATATTTACAGTCCAGAAAGCCAAATTCCAGAAAAAAAAGCAAAATCTGTCATGGTGACTAAGAAGTTAATAAACTTGATAACCTCAGGGAGCAAAAACATTCCCAAGCCTCCTTCTCCTTTCTACCACCTGCCACAGTCTTCTCACAAGCAAACATTCATAAGCCTGAGGCTTGCTGTTAACTCTCTGCCTGCATCTTTTCTTCCTTGACCCAACCTCACTCATTCACTTCCTCCTGGTTCAGCTTCATCGTTCCTGTTCTACTCCTTCAGCAAGCTCCTCTCACCTCATGTGTCTTAGGCTTCCAGGTTATTTAAACAGGCCAAATGGACTTATTAATGGATGAGAAAGATCTTTCCATTTAAATTGCTATTGCACCAATAAGTAAACATACAATTAAGTATAAAAGTATATAAAATGGCAGAATAATGTGGTGAAAAGAATTCTAGACTTGGAGTCAAGCAAAGACTGCACAGAAATTGTGATTAGGACAAATTTGTGGGACACTTGACATGTAACTGACCCTCTCTGTGCCTCCATTTCTTCCCTGAGTAGGAATGTTATTGTTACGTTATTGTACAATACATTACAATGATGTTTTGTACAAAAGTCACTTCATAAACTTTATGGTACTGAAGTACTGAGGAATAGAAAGAAATAAATTCCATTCTCTTGAGGATTCATAATTAGCATTAAAGTCAGGCAAGTAGTTGACCACAAAGTTAACTACAAAATAAAAAAGAGAAATAATAAACAGAAGAAAATAAAACAATAAAATTTTAAATTTGAATATGGTTATTGTTTTCCCAGGGAGATATTTTCCGGGCTTGTCAAGGTCAGCATGGGGAGGGAGATAACAATTACCAATCACTCCACCATCTTGGCTTCAGGAACTGGAAATCATTTTTTTAAATACCTGTATAACTTCTGTTCATTTATTTAGTGGTGTGAATATTAATAAACATATATGCATATATACACATAAATATTTCTAGTTTATAAAATCAAGAAAATTTTAGGGCAGAATTAAGATGGCAGAGGAGAAAGATGTACCTATAAAATCTCCCCTCTCATAGCCTATAAAATACCTGTAAAAATTGGCTCTACACAAATTGTAGAGCAGCAGAAGCCACAAAAGGACAGAGTGAAAGAGATTTCCATCCAAGCAAAACTGGAAGGATGTCAGGAAAGGTCTACCTCACTAGTACTGAAGAGGAGTGAAGCCCACAGATCCCAGCTTTAGACAAGTGGCACCAGCAAGGACAGGACAAGAGCTGGCCTCAGGGGGTGGTATCCCCAGCAGCACCTGTGATTCCCAGATTCCTCAGCCAAAAAATGACAGAGACAGCTTCAAAAGTCAGCGAGAAAGTTCTTTCATCTGAGTGAGAATGGAACACAGGATAACCCCATTCCCAGGGTCAGCAGCCCTTGGTATAAAGACCATAGGGGAATCCAGTGACTGATCTGGGTCTCAGCCCTGAGTGACGGCCCTTGGATAAGGAGGAGCATTGACTGTCATTGTGGAGCTGGTGCAGGCTATGGAAGGGGAAATCTATTTGCACATCCTGGGTAGGGGTGTTTATAGTTGCTCCCAGACAAAAGTGCAGGCTTGGAGAGGAATAAACTCCTCTCCTTTGATTGTGCCACCTTGGAGGAACTGAGAACTTATAGGTCCCTAGAGTATAACTTCCTGTTGAAAAAAGATGCAAAATTCAAGTAACTGGTTGGGAAAATACACAAAAAAGGGGAAAAAATAAGGCAATAGAAGGTTACTTTACTCATGAACAGGTATTTTCTTGCATCTTTTTGGATGAGGAGGAGCAATGCGTATCATCAAAGGAAGACACAAAAGTCAATGATTCTGCATCTAAAACTTGCAAAATACATATACAATGGTCTCAGACCATGGCAGACCTCAAAAATGATTTTGAAAATCAAGTAAGAGAGGTGGAGGAAAATTTAGGAACAGAAATAAAAATGATGAAAGAAAATCATTCAAAATAAGTCAATAGTCTTCTAAAGGAGACCCAAAAAATGCTGAAGAAAATAGCACCTTTAAAAGTAGATGAACTCAAATGGCAAAAGAGATCCAAAAAGCCAGTGAGGAGAAGAATGTTTCAAAAAGCAGACTTAATCATATGGAAAAAGAAGATTCAAAAACTCACTGAAGAAAATAGTTCTTGAAAAATTACAACGGAGCAGTTGGAAGATAACTTTATGAGAAACTAAGAAATTCCAAAACAAAACTAACAGAATGAAAAAGTAGAAGACAATGCAAAATAGGTTTTTTGAAAAACAACTCACTTGAAAAATAGATCTGGGAGAGAAAATTTAAAATGTATGGGACTACCTGAAAGCCTAGACATCATCTTTCATGAAATTATCAAGGATCAAAAAAAGAGCCTAGACATCATCTTTCATGAAATTATCAAGGAAAACTGCCCTGATATTCTAGAACCAGAGGGTAAAATAAATATTGAAAGAATTCACCAATGACCTCCTGAAAGGGACAGAAAAAGAAAAAACAGGAATATTGTAGCCAAATTCCAGGTCAAGGAGAAAATATTGCAAACAGTCAGAAAGAAACAATTCAAGTATTGTGAAAATACAATCAGGATAACACAAGATCTACCAGCTTCTACACTAAGGGATTGAGGGACTTGGAATACAATATTCCAGAAGTCAAAGGAACTAGGATTAAAACCAAGAATTATCTACTCAGCAAAACTGAGTGGAATACTGTAGGGGAAAAAATGGTCATTCAATGAAATAGAGAACTTTCAAGCATTCTTGATGAAAAGACCAGAGTCGAATAGAAAATTTGACTTTCGAACATGAGTCAAGAGAGTCATTAAAAGGTAAACAGGAAAGAGAAATCATAAGGGACTTACTAAAGTTAAACTGTTAAAATTCCATTTTTTTATCTTAATAACATCATTTTATGTGGGAAGGCTCTGGAATAACATGAAGAAAGAGTGATGAATATGTTAAATTGATGAGAAGTAAATTATCTCATACTTTTAACTGAGAAGTATCCATATTTTATTATTATTTTATTTATTTTCAATGTTCCGCAATCACTTCCATGTAACTTAGAATTTTCTCCTTCTCTCCCCCTTCCCTCTCTGAATTGTCATACAATTCTATATAGATTCTATACATGCATTCCTATTAAATACATTTTCACTTTAGTCATGTTGCATAGAATTAAAATGAATGGGATAAATCATAAAACAAACCAAAACATAATACGAAAGAAAATGATCTGCTACATTCTGCAATTGAATTTCATAGTTCTTTCCCTGGATGTGGAAACCATTTTGTCTTAAGATACCACTGGGAATATTTTAAGTCCTTGCGTTGCAATGATGTTCTAAGTGTACCAGAAAAAGTTCTCGAACACTGTGGTTGTTACTGTGTACAAAGTCCTCCTGGCTCTGCTCCTTTCACTCAACATCAGTTCATACAAGTCTTTCCAGGCTTCTCTGAAGTCTTCCTGTTCATCATTTCTTACAGCACAGTAGTATTTCATTACATTCATATACCATAATTTATTCATTCATTTCCCAATTGACAGGCATCACCTTGATTTACAATTTTGGGCAAACACAAAGCATGTTGCTATAAATATTTCTGTATATATGGAATCTTTTCCCATTTTTATGATCTCTTGGGGATATAGTCCTAGAAGTAGTGTTGCTGGCTCAAAGTGTATGCAAATTTTTGTAACCCTTTAAGCATAGTTCCCAATTGCTCTCCAGAATTGCTGGATCAGCTCACATTCCACTAACAATGAATTAGTATTCCCGCTCTCCAACATCTTCTCCAACATTTGTCATCATCCTGTTTTCTCATGTTAGCCAATCTTATATGTGCGATGTAGTATCTTGGAGTTGTTTTAATTTTCATCTCTCTAATCCATAGTGATTTAGAGCATTTTTTCATATGACTATAGATAGTTTTGATCTCTTCCTCTGAAAACCTGTTCATATCCTTTGACCATTTATCAATTGCGGAATGACTGGAGTTGTTGCACATTTGACTCAGTTCTCTATATATTTTAGATATGAAGCCTTTATTGCAAACTCTACCTTTCTGCTTCTCTCCTGATCTTAGTTGCATTGGGTTTGGGGAAACACTTTTCAATTTAATGTAATCATAATTATCCATTTTGCATTTCATAATGTTTTCTATCTCTTGTTAATCAAAAATTCTTCCCTTCTCCAAAAATCTGATAAATACACTATTCTTTGCTCCACTAATTTCTTTATACTATCAGTCTTTGTACCTAGATCATGTACCCATTTGGACTTTCTTCTTGTATATGATGTCAAGCATTGTTCTATGCATAGTTTGCACCATACTGTTATTCAGTTTTCCCAGCAATTTTTGTCAGATAGTGAGTTCTTATCCCAGAAGGTGAGGTCCATGGGTTTATCAAACAGTAGATTGTGATATTCATTGACTACATGAAACTGTTTACATTTCTATATGGAAAGATAATATTTGCTTCTCCTGAAACTTTTCTCAGTATTTGAGTAGTTGGAGGGATTATACACACACATACACACACGGTAATCCATCCATACTTACATATACATATATTTGTATAGATAGAGTGAATTGAATAGAAAGGGATGATATTTAAAACAATAAAATTAAGGGGTAAATAATGAGTATATTGGGAGGAAAAGGGAGACATGAAATAATGTAAATTATCTCTCATAAAAGATATAAGAACAAGTTTTTTCAATGGAGGGGAAAATAGGGGAGATGAAAGGGGAAAAGTGAAGCTCCCTCTCATCACATTTGGCTTAAATAGGGAATAACATGCACACTCAATTTTGTATTCCAATTTATCTTACTCTTACAGGAAAGTAGGGGAGAAAAAGATTAGTTGAGTGTGGTGGGAATGATAGAAGGGAGGACAAATGGAAGGAGGGAGTAATTAGAAGTAAACACTTTAGAGGAGAGACAAGGTCAAAAGAGAGAATAAAATAAATGAGGGGAAGGATAGGATGGAGGGAAATATAATTAGTCTTTCACAACATGAATATTTTGGAAGTCTTTTGCAAAACTTCACATAATAGCTTATATTGAATTGCTTGCCTTCTCAGTGGGGATGGGTGGGGAGTGAGGAGTGGAAAAAAGATGGAACACAAAGTTTTAGGAAAGAAGGTTGAGAATTGTTTTTGCATGCAACTGAGAAATAAGAAATACAGGAAATGTGATATAGAAATATATCTTGCCCTGCAAGAAAAGAGAGAAGACAGGGTTAAGAGAAGGGAAAGGTGTCATAGATGGGAGAGCAGATTAGGAGAAAGGGTAATCAGAACGCACAGTGTTTGGGGCAGGGGGCAGGGAGATATGAGTAGAAAATTTGAAACTCAAAGTCTTGTGGAAATGAATGTTGAAAACTAAAATAAATAAGTAAATTAAAATTAAAAAAAAAGAAATAGTACAGAAACAGCTTACAATTCTGATTGTTTAAGAAAAGAATCAGAGTATACTGAATATTTGTCTTTTCTTATTATAATGAAGAGACTTTGTTTATTTAAAAAAAGATTTAAAATATCTTCACATGGAAAAAATAGATGACAACCTGCAATGGAAATATAAAAGTAAGTTTTATATGTAGATCTAAAGCTTACCCCTAATATCAAAGTCAGTCTAGCAGAAACATCTATGGCAGGATGGATACTCTACATCCACTAAAATCATATGTCTTGATTTTTCTCCAATATGTTAACTTTAATAGCCACAGCGTATAATTAATTGAAAGCAAAAACATTTAATGAAGCGACATAGAAAAAAACAGTAGTTACATTATTTCTTACACGTGGAACACACTCCTCCATCAGTTTTGAGAAGTATGTTGTATTAAGGAATGGGTGTGGGGAGGAATGCATTTAGGGAAAAAATGAATTTATTCAAGGAGTAGATGTGGAGGATTTTGTTTACTTATTAGACATAAAACACTCATATCAAAATTTTAGAACTGGCTCCCCCAAGCCAGTAAGAATTGGCTCCCACACACTCCTGCTTGGGTCTCTTCTACAGAGAACCTAATCTAGATTATGGCAATCATTTTGTGTTTTGTGATTCCAATATCTGAGGCCTAGATTGGTGGTTTTTCATGTAAAGATTTTAACCAATAAGTGTTTTTTTCAATATCAAGGCTTTTCCATTTTTCCATGTAGATGAGTAGAACAGTAAAAGGTTTAGAAAATAAGTTTATAATCTCCTTTACCTTGCTATATACAGATAAAACCAGCAAAGCCCACAAATATTTTGAGCTCTCTCTTACACATAAAAAAGCAAAGCGGCATTAATATTATCTTTTCATACTTTGTTATGTGTAAATTGTTCTTTGTTCTAATATGATGTATATGTACATTGGGTTGTATCAATATTGCATTCATGGGGCACAGAAGTATATCTTCAGAGTATTTGTCACACTTCTCTAAGAGAGACTGTAATTCCTGCCCCAAAGAAGTAGGATGAGAGCCTCAAGAATTGACACTCATTTTTTCAAGGCTTTGAGAGAGGAAATGGACAAACAAACAAAAAGCATATCTGTCTTGTACCCAAAATGTTGTTGGTCTAGAGGCTTGATTTTTAGGTTCAGAACCAGAAAGATATATCCCTAGGTGCTAGTCCATAACTTAACACGTTTGACTCCTTGCATCAAAATTTTCAAAAAGACCATCCCCAAAAGGGAATAGGGTGTAAAAAGCTTTTCAAGCAAATAACAAAAAATAATCAAAATTCTGAATGTTAAAATTTTATACATACATATTCATACATACACACATATATATATGTGCATATATATATATATATATACATATAAAATTAACTCTTTAGGTAGCAGTTATATGAGATCTCAACTCTACCATGAGAGACAGCCAGATCTCACCAAAGGGGAAATTCCCTGAAACCTCTAGGAATAATTCCAAAACCAAGGTTGTATCCCACACATGCTTGAAGCTTCCAGAGACTTTTCTTAATTTCTACCCGTCTGAAATTATCATCACCACAAACCACCCCTCCCTGAAATAAACCAAACTAGTTTAGCACCATGAATGTCCTTGTGAAAAGGAATATAAATCCCAAATGTACTAAAATCTCTCATTCATGCATGTATGTTTTGGCATTCTCTCCTTCAGTTACTATTTTCTCTGTGTATATACAACAACAAGCAAAACACCTCAGACTGTGCTTTAAACTTAGAAGACATAAAGTACGCTTTATACTAGGAGTAAATCTCAAAGTGAAGCATTAGTGAATAAGAAACTTGTCTAGGAATGAACCCAGGCCCTGTGAGGCACAAAATATTTATTAAAGAATCAGATATTTTCAATTCATTCTAATCAAACACATAATTACTAATTGCCTATGTACACCACTATACTACACACTGAGGATAAAAAGAAAGAAAGAATGAAAAATGTCCCTACTTTCAAGGTGTCCATTGAATTCATATAGTTTTGGTTTTCAAATGTGTGTATCTGTGTGTATGTGTATGTGTGTCTGTGTAATATTTTAAGCAATAGAGATTACTGTGACCTATGGGCATCGGAAAAGAGTTCCTATAGAAAGTTATACATGAGCTGAGACTTCAAGGAAGTTCGGAAGATTATGAGACTTGTTGAGAATAGAAAGTACCCTAGGTTTGGACTAGATGGAATGCTATGTTTGAGCAAAAATAGCTAAATGACCTACCACTGGACTAAGAAATAGAATTTTGACAATCTCAAAGAAAAGAATTCATTTAGAACAATTCTCAACTTTAACACTCAGTCACTCTAATGTCTTATACATATAGAGTTCCTTTGAATGTCAGGAAGTACATGACTCATCTCAGAGATAAATGGCACCTACAAAGACTTAAGAAATGAGCTTCATATTATTATTTATAGCCACAACAATAATTCTATTATGCAGTTGTACAAAATTTTAGTTTATATTGTGGTGAGTTGATTTCACAGATCACTTCATTTTCCAAAAGAATCTGAAGAAGTAATTGTTATTGGTTTTCAAATTGATCTATTTCGAACATTTCCCTACTGATTGCCTCTTGAGCAACTCTGAATTGTAAAGGTTTCCTGCATACAGAATGTGCATAACACTTAAAGACAGTATAAAACCAGCAATTCAGCAAATGGACTCTCAGAGTGCTAGAAGAATGAGAAGAGGAGGAGGAAGAGGAGGAGGAGGAGGAAGTAGTAGGAGGAGAACAAGAATGCAACTTTTCTGGTGCTGGAAACATCCTACTTGAAGTTTCTAGCATCTTTAGTAACACATGACTTCAGTTCAAAACACAGTAAATAGTAAGTAAATGTAAATGCATATTACGTGAACATGTATGTGCATAAACATATTGTTCATGTGGATGCAATGAGAATATATATGCATGTGTATGCATGTTAACTACATGCATGTGTGTT
>CM053772.1:172049817-172068034 GCA_028658325.1 Potorous gilbertii | reverse complement strand
AGAAAATAATTCTTAAAAATTAGAATGGAACAGATGGAAGCTAATGACTTCATGGAAAGTTAAGAAATTTTAAAACAAAACCAAAGGAAGGAAAATGTAGCAGACAACATGAATTACCTCATTGGAAAAACAACTGACCTGGAAAATAGATCCAGGAGAGACAATTTAAAAAATAATGGGACTATCTGAAAGTCATGATGAAAAACAAAGCTTGGATATCAACTTCCATGAAATCATCAAGGAAAACTGCCCTGATATTCTAGAACCAGAGGGCAAAATAAATATTGAAAGAATCCATTGACTATCTCCTGAAGGAGAGTCGGAAAAAAAAACTCCTAGGAAAATTGTAGCCAAATTCCAGAATTCCCAAGTCAAGAAGAAAATATTACAAGCAACCAGAAAGAAACAACTCAAGTATTTTGGTAACACAGTCAGGAAAAGAAGCTAGGATCAAAACCAAGAATTGCCTATCCAGGAAAACTGAGTATAGTACTTCAGAGGGAAAAATGTTCATTCAATGAAATAGAGAACTTTCAAGTATTCTTGATAAAAAGAAAAGAGTTGAATAGAAAAAATTCGACTTCCAGACACATGAATCAAGAGAAGTATGAAAAGATAAACAGGAAAGTGAAATCCTAAGGGACTTACTAAAGTTGAACTGTTTACATTCCTACATAGAAAGGTAATATTTTTAAGCCTTGAGACTTTTCTCAGTATTTGGATAGGTGGAGGGATTATGTAGACATAGAAAGAGGGCACAGGGTGAGTTGAATAGAAAGGGATGATATCTAAAAAAATACAATTAAGGGGTGAGAGAGGAATATATTGGGAGGAGAAAGGGAAAAATAGAATGGGGCCAATTATCTCTCATAGAAGAGACAAAATTTTTTTTTCCATGGAGGGGAAAGGGAGAAGATGAGAGGGAAAAGTGAAACTTACTTTGAACATATTTGGCTTAAGGAGAGAATAACATGCACCCTCAATTTAGCATGAAAATCTATCTTACACTAAAGGAAAGTAGGGGAGAAGGGGATAAGTGGGATGTGGGGTAGGTTTTAGAAGGGAGGGCAAATGGGAGGAGGGTGCAATTAGAAGCAATTTTTTTGAGGAAGCCTAAGATAAAAAGAGAGAATGGAATGAATAGGGGGCAGGAGAAGACGAAGGGAAACATAGTTAGTTCTTCACAACATGGTCTTTATGGAAATCTTTTGCATAACTACACATTTGTAATCTATATTGAATTGCTTGCCTTCCCAGTGGGGATAGGTGGGGAGGGAGGAAGGGAAAGAAGTTGGAACTCAGAGTTTTAAAAATGAATGTTAAAAATTGTTTTACTTTCAACTGGGAAATAAAAAATACAGGTAATGGGGTATAGAAATCTGTCTTGTCCTACAAGATAATAGAGGAAATGTTGATAAGGGTAGGGAGGGGAGTGATACAAGGGAGGTCAGATAAGGGAAGGGGGTAATCAAAATGCATGCTGTCTTGGTGTGGGGGAAGGGGAGAGATGGGGAGAAAATTTGGAACTCAGAATCTTGTGGAAATGAATGTTGAACACTTAAAATAAATTAATGAATTATGAAAAAGAAGACTTGCCAGTTGCCTTCAATAAATCTTAATACTACAGCAGACTTTCCAAAAGGTCAGCTCAAGATATCACATCATATGATTGACCTTCTCTCATAACTCTACCAAGTTCTTTGTGTTTGCTCATCCTTTTCAAATGACTTTGCATTGGTTTTTGTATCATTTGTATTTATTTCAGCTTGTATCTATCTCCTATATTCCTACAGTAAAATATAATTTAGGCATATATTTTATTTTTATCTTTGTATCAATAGTGCCTAAGAGTACCTGACACATAATAGGTACCCATTAAACACATGTTGCCTCAAACTGAATAGTTCTTCTAGACACTGGATTGAATTATCACAGTTATCTGCCAAAGGATGTGTTATTTGACAAAAAATATCTTCCACAAGACAGAATCTTATTATTTTTAACAAAGAAGAGTCAAACAATAATCACTGCATCTTGAATATATTCTCTAAAAATATGGAGAAAATAATTTTCTTAATGTCTCTTTTGTTGTGGTTGTGTTTTTCCCTCCATGCTTATGTTATCTTTTGAGAAAAGAAGCCAATGATAGCATACACACAGTAGGAGGTAAAACACTGCCCTGAAGGGTGCATAAAAGAATAGAGAAAATGTGTTTTCTGTACCGTAGACCTAAATTCCACATCATTTCTATATCCATCAACAGTGTATACACACAGACTGTGTGTGCATAAATTCCCTGAAATGGATCCAGTGAGTACACCTGAAAGAATACCAGAATAATGAGCATTCCACATCTGGACCTTTGGAAGCTTTGATCCCTAGACTGTATGCAGGGGTACCATATAAAGGTACAGAGGAAGTCATTCTCTTTCTCCCACACAATAATTACCATACATAACAATTCATTCTAATAGGAGTTCAAGAAGATTTTATAGCAGCCTACTCTCGTCAAAGTACATCCAAGAATCATGAGAATTGATAAACCATAAAAGTGAGAATCAGGAAACCATAAAAAGAACCTTAATAAAGACTTCATAAAATATATGTTGGTTGTGGATTGAAAGAAGGAGATACTGTTGCACAAGAACTAAGATCTGAATGCTCTCTCAACAGGCAGCCAGACGGCAGTAATTCGTCACAGAGTAGGATGATCCTTTGTGATGGTGAATTTTTTATTCATTCTCAACATTTTTCATCTTTGTTTTCAATCCAGATTTAGCTGTATCAGAGAGCAGCATTTGTTCTCCTGTTCTAACACAAAGGAATTCATAAAGAAGTAAAAGCTTGTGTGTTGTATGTGTGTGTGTGTGTGTGTGTGTGTGTGTATGCGATGAGTTTATTATAGCATTTTAGAATTCATTTTATAATTACCCAGTGGCTGAGAGATCCAGAATATCTTTAATTTTAATTTTATGGAAAGATTGGAAGTGCTTTTAGTATGCTCAATTCACATTCTTCTCCAGAAGCTGAACATGCTTATTATTGACAATTATTGTTGTTCTAGGAAATTCTGCCCTTTGAATTGCTTATATTTTGTTTTATTTAGTATGTCATAATGTAAAGGAAAAGAAAAACTAGCTCAGTGCTTAGCCAATTTAGAAGCTATTTGACAAAAGTCTGCTGAACAAATGATTTTTTAAAATTTTCTTTTCTAAAAATAACTAATTCAAGGCTTACCAAGCCATAAGATCTATCATATGAAATGACTATGTCTTTCTACAAGAAAAAGTTGTGGTTGAATGTCATCAAATATCTTGAATGTGTTCTTGTATGCAAGAAAGATGTCTAGTTTTGGAGAAAGAAAATATACATTCAAATTCAGCTCCTATTAACAATTGTGTGACTTTAAGTAAGTTTTTTATAATCATAGATTTAGAGTATGAGGGATCTTACAAATCATTCCTGTTAGTCTAGTCAGTCTCCTTTATTTTAGGGATAACATTGCCACTGGATCAAGATTACATAGGATAGCAAAAAGGAATCAGTCAATAACATTTATTAAGCACTTACCATTTCCAGATACTGTGTTAGAATTTGAACCCATACACTCTGAATATTTTCAATATTTTTTTTTCATTTTGTTGCCTATCTAGACTTCAAATTTTTCCATTTTGTTTTTGTTTTAGTCCAATTATTTCTAAGATCCCTTTCAGTTTTAACTGATATAAATCCAAAACATTAATTTCTAGTAGTAAACATAATTTGTAATCTGATTTGAATTTCAGCTTATGATATCTCTGGTTTTCTTTCATCTTCTTCCCTTCTGCATTCCCCAATAATCTAACCTGTGCTAGAATTTCTAAACTTGTACCTATCTTGCCCTTTAATCCTTTCATAGTGGGCATGATATTGATATTATAATAGTAACCATTTCCAGATAGTTGTAGATACAAATTTTATTCTTAGAGGTATATATGCGTCTGAGAATCTTGTGATGATTCCATTGTCATTTTTATAATGATATTTTTATTAACCTTTTTTTCAGATCGCTAACTTAATTTCTTGATGAATGTTCACATAGAAATATTAAAGAAGTTACTCATAATCACAACTGGTTAAGTGTGTAGCTTTCTCAATGTTCCACATATTTTCTTTTTTATAATTTTGATGCTCTAGTGTCAATACTCATTTATTGATAGAGAGTATTTTGGTACATTTTTATTTTCCTTGTGTATTTAAGTTAGCAGGTATTCAATTATTTCAGTCATCAAAAGACTTACAAAACTTAGAATTTTTATACTTGCTTAACACCAATGACAACAACAAATTGGTAAAGAATTTCTATTATCAGCAAAAAATATTTAGATGGGAGCTACCTGTGTTGAGTAAAACTAAGACCTTATCAATAGCTAAGTCATGAAGTTGACACTGCTAAAGAATGGCTCTTTCATGTTGACTTAAAATCAGATTGCCAAGTATCCATTCATCATAAGAACAAAAAGAATTTCATTCAGAAAAAAAGTAAATTAATTTTTTCATACAATGTTTTAGTTGGTGCTTAAATATACTATCACATATGTATGTATTAGAAATTAGAATAAATATTCCTGTGATACTGTTGCAGTTTTTTTTTTAAGACACAAGATTAAAGTTTTGCTCCAACATGAAACAGGAACAGAATCTAGTGTTCAAGAAGAAGGGCATAACATCGAAGAGCATGGTATCTAGGGGTTGAAAGGAATCTGGTCTGATGGATTGAATAATAAAGAAACCCAGAGATATAGAAGTCAAAAAAAGGACCCTGGAGGCCAGGAAGAGAAAGAAAGATAAACAGGACCTTGAAAATGCAAGGGAAAAAGAAAAAGGGTATAGCTGGGGAGCAATAATAAATCGAGACATAAAATTAGAAAGAAAGGTGAAGCCAAGTCAGCTAAGATAATCATGAAGTCTCCAGAGAAGGCCATGAGAATTGAAAATCACATCGAAAAACATGAGCAGAGGAGACAATTTTGAAAGATTAATCAGGTTCTAAGTGCTGAGATGTTTTTATGTGCTATTGGGAAATGTTTTAAAGTATTTCATGCCAAATATAAAAATAAAATATATACCAGTTAACCCATTTATTTAAATTAAAAATAACACAGTTTCCTTAATATACATGCATGTGCATACACTTATACAAATACATATGTCCATATATGTGCACACACTGAAGGACAGAGCTGTCACCTTTCACCCTTTTCCTAAGGTTCTCTGGTACCTTTAAAGGTGATGGCTATGTATAAGCTCTCTGGCAAAGTCTCTAACCTCCATAAATGGTGTCCCCTCAAGTAGTGTAGGAGAGGTCCATTGTATCCCACTTCCATTTAACCACTAATAAACAAATTAGTTTTTGCAAAGAAATATTTGCTTTAAAAGGTATGATTACAAGAATAAAATTAATCCCCAATACATATGGTTTAATCCTCCATTTCCTGTATCTTGGGGGTGGAACTAGAATAGGTTCATAGTTAAGCTAATTTCATTTCAAACATTGCTTCAGTTGCAAACTCAAAACATCTTTGAGAAGCAAGTCCTAGCTACCCTGGTTCTTCAGTGCTTCTCTCCTGGGTTAGCTGGCTACAATACCCCTTCTGGAGTTCTAGCTACAAAGTCACCATGGCTGAAACTCCAGGACCTTGAGGGTCACCATAGACACCAAAAAACTGAGAAAGACAAACGAAACAGAAGAGAAACAAACACCCTCTGCCTAGTTTTTGTACAAACTGGGTCAAAAGGGGAGAATAAAGGATTGAAGTCTCTCCCTCCTTCATCAGTTAAGTGCATGGTTGAATTGTGAACATCAGCTTCCTGGTGCATTAATAAAGAGAATGTCAGTCTGGACAGTTTTCAAGACTCAGTTTTTTCAGAGAGGCAGCCAAATGGAGTCCACCTATGTAAGTGACACAGAGTTCCTCCGTGTTTGGTGATCTAGGCATACTTAGGACAAGACCCTTTACAAAATAAACTTGATTTTAATTTATTATTAATTTAGCAAGATCATAAGCAGTCCCAAATGAAATTTGCTTAAAAAAAACAGTGACAAAACAACGTTTCACAGCCATAAGTACTTTAGTGGACTCTTCTACACTATACAGCAGTCATACCTTTTAGAAATATTTCAAAATATTTCAGTCCATTCTAACTACTCATAAATAACATTAATTTGAATTTAAATAAAAAAGAATTGATAATCAAATTCCCCAAATCTGATAATAGAACAAAACTATTGCCATTTGAATAAATTCATGGTAGATTTTTTTTAAGTATCCATTTAATTTTTTCAATTTTCTCTTTGCTCCCACCTCCACCCAACTGTACCGCAAACTTAATATTTTATAGGATGGCAGGGATGGTTGAGGGTGTAGGAGAATGACAAGCTTCTTAGAACCTGCAGAGGGGAAAAAGATTGCATTCTAACACTGCCATCAAATTCTTTTTCTCTTGCTTCAATTCCATTTGTATAAAGCAAAATTTTTCACAAAATGTCCACATACTATCAAAAGTGGGCTTAAGCTTTTCACTTGAATAATACTTCTAGACATAAGTTAGCAGGCATTCTTTGAAATAAGTCAGGCATCCAAGGATCCTAGTACTAGAACTTTATCCAGAAATGCCATAAAAGGGATGTGGAGATCTATGTTGGAAGACAAAAAGTAATAAACTTCTCCATGATTTTAGTATGACTAAATGTGTTGTGGTATATCAACACAATACAATGTTTATGAAGTACCATGATACCATAAGACAATAAATTTGAAGATACAAGAAAATGTGGATCTATTGAATGGTTCCCTTAAAATTTCTCACTTTAAATTCATATTTTTATTGGCCCCCACTGCATGACCAACAGAATCCCCAAAGGCAATTAATGCAAGCATATTCTGGAATTTTCAAAACATTAAATTGAATTTGCATTCTGAAAATGACAACTCATAAATACTATTCATAGACAGGCAAAATATCACATTATTCTTTTACTCAAGTTTGTTGCAGGTACAGGTTTTGTGTTCTGATCACATGTCATGACATTATAATTATGTGTATTGAACAAATGGAAGTAAATTTGAAAAAGACTGCTAGATTTGAGTCAGAGGACACACATATGTGAATGTACATAACATGTATATGATTATATATTTACATGTGTGTATAAGCATATGTACATGCACACAGGTGCACATATTGTAGACATGACTCTAAAGTCTCTTAGTTTAGTGTCAGAGTTTTGACAAAATGAGGAAGTACTCACAGGTCAGGAAATATTTAACGTAGAAAGTTTATTTTCTCTAACACAGCAAGAACACACAACAAGCATATGCAGTAAGAATAGAGTACTTAGCTTTTCTGGATAAAACTTTCCTCATCTCCCTGTGGAAATAGATCTGTTCAGTCATCAGGTGGTCATCAAAGTAGAGTGTAAAACAAATATTGCCATTTTAGGAACTGATCAAAATGTTTGGGCCTTTTATTGGTCCTAGGATGCTGCATCTGAGAAGCTAGGTCCAATCTATTTTCACGGATCGAAATAGCTCCATCAGGAAAAAATCCCAAAAAGTACTTATTAAATATCTACTATGTGCCACACACTGTGCTAAGTGCATGATAATATAATCATTTGTTTTTTTATAAGGCAATCCCTGTGCTCCAGGATCAAACAGTCTAAATGAGTAGATAACAAAAAGAAGGAAGAAAACCTATGCAGTTGGAGAGAAGAGGGGGACAGCAGGAGTTACCCAGACATCTTGCTCCTTGGGGTTAAAACCAGGCAAGTAGTAGAGTGAGATTACTCCAATTTTTGCACTCTATAAAGGAATGCATTAGGAGGAATTTAATATTCACTCTTTTAACCCTCCAATCAGAAGAGAAAGGAGACTGAGAGAGATGGTGCTAATCAAGTCTTGAAGTAATGAGATTAAGAGTGGTGAATTTATTGTGGGAGGGGCATCTTGCTCCCTAGAGTTGAATCCAGGATAAGCAGCAGATACCAAGTAACCTGAGTCTAGTCACTGCCCTCTCTAAAAGGTACATATGTATCTTTGTATGCACATATAAACACATATTTGTGTAGATATATAAAAGGAAAAAATCATAAATGAAAAATTTCTATGTCATCAAATGATTTACATACTTTGAGAATTAGTAGGCTATAGAAGCTTACTGCTAGAAATTAATGTGTATCTACATATATTTTCTGTCTTGCGTCGATTAAACCTCAAATCCTGACATAAAGAAATATTTAAAAAATTGAGGAATTGTTCAGGTAACAGAAAATCTCAATTACAATTTTACCTGAATATATGACAAGGACACTGAGGCTTCAGAACTACTAACTTTTAATATCAAAGCTTTCTCTTAATTAAGAGGCTTTTTATGTCACTGAACAAGAGGATGGTAGGGGTTGACAGTATGGATCCTTGTAGGACTCTTTAGGAGAATACTAATCAGCTGTTTGACAAAGTGCCAAGATGCTCCAACAAGACCAAGATTCCCTGGTGGTACAGCCCATTATAACATGTCATTTTAGGCTTTGACAATAATGATGGTCAAATTCTCCTACACCAAAAGATAACACACCTGTATGGTGAAAGTCTGAAACATGCAGCCTAGTATAGACTTCGTTATTAGGGGCTGTAGCATTAATGTGATACTCACAGAGCCCAAGACAGCTGTGAATACACCTGTTTAATTTTGAATCACAAAATATAACAATCTCCACATTGAAGACAGAACTAAAACTTTTATTGAAATATCAGAAAGCTGAATCCAAACACCAGAAAGCCGAATCCATCATAGCAACAATGAAATCTATACACAATAACAATGCAGGGGGCAAGCCTTCCCCCTACTAGGATCTTCCCACAAAGGAACACTCCTAGCTTGCCACCCATTTCCTCTCTCTCCCTCAGCTCTAACTTCTGTGACCAATTGCCTCTCAGTCCTGTTCCATCCTTCCTGCTCCACCTGTTTGACAAGTTCCTCCTACCACAAACTCATGTGACTCAGGATTCCCTGTAATTCAAGCAGGTCACATGGACCTATTAATGGATGGGAAAGATCTTCCCATTATGTAAAAAAAAATACATTAACAATACATGGGAAACTTCTTATCTGGCCATTTTTTTTCCCACTAATTCAGATCAGTAATTCATCTATGGCTTATATTCTTAGTCATTTTAGTCATTGAGGGTTTGAATAACTTGTCTATGGTTACACATATAGTATCCTTCAGAATCAATTTCTAACCACAGTTTTCCTGCCTCCAAGGCCAGCAACCCACCACCTACACCAAGACTCTCTTATATTGTACCTATAATGGCTTGTAATTACCCATGAGAAACACCTAATTAAAACATTTCATGTTTTCAGATGTCATTCATTTGCAAAAAAATGCATTTTTTTCTGTCAAAATAATATAGAGGAATAAAGAAAGCAAATAAAACTCAAAGATGATCTTTTTCTTGATTTTTAGTAAAATGTAGGGGTTTTCTTTTTGGTAGGAGTCATCTCAATTCCAGAGGCAGCATTGTAAAATGAATAGGGTGCTAGAGTAGAAGTTAGGGAGATCTGGGTTCAAATCCCACTTCAAAGGCTTACAAGGTATGACACTCAAGGTTAGCCAGCTTCCTTGAGCTTCACTTTTCTCATCTGCAAATGGAGCAATAACCCCTATGTTGCAGGTTATTCTGAGAGTCAAATAAAATGATGCCTGATAAGGATAAAAAATGATAAAAGAATTTACTGCTAACAGTAACGACTAACAAGAGCAGTTACCATTTATATACCACTTTAACGTGTACAAAGCACTTTACAGTTGTTATTCCAATGAGTCTTCAAAAGTGTTTCATAATGGATAAGGCATAATCTGCATTTTACAAACAAGAAAAGTAAAGTTTATATAAACTAAAGACATACAAAGCTCATACAACCAGTAAGTGCCTGGGGCAAGATTTGAATGCAGATCTTCCTGATTCTAAGAACAATGCTCTATCCACTCTACCACTTTTAAAAATTAAAGTGCCATTAAATGTTAATTATTATAAAAATGTCATATGAGAAATGAGTCTCTTTAAAATACTCTAATAAAATATAGGAAAAATATTTCTAATCTTCATTAAACACAAATGTAACGAGGTCATTTTTGTGTAACCATTTTCCAAACTGTGTATGGCTCCTCACCACTTGTTCCCAGAAAATAGGCCTAGAAGTCCCAGCATTGGCATGTGTTCTTCATTCAGGTGGCTGGGCTACCCATGTGTGAAATCCTCAGTCTGTGCAAAATTAGAAATCACATTATGACATAGCTTTCTGCCCAGGAAGAGTCAAGAGGTTCCAAAGTATTATTACAAGGGAATGAAGCATGCCAGTAACTGTAGGGAATATTTTGTATGAGCAAGCACCCGTGTGTGTTCACTCCCTCTGTCTGCTCATGAAATCTTGATCATGTTCAATTTTGTACTAGGAGAATCATCCTGGATCTCTCCCCCATACATGGATTCAATGAAATGGTGCACATTCTTAGGTGCTCCACATCATAACTATGCTTTAACCCACACATTCCACTAAACTTGTTATAAGGAGGGGTAACACAAAGTTTAGACTATGAAGTATAATATAACAATAACAATATTAATAACTAATAACTATACAGCATTTTGTTTTCCTTTGTGATTCACATATATACACATATGTTCACATATATACATGTATATATACATATATACATTCACATATAAACTTTCTTAATAGTTTTCTTTCTACTTACATATAAGGATAGTTTTCAACATAACTTTTTGCAAAATTTTGAATTCCAAATTTTTCTCCCTCCCTCCGTCTCATTCCCTGTCCTTGAGACAGTGAGCAATCTGATATGGGTTGTACATGTACAATCATCTTAAACACATTTCTGCGTTAGTCATGTTGTGAAAGGAATCAGAACAAAGGGGGAAAAACCACAAGAAAGAAAAAATAAAAGAGAACATAGTATACTTAATCTATATCCAAACTCCATAGTTCTTTTTCTGGATATGGTTAGCATCTTCAATCACAAGTCTTCTGGAATTGTCTTCAATAACTTTACTACTGGAAAGAGCGAAGTCCATCATACCATATAGCTGTTGCTGTGTACAATGTTCTCCTCATTCTGCTTACTTTACTCAGCATCAGTTCATGCAAGTGTTTCCAAGTTTTTCTGAAATCTGCCTGATCATCATTTCTTATGAACCAATAATATTCCATATACATTCATCTACCACAATTTTTTTTAGCCATTCTCCAGTGAATTGGTGTCCTCTAAATTACTAATTCATGGCCAAAACAAAAAAAAAAAGTCACTATAAATATTTTTGTACATGTGTGTTATTTTCCCTTTCTTATGATCTCTCCAAGATACAGACCTCATAGTGGTGCTGTTGGATCTGGACCAAAAGGTATGCACAGTTTGATTGTCTTTTGGGCATGATTCCAAATGGCTTTCCAGAATGGTTGGTTCAGTTTAGATCTCCGTGAACAATGTATTAGTGCTCTACTTTTTCACAGTTCCGATATTTATCATTTTCCTTTTCTGTGATGTTAGCCAATCTGATATGTGTGAGGGGCATCTCAGAGTTGTTTTCATTTGTATTTCTCTAATCAACAATGATTTAGGACATTTTCCCCTGTCATTATGGATAGCTTTAATTCCTTCCATCTAAAACTGCCTGTTCATATCTTTGACCATTTATCAGTTGGGAAACAGCACTTTGTTTTTCAAAGTACTTTGTGTACATGACCTCACTTGATCTTCTTAACAAGCCTGTTATGATATTATAGCTAATAATCATCACTATGGAGATGAGGAAACATGAAATTTGGAGTACTTGAGTGACAGAGTAACAGTGTCCAGGGTCAGATTCAAACCTGGCCTTTCCCAATTCCAAGTTGAATACTCCTTTTTCCTGTGTTCTCTTAACACTTTCTGGAGAATTAACCTGAGTTCCTTTACCCTAGAGAATAGTTTTATATAACTCTCTAGGCCTTAACAGTGTAGCAACAAAAGGGTATAGATCATAGATAGATGATAAACCGACAGACAGACAGATAGATAGATAGATAGATCATATAGATCACAAATCATGCAGGAATGACAAATATTAGTTTTTATGACAATTATTTTTTATGGTTAAAAGCTTTTTCATATGTTAAAAGAGCTTTTTTGATAATTATGTATTTACAAAATACAATTATTTAAAATGTCTATAGTGCTTTGAGATTTGCAAAGTATTTTTCATACTTATCCCATTTGATCCCCACAACACTAAAAAGTAGGTGTTCTTATTTTAATGCCCATTTTACAACTGATGAAACTGAGGCTGAGAGACATTGAATGGCTTCTCTAGGATTACTCAGCATATAAGCATTTGAGAAAGAATTGAAATTTAGAATTGATGACTCAAATTCCAAGCCACTATTAATTATGCCCTCTACCTCACTCCCATGTCATAGTCATTTCCTGACATGCCACTCATTCAAACTGTTAGCCTTCTCTACCAATGAAAAAATAAATCAATTACAATGGCAGCTGTATATGGCAGCCTATGCATCATTCTGAAACTAAATTCTCCCCACTTCTGCAAGGTAAGAAGGAAGAGGAGTTTCTCTGTATCTGCTCCAGGGCTAAGATTAGCATTTGTCCTTATTTTAGTAACATCTTACCCTCTCTCTGCCTTAAAGGGTTACTTACATAACCTCCTGACAGAAAGAACTTATATTTGGACATCTCAGCTCTTCTAGACAGAGACAATATGAATACCTTGGTGGTCTTAATAACATGCAGCTTAACATAAGGATGTCCATAAACTCACAAAATAGTGAGTGGATCAGGGCTAAAAACTGCCATGAATGCACACAAGGATTATCCTAAAACTCCGATCATGTCTCAATACATCAAGTAAGAACATTTTCTCCCAAAATGATGCTATATTGTCTTCTGACTGAATCTTCTTTCTGGTCTTAGATAATTATCACTGTGAGAGAAATTCTGATGATGTCTTTTATAGATCTTATTCAATCTTTTTATCGGGCTAGAGTTGAAGAAAACCTACTTTAGACATGTTTTTCCAGGCAGTATGAGTATCCCAATGAGCATGTAACTACTTCCCTAACAAATAATAATGGGTCTATTTTCTTTTAGTAAAAAGGAAGCCATCCCTTCTTCTTTGACAACATTTTTTCAGATACTCATTCTCCTGATCCAAGCATACCATTTCACCAAAACTTTCACCCCAAATCTCTGATTTATAGACATAGTGAATCCCTTTATTAATGAAGATTGAAGTCCTTGTAACTTAGTAGATAAATTTTAGAGAGTTGAGAGAGCCTCAGAAAGATTTTCTTATCAGACTTGCCCATGGCTAATGAGATTCAGAAATTTTTCTCTTTCTTTTTTATGCAGTTTTTCCTGACTCCAGGTTTGTCACCACATTTGAAGCATGCTGCTTTTCTGCCCATACCACACAGAAGAAAAAGACTTAAAAGTTACTGATTAAGTCATTTTATGTAACAGGGGTCATATTGTGAGTCTCTGATTTATTTTCCAAAATCTTTAAAGAAACTCCAAGAGTAGAGGATTTTTTTTCTATCAGATTATCAATTTTGTAATCAAAAGGAATCTTTGTAATAACCATTGTGCCATAGAATCTTAAAGTTTGAGAGCACGTTAGATATAATTTATTCAAACCTTTCTTAAGGAAATTCAAACAGGTGGAGGTTAAGTGGCTGTCAAATGCCTCATGCCTTACTTAATGAAAAGTTCAGACTAGAATACTGATCTCCTGGTTTTAATTTTTCAGTTTTCCAACCCACTATTTTGCTCTTAAAACCTCTTTATCCAGTGACAGTCTATTAGATGAGTTGTACTTATTTTTATCTCCTCTAAGCTATAAAATACACTTCTACATGGAGGATTGTTTGATTCTCCCCATTGCTAGTAATACTCCCCCATAAACTCTCTAGTATTCATTATGTTTTTCCTCTATATACTTTGATATTAATAAGTTATCTCTTTGAGAGCATAAAAGAGCTTTGAGAGCACAGAGCATTTCATTTTTGCACAGTGCATGCCAAAAAAAAAAATAGGTGCTTAGTAAATACTTGTTAATGGATTGATTGTTTTTACAGTTTCTACATCTACGACAGCCATCAAGGACACCATTGAAGGAATCTATATTTGAGTTGATGAGGGCCTAGGAAATGGGAATGGAGATAAAAGGGCAGATAGTAAAAGAGACAACTGAGAGGGGAAAAATCAACATATAAAACCTTTACCATATCTATTTTTGACAGCTGTCCATGAAGTTCAACATGGTCTAATTTAAATGCAGCAAAACTAAAATTTGAGAGCCTTAAATGTCTTCTAATACTTTAACACTGAGGAAAAGAATACATTTGCAGCACACTCAGAGATAAAATGCAGTAGAGGATTGACATGATAAAAGACTAAACCAGTTAAATGAATACATTTATGTCAATCAGCCTTTTCTGTTTTAATCCAAACAACTCTCTGAAATGGATTCCTCTTAAGAGACTAAAGCTTAGCAGTGCTCTACTGTTACATTATGCAGAGACCCTAAGCCAAAATATAGAATCATGGCCCCCTGGGGAATGCCAGCTATAGCTCTGGGCCACCAAAGAAATGTCATTACCTACATTGACAGGAAGCTTATAAATGCTTTCAGATAGTTCTCCTGTATTTAGTCATCTAAGATCTAGGAAATCATTGTAAAATTATATTATTTTTATTTGCCAAAAAGTTATATACAAAAGTAAGTCATGTCAACAGTTTCACCTAAAGAAAATAAAAACAATGTAAGCAATAAATTTTATTTTTCAATTTTGTCACTTGCCTAACTTGGGGGGAGATGTTTGTCTGTATCTATATGTGTACACACACAACACATTACAC
Source organism: Potorous gilbertii (assembly GCA_028658325.1). Lineage (NCBI taxonomy): Eukaryota > Metazoa > Chordata > Mammalia > Diprotodontia > Potoroidae > Potorous > Potorous gilbertii. The sequence continues at coordinate 172,053,054 of CM053772.1, read as the reverse complement.
ACACACACACACACTCACACACACACATGTAACAGCAAGCACCCCAACATATGCAGGGGGATCTACTATCACATATTCTATGATCTGCTTCTCTAAAAGGAAAGGGAACTTTTGAGGGGTTAATAATCACTTTAATCAAACATATATATCATTCCTTTAATCAAACATATACATCATTCAGCTGGTTTAGTGGAGTTAGCACCCTGAACTTCAGAGAAAATATGGAGAAATCAAAGATCAACAGATATGACTTCCTCTGTCTGAGCATAAATCAACAGACAGGTCCAGCTGACTGACCATAGCTACCAGACAGGGAAGCCCAGACACCTGGGTTTTCAAAACAGGAGGACTGCTTAGTGACTTCGCAGAGTCTCCCAACTGGCACACAAACCTTCTACCAAAACTAAACCCCAGTGTTAAACTACACCTCCGAGTCTTTATACATTCTTTTCAAGCCAGAGGGCATCACATCCCTGGAGAACCAGTGTCTCATTAGCAAAAAGTGTGGACCTTCCTACAAATCTTCCCATGCCCAGCAATGGGTGAGAAAGATCCTCCGTAATCACATTATTCAAACACATTATACTTCTTAGTATAAGCAAAAACTGCAAAAGATCCTACTTTGCTTTCCCTCCAACACACACACACACACACACACACACACACACACAGAGGAATACACACATATTATTTCCTAATATGTCCTTATTCCTATCCTCATTGAAATCCTTCCTGATAACAAATAAAAATAAATGAGCAAAAGTATATAGCACAGGTACCATATCAGATAAGTTCTGCAGCAAGTTATCATCAGCCCTTTTGTTTCTCTTTTGGGAGGAGGGAATTGTGTTTGTTTCAGTATTTTTTTCCTACCTTAGGAATTTATTGCTCCCAGAACATCTTTTGGTCAATTAGAGGTACCAAAATATAAAAAGAAATGGGCCTCTTTGGGAAATCAAGAGTAACCCCTCACTGAAGGTCTTGCAATAATGGCTAGATGGTCACATGTCAGATGTGTTGAAACAGGGGTTATTTTGAGGTATGGTTTGGAGTACCTAGCACTTGACATTCCTTCCAACTCTGTAATTCTATGAGTCTGTGTTTTAATACTTTCCACTACATACTTATAGTAATTATGAATATTGTTCTCTAAGTGTCTCTGAATTTCTATTGTCTCATATTCAACTTCACAAGTATATTCTATTACATTCATATGCCACAATTTGTTCAGCTATTGCCTAATCAATAAATACCAAATTCATAACCCAAAGGTAATTTTGTCTCTTTCAAATGGGGAAAGGATTTTTTTTGGTGACTAGTTCCACAAGTTTTATATTTTGGTATAAAGTTTAAAATAGCATATCTTTGAACTTTTTATGATAAAGCCAGAGACTAATAAATCAGAGCTTAACTGTAATCATCACACATGAAAGGACTACCTCTGAGATGTGTCTGTCAAAGAAAAGCCTGCTGATTCTGTTAATTCCTGAGAATTAGAAAGTCCAAAGCTTGAACCAATGTTTCTGAAACACATAATAGTTGTACCTATTATTTCTAATATACATATCTAACTTTCCAAATTTTAATACCTATATACCATAGATGCATAGATGCATATGTAACACATGTCTGAATATATTCCTATTTTTAAATAGTAATATGGTGATTTTACTCATGAAAAGTTTTGCAATACTCTTTTCTTGTATTCTCCTTGGAACTTATTAACACTCTTATGTAGGGCCTGCTTTCAAAACAATTAAAGGAGAATTACATCTTCAACACTCATAGCAACAAGTAATAAGATGCACACACCCTTTTCCAGTGACTCACATGGAAATTCACTCATATGCCAAGAGACTGAATATTTAATGAGAATCCACCTGCTGCACAGAAACTCCTTTGATAAACAATAGTAATAGGTCTCCCCTAATTAAGCGACATGGAAAACCCCTTAGCAACCTCAGTCTCTCTGCATCAGGATCCCCAAATACTCCAGGGTCCTTTGTGGAAAACACTGTACGTCACATGCTGGGGTAATGCAGAGAGCACCAATTATAATGTACTAGTAAGAGTGTGCAAGGTGTTTCCCTCTGTGTCAATTCCCTCGATAATTATTTGTATATTTCAAAAACTTATGGAGTGTTAGACACCAAAGAAACTATGCAGGCACCACTCCAATTCCCCTTTTGTCATGTGATAAATCTGATGCCCAGGAAGCTTAATGCCTTATGTAGTTACTAACAAGTTTTAGAGAAGGGACTACTGAGAAGCAGAGAAATGAAGCAATTTGTTCAAGATAATAAAGTTCATTGGTGTCTGAACTAGGATTAGAATTCATGTCTCTTGACAATCAATTCAATGTTTAAAAAGTATAAAGAATTTATTCATGAAATATGTCCTCTGTGTCAAGCACTGTATTAAGTGCTAGCAATACAAAAACTGAAATCAGTCTTTTAATCAAAGGTATTTATATTTAATTGATATAAAATCAATCTTAATTCTGTCAATCATATTGAACTATTGCTAATATTAGATTATTGGAGAGAAGTAGAAATACAAGGAGAGAAAGAAGGACAAGACTGAGAGAGACCTAGTCTTGAAGTAAAGAAGACCTGAGTTCAAGTCTAACATCTATCACAGACTAATCAAATGATCTTTAACAATTCATTTAACCATTTAACTTCTCAGCATCCTAAATTTTGAGAGGCAGCATGGTGTAGTGACTACTAAGTCTTTTTTTCAATCAGGCCGTCTGGACTCAAGCAACCGTTTCTGGGTTCCCTCTCCTTTCCCACCACATTCTGTAGAATCTATATAATATAAACAAGGGCTGATCTGCATTCAGGAATTTCCACACAGAAAGGTCCTTACAATAATAAAATGTCAAATCCAGACCCTACACAAACATTAGAGATCATTTGCTCTTCTCTTATCAGGGTAGCAAACTCCTTTCATCAAAGAAATCACATCTGAAAAACAAGTGATAGCTACAGAATTGGAGAATTTAGAAGTGGAAAAAAATCTTAGAGATAATCTTGCCAAACCTCTCATTTTATTAATGAGGAAGCTGATACTCATAGTCAACTTGTAAGGTACCTATCACATGAATCTTCTTCTAAGTATACTTGAACAGAAAGACTTTAAAAAGGTCATTAGAGCTTATAATTTATAACTAGTTATTTCAAAGATCTATGTGCAGTGAGTATAGATGAAGGTTGCTCAACATTAAAAAAAAAA
>CM053772.1:172026940-172049317 GCA_028658325.1 Potorous gilbertii | reverse complement strand
ACTAATGACTGGCATTTTCAATAGAGTTCTGACTTTTCCCCTTTATCTGGTTCATTTTAGATGTTTAGAATATAAAGGTTTCATTGACTATGACAATCTTAGAGATTTTATTTCTTTAAAATATTTTATTGTTATATTTTGTTTTTGGTTTGAATTAGCAGCCACCCACCAAAACAGGCAATCCATCTCTCAGTCTCCCTAAGACATATTTCCCCAAAGAAGCTGATCAAAATGACGCAACAGAGAAATTGTTGATTGTTAGTAAATGTCATTTAATTTTCAACTTTTGTAATTTATTGTATCGCAAAAGATGTGTGCTTTAACATGGATTATTTGGTACCAAAATGTCAATTATTTGACTTGGGCTTTGTTGCTATTTAGTTTTTTCATTATTTGTGTTTCTGTAATTATTGCATATGGAACCAATAAAATCCTGTGGATAGAGGATTAGATTTGAAATGAGAAACATTTTTGCTCTGGTCCTGTATCTGACATCTATTAGCTTTATCATCATGAGACAAGTCACTTAACTGTGCAGCGGTGATAAATTATGTGACTCTCAGATTTAGATAGATTCATACTCTATGTAAATGTTGGCCCACTAACTATATCATAGGTTCAAAAGAAGAAAAAGTTATACCACAGTTTGTAATGTTATTTGGCTACATTTACTATAGTTTGAATCACTTTATACAAGGTTTCCCATAATTCTATTAATTCTTAGTATTTTCCATTCCTTCTAATAAAGAATCACTAATATTTTGAGAGTTGGAGTGGATTTCAGTGATGATATAATTCAGGGTTGTTTTGAGAATCAAATCAGATCATGATTGTAAAGCACATGGCAAAGTTGGCTAACAGAGTAAACACGATATAAAGGTTCATTACTATTATATGTATGTACACACAAACATGTATATATATATATATCCCACATAATACATTTACATACACTATATATACATATCAAATTGTACATATATAGGTATACATACATACATTTACATACATATATGCATGCATATATATAAAGAAATGCAGAGAAAACTAAACAGTTTGTTGGAAAGTGGCTCAGGCATATATCTTGTACTATATATCACAATAAAAACAAAGAGATTAAAATATGATTAAAATCATATCACTGAAAGCTTAAATAAAAAGAGGAAAGAGGAAGTATGACTCCATAGGATAAGACTGATTAAAGAATGCTGAACTTGGAATTATGGGAACTTAACCTATGACTGCCTCTAAAAAGTTTATAAAATGTGTCTGTTACCTTTAAGATTAAATGACTGTGGAAAGTCATATTGTTTATCTATATTATGTATTCATGGGCTTCAATAGATTAGTTCAAATATAAAAAAATGTATTGACAAATGTCAAATATAAAATTTTACTTTATTCATTCTCTAAATTTCTGGATTTTTTGCTTAGCTTTTTGTAAGGCATTTTTCTCAGTCTGATATATTCTTTTGCATAAGTTGGTGGTGTTATCTTGTCTCTGTATTATGTATTTCATACATGTAGCTTATACAACTCAGGAGTGTTCCTATCCACTAAAAAAGGGAGAAGTACTCAACTTTCAGGAATCTTTATTTTTTTGGCTTATAATTATTCATGACAGTTTGGAGTGATGGCTCAGACAACTCTGTCCTGAATAGAACACAATTGCTGATCTTTTTCCAGCCAAGAACGAAATGTGGATTAGGGCAATGTTCTATGATCTCCTACAAATGCATGAATGAAAACAGAATAACATACTGCTTTGTCTCCCTTCAGTTACTTGAATGGAGAAGCAGGAACGGATTTCTCCATAGCCACAACCTTAAAAATCAAGATCAAAAATCCTTTCTATTTGATACATTAAACAAATTTGCAAACCACAGAAATTTTAATTTTTTATTTTGTCCAGAGCAAAATAATGAACAACCTGTAAGAGTCAAATATATTGACTAGAACAGACAGAATTAAGTGATAATACATTTGAACTATTTCAGAATTAATATTTGGTAATATAAAGCTACAATCCTGTTTCAATAGATTCATGTTAATATTTATAAAAATTTGTATAAAAGGGATTTTTTTAATAACATTGGACATGGCACTGCATTTGTGACACATTAGATGATTTATTCTATCTCAATTAACCAAAACAACAAGTAGAACTATTAATGCAAATTAATGATCTTGAATTACAAAACTATATAATAAAACACTCCCAAATGTGTATATATATATATATATATATATATATATATATATATATACACATAGAACCTATTCATTGAATTGAGTGGTCAAATGATAATGTTTTTGTAGGAACAATGATGGGAAACAATTAAAAATTAAGCAATTAAGAAGTGCTAAGTCAATTTTCAGTACTAGGTAATGAAATTAATTGAAATCTTATGTTATATTGGGACATACTTCTGTGCAGGTCATTTTCTATTGTATCTGTGCTGAGAAAAATTGATGATGGGCTCTCAAAGACTGCAACCTTGTAGAGCTCCAGTTTTTAATGGTCCTTCTAAGGTGAAAAGGATTTGAACATAGTTGAGATGAGTGACTACGCTTTTTGTCTGGGTACGATCTAGTAAAGGCTATCAAAGTTCATCACTAGAAATTTAATCACTTTAAAATTTTTATTTCCAATTAATGAAAATTAACTCTGCCTCTGGAAAAATAAAGGAAGATTAACCGTTAAACAAATAGAGTTAAGCAAAATATATTCAAACAAAATATATTCCTTTGTTAGCCTTTTTCAAAAATACATATACAAATTCATATACATATACACATATGCACACATACACAACTCATACACATACATACATACATCTGTATACACACATATAATTCTGCACCCTCAGTCCACAACTTTTCTGTCGGGAGGTACGTAGCCTGGGGATGTTTCATCTGTTAATGGTTTTTTCAGGCCTAATAAGAAATCTAAAGACCTGAAATACAATCACAGCTCTCTTATTGTTTGTCCAAATTTGAATAGGCCTTTGGACTTCCATGACATATTTTATTCATTAATAAAATAAGAAATAGAACTATTGAATCCTTGAAGTTCTTTCTAGTTCTCAATCTATTATCCTATTATATTTTGACTATGGAAGTAGTACAAAGTATCACACACACACACACACACACACACACACACACAAACACACAATACTACCATCACTACCATCATTACCCCTACCAATATTCAGGCAATAGCTTGTATCTCCATGTATGACTACATGATTGCTTTGGAGGGTCCATGATGTTGTTGATCAGTACCTGGAGTCAGGAGACCCTAACTTTGAATCACACGTCAGCAGCTAGCTATGCAGTGCTGTGTCCATGAATAAGTCACCTAATCACTATGTGAATCTCTAATATATAAAATATGCATAATAATACTGGGGCTATTTTGTTATTGTGATATGTACCTACTTATGTACCCTCTTATCATCTATGTATCTATCATCTATACAAAATCCATATAATTCAAGAAATCTAATATATGTATGTAATTTCATATGTGTATACACAATCTCATTATATAAACTACCATCAAAATCAGTATAATCCTTATTAATTATAGAATTGGCCATGTTTTACAGAAGATAATGAGTTTCCTTATAACTAGAGTTGTGTAGGATGTATTGGAGAGGAAGTTATTGTTCAGGGGCAGTATAGATTCAGTGGTTTATGGGGTCCCTTCCAACTCTGAGATTTGGTGATTTTAGGAAAAGTTGACTTGACTAAAAGGAAACTAAACAAAAAAAACATTGCTACTATTAGAAAGAATATGTAAACATTCAAGGGACAATACATATCAAAGTGGATGAAAATCTCAAGTGGTTTTTTTTATTTTCACAGGTAATATTTAAGTTATTCCAAGAATATTTTGACATGTTATGCCTTTGGATTCTATACATACACACATACATGTACATAGACACATTTATGTGCAGATACATATAGGAATGTATCTTTGTATATAAATGTATGTGCACACATAGGAGTGTGTGTACATGTCTTTTAAAATCCTCATACCTTTATTTGATTTTGAAAATAGCTATAGGGGTGACAGATTAATCTGTATTTTCTAACAAGTGAAAAATTATTTTGTAAGTGCTTACTATGTGCCAAACATAATCTTCCACAAGTGTTGTGAATACAAATACAAAAAGAAAGGTAGCCCCTGCCCTTCTGAAACTTAATGAATGAAGACGACACGCAAAAGGGAGTTGTAAAAGTGGAAGAAGACATGTGGAAGAGAGAGTAAAGGAAGCTTACACTGGAGCATGGTAGAGCAATGCCTGTGGAAACGAATCAGTTTGGATGCTTGAAAAAGAATGAAGACATGGTTGGCCAAGGACCTCTCATTAAATGGAGTCTCTGGAGGGAGCCAGCCACTCACAGGGAGATGTTGCAGCTGCAGGAGTACTTCAAATATAAGAAATAGTCTGGGAGTGGAATGCGGTACCACAATGTAGAGCTTTCTGTGATGTGGTAGAAAAAACCTTGTGGAGATAAATCAACAGAACATTACAATAAATATACTGCCAACATTTGGGCAAGACAACCAGGAGAGGCCTTTTGTAATGCACATAAAATCATTACGCAGACATACAAATACTTTCAAGATTGTTTTATACTGTAACAACATTTATTACAGTTATATCAGATGTTACAGTTTTATACTGTAACAACATTTATTACAGTTATATCAGATAAATGATAAATGGTGTTTAACAAGTCAATTACACTTAAGAAACATTTGAAATACCTACTATGTGCAAATCACTGTGCTACAAATAAGAAATTATCAAGAAAAAAAGGAACACTCCATAGCCCAAACCAAAAAAGAAGCAAATAAAAAAACCTTTTCTTGGATGGTGGGAAAAAGAGTCAAACATTTTATGGACAAAGACAAGTAAGCATATGAAATAAACAAGGTCTGACAAAGTAATATTAAAAGGGAAGGAGTATTAATGGAAGGATCAGGGAAGGCATTAAGGGAGAGGTTAAGCTCAATAGGTGTTTTCAAGGCTGAGTCAAAGAAGGAGTGCCTTGAAGACACTGGAGACTCTGTAAGCTGTGGTTTGTCCTTCATTCTCAGGAAGGTGATGCAGTGACTAGCAAATTAATTGAATTTCAGTGTGGGAGGGTTATGCAAAGTCACTGGCATTACTTTCTCCCCAACAATGTGAGAAAAGTACTCACTCTAAAAAGAACAATACTCATTGTGAAGCCAGAAAAGTTCTCATATTTATTTTACATTCATTCCAAATAAATGGGCAGCTCCCTAATGGAGTATGCTTGCTTAGAAAAATGGAAAGTCCTTTGTGCTGTTCCCAATTGGAATTTCCTGCCCCACATCTCATTGGTCAGCATTTCAGTTTTTTCACAGACTACCTAAAAACATCTAAACTCCACCCCAATTTAGGTCTATGTGCCTGCTATATTTCTCATTTTCTTTACACTTTACTTAGTAAAAGAGCGACATGCCATAAATTCTTTTAAAGGAATTGTTTCAGTTGATAAGAAGCAGAACCTAGAATATTGAAGTTTCCTTCACTATTAACACAAGAATTCCAATATCAAAATAATATAGTGAAATCAAGTTCTTCTCAGGTCTTTGGTATTGTGGTCTCCTTTAGATATGCGAAGGAGGCTCCCACTTCAGGTTAAGTGAAGTGTTAGTCAATATTCCCAAGATGTTCCCTCTAATCCATTTGTTTTCCCTCATTTCAAAGTAGATTAAAAATTTTTGGTTTATAATTACATATTTTTTGCTGAAACAGAAATTTGATTCTTCTCTTACACGAGCCATCTGGGTCTAATAGCTAGATATAAAACAGCACAACTAGAGATGGCCCCAGGCACTGTGGGAGACTTGGACCTTTTTAAGCTAAAGTCTTTCCCAAGTCCAGGCTTCACTGAGTCAATGCCTCTTAAGGGTTAAGAAATGAGACAAAGAGTGACCTCTCTTTACCTGCTCAAAAAAAACCAAAACCAAAACAAAACAGTCTCACATCAATGTGGGAGGGTAAGACCCTCAGCATTTCTCACCCAGCAGAAACAATTGCTATTTACATTTACTCTGAGTCAACCTGGGCTCAAACAATGACCACTAGGTATGCCTTAGGCTGGGATTAAGGCATACTCCTCAAGAAAGAAATCTAGCCAGTAAACTGTAATATACCTAGAGAGTTTTCCGTGAACAAAAATGAAGAACAACCACTGTTAAGGATATGGTACCCTATGCTGACAGAGGGAGAGGAAGGAGGGAAGGAAGAGAAGGACGAGGAAGGGCAGAGAATGGAAGTGAATGGAAGAAGGAGGAAGAAAAAGGAAGGGAGAAAGGGAGGAAAGGAGGAAGGGAGGAGCTGCATTGCCCAATTGCAACTGGAGAGTTGAGTCCCCAGTGGGGTAGCCCAAACTACCCAAAGTTAGAAGTATAGAGAAGAGAGATGGAATCCATGGCTGGGGTAAGGTTATCAGGCCAGTTTTACTACAATAGGAGGAGTAATACGAAATAAAACTAGAAAGGCCTATCAGAGCCACATTGTGGAAGACTTTAAGCATGAATCTGAGGAATTTGGATGTTATCCTAGAGGCAATAAAATAAAATGCAACTAGCATTCTCAAAAATAAATTTGCTCATTGTATACTAGTACCCTAATCTCATAGGTTCCCTCTAAAAAGCTGCTTGCCAACTAAATATTAACCAGATAAATAAATTTCAAAGATATACAAAATAATTCCATTTTTCTTCCAATTCGTTTTGTGGTTTGAATCTCTGCCTGTAGATATAATCTGTTCTTTGTTGAAGGCAGATGTGTTCTTTTTGCTTGTGATAAGTCTTAGATCAAGACTTTTGTGGAGAAATACTGGTGAAAAGGGGATAGGATGGACACAAAGAAAGATAACATTTTGTGAATAGTTTTAAGATTAAAACGTTTTTTTTTTAAATTTTGCATTCTAAGGACTTTTACAATTGATTTCCAAGCTATCCTGCTTTCTTTTATAAATATAACAAAGTTTCAAGGTATTTGAAATTAAAAGAAAACTCAGCTCACTCTCCCTCCTCTAATAAGCTCCACTTCACTTGACTTACATTACACAACTTACCTTCTATTATGATAGGGTATTGCTTCTAGTCACCTTAGCTTCTAGTCATTAACTTAAAATAAATGGCAGCCTGAGACTCATTCCAGCTGTGAAATGTGACTCTTAAGAGGTATTCGATTAATCATTCTGTCTTTACACAAGGTAAAGTTGGTGCATATTCACATTTACTTTGTGATGAGTTAGCTATTGATTAGGAAAAGCTTAAGAGGTAGCATGTTCTAGAGATACTTGCCCTTCCAAAATGAACACGTTCTTTTCTCTCTAAAATTACTTTGGAGTCATGGACAAAATATTGTCCTTTACTAGTATGAGAATCCTAAGAACAAAATTGCCTACAGCTCGTATTATTGTGAGCTTTAGGATCATAAAGTCATATAATTAAAACTGAGACTTTAACATTATCTAGCTCAATTTCATTATTTCACAGATAAAGGAAATGAAGTCCAGAATGTTGAATCCAAGGTCATTTGGAAAGTGATAAATTCAGGAAAACTAGTCTTTTTAATACAATGCAAGAATCATTCTTCTTTCCTAAAATGTTAGTTTTCTAATTTCTAGTAATTAATAGTAGTTAATAAGCAGAAGAATGGACATGTTGAGCAAAAATTATATATCTAATATATATACATAAATACACATACATACATTCACACACATATACATGCACACATATTAGTATATATAAACATAACCAAAGAAGATCTAACAAGATATATATGTATACAAAATATGCATATGCTTATATATACATATAAGTATGTATTAGCTTTGCTTCATTAGACCCCTAGGTATTCTACATTGCTATTATCTACATGTGTATCCCTCGAATTAATCATAAAAATAGTAGTATAGTAATTCATATGGTACTTTAAATTCCAAATAATGTTCACTTTAAGTTCCATTGTTTCAGTTGTATATACATGATACATGTCTATACAGTTTTAAAATACCGTGATATGCATAGAACCTTAGAAATTTCTTAGGTCAATTCTTGTGCTTGACAGGAAAAAGGAGGAACCTGTGGGCCAAAGAAGTTATGACTTCTCCAAAGTCACACAGAGGTGACAGAACACTAGGACTTCAGTCAGACTTTTGTTTCACAAATAGAAGGGAGTTTTAGAGACTATTTTGTTCAACTCATTTTAAAGAAGAGAAAACTGAGATCCAAAGAGCATTGATTTTCCCATTCTGATCCTGACATGTACCAAATATCAGTTTAAATTCCAATCCAGTTCCTCCGACTCTAAATGCAGTCTGCTTTACTCCTTTTTCCCTGCATAAATGTGTATATTCCTTATGCAAAATGATGTCTTGTTACTTAGGCAACAGTGACTCATTGCTGCAACATACCAGAAGTAAAAACAATATCCTATTCCTTGCGCCCATGCAAGTTAGGCTAGGGACCAGCCCATCCTTTCGCCTCCAATCTTTTCCAGTGACAAGACACTCTAGTACATTCAGCAGAGAGAGATTGGTTGAAAATAATGGACAATTCATGAAAGGGATTGAATTCAGTTCAACCAAATTGAAGTGTTCTCATTTTCTAATCTTGTAGATGTTATTATTCTATGTCTAAATAAATTGTTTGTGTTACTGTGAAATGTTGAATGACCTATGATTGTCTCATTATGTTCCATTATGGAGCCTAAATTATGAAAGAGCTGACTTTAGTCAAGTTTAGCCAAGAATATTTGATGTAGTTCTGCAGTGAAACTGAAGAACAATCTCATTGAAGCAGAGGATAGGCATTGCAAAAGATGAGTTCTGATTGGCCTTCATCCTTTTGTTGTTGCCTTTAGATAGAGTGGTTACTTTTTGTGAGGCCCTTATTTAGGGAGTAAACTCCCTGAGACCATTCAGCAAGGAGAAACAAATGATTTAGACCTTGTAGACCTGGAGATGAAGGTAATTGTAGTAAACTGTCTTTTAAACCTACAAGTTGTGTTTTTATCAAAAAGGACAAATACAGAAGAAAGAGAAGTTCTCTCCCCCTTCTCAGACTTTTCATTCTTCTGCATTTTTTTTCCTTTTTGATGAAGGAAAAATGGCTTCCAGTTCTCCCAATTTCCTGAATCTCACCAGGAAATCTCCTAGTAGAACTAAAAGGCTTAAGTAAACAGGTTGGAAATCCAAGGAGATTTATGAAGTGTTCAAGGACAATCAGCACATTTGGTATGAGTTTGCTCAATCCTTTTCAGGACTAGTTACATGCTTTTGGTGTCCACCAACCACCCTTTGGGGAAGTGGGTGGATGAGAACAGCTTGTTCCAAATGCCATGAAGACAGCTGAAGCAGAAACTAGAGGGTGCTTAGAATCTTATCAGATACCAGACACGATCCACTGCATCTTGGACTTGTGTCTTGTCAACAAATTTCAATTTGGAAGAGAGAGTGAGACTGATGACTTGGTGCAACTTTGCCTCAGTTAAATCTAAGGTGCTTAAAACATCAAAACATCAACCCATGATGTAATTTTTTCCATTTTGAAAATGAAGGATAACAACAACATAAACATCCAACAATCACTAAAAACTCCTCCCTGGGAATGAAGCACTGAGCAGTGATTTCTTTGGGAAGTCATTAATAACTTTATGGTAATAAGCAGGAGGTGACTGTTTTTAACTTCTTTTCACAGAAGTAAGGGGATAGTCCCTTGGGGGGGAGCAATGATTTTGAATCACCTCCCCATGAAGATCCAAGAGAGGAGAAAGGGCATGTGTTGGGCCAAAAAATACTGTGTGTGTTGATACAGGGCAATGCTCCCTGAACTAGGATGAGAATCAGTAATTAAGCAGGAAATACTGTCTTCATTGTAACCCTGATGTTTCTAATGTTATTCCTAATCATGGTCATCTCTTTATATTAATAAATCCAATGTGATCTATATTCTGTATCACCAACCACCTGAATGTATATCTTTGTTAAATGTCCTTTTGTTAATTGTTGGATGACTTTTGAGTGTCTTCATTTTGTTCTAATATTGAGCATCAACAAGCAAGGTACTGGAATGAATCAAGGTCAGTTGATAAAAATAGTCAAATGAATTCAGGAGTGTGTGTGTGTGTGTGTGTGTGTGTGTATGTTTGTGTGTGTGTGTGACATGTTCACATATGGACATATGGTCCATCTGGACTGAAGGGAAGATTTATTAATTTAATCCTCTCATTTTATTGATGAAGAAACTAAAGCCTGGATAAGTTTATAAAATTGTCTAGGTTGCACAGTTCATACAATAAACCACTGAAATGTGAGGGTATCAGTAAACAATACCAATAAAAAAGCAAATAAAACTTTTGGAAATGTCTAAAACCCTACTTACATATGACTCATATGTAGGGTCATCCTTACATATGTAGCTAACAAACCCCCCTTTAGAAAAAAAATGTTCTCAATGTCAAACATGAATATTAAGTATAGAAGAGCTATTTATTTCTTCCACCCTAAAAAATATATTTGAAAGCCAAAGACTCAGAGAATTGCTTTAAGAAATACAGGTCTCACAGAAAATTTCAGATGAAGTATTTCACTCATTATATTCCCTGTGGAAAGCAAAGACAACTTTGTGGGACTATACAATAGATAGTTTAATTTCACCTCAGACCTACATTGTTTGAGCAACTCATAAGGTCTAGATCTCTGGACAGCCAGTACATATCTCTAACCCTTCATCTACTATTCTAGTAATGTCACCTCCTAAGAGAAAAGCTGGCGTTCTTCTACCCCTGTGCAGCTAGTACTTTAGTCAGAAAAACTTGACTTTGTAAATTCAGTACTATCCTTTGAAAAAGAAAGGAAATATAAGGGCCACCACAGACTCAGTCTCACGTAGGTAAAAATATGTTCCTAATGCTATGTATTTATAGCTGTTGTTAGTAGCACTTATGGTGTTGGCGATGGGAGGGAATAATTCTAACTGTCTCAGGGAGTTCTACCTGTTGCTAGAATTCTAACAGAAAAGTGCTAAAAATGAGTTTTAAAGTGGAAGAATCCCCAAAATAGCCATTATAGACATTTTCATAGTGATTTCTAGCCTAACTAGAACCTATCTTTCTGATTCATTGATCAGCTGTTCAGACTCTTGAGTTATCATTCATCTTTGACATAATAATCCAGTGTCTATGGACAATAAATTTTGGTTTCACCCCATTAAAGCATGTGTCCCATAACATGAAACTAGAATGAGTGTACAGCTCTAACCATAGATTGTGTCCTTCTGACAAAAGTTCATGCCTTATATTTTTATTAAGTAACATTAAACTAGAAGGAAAGATTTCTTGCAATGTTTGACAGCTGGTTAAAAAATGCATATATGGCATTTTTTTCTTTTTGGAGGGGGGAAAGTAAGGCAATTTGGATTAAGTGACTTGCTGAAGGCCACACAGCTATTAAGTGTCAACTGTCTGAGGTTCTCTTTGAACTCAAGTTCTCATGACTCCGGGGCTGGTTCTCTATTGACTGCACCACTTAGCTGCCCCAAGATATACTTTTAAATTTAATCTGCATTATCAACATTTTCTATAGCACTTTCTTTAATCTATATGATCATCAAAAATAAATCTAACCTTCTTTTGTAACATTTGCTGATTTCTGAGGTAGAAATTCTCATATGAAAATTTTAACAATTAGGTCTCATTGGACAATGTGAGATGTCTCCAGCATGCTAGATTTTGTTGGGTTGTTTTTTTTTTTGTTTTATTGGAAAAGAAGCTTATTGTTTATCTGAGTACATCTCTTATTCCAGTTTTCAACCATATTATAAGCCAGGGAGGGAGAATCTGCAACCTTGAGACCACATGTAGACCTCTAGGTCCTCAAGTGCATCCCTTTGAATGAATCCAAACTTCACAGAATAAATCCCCTTAATAAAAAGATTTGCTCTTTAAAATTTGGATGCAGTGAAAAGGATGCATTCTAGAACTTAGTAAGTCACATGTGTCCTTGAGGCTGCAGGTTCCACAGCTCTACAGCCTATTGAGTGAAGAAAGGGAAGGGAGCATTTATTTATTTTGCCTCTAAAACAACTCATACCAGAGTACAGAGAATAACACTGATGTTTTTGTTGGTGTTGGAGGGTACGAGAAAGAGTGTAGAACTTTCATTAAATTATTAAAGGGAACTTCTAGTTTGGAAATTTTTTTCACCAATTCATATCAGTACTTCATGTGTAACTTTTTCTTAGAAATATTCTGAGGACATTGAGTGGTTGTGAGATGCTGATAGCCACAAAGCTATATACAGCAGAAGCAGGACAGTAACACAGCCTTTTCTGACTCTAAGTTTGGGATTTTGCTTGCTATGTCACAATTCTCTAGCATCGCTCATAGTAGGCACTTTAAAAATGTTTGTTGAATAGACATGTGAAAATACAGAAACACATACAAATGCAAATATGCAAATATATGTGTAAAATGTGTGCATATGTATACATATCTGTGTATATATGCATACGCATACATTTCATACATTAATGTATATTATATATGCATACATAAATATTATCCCTTATTTTATATTAAAAGTTCAATATATTTTATAAAGAGAACCTTAGTAATCACTATCAAGCATTTACAAATTTCAGATTCTGTGCATGCTTTATAGAAATGTAGTATGACAGAAATTGCTAGTCAGTCTGTTCTTACAAGTTTCAGAAATTCGTTCTAAATTTCTGAATGGAAACATATATATCTTAAAATCTTTTTTATTTTAAGGCTTTAAGAATGCAAAATTATTAATAACCTGCTTCTACTTTTTTAAATACTCATTCTTTACCCTGTTATCAATAGTTATATATTAAATGATACACCTGTGGATACATAAACATAATAGTAAAGCACTTCATAACCGAAAAATCACTTGCTTGTCCTTATAGCTTTGGAAAAAGTTTGATAGAACTGAGAACATATATCCATTTGAAACTCTCAACTAGCTCTAGCTGACACCTCTCAATATCTTCTAATCCTCTGAAATTTTCTGAGTTAATACTCTATGGAAGACTCATGCAATGTACATTTAAGCTTTCTCTCTTTTCATCTTGTCCTAAAATTGCAATTCCTTGACATCACATGCCAGTATTTGTTACTTTGCTCCATTCTTTAATAAAGAGGTAGACCTCAACAACACCAAACTAGATAGTTTTATCCCTTGCAATCTTCTGCAGATATTACTCACTATCGTAATCATTTACCTCTCTGCTGCATTTGCAACTGTTCTTTGCTATCTCCTCTTGTATGTTCTCTTTCTTTGTGTTATTTGTTGATTCAGTTCAATTTAATAAATATTTACTAGGTACCTGCTGCATTCCAGGCACTGTAGTAAGTATTAGGGATACAAATAAGAAAAAAAGAGACAACTCCTGCTCCTCAAAAGCTGACAATCTAATGGAGGAAAATAATAAAGGAAAGGAAAGTAGCAGAGAAGAAGAAGAGCTTGCTTGGTGAAAGAATTACCTTCCCAACAAAACTGAGTATCATACTTCAGGGGAAAAATGGAACTTCAATAAAATAGAGGACTTCCAAGTGTTCTTGTTGAAAAGAACAGAGTTGAACAGAACATTTGATTTTCAAATGCAAGACTCAAGAGGAGCATGAAAAGAAGAAAAACATAAAGGATTTACTAAAGTTGAACTGTTTACATTCCTTCATGGAAAGATGATATTGACAACTCATAAGACTTTCTCAGTATTAGGATAGATGGAAGGCAGACATGTACATGTGTATGTGTATATATGTGTGTATATGTATGTGTGTATGTTTACATGTATACATATATATATATGCATGGAGTGAGAGAGAGAAAGAGAGCTAGAGTGAGAGAAAGAGAGAGAGTAAGGTCACAGAGTGAGCTGAATATGAAGGGATGATATCTGAAAAAGAAAATCAAGGGTTGAGAGGAATGTACTAGTAGAATGAGAAAGGGAGAGGTAGAATGAGGTAAAATATCTCATCATGTAAAAGAGGGAAGAAAGAGTTTTTACAGTGGAGGACAAGAAAGAGAAGATGAGAGGGAATGAGTGAGCCTTCCTTTCATTGAATTGTCTTTGGGAGGGAATAACACACACTCAATGGGGTATGGAAATTTATCTTACCCTACAGGAAAGCAGGGGGTAAGGGGATAAGAGAATGGGGATAATAGAAGATATGGAACATTGGGGCAAGGGGTAATCAGAAGCAAACCCTTTGGGAGAAGGACAAGTCAAAGGAGAGTCTAGAATAAGTGGAGGATGGGACAGGATAGGGAGTAGTATGATGAGTCTTTCACAGCATGATTATTATGGAAATATTTTGCATGGCTACATATGGATAACTTATATTGTATTGCTCACCTTCTCTATGAGGGTGGATGGAGAGGAGGAAAGGGAGAGACTGTGGCACTCAAAGCTTTTTAAAAAGGAAAATGTTAAATATTGTATTTACATCCATCTAGGAAATAAGATATGTAGGCAATTTATAAGCAGGTATAGAAATCTACTCTGTCCTACAAGAAAATAGAAGGGAAAGGGATAAGGTGGGGAGGGAGACAGAAGGGAGGGCAGATTGAAAGAAAGGGTAATCAGAATATACACGGTCCTGGGATGGGGGAAGGAAGCAGACATTTTGTAAAAGTGAACATTGAAAACAGAAAATAAATAAATTTTAAAAGTATTCAGATGAATCCCAAATGCTAGTGCCTCCCAAACTCGAATCTACCTTAATAGCATATTGTTGGAATTTTGAACTATAGGACATGAAACTCAGTATAGCTAAAAAAGAACTCATTTTCTTTCTTTCCAAACTGTCTTTCATGTTCTGATCTCCATTACTCTTCAGAGTATCATCATCTTTCCAAAAATCTAAGTTTCCATCACTATGGTCATCCTAGTGTCCTTATTCATGCTTATCATCATCATCTTCATCGTCATCATCATTGTCATCATCACTATCATGCTACATTTATATGATGCTTCAGGTTTTGCCATGTTTTTTGTATATATCTGATTTGACCACATTTGTTAAATAAATAAGTTATTTTTTCATAAGTGAGATGAAGTGATAAAAGCCATTAATTAATCAATTAAAAGATAAGTGCACATTGTAAAGCTTATGAAGTCATTAAGAAATTTTGATTTACATCCCTGGAGGGAACACCCATACACAAGATAATATATCCATTAGAATATTAAAAGTTTGTATATGCACAGACATATATATGTACACATATACATATGTTTATATGTACACACATGTTTATATGTACATGCATACACATGTATAAATATGCATGTACATATATGTGCATGTGTATGTAAAATGTGTGTGTCATTTGGTCTTGTGACATATCTCAGAACTCCTGATTCAGCTTGGGTTTCCTAATCTCACAGTTTGAGATTTTCAATTTCAGGCTGTCATGGGTACTTCTTTGAATAGAATTCAGGTTCCTGTATCTTGATACTTACACATTCACCCAGAGGCATAATTGTTCTAATACAATTTTCCTAGTATAATTTAAAGGGAAGTTAGTCTGTGCATTTTTTCCAAATTATTCTTCCATGAAATGTCTCTGGATTTTTCTTGCTATCTTATTAATTTTTAATGTCCATAGAAAGTTGGAGAAAAAGAAAAGAAAAAAAATGAATCAGTCATGGATGAAAGAATGCTATGAGCTTGCCATTAGTGTATAACATTTTGTTGAATAGTTGCATGTATTCGAGCCTTATAAAGTGACTGTTTAATGAGTATACATGTATTTCAAAAGAAAAATTTGCAAAATGTAAGCATTGCCTCCCTTGTTATAAAGGCTGTGTTATAGGAGCAGGTTTTTATCTATTGAGTTTGGCCTATTTGCCTTTAATGGCAAGGTAAATACCATGTCAGACTTCCCCACTGGCAATGTTGTTGACTAGTCTGGCAGGTTGTGGCTGAAAAAGCAAACTGAGGCTCAATCAAATGAAATGATTGACTTTTCAAGGAAAGGGTGATCAATTATTGATCACAAAATCCATGCTCAGAAATTTGATGGACAAACTGCCATTATTGTCCTTGGATCCCTCAATGTGTTTGCATACTACATAGATTATAGCCAAAACATACCTAAAAAAACATATGCACTGTTTTTGATAATATATCCAAACTTTCTTTTACAGATCAGAAAACTAAATTGCTGATTATTCCATGAGTCTTTCTTTCCTTGTCTAATCGCATTTTTGTTGCTTTGCTTTGATATTTCTTCTTAATTTGAAATGAATAAAATGAGTTTTATCAAGACACAGCATGAGGCAGTGACTAGCAGAGGGCCAACTTTGGAGTCCGGAAAACCTGGCTTCCACGTTGTACCTCTAATCCTCATTAACCAAGGCAAATTTCACTCTGTTATTCTGAAAACCCTAAGAATAGCTTATGTAAAGTTCACAAGTTTTATGGATAAACAGTGTTTTCTTATTAAGAGTTCCTTATAATAACAAAATTACAGGTCAAGATGAAAAAATAATAAAAATGCTCCATAAGAGGCTTATAACTTTTGTTATTCTATAAAGAGTATTGAACCTCAGATATAAATATTTGTGCAAATTTTTAACACATAGATCTGCTACAATATTCATTTGTAACTCTTCTTTGGTGAATAGCTACATAAAAAGCCTGTTGGAGTAAGGATTTATTTTAGAATATTATTAACAGAAGGTACAGATTTCACTTGTAAATATGAACATTATCCACACCCTTTACAATTCCTAACAAATAGAATGTCATCATTATTCAGAAATTAAGAATTTATTTTGCTACTGAATGGACAGGTGAACCTTAACTGATCAGAACTCCATTATGTGTATATAAAATTCCTCTCTTTCTGTATAGAAGATAAACAGATGAAGGGGAAAAAACAGTCTAATTTGATTTATTCCCCAATAGTTGGGTGACCATATTGAAAAGTTCATAATTAATGATGCTATAGTATCTCATAAAAAAATGTTCATTGAAGTACTATAGAGATATAGGCTTTTTCTCCTGTGTGGTATACCCTCTTCATGAATGATGTAGATAAATGATATGATGGTATTCTTAAAAAGATTTTAAAATTTCAGAGAGCTCAGAGAGAGATGATCATTTTAGTGGAC
The DNA here is from genome assembly GCA_028658325.1 of Potorous gilbertii. Taxonomy (NCBI): domain Eukaryota; kingdom Metazoa; phylum Chordata; class Mammalia; order Diprotodontia; family Potoroidae; genus Potorous; species Potorous gilbertii. The sequence goes on along the minus strand of CM053772.1, from coordinate 172,032,096 downwards.
TTCCAACCTAATATGAGATACCAGTGTGCAAGACCAGCAAAGGAATCATATCTTCCAGGAATCAGAAGTTTATAGTTAAGTTAAACTTCCCTGATCACAATATGTCTAGCGTACTGCATTCAGAACTGGAAAAAAGATTGTAGGAGGGTTAATTAGAATCTGGAAAACATTCAGAAAAGGGAGATCAAGATAGTGGAAGTTCTTGAATTTATGTCACATGAGAATAAGTTGAAAGAATTGGGTATATTTATTTCGCAGAAGTGTAGACTTCAAGGTCAGTAACAGATAGCTTCAAATACTTTAAAGTCTATTAATGAGAAAAGCAATTATATTTTATTTGAACCCAGAGAGGGCAGCATTCAGGAACAAGTATGACTACAACATTTGCCACACAGTAGTTTAATAAATGTTTTGTATTGACTGAAGTGTTCAAGGGTAAAATTTTATTTTGATGCTACAAAGCAATCAAATGAACTTCCAAACAGTTATCACTATCCCAATCTGAAAATGCTAATGAGTAATTCTATTCATTTCTGAAATTCTAGAATTTAGGCATGCTTGTGTAATTAAAATTAGTGACTTAATGAACACATGCTATATCTAGAAACATGAACTCTTAAGGAAATGATTTTAGAAATCAAAGAACAGTTTTTTATGTGTCTTTTATCTAAGTTGATTTTTGTACATATATATGAATTGTGGACATGTGTATTTCTGTGAAATCAACAAGATTTGGGGAAAAAAGAAAGAAATTAGGGATATTCGCTCATCACCTTCACTTCTTTATTTAGGTGTTATGTTAATTTTTGTCAGAGGGATAGGTACCCTTTATCTCTTTTCTGACACCAGTGCCTTAAGTGAGCCTATCAGCAATTAGTTTGCCCTTATAAGGAAGTAATTTACCTTAAACCAGGACTGCCCAGGGTGGACAGGTAGCCCCTAGAAAGAAAATCATTTTTGGCTTCTTTGTTCTCCAAAAAGCCCGGGAAAATAGCCTTGAGCAAAACAGCAGTGGAAACCTTCCTCCCAGCGCCATATTGTTCATGCTTTACCAGTCTCCCCTCAGTTTACCTGAGTCATGACCAGTGAATGCCGTCCAAGAGGCTCAGGGTTGGCAATTCCCTTACAAATTAAAAACCTCCAACTAAACAACAAATTGGAAATTCTGAAAACCACAGGAGAGAATGATAAAATTGAAATTAAAGAAACAATTGAACTGCTAAATGAAATTAAGAATTGGTTCTATGAACAAAAAGAAAAACTTTTGGTTAATTTAATTAAAAAAAGAAAATCAAATCAATAGTATCAAAAACTTAAAAAGATTAACTTACCAACAATGAATAGAAAATTAAAAAAAAATGGCCAAGAGCTATTTTGCACAACTTATGCCAATAAATAAGAAAATCTTAGTGAAATGGATAAGTATTTATGAAAATATATATTAACAGAAGAGGAAATAAAATACAAAAATAACTCCATTTCAGAAAAAAATTAACAAGTCATAAAAATTTCCTTAAAAAGTAAAACTTTCAGATCCAGATGGATTTACAAGTGAATGGTATCAAATATTTAAAGAAAGACTAATTCTAATGCTATATAAAGTATTTTGGAAAGTAAATGAGGAAAGATTATCAAATTATTTTATAATACATGATTCATGTATGGAAATGACACCTAAACTGGGAAGAGCCAAAACAGAGAAATAAAATTATAGACCAGCATCCCTAATGAATGTAGGTGCAAGCATGTTAAATAAAACATTAGCAAAAATATTACAGCACGTTATCTCAAGGATAACGCACAGTGACCAGGAAAGATTCATAACAGGAATGCAGGGTGGTTCAATATTAGGAAAACTATCTGCACATTTGACCATATCAACAACAAAACTAACACAAACCATATGATTATCTCAAGATGCAGAAAAAGCATTTGATAAAATACAACACTTATTGCTATTAGAAACACTAGAGAGCATAGGAACAAATCATTCTTAAAATGATAGGGGGCATCTATCTAAAGCCATCAGCAAGCATTATATGAAATGTGGATAAGCTAGAAGCACTTTCAGTAAGATCAGTGATGAAACAAGGATGTCCATTATCACCACTGTTATTCAATATTGTACCAGAAATGTCACTGTCAACAATAAGAAAAGAAAGAGAAACTGAAGGAAATAGATTAGGAAAAGGAAAAACCAAGTTTTCACTCTTCACAGATGATATGATAGCATACTTAGAAAATACTAGAAAATTCAGTAAAAAAAATTACTTGCATAAATGAACAAATTTAGCAAAGCTGCAATATACAAAATTAATCTACGTAAATCACCAACATTTTTATATATAATTAGCAGAGCCCGACAACACGAGATAGACAAAGAAATTCCATTTGAAGCCACTGTAGGCATTATAAGATATTTGGAAGTCTACCTGCCTAAACAAACACAGGAATTATATGAACACAATTACAAAACACTTTTCACATGAATAAAATCAGATCTAAATAACTTGAAAAATGTTAATTGCTGATAGGTGGGTTGAGGTAATATAATAATGAAGACAATTCTACTTAAATTATTAGTTATTCAGTACTATAAAATTCAAACCATCAAACATTATTTTTTGAGCTAGAGAAAATATGTAAAAATCATGCAGAAGACCAAAAGGGCTAGAGTATGAAGGGCATTAATGAAAAGGAATGCAAGGGAAGGTCATCTAGCTGTGCCAGATCTTAAATTGTATTGTAAAGTGGCAACCATCAAAAATACTTGATACTGGCTGAGAAATAGATTGGTGAATCAGGGGAATAGGTTAGGTATGCAACACAAAACAGTCAACCATTATAGCAATCCACTATTTGATAAATTCAGACTCCAGATTCTGGCATAAGAATTCTCTATTTAACAAAATATGCTGAACAAAATGGAAAATAGTTTGGCAAAAACTAGACATAGACTAACATTTCACACCCTATATAAAGTTATAGTCAAAATGGGTACATGATCTAGATGTAAAGATTGATACTATAAGCAAACTAGGAGGGCAAGGAATAGTTTTTTACATGTCAGATCTTTGGAGAAAGGAAGAATTTATGACCAAATAAGAGATCAATAACATTTTGAAATTCAAAATGGATGATTTTGATTACATCAAATTTAAAAGATTTGCACAAACAAAGCCAATACACACAAGATTAGGAGGGAAGCAGAAAGCAGGGAAACAATTTTTATAGCCTGTGTCTCTGATAAAGGCTTCATTTCTAAAATATTCAGAGAACTCAATCAAGGAAATCAAGTCATCCCCCAAATGATAAATGATTAAAGGATATGAACAGGCAGTTTTCAGAGGAAGAAATTAAGATTATCTATAGTCATATGACAAACAAAATATACTCAGGGTCATTATTTATTAGAGAAATGCAAATCAAAACTCTGAGCTGCCACATCACAACTATCATATTGGCTAATATGACAAAACAGGCAAACCGTAAATGATGGAGGAGATATAGTAAAATTGGAAAACTAGTGTACTATTGGTGGAGTTGTGAATTGATTCAACCATTCTGGAGAGTATTTTGGACCTATGTCCAAAGGGCTATAAATTGTGTACACATTTTGACCCAGCAATCTCATTTCAAGGTCTATGTTTCAAGAGATCATGAAAAGGAAAAGGAACAAAAGGCCCCACATAAACAAAAAATATTTATAACAGCTCTTTTTTTGTCATGGCCAAGAATTAGAAATTGAGAAGATGTACATCAGTTGAGGAATGACTGAATAAGTTGCAGTATATGAAAGTAATGGAATACTATTTTGCTATAAGAATAGAAAAGCAGGAGGACTTCAATAAAATTTGTAAAGATTTGCATGAAGTAACTCAGAATGAAATGTGCCGGACCAGGAGAACATTGTACATATAACAGTCACATTGTGTGATGACAGATCTTCACAGACTTAGCCCTTCTCAGCAATTCAAGGATCTAGGACAGCTCTAAAGGAGTAATCATAGAAAATACTGTCCACATCTGTAGAGAGAATATAAATGGAATCATACTACTTACTCTCCTTTTCTTTCATCATTTTATTTTGTTTCTTCTTTCTCATACTTCCTCCCATTGGTTCTAATTCTTCTTAACATCATGAGTAATCTGAAAATATATCTAATAAAAATGTATCAGTAGAGGTTATATCAGATTTTATTCCTCTTGGGCAGGGGCGAGGGGATGGTGGGAAAAAAAATCAAAACACAAAATCTTATGGAAGTGAATGTTAAAATCTAAAATAAAATAAATTATTTTTAAAAACAATATCTCATTTTGGAGTGGAATAATCTATAATTCTTTAAAATGTAAAAGTTAAACACTTAAGAAAACTTTTTTTAATTCCCTTTTTCAAACTTTTCTCGGTCAATGACAGTAGATACCCCATAATTATGACACACTCTGGAAAGAGAAAAGAAGGCAAATTAAATTGGACTACTCCAGGTTTGCAAAGAGGGGTTGAATCTGATGATTTCGGGAGAGGTTTCCAAGTATTCAGACTGTCCAATACTTTTCAGTTATCTCTCTCCTCAAACTATTTCCCCCATCAGTTATTTTTTCCCTATGAGATGTTTACATTTTCTCTTTTAATAGCTTCATTGCCTTACTGTTGTTTCTTTTCCTTATTTTTCTCCATTACTCTTATTTGATTTTCAAAATAATTTTTATTATTTAAAATATTCATTCTTAGCTCTTTTAGGAATTTCTGTTGGGCTTAAGTCCATTCTTCCTTTTTTTCTTGTAATCTTTTCATTAGATACTTTCATGTTCTATTTATCTGAGTTTGCATTTTGAACTTTTGTGTCACCATAGTTATTTTTTTGAATTTTCAGATAATTATTTCATTGTTTATTTTCTTTTTCAGTCTATTTCTTGACTTTGGACTTCATCTTAGATTTGAGTCCATTTATCATTGGGATGCAGGAGTGACTGTCTGGAGATTTTATCTAATCTTATTTTCATAACTTTTTTCTGAAGGTCTTTATTTCTATGGTTCTATGATTGGAAAAAGATAGCCACTATTCCCCTGGTCGGCACTCCAGTCCTTACCCAGGTTAGGTACTTGTTGTTTCCACAACTTCTCTCCAACCTGGAACCATAACATATACTCAGGT
>CM053772.1:172001781-172026440 GCA_028658325.1 Potorous gilbertii | reverse complement strand
AGTATTCCCATCATTTATCCTCTTTATTTATTCTTTTTTCTTTGGAATTTGTGTTGCAATTTAAAGGGGTCTTTGAATCTTTTTTTGTTTATTTGTTTTCCTGTTTTCTAGAACCTAAGGATACAACAGCAGTGGTATCATTGACAACCATAGTCACAATCTTAGATGACTCATCTACCCTATAAGTCATGCAGTTTCAAATCCATAGAAACTGCCAGATACTGAAATGATGATAAGCTATTCTGGGTCCCCAAAGAGACACCTGTATTCCCTAGCACTTGTATCATACTCAGAGATACTTCAATTCAAAGACAACAGAAGAAAGAAAAAAATAGTCTTGAAAGTCATATACAGATTTCATGTAACTCCCTGGCCATCTCTAGAATTCATTTTCAAAGACTTACAAAGACAATCAAATTCCCATATGTGGTAAGATCATCAGAAATTTTTTTTATATCTCTCAGCAAATATTCATTTTCCATGGGTCCAATGGAAATAATAAGTCAAATCAATTAGGGAGCAAAATATCAGCATGAGTTACACTACTTCTACTGAAAATTAGTATCATATGGATAATAATGGAAATAGACACAGTGGGTATGAATTGAACGCAACACATTACCTATAAGGAAATCCAAAAAAAAGTAGAATAAAAGACATCAAAGAAGTGGCTAAGGGCCACAAGACTATGCACTGGAATCAGAAAGACTTTAAAGCAGATCCTACCTCAGACTTTTTAAAATTATTTTGATAACTGGAAACTCACTTTACCTCTTTAAATTTCACTTCCTTCATCTACTAGATAAGAGGGTTAGATTCAATAGTCATTAAGCTCCTATAAATAAAAAAAGCAAATTAAATAAATAAAAAGCAAAACAAATATAATAAAGATGTGGAATTCTAAATTTATTTATTCATTTAGGCATTATCTTTCTACTAGCATCTAGTACAATTCTTGGCACATTTTCTTTAGTAATGAATGCTATTTGATTTTTTTATCATTCAAAATCTCTCTTTTAATGGTCATATTATTAACCTCATATTTGTGTGAGAGTATAAACTCTCTACAAAACGTTCACTTATTCATTTATCTATATACATATTTAACAAATTACTCTTTAGTTTGTTACTATCTCTTAAGCATACTATGATGGATCAAGTGCTGGACAGGGAAATGTGGATCCATTTCCTTTTGCTAATACTTAATATATGGAAGTCCATGAGCTAGTGGCTAGCTATGAAATTTTTAGATGGAGGGTCATCTGATTCAATGAAGGAAGATTCCAGGGAAACTAAAAAGCACAGATACTTAAAGTCTTCATGCATTGAGCTATGATCCTTGACAATTGAATAGTTGTGATCCAGTAATTTTGTTTATTTTAAATCCTTCTGGTATAAGTTCTAAGAAAATTGTTTAAATTCTCACTAAAATATCTAAATTTCTAACTCTTGTTGTTATATGCTTGCAGACATAAACATATCAGTGAGCATATCTTATTGTGATACCATGGCACTCTCACATTCTCCACAGGCTTTTATATAAATAGAGAAAATCTATATTGACAAGATAAAGTAATGAATTATGTTTCCTAGTTAGAGCCTTTATTCCAAGCTAGAGTCTAATATTACACCTGGGAATTGTGAAATTGCTTTAATACTCCAAGTGTATCATACAAAACAGCCACAGAGGAAAAATCAACCATGTTATTTTAGTGAATAAAAAAAATGCTATGATTAATTGATGGGCAATTTAAATTCAGGAGACATACAAATCACATAACACATAATTGTCAAGGCTAGCTTTAACTCAAATAGTGGGTGACATATAGAAATGTATGACTATCTTTCTTCTCTAAAAAGTCTCAGGCTACAGTACCTTGTGGTCATCAACTTCCAATAAATTATTAAGAAAAAAATCATAGATTTTAGTTATAGTTTTACAACCTTGTAAAAAAATCCATCCAATGCATCATATAAAAAGATCAATTTAACCAACAGTTTTTATGTGCCCACTTTCCACTACCCACAAAAATGTGCCTTTATCTCTACTGACTGAATATTTTCTTGTTAAGCATGGTTTTGAGGGGGCAAAAATACAGTGTTGGTTAAAAATGCTACTTCAGGCATTTAAGTAAACACTGAATTACAGTAAATACCCCATCCTTGCCCCACTTCAATCTTTGGCCATAATTACTGTGCTGCTCATGTAGGTCAAATGCAAATGAAAGGAGATGATGATTGAATGAATTGATTGATGCTGTCACCCACTTTCAAGCCCCCAGTGGTCAAAGTAAACTTCAATTATCTGGAGGAATTTAAAAATTCTGAACCTGCTTTGCATAAGAAGAAAATCTTCTAAAATGTCATAGTTTTGAGAAGATACAAATAGGTGGAAGAGCATAGGGGAAAGTGGTAATTTTAAAGGTAGCACATCTAAAGTTTGGCTACAATGGAAAAGTCTAAGGATTACTATGTTTAATCTATTTTTATCATTAAAAAATAAGCAAGGTAACATAAATTTAAAAAATGATGCATTTAAGCTTAACTTCAAGAGTGCAAGGCCAAAGAAAACCATGCTCTTTAAAACTTCATAGAATTTCTGTCACATATTTATTTACTTTTCTTCATGTGTATGGAACTATTTGATTCTGTCCAAGACTAAGAGAGCTAAAGGTTATGATGCCATGATTTTCATTCACTTTTACCATTTCTTTCCCAGAAATACCTTGATGGTAAGAAATATATTTTTAAAAAGTATCTTTGATAAGGCTACACAGCTATTACTATAGGATAGATACTGAGTGACATATGGATTAATACAATATTTTAACTAAAATCTCTGCTAATGCCTTCTTAAAAGATGCCTTACCATGGTATGGATTTGGATCTGAGATCTCTAAGACTAGTCCAATGGAACACAAGTGCTCCCAGAACCTTTAATCTTGGAAAGCATTAGAGCCCAACAATCACCTATAGAGTTGTCATCTATAAAACTAATCTAGCTAAATTCATACACTCGCAATCTAAATACTAGGAAAAAGAAGATGCTTTAAAAAAAAAGTTTTAAAAACTTTTGCATACCAAAGTAGAGTGTGCAAGGATTGATTCAGTGTCAGAAAAGAAAGAACAACTAATTAAATCACATTTACTTTGAGAATGTTTCTACCATTTATGATAGGTCAATGAATAGTTATATTAATTAGAATGACAAGAATGGAAAATCGCATTGGCTACACATCAGGAATCATGAGGTGCATATAGAACTTGATAATTACCATGTGATGTGACCTGGGTAATATATGGAATAAAAATTTCTCATACAGTGTAATTTTTGTGAAGTGGGGAACAAGATTTCACAGTTAAGTAATTTAGGGGACTAGGGAAAAGATAAGTTTTCTCAACAGAGAAGAGTCAATAGTCAGAAAATTCAAAGTCAGAAGAGATTGACAAGGAAAGAATTGTTTACTGCTTTATTGAGAGCAGGAGTTGATTTTGGAAGCATAGATGGCATTCCAAAGAATGAATAACAAAGAATGTCTTGAGAAAAGGGGCTTGATACTAGAAGAAAGAGAGAAGTAAGAACTGCTCCTACTGAACCTTTGTGTCCAAGATTGTCACACCTTCAGGGATAATAAGAAATTGGATGAGACCCAGGTCAGATTAAAGAAAGATACAGATGGAATCACAGACCCCATATCAATTTCACTATATATTGGAAAAATGGGCCAAATACTGTAACTAGAGCATTAATAGATACTGGAGTAGAGACTTTCCTTAAATACGGAAACCCTGGGAAGTTTAAATATGAAGCTCCTATTATCATCCCAGAACTGGGAGGGCCTGAAATATCAGTCAGACAAGTCAAACTAACAGTGAAAATTGGGACAATTATCTAAGAAAGAATATACCATGGCAATTGTACCCATTCCTGAATACATCACTGATAAAGCTATATTGATAGGTATGACTTTAAACTTACCTGAGGATTGATACCAGTTTGCAGTAAAGAGGACAAGAATTAACACAATTTTAGTGGATAAAATAAAAATGGACCCAATCACTTTAACTAAACCTACTGAAGTAATTACTTTAAAGTAGTATCATGTGGTAGGTGGGTAAGATGAAATTACCAATAATATAAATGAATATGTTGAGGCAGTAATGTTAGTCCTTACAACCACTTGATGGAGTAATCCTGTCTGGGCAATATGAAAGTCAGAATGGAAATGGAGGACAACAGTGGTTTATAGATAATTGAATAAGGTGACTCCTCCCTTGCATGCTACTGTTCCAGATACTGTTACCTTAGTAGAAAGGATCCAGAAATATGATAGAGCTTGGTATGCAGTTATTGATTTAACCAATGCTTTCTATCCCAATAGATTCTAAACAATGGAACCAATTTGTTTTCACTTGGCAGAGACAACAACATCCTTTTACCTACTTGCCACAAGGATATCTGCATAGTCCCACTGTTTGTCATAGAATTGTGGCTGAATATTTAATTAGAGCTACTCATTGAACAAGTTAACCACTACATAGGTGATATTGTGGTACAGGGGGAAAATGTAAAATAAGAGAAGGGTTAGACACTTTTAATTGAGCATATGAAAAGCAAAGGGTGGGAAATTAACCCTGCAAAGACTCAAGGGCCAGTTCAAACTACAAAATTTTGAGATATGCAGATATGCAATGGAATAAGGGACTCTGAGAGATTCTCTTGCAAGCCTGACAAAAGATTCAGGATTTTCCTATCCTCACTAATAAGAAAGAGGCCCAAATTTTTATAGGATTATTTAGATATTGGCAGCATCACATACATACCAAGTCTGGGAAAAATTTTGAAACCCTTGTATAAAATTACTAGGAAAAAAATTAATTTAATTTGGGACTTGAGTAGAGTAAACCTTTTGAAGAAGCAAAGGCCACTATACAATGACCTATGCAAAGCAGCTGGTGGAAGTATAAGTGACTGTACAGGATGAATAACCAAATATGAGTTTATGGAAAAAATGCAAAGCTGAAATGTACCCTTAGGACTTTGATCTAGGAAACTCCCTTCAACTGGAATTCAATATAGTCCTTTTGAAAAGCAGTTGTTAGCTCCATATGGAGCTTTGGTAGAAATGAAACAATGACTGTAGGCCATGAGGTAAGATTAAGGCTATGAATCCCAATTGTGACCTAGATACTCAGTACCCCAGCTTCTCATAGAATTGGATGTTCTATGAGACTAGTATACATATATGGAAATTTTATATTCAAAATAGATGTAAATCAGGCAAAAAATGAGTTTCTATTTTACATGAATCTGTAGCAAACAGATACTGAGTGACATGACATCCCCTGAAGCAAAGCAAGAGTTGGCACAGTTCTTGGGAAAATGGAATGGGGGATATGATGGATCAACTGAAGAACAAAAGAGACTTTCATGGTTTACTGATGGGACAGTAAAATATTTGGGCCACAAAAGACATTGGAAAGAGGTAGCCAATAGCCCATGTACTAAGCAGACTTTGCAAAGTACTGGGATAGGAGGAAGTAGTTAACATGCAGAAGTTATGGCAGTACAACCAAGCTTTCCAAACAAAACAAAAAGAACAGTCTCATATATTCACTGATTCCGGGGCAGTAGCTAGTGGGTTAGCTATATAGATGGCCATGTGGAAAAATTAAAATTGGGAAATTCATGGCAAACAAATCTGGGGTAAAGAATTATGGGAAGATATATGAGACATGTCTTTGTTATTAATTTGTCAGTTTTTCATGTAGATGCTCATGTGGTCCTCACCACACCAGAACGTGAGCACAATGCATATGCTTATTGATTAGCGAAGATGGCTTCTAAATTTATTGCCCCTACTCTGACACCAGGTGATGATCCAGTAGTAGTAAAATGGGTCCATCAAATAACTGGCCACTGAGGGGACTAGGTCACACATGGGTGGGCACAAGTCCAAGGTATTTGTATCTTTCATTCATTGTTAAAAACAAGTAGCAGAGGAATGTTATATGTCAGTTGAAAAAGTAAGGAACTCTTCTTCTGGCAGTAAGTGGAGAGATAGCAAGGGGAAAAATACCAGCCAAATTTTGACAGATTATCCTGGAATTCTACCCTAAGACAAAGGATGCAAATATTTATGTACTGGTGTTGATACCTATTCAGGTATACTAGTGATTTGTCCCTATAAGAAAACAAGAGAGAAGAGCAACTGTAAAACTCTAGGTATCATAAATTTATATTATGGAGCCCCAATGCAGATTCAAAGTGACATTGAGTCACATTGCAAAGGTAATTAAATGAAGAGATATTGTGTATTAAACAATATAGAATGGATATATCATATCACTATCCACAAACATCTGGGTTAATTGACAGAATGAATGGATTATTGAAAGAACGGTTAAGGGAATTAAGTCCTAATATTTCTTATCAACACTGGAAAGATAATTTGTTCACTGCTTTACATAATTTGGATAATAGACCATTGGGAAGAAGTACACCTCTATCCAGAACGATGATCCCATATCTATAAATTAGAAAACAGCAAACAAATAATATCCCAAATGCTGAGTATTGGACTGTAAGACCAGATGTCCCAGCACGGTATCTAGGGACATTTTTTGGCAGGATATATTTTACATTGTTTTGAGGACGTTTGGTTGGATAGAAAATAAATAAAAAAAATCTCTACTGAAATATGTATGAGAATACCTAAAAATCATTTTGGATCAGAATTAGCAGCTTGAGGAATACTTATTCCTCAGTATGGGAGGAGTGATAGTCTAATTATCAAGGAGAAATTATTGTGAGATTTAAAACTTAGGCAAAGATACCATATAGTTTTGTAACAACGATAGAATAGTTCAAGATATTATTCCTTGTGAAACAATACCCCTTGGGAAAACTGCCTCTCCTTCTGCAATAACTAGCAGAGAAACTGAAGAATTGGATTCTACTGATAGAATAAAATTGGCAACTAAAGTGTGGGTAAAATGGAAGTCAGATGACATTCCAAAGTCCGTGGAAATTATAGCACATGGGAAAGATAATATCATAACTGTTGTTTATTCAGGAGAAGAAGGTTACCAAATTGTACCATTACCTCACATATTCTACTGTGAATGAGGCTATGGTAGTGGGTTCATGGACTACAGAAGCACTGCTGATCCTACCTACCCTGCTTAACCCTAACGTTTCCTTTTATCTTTTAAACTTGTTTGCTAGATTTGTTTCCTATACGATTAGTACCCTCCACTTGCAGATGTCTGATTACTTAAGCTTGTTGTCAACCCCTGCCCATGACTGTGATGTGTCATGGCTGAACCTGGCATTGACCAAGCTCCAAATGTCAGCTAAAAAACTGATCTCTTGAATGGAACCTCTTTGGTCAGGGACAGCTCTATGTTCAATTTCAGCAGGAAGAAGCTGTAGAAGAAGATATCTTTGCTCCTTACTCCAAGATTTTAGGTCCCATTCATTCTAGGGGGGAATGATGGGGTACTTGTGCTCAAGTACCACCCTAAGATATTGTTTTATGTGCTTATTTTATGTGATTCCTGTTACATTGTTTTAAAGTTGTCGACACCAGTTAAGATGTTACTTTACATGCTTATTTTCTGGTATCCCTGTTATAGTTCTGTTGATGCTAGTTGCCCCACTGACTTATATAATGAACAGAAAAGATCTTGGGGATGAATGCAATGTTAATTTAAATGGGAAGACATTTCCCTTTCACCAATAGGGCCATTTGACCTGCTTAAATTACAAGGAAGTCTGTCACATGTGGTGGGAGGAACTTGCTGAACAGATGGAACAGGAAGGTAGGAGTAGAACTGGTGAGGAAGTTGGTAAGAGTTGTTGGGGTGGAGGGGAGATAACACCAGCATGTAAGCTTAGATCATCAAGTGTTGGCTTGTTGGAAGGCCCTGACAGGGTGTGAAGGCTTGGTAATGACTTTGTCCCTTGAAGGGCTAGTGTGTATTATTGACTTCTTAGTTACTAAAATGGATTTGACTTTCTGGTGTTGGGATCTGACTTGCTGGTGTCTGAATAAATGATTTTTTTTCTTCTGCCTTCTATAAATAGAATGTTTTTATACTTTACAATTCAGAACTATTTTAGCATATTCATAGTCATCCTTGATGTTTGAATACTGCCTTGGCAATACACTATCACAAACCTCAGCTATTCTGCTTTGGTGGTACTGGACAATACTCTGCTACTATTTAGGTATTAAACTGGAAAAACTATGCATTCAAGAGAAGCAGAAGCATTCCTTCCTACTTTTGTGTTGTTGGCTCCTTTACATGTGGAACCATTTTATCAAACTTGGAAATATGTGATATCCTGGCCTTTGAAAAAAACCAGGAATACTCCAGTTTGTTTCCTAGCCAATTGAAACTATTGTTATGAAATACAGTAATATTTAGCTATAGTCAAACATGTTTTATGGTAGCACTGTCCACATTCACGTGGAATGTAAAATAATCTTCCTTTCACACTTTCAGGCATAGAGAATGAATGGTTCATGCCTAGATAGTAGTAACCACATACTATTTCTCTGGTTTCACAAACAAAATTGGGGAAGAATATGAAAGGGAGGAAATGGGATTCTTTATTTTTCAAAATCTCTTAATGTTAAGAACATAACATACACTAAATGGTGTCATCATCCAATTGAGACAGAGGCTATAGCTAAATTTTAATATGGTACCTAATGTGTGCAGGACACTATGAGCTATGTTCAAGATTACAAAGTGAAAGAGTTCTCTCCCTCAAGGACTTCAGTCATCTGAGGTAGCCATATTTTCCAAGTTAAAAAAAAAACAAGCAAGAAAACCTATCATCTTTTGCTTCAGATTTACAATTATTCTTGCTTTAGGTGAAAATATTTTTTAAAATATGGATTGCCTATTAATAATAGTTATAACTGTAATATTGATATTTTACAATATGGTGTGCCAGACTCTCAACTTAATGTCAAGAAACATGAGATTTACTGTCACTGAGGCTAAATTTGCTCATCTACAACACGGCAATTTCTATTATTTACTTCTTGTCAACATGATCATAAGATTTAGATTAGGAAAGGACTTTAAACATAATCCAGTTCAGGGGTGGAGAGAAGGTTGGATTCACTTAAAGGGCCACAGTTGAGGACATAGAGGGCCACATGTTGCCTCGAGGCCAGAGTTTCTACACCCCTGATCTAGTCTTATCCTCCTATTCTACAAGAGAGGAAACTGAAGCACAGAGCCATTTGGGAAGCCATACTTAAAATTCAGTAGAAAGTCTATGTTCACTCCTATTTTTGATATGTAGTAACTCTGTGAGACTTCTATAATCTTGTAAGACCATTCATGTGCTTTCCTACGTAATTTTGACCCCAAATGAGGCAATAACTTGCCTAGTTGCCCTTCCTTTATGTCCATTCAATCTAACTTTAGTAGATGAGGGTGTTGTTAATGAACACCTGATTGAAACATTATCTTACCAGAATTTCATCCAGAGCCGTTGACTCTCAACTGTTTTTGGACTTCTTTTTTTACTTTAATTTTCACAAAATCTTTCATATCATGCAGGCAGAGACAATTCAAAGATGGGGGTAGAGGAAACATCATAGATAACATAGAGAGAGTGAATTAATACTCTACTAAGAACCAGTAATACAAACAAGTAAACTAGAAATCTCCTGGAAGGCCAGCTAAGTATAGAGGTGCTAATTGAAGTTTTCCTCAGACAATGGTAGGTTTTCAACATCAAAACTGACAAAATCAGAGTGCTAAAGTTCCTGCAGAGAGTTATTGGTCAGAAAAGTGTTGTTCAGTTGTGAGGGCTGTGATAAGTAGCTGGGGGTGGGAATGTGATTGGAGTAGAAATTCACGGCAACAACTTCAAATAGAAAATTGTATTATGGATTATTATAATTGATGAAAAATAATATTAAATTTTAACATGGTAGTGTTATTGGATTGAAAATCTTTCAGAAAATCATGTTTCTCATTAACTATGTATGAAATTTTATTAGCATTTTTTCTCCAAGAAATACAGGATAGAATTGTTGGTAGAGTAAAAGACTGGAAGTCAAAAAAACTTGGATTCAAATTCTGACTGACACAATGACTGTAACTCAGGAGTGGTCACTTACTCTTTTAGTGCTCTAGAGAGCTGTTACATTATAAATTTATGAGAATATATCCAACTGTGTTAGTAGATGCAAATAGATCTCATTTCTCACCTGGCTGCACTACCCTAGGACTTATCTGACTAACTTTGCCAGCATGCCCCAACTCTTTTCCAGAGGATGCTATCTCTTCTTTTGCACTCCCACCCCTCAGTTTTCAGCTTCTTTTCATGTTTTTTCTTCCCATCAGACCTTAAACCACTTGAGTGGAAGGACTTTTTAAAATTGTTATTATTTCTATACCCCATGCTTAGTAAAGTGCCTGGCACATAATGACTGCTAAGAGTAGCTAGGTAATAGAAAGTTGGGCATGGAGTCAGAAAGACTCATCTTCCTGAGTTCAAATCTGGCCTCAGACACATACTAGCTGTATGACCCTGGGCAAGTCATTTAACTCTGTTTGTCTCAGTTTCCCCATCTGTAAAAAGAGGCAGAGAGAAGGAAATGGCAAAGTACTCCAGTATCTCAATGAAGGAAACCCCAAATGGGGTCATGAAGAATCAGACATTACTGAAAATGACTGAACATCCCCAGTACTTAATGTTTCTTCTGTTATTGACTATTGACTAGACAATGCTTCATCTGGGAGTTACCTATACCAGTAACATCACAGATTCAACTTTTGTCCCTCTACTACATGCCTAAATGCCTAAGATTTGTTCTCATATCACTAGTGTCAACAATGAGTTAATATAAATTACTTTAGTGTTGATTTCTCATATAAAAGGATTTTATGTTACTAATGAGAGACAGCTTACTTTGTTCAATCTATAATAAATCTGCATTTTTCATGGACATTGTTGCCTGTGAAATTCCAGCCTATCCTCTGGGAACTCAATTAGATGTTTACTTTAAAGGCTTATCAGATCCCATTTGAAAGAGACAATATTACTTTCCTAATTTGATTTGGACTTCTCTTATGGAAATATTCCTTTGTAACTTATATTGTACTTAGTTCTTAAGAAGATCACAGATTAAGAAGGGGAAGGGACTTTTGAGATCATCCAGTAACACCTCCTTATTTTGTAGATGATGAAACTGAAGGACAGAGTTTACGTGAATTGTCCATAGTACCACAGGTAGAAAGTAGTAAAGCTTGGATTTAAATTAGGTCCTTTGACTACAAACTTAGTGGTCTTTCTATTGTTTCATGAAGCCAGATATCAAGGAATTAGTATTTTAAGTTGCCCTATAATAGAACCATCTACTAACGATCATACTATATAGTTAGGTTACTTCGTTTTTAAACTCTAAAAGTAAATGAAACAATGTCCAACAGTTACTAATATCGGGAACTGAGCCTGGAATCCAATGATCTTGCATCCTGATTCAGAACCCTATTTCATATGGATTTAGAGAGAAGGAAAGAGTTCCTTAAGCTTGGCACATGCTGATGACCTAGCGTACTTGTAGGGCAAATGAGGCAAAAGAGCTATGCCCAATTGGACAAAAGTGGTATTTTTGCTTTTCAATGTTCTCTTTTAAAAATTATTGGTTGTTGGCTAGTATCTTATTTCATTTCAGTACTAAACCAGACCCAACAGACTGGCCTGAGTCAGGTCTGGTCTGGAACATTGGTATTTCTGTGTCTTCCATGTACTAGGTATTTAATAAATGTTTGTGAAATAAATCAACAAATGTGTGAAGGGAATAATTCTTAAAGATTACTTGATAGGTCCCTAGAAAGTAAAACAAAGATTCTAGTGACATGAAATTTTGACAAAAGCATGATCCTTCTTCATGTAAAAGTTACACTTTCTACAGAGTTGTGAGGTACTTAATTAACATTCCAACATGCTGGCTTCAGTGTTCTTCATTAGCTAACTTTCAATTGTCCATGTCAAGTCTGTCTTTCCGGTAAAGGTCTCTGTCAGCTGTGAAATCCACTGAAAATAATTAGTATTCTATTGGAATTAGAAGGAAGTCTGCAAAATAGAGATATAACTAGTGATACAGCAACTTGATTTGAACTCCTCCAAGTGTAAGTATCTCTGACATTCTCTGACTGATGGGTTTTGTAGTTCAGACTGCCTTGCAAGTAGAATACATAAAGAAAAGAGGGGGAATTAAGAGAAAAGAAATGATTCTCATAGAAATGTTTGCCTGTCTATTTTTGTCACTTTTCACTAAACTATAATTCTAGAGATACCTATGTTGTCTTAATGCTGTCATCACATGCGCACACACACACACACACACACTCACTCACTCACTAACATACAAAGTAATGTGGCATAGTAGCTCACTGAACTAGGAGCTAGCCTGTAAAGGTCTACACCTGAAAATAGTTATGTGATCCAGGGATATATCATTTAATCTCTTAATTCTGTAGGCAAATCTCTAAGATTATAAATTGCAGAGAAAGTACCAAGCTGTATTTGTAGAGGCAGACCTTTCATTTTGGAGTTGCTTGTAAGTGACAATTACAATCTATTTACCTTCTACCTACACACAAATAAATAGACTCACAGACAGAAGCAGATATTCTTAAGGAAAATAATAAATCTTCCTTATAAAAATTATGAAAATTTAAAGCAAAATAATATAATCTTCTCATCAATTCATATTCTAGGCACAAACTAATATAATTAATTTATAGAAAAAGACCTCTAACAGTAACATCTATCCCTGAAGTCAGTTCAAGAGGGATACAAATATGGGAAATTGAAGTCTAAAGGAACATAGTCATAGATTCAGGGTTTATGGGATCTGAGTGTTAGGAGCTCAGAAACCAACTAGGGCCACACACACCTGAAAACAAAACACTCTCCTGACAAATGAATAACTGAATTTCCTTGATGAATTCCAAAGTGGGAGAACCCACAACCTGCTGGGTAATTTATTTCACTTTGAGATTGTTCTAAATGATTAGGAAGTTGTTTCTGTTTTGTTTGTTTTCATCATCCCCCACATCTATTTCAATCTGAAGTTGCTTCTTTGGGCCCAGAGGTGTCTTCTGGGGCCAACTCCAGGAAGCACATTTCTTCCATATAATTGATAATGATGTAAAAACTTGAAAATAGATACATAATTCTTCTGATTTCTAGATTAAATACTCATAAATTCCTTCAACCAATCCTGACATGGCAGGATCTTGATTTTCTCCACATCCTTATTGTTCTCTGAATAGCCCTAGTTTATCAACACGATCCTCATATCACCCCTTTCTAAGCTAATAAAAGTTATCTAATAAAAGTTATCCCACTTTTCTGTTTTCCTTTCTTACATACTAAAATTTAAATATATAATGAAAAAAGAAAAAGAAACATAAACTTAAATAGAAAATAAGAAAAGTAAAAAAAATTTATGTGCACTGCAGAATATAGGAGAGGAGTCAGAATATGTATCAACAACTTTCCATTTCAAAGAAAGTCTATATATTAAATGCTGTGCATTATGTTGAAAGCTGTCCGTCTTGACTTCCTTCTATGTTTGTTTTATTATTTTCTGTACACTTTTTACATTGCTCTTTTTTCCCTTCTATCCCCCTTTGCCCCCAAGTCATGGATATATCTATATCTCTCTGAGGGATATATATGTATACATATACATGTAGATGCATATAGATATATATGTATACATATATACCTATAGATAGAGATGTAAAGATAGAGACAGGGAGTGCATGTATGTATATGTCCATAGTATGTGTATGTATATGTATATTTGGTATGTATGTATATATAGAGTATAAGTATATATATGTGCATGTATATATACATATATACATGCATTCATACACATTATATATACATATATACATATATATATACACATACAAAGATACACACATACATATATAAATATACGGTTTCCCTAGGAGATTCTATTCCTAATCTTTTTTCATGTTTGCATGTATCTCTTTCCCTATCTCTCCTAATTCCTCTACTTTGCTTCTACCGGCTCCTTAGCCCTCCTTTACCTACACCTTTTCCAGTGATTCCTCCTTCATCGTCCCATTCCCATAAATCTAAACACACTTTTCTACACCCTGTAGACCTATTCTTTAATCCTTCCCTCATCCTCCCAAGAAGCCCTTTGCCTATCCTCCTATTCTCATTGACCTAAACACTCTTCTATATGTCCCTTTTAATCTATTTCTTCACCCTGCCCTCTAAAGATCCCTTCTTTTTTCTCCTGCCACTCCTCAGAGTTTTATTTCTAAATTTACAAAACCTTTATATTCTTTTAGATGTATATGTATTTTTCGATCTTGAACTCATTCTCAATGAAATAGTTTTCCAGAACTAACACACCCCTCCTCCATCTAATTCCTCTGCATTTATTCTTCCTTTCACACCTCGTTTGGGCTTGCAGGGTTGCTTTCCACCTTTAGTTGTTCACCTCATTGAGCCAACTCTTGCCTATGGCTCCAAGAAGTAATATTATGTTCAACAGCCACACCCCAATAAACCATTTCAGTAGACAGGTTTAACCAGGTTGAGTGTGACTGAGGGTTCACAATACCCTTGTTGAATTAGAGGATGGGGGGGATCTATTTCAAGTATATGAAGCTTTCTCTAGGTCAAATGAGTACATGAATAATTTGATCAAAATGGCATGAAGACAGCTGAAGCAGGGTCTATGGTGAATTTAGAGCTTGGTTAGACATCAAAGACACCAAGGTTATCTACTGTATTTTGAGCCAACACCAGTTGTCTTGACTCTGTCCATCACTGGATTGTGATGATTCTGAAAAATAATGAGGCCTATGACTTTGTGTAACTCTGCTTCACTTAATTCCAATTTATCCATAAATGAAAGGATACTGCCCATATCATTTTTATGTGCCTCAAAATTCTGTGACAACAGTCAAGTGATGAAGGTATAGAAATAACGGAAATGTAATCACAATCCTGTACACAAGTGGTCCAGGCCATAGGATCTTCTCACTGGAATGATGAAGAAGTGGAATTCAGCAGCTCTCTGCATGTCTGAGCAGTCTTTCTGAAGGACTGCACTTCCTACTTCCTGACTGTAAGAAGGGAATAGAAAAAGATGTAATAAAAATAGTCTGTTTCACCCAACCATGACATGCCCTTTCAGAGATCCTGCTCTGAAGTCAAAACACACCAAAAAAAAATGTACAAAAACTTATGTAAAGATGATTTTCACTCACCATTGGTACATGGAATGTGAACATTTTTAGGAACAACAAGAAATTCAGTAGAACTGAAAGATGAACAGCTCTTATTGTGACAGAATTCAGCAGATATCTCATCAAAATAGCAGCCCTGAATGATATAAGGGCTGACAAATGAGGTTCAGCTTACTGAACCTGGAGCTGGATATATGCTAGCATATTTTTTCTGGAGTGGCTGTGCTGTTGGGGAGCACTGGGAAGCTGAGTAGGTTTTGTGACCAAAATAAATCCAATCAAAAAGCTTTCATGCCCACTGAAATGGGTGAATTTCAGACTCATGAAAATGTGATTACCATTTGTAGGAAAGTGCTATGCCACCATCATCAGTGCATATGCTCCAGTTGCCTTGATGAACCTTGACAAAGTCAAAGAAAACACCACTGAGGACATAGAGATTCTCATCATCAATGTGCCAGAAAGGAACAAACATAATTCTGGATGACTTTAATGCAAGAGTAGAAGCAGATTACCAACTATGACAAGGAGTCCTTCGGAGGAACAGAATAAGAAGCAGAAAAAGTTACTTACTACTGAAGATGTGCCTTTCATGACTTTGTCATCATCAACCCTGTCTTCTGTTTACCTAAACACAATAAAACTTTCTGAATGACCCCTCACAGCAAACATTCACATTTAATAGACTACGTCAATGTAATGAGAAGAGATAGGATGTGAAATTGATAAATGGGATGTGTGGTGCAGAGTGCTGGATTGATCATAGACTTATCTTCTCCAAGCTAAATGTTCCCATTCAAAAAAAGTAAAGGCATGAGAGCTGACAACTGCCAGGAGACCTTATGTCAAAAGAATAGAGTGTTTCAGATAGAACAGTTCATTGATAACTTTGAAGGAAGGCTGAGCCAACACAGAGTTGGCAAGAGTGGAACAGAAAGGGAGTGGGCAGTTTTCCAAGATTTCATGTATAGCTTTGGATTACTCATGTAGGCCAGAAACTCTCAAACCTCAATAATAGTTTGAAAAAATATGATGGGAAAATATAGAAGCTGCTAAACAAGCAAAAAATGAGAACTCTACAGGGTTAACCATCAAGATAGTTCATCTGTCTCTAAGAAGGCAATAGAAACTCCATAAGAAGTAAAGTGCAAACAAACCTCAAGGAGACGCAGGATTCTTGGTTCAGTACGACAACAGATGAATTTCAGTTTTACTCTGACAGCAATAATCCAAAGCATATTTATCTTGCCCCTGAAGATGATTTGTTGGCCAAAAACATGTGGTGAATCTTAGCTACTAAGTGCTGATGGCATCACATTGATTAATGATAAGGATATAATCCTGCAGAGATGGGCTAAGGACTTCTATAGTGTTATCAGCTGCCCATCATCACTGAAGCCATGGACCTTAGGTTTCAGAAATCAAACTCACTAGCCTTTCTGCTGAAGAAGAGGTATGGAATGACATTAGACTTTCTCCTCTGGCAAAGCACCTAGTTGACAAGGCCTAAGATACCATCAATCTTCAGGGCTTATAGAAAATTATGGCCAGATTTGGTTGCCTAGAGAAATTTATTAGTATGGTATGTCAGCTTCATGACATCATGCTTACAAAGATTCTGGATAATGGGTGAAGCTCTCACATTTATCTAGTCACCAACGGAGGAAAGCAGGGTTGTATGTATGCTTCCATTTTTTTTAGCAGTGTTTTCAATGATGTTTCCAGATACCTTTCACTGAGGAGTAAAATGACATGAAGTTCAGCTACCACAGTGAAGGTTAATCATTTAACTTAGAAAGACTACAAACTGAGACTAAAGTGGAGGGAATGTTGATGTAGATTTTTTTTGTCACAGATAATTATGTATGTAGTGTAGCATCAGAGACAGAAATGCAACAAAGTATGAATTGCTTCTCTGTTGTTTATACAAGTTTTGTTCATTTGGAGGTAGTATCAACCAGTCTGAGCTGTCCCTGTGGTTGCTGGCACAGCAGAGGTGTCCCAGGTTCACCCAGTGAACACCACAAAGGATCACTTATTTGTCAAACTTAAACATTACTCATTCTGCCTTCTAATTGTTTGATTTTGACTCCTGGGTTATTTCAGCTTCTCCTGAATTAGAAGGAAGCACAAGCAAATCGAGGTGATTAGCATATTCATTAGTCATTCTATTTCTTCAGAACTGTGCCCAAAAGATTAAAAAATTGTGTATATTCTTTGATCTGGCAATTATCACTGTTAGGTCTGTATCCCCAAAACTTTTTTTTTTTAATAAAAAGGAAAAATAACAAATTTGTACAAGAAGCATATATAGAGGTTCTTTTTCTGGTGGCTAAGAATTAGAAATTGAGTGGATACTTATCCATTGGGGAATGGGTGAACATGATGTAACATATGATTATAGTAGAATATTATTGTTCCATAAGAAATGACAAGCAACATTATCTGGAAAGACTTACATGAACTGATACAAAGTGAAATGAGCAGAAGCAGAAAAACAAAAGGTAAAACCAATATTGTATGATGAAGTACTGTGAATCATTTAGCTCTTCTTCTCAGCAATAAAATGAACCAAGACAATCCCGAAAGACTCATTTTGAAAAATGCTTTCTGCCTCTGAAGAAAGAACGGGTGTTGTATTAATACAGACTGGAACATATGTCTTATCGCTCTCTCTCTCTCTCTCTCTCTCTCTCTCTCTCTCTCTCTGTCAGTCTTCTACCACAGTATGAGTAATATGGAAATGTTTTACATGATTGCACAAGTATTAACTATATAACATTATTTCTTTCTCAGGGAAGATATGAAGAAGGTAGAATTTGAGAATTTGGAATTCAAAAGTAAAAATATCAAACAAAATCAATGGATGTTAACAATTGTTTTATACTTTCATTGGAGATTTTTTTAAGGACAGTACCTAAGGAAAAACAACAACAAAACTGATCTTTTCTGACAATGTACATAATGTTTTACTCCACTGATCTTCCATTTCTGTGATAACAAATTCCTGCTTCTATTATATTGTAGGTTTTGCCTTAAGTATCTTGAATGGTATACCATTTAAGGTGATTAGAAACTTAAATAATCCCATCAAATCATTGAATTCATTTAAAAAACATTGTAATGTCTTCAGGAGGTGTTGTTGTGTTTTGTCTTTTGTTTTTGAAGAGGACTAGTGACATCTTGGAGTGATATAATGACTTGAGAGTGAATAAAATTAAAGTGAGACAGAGTAGCATGAAGTCTTCAGCCTCACTCTTTCTTCCTGAGTCACTGAAGTCCAGAGGCATGACAAAAGTCAAAAAGACTGGTGATGTCCCAGGATGCAGTGAATGACTTTGGTGTCAAAGTAGACCATGGTTGTGGTTGTTGTCCTTAGTTCTAGAAGAGGACCAAAATGACATCACTATGATAAAGTCAAGTTTCATTCTGTCCGACTATGGCTGAGCAGACCAATGCAAACTCAGAATGCTCTGCCCCAGGTTGGGCACAAAGAGTCCATGTGAACATTTGGAGTGGATACTCTAAATTTGTGCATCCTGCATTTCCTTTGAGCTGTTTCAATTCTACTTTGCTTAAAGAGCATAGCACCTTTTCTGATGTGGGCACAGAATGCTGAACAGTCCTGTGCCAGTGCTTCTCATGTCACATAATCAATTCCAAAGTTTGTGAGAGAGACCATTAGAGTGTCCTGGTATCACTTCTTCTGACCACCATGTGACTGCCTGCCCTATGTGAGTTCTCAATATAATAGTCTTTTTGACAAGCACACATTTTGTATTTGAACAATGTGACTACCACAGTCATTGTAAGTTCTTCAATTTGAAAAGGCTACAAGCCAAGACCAAAGTGGAGGAAGTGTTGATAACATGAATTTCTGTTTGCAGATGATTGTGCACCCAGTGAGATCTCTGAAGCTGAGATGGAACAAATTATGGATCTATTCTCTGATACTTGTACTAATTTTGACCTAACAATTAAGACCAAGAAAAAACACAGGTGTTCCATCAGGCACCACCACACTAAGCACCATAGTGCCTGCTTCAGCTGTTTTCATGGCTACTGGAACAACTTGCTTTCATTTGTCCATTCTGTGAGGGAAAGTCTTCTCATGCTTTAGGTGGACATCCCTCTAATTCATTGACAGGCTTGAGAGCTACCCTCAACCTGTTTCAGCCCCTCTACTAAGAAAGTTTACCAGGGTGTAATAACTGCATAAAATACAGTTTCTTGGAGCCACTGGTAAGAACTGGGTGAATCCCGTGAACACAAAAGGTAGATGAGCTCCAAGGAAAAGGGTTCAGCAAATCCTCACTCCAGAGCTGATAGCCCTCCTGAATATCCCATACACTCCTATCTTCAGAATAATATTCTAGATACATTATAATTCAGACTTATCTTATTTTTGCAATGACCACACTGCAACTTTTTTTTGTTTTTCCCACATTTGCTGAAAAAAAGTCGATCAATATAAATCTAAGAAAGCAATAAAGAAAGTTTTTGTGGTATAAGGTAACATTTAGATATATTGATATCTGAAAATACTGGTCTAAAAGTCTTCTAGAATAGTATTACATACACATATATACACATGTTTGCATGCATATACATGTACACACATCCATGCACATATATATACACGTGTGCACATATATGTGTGCATGTATGCATATGCATGTGCACATATACCTGTGAATATACATGCATGTGCACATATTTATGTACATTCATTATCTTCATAGGGATATCTTAAAATGAAAACCATTTGTATTTCTTGGCAAATACAATTAAGAAATTGAAAGATTATTAGCTTATTTTTTGTATAAATAATTGACCAGCAGTTGGAGGTGTAGAGCAAGACTCAAAGATGCAATGTTGTCTGTCTTACATCCGATAAAAATGTTTCAGTGGCTGGGAATTTCTGGTCTCAAAATGCATTTGGAAGATATATTGTTAAGCCCAGTCATTTGCTTCTCTTCTCCACTTCCTGACAACACCAGTATGGCTCTGCCAACTTATTCCCATTAAGTTCTGTCACATAGCAATAATTTGATGACTGTCAAATACATACTCTTCCACAATTTGGAATCTCTTGGAGAAAACAGGCCACTAGACTAACACTTATGAAAAAGATGGCAAAATGACAACTCCCTAAATTCTTCAAAGCTGTCTACTTGGTCTCTTAAACTTGAAAAGTGGGCAAGCTCTAGTCCTCTTGGAAAAAAAAATGCAGAAGCCAGCTGGGACTTATTTGCTGCTTGATAGAGCCTAGCATAATTTTGTCAAAGTGAAAAGTAAAACAATTTAGCAAACAGTTTCCTGCCAATTTTAACTAGGGTGTAAAATGTTACAAATTTAGTCTTTCCTTTTTTTCCCCTCAGAGATGATTATTTCCTCAATTTTTTTTAAAAAGGTTACATTAGTGTTTCCTTCCTTATGCATAGAACTGTTGGTCAGATACTTGGTATATATATATATATATATATATATATATGTATATATATATATGCACTGAACATGTAATTATACTGGTGCTACAGAACAAAAATAAAGGTAGCAGTTATCGGGCTTGACATGGCTTTAGTTTTTGCCCATCGAACTTCTACCCTGGATAATCCAATTAAATTGCATGTGATTCTGGCAAATAGAATGTGAAATAAGGATACATATTGATTATAATGGTAATATGTATCCTTTTTATTTCACATTTCATATCACCTTAAGATATAACAATAATTGATATATTTTAGTTTATTTGATATTCCTAACAGCCCTGTATACTATTTATGATTTAATTGTTGAGGAAATCATAATTCAATGACTCTAATTTATGTGCCCAGGGCCACAAGCTTCGTGACTGTGTGACAAGATTGAAGTCAGGTCCTCCTGATTCTAAGTCCAATTTTTCACCCATTATACCATATTACCTCTGTAATGATCCATATTATTTCAGGGAGTTCCAACATCATGAATTTCCTATTCTTATGAAATCCTAGAAATTTCATGTGTTTGAATAGACAATAAATATAAAACAGAAGGTTGGGCAAAAACTGAATTTGAAAAGTACTAGAAGGCACACTGATTTGTTCGAAAAACACACACACACATTAGATTTCACATATATATAGTATTTAATGCTTTACAAAGATTTTTCCTCACAAGAGTCTGTGAGCTCAATAAATCCAAAGTCATTTTCAATCCTGATTTTACATATGTGAAAACTAAGACTAAGTAAAATTAGGTGACTTGCTCATTATTTAACAGTAGGCACAAAGCTGCTCAAACTTCAAATTTATCCCCTGCACTATTCATACTGACTTTTTGCTTCACATTTATTTTTGAGAAAAAGTTGAAATTTGGTCAAATCTCTCAGACCACTTTTTATATCCTATGTATTTTTTAAGCAGTCACACATGCTAAAAGTCATGCATTGTATAGTTTTACATCTTAGTTCCTTCATTTTTCCATGTAAACAGAACACTCTGAAAATTCAATAATAAATTTAAAACAAAAGAAAAAGCAAAACAAAATTATTTTAATTAGGATGAAATTGCCAGCATCCACATAGGAAATAGGATTCACCTGTGACAAATATCTGGGCAAAAATGATACAAATGATACAAATGGAATAGCGATGAGTATTTAAACAGCATCATCATGAAGTCATAGATAGCTATGGTGGGTATAGAGTCAGATATATAACCATATCATATCTCTGCTATTAATATATGATTTTGAGAAAGTCACTTAAGCTGTCTTCTCCTCTGTTTCTTCATCTTTAAAATGGTGGTCTCAATGACCTCTGAAAACATTACAGATACATCACTTATGATATGTAAGAATTTCAAGGGAAATAACTAAAAATGAAGTATGAAGGGAAAGAGGCTAGTAGCCTATATTCCAAGTATATTATAGAACAGCAATCATCAAAGTAAACTGATACTGATTAAATTAAAAAGAGGTTTATCAGTGGAACATAATAGGTACATAACATATCAAGACAAAAGAACTTTGTAGGCTAATGTTCAAAACTGCCAAAAAAAACTTCAGTTACTTGATTAATGATTCATGATTTAGAAAACTGGATAGCAGTCTGGCAAAAATTAGATTTGGACTGTCACAAAACAACTTATAAAATAAGCTCCAAATAGATAAAGAACTTAGATATAAAAGATGACAACATAAATAATTTGGAAAGACCATAAAGAAAAATTCATTTTCAGACCCCAAATTTAAGGGAACAGTTAATTATCAAATGAGATAGAGAGAATTGTTAGGAATAAACTTATCAATTTTGATTTAAAAAATTAAAAAAAAATGACATAAGCAAAATCAATGCAGCTAAATTTAGAAAAGAAGTTGGTACCCAAGGAGAAAGCTTTGGATATCTTTGCAAATTTTCTTTGACAGTGGTCTCATTTCCAAGATACATAAGGTAATAATTCAAATTATAAGACCAAAAACTTTATTCAATTTAAATATGATTAAAAATATGAATAGGCCTTTATCAAAGAAGTCCTAGTTGTCAATAACTACATAAAATGCACTAAATAGCTAATAATTAGATAAATTCAAATAAAGTGACTTTGATGTTCCACTTCATGCCTATCTGGTTGATAAGGTCAGCAAAAGAGGAAAATGACCATTACTGAAGGTGCCACATGAACAAGTGTACATTGGTACACTATAAATTGATTCTATAATAATTCTGGAAAGAATCTGTGACTATTTCAAAAACATTACTAAACAATGAAGATGTCCAGTACTGTCACAAGTAGATTTGCACTCCAAAGAGATCAAAGAAAAAGGACATACATAAGTATATACATACCATCACAATATATACCAGCACATTATTTTTTAGTGGAAAATAATTACAAAGATAATAAGCATTAATTGGGGAATGGATGAAAAAATATCCTATATAAATATAACAGAATATATCCTATATAAATATAACAGAATCCTTTTAAAGAAAAGATGCAAGGGACAGTGCCAACAAAAAACAAAACAAAAATGCTTGGCAATACTATAAAGATAATTAATATATGCCAGCCACTTCCTAACAATGATGTGATGGTTTAAAGTTATGGAAGGAGATATTTATTTAATTTTCTTTTACATGCCAATATGGAAATTTGTTTTGCTTGACTGTGCAGATTTGATAAAATATTTAGGAGCTATTAGGGAAAAAAGATCATTAAAATATATAATATATATATATGTGTGTGTGTGTGTGTATGTGCATGTATATTTTCTATGTAATATATTTTTAGAAACACATAAGCATGGAAAATATATATGCACATATACTAACATACATAATATATACACATATACTAAATATATACGCACATATACTAAACATATATGCACATATACTAAATACACACACATACATATATACACACATATATATATATATATATATATATATATATATATATATATATATGACATTGAAGCTACTTCTTTTGGAAACTTCTTAGATAAAGAAATATATTTTCACAGGTATAAAATCAGAGCACTGAAAAAAATTGACTCAGAAAATAAGAACCATAATATTGATATACACAAAAAATAACAGTTGGGTCCCAAAGGTCTCTCAAGGACACAGAGTGTCTATTGACTAGTCTTTAATCTATAGTCTGACAAGATGAGCTAGAGGAGGGGTGCAGAACCTGCAGCCTGACGGCCACATGTGACCTCTAAGTCCTCAAGTGCAACCCTTCAACTAAATTCAAACTTCACAGAACAAATCCTCTTAATAAAATTTCTATGAAAAAACGTTCTAAGAAACTTGGACTGAGTCAAAACTCCACACCCAAGGACATAGAAGTCCACATGTGGCCATTAATTCCCCCACCCCCACTTGAGCTACACTTTCTCAGGTTTTATGTTCACAGTGCAGCATTGTATTTTGGAAAAATCTGACTAATGTCTACGTATAAGCTCATGGTTAAGTCCTCCCATATGTGTGTGAAAAAGGAACTCTCTCAAACAAATATAATCATATAATATAATACATAATAATTATGTAGTACAATATATAATGTTTATAAATTTACGAATTTAAGGTATAGGACATGTTTTTATGTCTTTAAACACAGACACTATAAAAGATAAGAAGGATCTACAGGGATCTATGGTCACATAAGCAATGCAAACTTTGAAATAACTCATTAGACTTCCTTTAGAAAGAAAGGCTACTTTACAAGACTGCTGAAGAAATTTTCTGCATTCATCTTAGATATGTGCCTGTAAAATAGGAACTTCTGTTGTTTTCATTTTATTAAAAGTACATCTGATTGAGTAATGTGATTAAGTAGGACCTTTCCCACTCATTGATGGGCTTGCCCATGGTAGGAAGGTTG
>CM053772.1:171990610-172001681 GCA_028658325.1 Potorous gilbertii | reverse complement strand
GAGTGTCCCAAGTACCCCTTTTTTTTTCTATTGAGAGACTGGGTCAGAAGCTTATACCCTCAGGCTCTATAAAATGTATAAATACCCTGAGGGTGAGGTTTTATTTTGGGGCTTAATGACTAGAAGTATTTCTTTAGTCAGAGAGACTCTGGGAAGCCACTAAGGAGCTGCCTTCAACCCTCCCACCCCCAGCTATAACCCAGAAGTTGATGCTTCCCTCTCTGGTAACTGTGTATGTATGTAATAGTCAGACATTTTGCAAGCATGTGTGTTGACTTTTGATTTCACTGTATTTTCTCTAAAATTTTTATACCTGTGCTTGATTAAAGTAATTGCTAACCCCTTGAAAGATGCTTTCCTTTTATGAATGCAGATCTAAGAATTTGTGGTCCTCCTCTGTGTATTTTGGGGAACCTACTGATACAGTACCCTCTGAGGAACTCACAGTAATATACGGACAGTTGGTAAGGTACAGATCTTCTGACTACATATGGCAAAGTATTGTTGTTTTCAGATCCTAGTACAAGACTCTTCATCATACCTTTGTTGTAAGATTCCATTTAATAGGACTATTTAAAAATTTTTCCTATGTTCAACTGGATAAAGTGAGATTTGTCTATGCAAATGTATATGATGCACTATAAATTAGTATTTGTCTTAGGGCAATAAACAGCATAATCATCAACATAAAAATATATTGTTATATCTATCTACATACATATATGTGAGTTTTATATGTGTGTATGTGCATGTGTGTGTGTGTGTGCACATGTACAGAGAGAGAGAGAGAGATGATAGAAATACCTTGCTCAGGTTTACATAATAACAGAGACAATACGGGAATGCAAGTGCTTTGAATAACTAAATCTAACACTTTTCCCAAAAACATTTACATATTTGTGGGAACACTATACATTGTTGACAGTCAAGAAACTATCTTACACCATATTACACATTAAGTACTTTTTTTCTTATTTGTGGCTAAATGAAAAAGTAATGGGTTTGGAAACAGAGCACCTTCATTCCAATTTCATTTTTGCCCTTTCCTACTTGCATATTTTTGAGAAAATCACTTCTCTTATCTGAATTTCAGCTTCTTAATTGGTAAAATGAGGGCATTGGTCTAGATAACCTCTGCTGTCCCTTCTGGCTCAAAAATTGATTCTCTGATATACCAATGACAGTTTCTTGTAGAGTTCAAATTGGATTTGGTTATAAAATATTTTCAAACTGAAGATATCATGCATATATGCCCTGAAGATGTTTTGAGACAAATTAATGTGAACATTTAATTTTTTAACCTGATTGTCTTCTTAGAGATTACAAATGATGATAGTATGAAGACCTGTGAATGAATTGGATATTCATACTTATTTACCTCCAATGGAAGAGTCTTAGAAACATCTGGGGGAGTAGGAACTGGGAGGTTAACAATGCCTCCCCAATTTCAAGGTATATAAGTACTTAGAATTATTTAGGCAATTTTTGTTATCTCAACAGACACATTTTGTAAATACAGGTGAAACTGTGTTTGGAAACACCCTCCATCTATGTAAATAGGTAACTGGTCTGAACTTTATACTCAGATTTCTTTCTGGATCATTGTGTGATGATATAACTTATCTACAATCACCAAGCAATCTGTATGATCAACAAATCTGAACTCAGATCTTAGTTGCAAGAGCTTCCCTTTACAAATTAAAGAAACAGTATAAATCTTTGAAATCATTGTTCTTTTTCCTTCTTGTTTGATTGATTGATTTTTATTTTGAGATCATGACCTTGGCAATGTCCAAAGTAAATTTATTAGACCTACAGTTTCTGCACCTAGGAAGTTTGAATTATGCCTGTGGCTGCATTGAAGTCATCAAATTCAACAATGAAACAGACTTGTCAGAAAAACAAAATAAAACAAATCATTTTATTTTATTTTAAATCAGGATTCTTTTTTTTTCAAGGCTTCATCTTTCATAATCTTTCATTTGATGCTTTGAAGTACTATCATTTAGAACCCTTGAAGGATATATTTCTTCCTGGAATGTCCACAGTGCTCACCCAAACCTCATCTAACAATCCCACATGGTTCTTTGACACCACAGAATGGCATAATTTATATTAATGTTTTTTTCAACTGTCATTCTTACCTACAACCATCAATACATTGACATGAATATATCACAATGCAGAAGACTGTCCCTAGAGTAGAGAATTACAGATCCCTTTTTGTTTTTCTATTCTTTCCAAATGCTGACATTTTACATTTACATGGGAATTTCAGGTGCATAATAAATGATTTTTAAGTTGTGTTTTTATTTTTTGAATTATAATGGCAGGAAGTAAAGTTTTGGTGGAAAGACAAATGAAAAGTTGAGGAAAAGGGAGACCTACTGAGAAGAGTTCAATAAAAGAAAAATGATGTATGGAAACAAAAAGTAATACATTTTAAGGAGGTTTGGAGAGGAGACTACTTGGATGCTTTCTTGCTTTATGAGATCAGTCATGGATTAATAGTGTGTATTCAAAAGGACTTTACATTCTCAAAAGCATATAGAGTGTATCCTAGATCCATTAATGACCTAAAACACTTTTCACTGACTGTGTTTCAATCTGTTTCACATAATCTTTGCACTCCTCCCTTCAGATGCTTGAAATCATGCAGCTTACTGGGAAGATTATTATGTTTCAGCTTCTGAAAAAGACACTACAGAAACATATTTGATCTAAAAGAGGTATCATTAGCTGCTTTCCACTCTAGCTCTAAAAACAAATAAACCAAGAGCTAAAAACAAACACAAAATGGATTAGGCAAAAATAAAAAGGTCTCCAAAGGGAAATCAAACACAACTAAAAGAATATAATAACATTTCATGTACTTTGACCAGACATGCAATTTGAGGATAAGCTTAACAATTGAAAAATATCGCAGATTTCTGAGTATGAGCCATAATTGCTAGTTTGTAAATATGTCAGCTACTATATCATTCAGACTTTTTTCCCCCACGGAAATAACAAAACAGCAACTCTTAAATTGAATATTCTATATTTAAATAGTTATATAGAGATGCAATAAAATATGTTAAATGTGAATATCCCACTGATTCAGATTAGTTAATAGAATGACATTTTTTGGTTCAACGTTATGTTGTATCCACATAAAGCTGGCAGTTCAGAGGTTTTCTTTAAAGAAAAATGATTTGAAATAAAGAAGTCTCATTTAGATCTGATTTTCGTTTCCACATTTTAGTGAAATTTGAATTTGTAGATAACATTTTGGTTACTTTGTTAATGTTTACTGATACCTGTAGATCAATATCAAACATACCATTTATTACATCAGGATGAGTATCATTCTGCTGATAAGAACTACCACTTCTACTAAGGGTTTGTCCAAGTTGTTGATTAACCTCTTTAAATTCAGCAAGATTTGTCTCAGGTGATAGATGTGCATGTGGTCTGTTATTGACATCTTTCTTCCTTTTGAGAATGTGCTAGGGCTAGTTCTTCCCTAGCAGAGTCTTCAATGACCCAGTATTATCACCTCATTCTGAGTAAGGTTTAAGTAGGAGTTTAAACAAATAACTACAATAAGTCACCGTAAAAACGAACAAGGTCTTATGCTAATGTGAGGAAGTGTAGGGCCAATGTATATTCACAGTGCCCATGGTGGCCATGAATATCGCAGGGCAATGCTGAATTGCAAAATACAACAGACCCTCCACAAAAAAGACAGAACCAAAACATTTATTCAGGCACCAGAAAGCCAAGTCATCATAGTAACAAAAATCTATACACAGTAACAATGCAGAGGCAGAGAGCAACACCATTTCCAAGGCTCACCTCTGCTCTGCT
The DNA here is from genome assembly GCA_028658325.1 of Potorous gilbertii. Taxonomy (NCBI): domain Eukaryota; kingdom Metazoa; phylum Chordata; class Mammalia; order Diprotodontia; family Potoroidae; genus Potorous; species Potorous gilbertii. Next base: position 171,997,832 of record CM053772.1, on the reverse strand, counting down.
TCCCATAAACCAGGTCCCTTAAACAAATCACAAGCAAGCTTCCCTTAAACAAAATACCCTTCTTACACTCACAGTCAGTTGCAGGCTTTTCTGTGTCCTTTGTTTCTGACAACTCTCTCACTAATTTCCTGTCAGCTTTACTGTAGCTCTGCCTTGTCCTGTTCCATGGGTTCAGAAAGCTCCTCCCACCATAGGCTCCATGTGACTCAGACTTCTAGGAAGGTCACATAGGCATATTAATGAATGGGATAGATCTCCCCATTTAAATTACCATTACAGGAAGATAATACAAGTGTTATAGAATCAGAGAATTAGAAGGGAACTTCAAAATGATCTTGACCAATTTAAACATATATGGAAATCTTCACTGTAATATTTGTGTTCACCTAGACTTTGCTTAATGATCTCAAGGAAACAGAATCCTCTACTTCCTGAGAGAATTCTATTTTTCCATAACATTAATGATTAAGATTTTTTTTTTACTATATTAAGCCTCAATATGCCTTTCTGTCACTTCCATTTAGTCTTCTGGCATTACTAATTTATCCTCTAGGTTCAAAGGGAGGGGAAAAAAGGCTAATCTCTCTGTTTTGAGAATGCTTCAAATGCTTGAAAACAGCTGTCATACCTACTCATTAGTAGCCTTCTGTTCACAAGTTTAAAGATTACACCCCTCCTTATAATTCTTACTCAAACAATTTTGAATTTTGAGCAAATATACTTATAATGTCTCCCAGATAAATTATATATGAATTGAATTATGAAGATTCATCTCTCATATTGAGAGGTTTAGTATGTATGCAAAATGTATGAGAATGAATCTGACAGGCTGCACTTTGTCTATTTATCATCTAGATAGCCTGTGGCTTCAAGGCACTGTAGCTTGTACAGTGGCCAAACTTCTATAAAACTGTATCAGCAGATGGGTTAAAGCAGGTGAGGGCAACTGACAAGTCTTAAACCCATTGGTGAATTAGAAGGATGTCTACCCTAACAATGTGAATACTTCCACAGGGGGAATGGACAGATGAGAACAATTACTTATAACTGCCATGAAGGCACTGTAGGGCACTTAGAACTTGGTCAGAAAATGAAGATGGTAAGGTCAGTCACTGCATTCCAGGCCATCACCAGTAATTTTGACTTTTGCTGAACTTTACAGGCTCTGGAAGAGAAAGTGAGACTGATAACTTTATGCAACTCTGGCTCACTTAAATCCAATTCACTCAAAAGTGAAGACAACACCATGTGATGTCATTTGTCCTCTTCTAAAACAACAATGATCTAGATAAGAACTGATATTAAAAACAAAACAAAATAAAAATAGTGATCAAGTAATGCTACCATTCACTAATATCTTTCTGAATAAGTTGACAATTCAACTACAGAGAGCTGATGATGAAGTTACATATATTATACAAATTGTGACTGTGAGGTAATATTAAATCCATGTCAAGGTAGATAAAATAGTCATACCCCTAAACAATGTAAGTCTGGATTTGTTAAGAATATGACTAGTGAAACATATACACAAACTTAAAGAAATATGTGCCACTTATTACAGGGTTAACTTAATTATCCTGTAAGATCTCATCAGCCTTCTTATTCCATCACATCATTACCTTCTACCTCTCTAAATGAAGAGTGGAGTTATGTACTCCAAACCTCCATTTAAGGAGGGAGCTCCACTCAGATATCTTCTCATTTCTTACCTGAATGCACACCTTGGCATTTCTCTGACTGATTTAATCCCTTTTCTTTTCAACTTCCTTTTATTTTGTCTCCTCTTTCCATTTGGTTGTATGTTCCTTGAGGGAAAGTACTGTATTTATTCATTCTTCATATTTGTAGCTCCAGAACTTAGCACAGTGTTAATATATAATAGAATATATAAAAATATAAATATATATACATATATATACATATATGTATATATGTATGTGTATGTATATATATATATGTGTATATATATATACATACACATATATAACCATTCTACGTCATGAATAATGGTTAATAGCCATTGCCTGGCTCTAAGTGAAATCATATACATTTCTTCAAAGCAGCAAATTGTCTATATCCTGACATATAAGATAAGCTTCGTAATCAGAGGAATTGTTTTGTCTCTATTTTTATTTGTATATACACATATGCATTTACTTGTTCATTATTTGTATATTTGTCTGTTTACTTATTTTTGTCACCTTACATGTGTATTTGCTTATCTCTTTATCAATCCATTCATTCATTTGTTTACTTGGTTATTTATTTTTGTTTCTCCAGTGTCTACTACAGCATCTGATACATAAATGGCAATGAATATATTCTTTTCTATTGATTGATAGAACAATTCAATGTGGGGATTCTCTGAAGTATAGGGGAAGGAGGGAAGAGAAAGGCATTAGAATATGAAAAATTTTACATTGATGTAGAGAAGGAGAAATGGAACATTTTAGAAATATTCCATTGTAGAGTAAGTAAATCCAAGTTATCTTTGAATATCATGATAATGAGCAATTCATATAAAGCAGAATACATGAAATCATAGAATTCTATTGGTGTGAGATATCATACACATGGCTTCATCATTTCAGGTATTTCTAACTGGAAACCAGTGTAACCAGCCTGCATCAGGTAGGAAATAGAGGTTAGAATTCTACCTCTGCTAAAGTGCCAGAAATAAAACTTAATCAACACAGAGGATGAAAAACTTCACAAAAAATATTATGTTCACAATCATGAAACATTTTTGAGGTAGGTACAATAATGTACCTCCTTTTGAGAGGAGGAAACAGAAACTGAGGTTCAAAGACATTAAATCACTTGTTCAAAGTCCCAAAGTTTAGAAAGAGTCAGAGCTAGGATTCAGGTCCAAACCTTAATGTTTCTTGTTTCTAACTCACTAGCAAAGGACATGGAAACTCAAAATAAAGACAAGAGATATGTTTCTTTCATAGGTGGAAACTGTAAGTATCCAGCCATAGGACTGGGTAGAAGATGAAAATTATAGAAATGATGACTCTAGTTTGACAAAAAGAAGAACTTAGTATCGGAGAAATGATGCTTCATGACTTAATTAATAGATAAAACATTTATTAAACATTTGCTTTCTACAATACACTATTCTAAGCACTATAGATCCACATAGAAAAGTAACAAGGAAATCAAATTCTAATTAGTTTTGTCTGCAAGTCATATAGAAAGATCAGATGGACCTTACCATATATTAGCAAAGTCCATGCAACGTCAATTCTTTAATGCCATTTCCACTGATAAAATCTTATCAATTTCTGTTATGAAATATTTGAAAATTTCAAGCACTTTGATAGTAAGAATTTATCCATCAGGTCTTCAGTAGCTGTACTTCTAGCACCTGCAGGGGCAGGTACCAGTTTCCATCCCTCTAAGAGTCATTTTCAAGAATGATGGCCACAGGCACTGGGATGGAAGAATTGCTATTTCCAAAGCTCTTGAATAACAAGTCCTTGGTCATTTCCATTGGGAAGAGAGATGATATGCAAGATGGTGGTGGTGGTTTAATTTTCCTGGCTCCCTCAGGTTACCTTACTGTTTCAGTTAAGCCAGATTGCCTTTCTTGTGGGTTGCAACTGATTGGCAGTTGGTAATATTGACTGGATTCTTCTCATAAAGGGCCAACTCCCCAAATGATGCCTGTGAAGACTGCCCTAGAAGTAAGATAGATAATACTACTCAAATATCTTCTGTCTTCATCTGCCTATTGGTGGCAAATAGTCTGCATCTGTTACTGTTGGCAGTGAGGAAGGTGATCTTCTCTACCATGATTTTTCCTTTCAGTAATGGCTGTAGCAATGGATCTAGGAACAGATTTGTCTTTTTCTTTTTTTTTTGATGGAAGGTACTCTTTCTCCCAAGGTTCTTGTGTTCAAGGAAGTAAATGATTCATAGATCAGGATCCAAAGAATGATAGTGGTCAAAGTGGTGGAGATTGTGGTGGTAGGATGATGCCTCTTTTTTTTCATACCGTGGACCTTATTATCACACAATAAGCACAGAGAATTTGATTACAATCTGGACGTGATTTTACTGGTCAGCTAGGATGTCACCTTGATAGTTGGAGAAATTGCAATAAAAGTCTGTTGCACTTGGGTGTTACTATTAAGACATTCAATGGGAAGTTACTTTATTACTTTTAAAATCATTCTGAAATTGTTGCAGTTTAGGAACTCAATCCATAAAAAAGGCTAACAGAGAAAAACAATACTACATCACCCAGCACCCTTATCTTGCATATATTTTGATTTATTTTTATTCACACATGGTAAATGGACATATAACCAAAAGAGATTTTTGTGAGACTGTCTTGGCTATGGTGGTAAGCCTTCAAATAACAACTGTAGACTTTTAAGAAAATTATTACTTCTTTCTGTTTGTTGATTCAAAACCATAATTTCAAATGACCACTTGTAATGGTTTTGCTCCTGATAAGTCTTATTGGCAGGACCTGTTTTCCCAATGTGGGAACGTCTAAGGACTCATTATTATTGTGAAATTTGTGTGAAAGGTCCTAAATTATGGCGACAATGGTGTGTATCAAATTAATTTAGATCCATGATTTTAATGAAGAATAACTCTTATGTTAAATATGAATGAAGGCTAACACAGAGGAAAGAATGACATCTGTGATTTGTATTGTAAGTCCTCAGCTGCATCACATTGAACGGTTCAGAAAAGTTTCAAAACAGTCTCAATTCTTTCTGAATCCATCAAGACTGGCTCCAGTTGCTGTATGTGGAATGACATGTCAAGTGATGAGAAAACTGGCAAGCATTTTTTCCTAAATCCCTCTAGCCATCTGCTTCAAAGGATCCTTGGTAGTCTCCACTATCATTTTAACTTTGCAAATTATTTGAGAGAAGTGGGATATAATTGTAGACACTCATATAGCATCCATCTGCAAATTCTTTAAATGTAACTGAGGAAATACAGACCAATTGTCCAAAAAAAGTGTCTGGCAATCCATATGTCGTAAATAAAAAACTCATAGTTGTAACTGTTTCAGTAGAAGTTTGAGGGGGAACTGGAAGTATTTAAAATATTTGGTTAAAATGATTTTTCCTTCCTTTTTAAACTACAAAATCAATCTGGGTTCTTAACCAAAGCCTCTTAGTTACATCTCAATAGGTGCCTTTGATTAATTATTGCAAGTAGCTTTCAATGTATTACATTCCATTACAGTAATTTTAGTATCAGAATTAATTCCAAACTTCAAGTCATTGATGCGAATTCTCCTTACATGTGAATATTTCCGAGGTTTGATGTTCAGCCCATGGGTACAATGATGTTGGCTATCTTCGTAAATAACAATATGATGCTTACTCCAGCAACAAAATGAAGTATCATTGTCAGATGATTCAAGTCAGAAAGATATGAATAAATATTACTTAATATAAATATAATGTAATAGAATGCCTTGAATTAATTGATCAGTTTCCTGTTGGGTATTCATTCAACAAAGAAATGCTATACTCATAGACTTCCTGGATTTCAGCAAGGCAGCTGACATGCTATATCATGATATCTTTGGAGACAAGTAGAGAAGGGAACGATAATATTTTGTCATTTTACCACCTCCTTTGATATGGCTACCACATCACTAACAAAAGAGGTCAGTGACACTCTTGAGGAACAAAGATGAATCTTCAGGGCCTCTGAATTCTTAAAAAGCATTCAGAAAAAGAGGTGTACCTGAGAGTGGAAATCAAATATGAATGATTAGTCGTCTCTAAAACAAGGATAACAATAGCACTTAACCTTCCAGGTTTGTTGTGAGTATCAAGTGCGATAATACTTATAAAATACTAAGCAGAGTGTATGCTCTTTGTTATTTTTATTGCCATTATTAATATTGTAAGAATACAATATTAATATTGTAAGAGTGGAGATTATATCTTGTTTTGCTCCCACAGATGTTTTTATGGTAAATGTTCCCCGGTTGGTGGGAGCTTGTGATAAGCCTGCATATATTGTTTTGTAAAGATGGTGGTTGAGTACATCCTGACTTCAGGGGAAATAGAAAGGTTGGGACGTGACAAATGGCTCAGACTCAAGGGGTCATGCCCTGGTCACAAGCATCTTCACTACTGCACCTGTGAAATTAACCTCAATTATATTAATTTACCCACCTTAAGGTGGACTTTTCCAACATTTTATAATCATGTGTCATATGATCAAGGAAGGGGGAACATGTCAAGGAGGGAGTGTATTGGGAAGATTAAGGAAGAGTGCGACCCTGAGGAGTCTGGAGCAATCCTGACTCTGATGGGAGGTATGATTTCACTGGCAATATTTATGCTTGTTCTTACTTCTGTACTGGTGTTGGTGTTTCCAATGAGCATCAAACACATTTTCTTTTGAAAAATGTAATAAATGTCTTCCTCCATCCACTCTGTTTCTGAATTCTTTCCATGAGAATGGGTGGATGATGTTTGTCTTCCTGAGGGCTCACAACCAGGGAAGTAGTGAGCAATGACAGTTCACCAGGGATTTGTCCCTGACCTTGCCTGGGAAGTCCTATGTACCCCAAAAATATGTTCCTCCCATTATTATACCTACATCTAATTATCCTAGAAATCAAAATTAGGGCTTCTACAAAGCGTCAATAGCCCTTGGAAAGCAGAAACTCCAAAAGGTCTCGGATTATAATATCCCTTTGTGAGTGATGGTTTTGTGTTGCCTTTATTAGCATCATAATATATCAGCTGTTAACCTGAGATAGAGTAAAATTTGTTTTTTTCACAGCAAGAACCTTCAGGAGGTGATTCTCTACAGACATGCCAAATAGATGCCTTATTATCAGGGTATTTAACATTTGCATGGTTTCCACTTGATGTAATTCTTCCTTCTGGAAGAGGTTCCCTGACATCGTTAGGGTATGACTTTTAAATGGATTTAAGTGAGACAGAGCTTCACAAAGTCCTCAGCCTTACTCTCACCTCCAAAGTCATCAAAATCCATTGACAAGAATGAAGATTAGCAAATACTCTAGGATGCAGTGACCTTTCTAAATTAAAGTGTTTCCCAGGCCTCAGTTTGTCACCCATTTAAAGACTCAGAATTAAGACAAAACATGACCTAATTAACCTTCACAAAATATTAGTCTGGGACAGGAAGATCCTTAAAGTTTCTGGCCAGAACAGAAAACAATTGATATTTTCACTCATTGTAAGCCTACAAAACTGAA
>CM053772.1:171973574-171990110 GCA_028658325.1 Potorous gilbertii | reverse complement strand
AAATGTGAGTCTTTCTACTCCGCCATCTTGGCTCCGCCCCCTCCCTGAGTAATATTTTTAACAGAAAAAGTTTTATAAATCAATTGAAGACAATTCTGGACCCAGTCATCACAGTCAGAAATAATAAAATTGTGATTCTTTAGAATTCTAAACTTAATGATCAATGTAGATTATTGAAGGTGATTACAGAACTTGTCACAAATCATGATTGCTGCAAAATTTTACCATTCCTCACAGACCTTGCACAACACTGCTGGGAGTTTGAATGACTCATCAAAAGTGCCCTATCTTTCATGGACTAATGAGAATAAATTTCTTTACCACTAATAATAAATTGGACAACTATGGTACTAAACTGTACTAGGATAAGAGTGTTAGAGTAAATCACTACCATCAATCATTTAGATGTAAAATTGATGTGTACACACTACAGATATGTTTTTACAAGATGTTACCAAACTAAATCTTATAACCTGCAAGCTGCATGAAACAAAAAGTCATAAAAATGTAGTAACATACAAGAGGTGATCAATGTCATGGGAGGATAGGATAGGATATGGTACATATCATCATTGTTGTCCTGTCTACTACTAGAAAATGCTTTCAATAAGTGTACAGAGTGCATTTAGATCCTACTACTTTTATACGACTACAAAATATAGTCATCTCTAGAATATTCTGATATCTCATTGAATAATAAATTTAAAGAATGCAATGCATCATGCTAGAGACTTGTACTAGGACTGTTTCTAAACAAACTGTATAGACAGAGATGAGAAGGACATGCTTTAATAATATTTATTATAACTTAGAGTTATATATCATTTTAAATTTTACAGAATGTTCTATACACATTAATTCACATAATCTAAAAAAAACCTGTGAGTTATTAAATTTTTTTATCCCCATCTACAATTGATGAAACTGAAGCTCAAAGAGTTTAAATAAGTGGCATTCTTGTTGTCAGATTTTAAGTTTTATAGGTTAGATTCAAAACCAGGGCTTGTCTAACTCCAAATCTATCCCTCTTTCTACAATACTAGTTAAAAAAGCCAACATCACTTCCCTTTGATATTGATGAACTATATTGAATTCTTTATCCAGAATCAAATTTCGTTATTGTCATTTCCTTCTTAATTTAGACTTATTTTTGTCTATGAATTCATGTGTGTGCATTTCATTTTTCTTATTCTTTATTTTTGGTTGATGCAAAAGAGGTTATGAAGAGATATATAGTCTAGATATCTTCCAGACTACATGTCATATCAATACCTGATTTACAACTACATAGGTTTGACCTCCATTTAAACTGAATTTAAAAATGTTGAGAAATAGTAAATTAATAATTTGATAAGGAGAGTCCATAAGCCAACTTCAGTGAAACTGGAAAAGCATCATTTTAAGAAGGCCATCACAGTGTATCCATATGTCTAAAGTCATATCCTCTCTTTTTACTTCCTTTATTCCTTCTCTACAGTCAGAATTTGGGCAACTCACCTTGCCATTTCACCACCAAAATAGCATTCCACTACAGAAAAAGAAACAGTAAGTAGGGTGTTTTTTATTATAATTCTCATATTTTATCAGAGTCTATAGTCTTCTATTATTTAGTTTTCTGAAAGTCAATATATATCAACAAAATCATGAGCTGGTGATTCTTTCACATACATTCTTGTTTGCAGCCCTGCTGGTTTGTTAGCGACATATTGTGCTTAAACGAAATATAGAACTGCAGATTTTCTTTCTTTCTTTCTTTCCTTTTTTGTTCTATCCATTGAAAATAGAAGTAATCATCTGGGAATTTCTACTTTGTGTCTGCTCAAAAGATATCCAGCTAAGGAGAAAGCTTTGCAGGATCATACAATACAGTAAATGTCAGAAAAGATATGCCATTCTTGCTTATAGTCATGAAATCCCATCATGTGGCCTGAAGTTCATTGTTATCTTTAGGGCACCATAACCTCATGTCAAGAATCTTTCTGTGATGTGGGACTCTACAAGGAACCTGAAGTAACAAATACCAGTCCAGTATTTGTAACCTGAATTAATGACCTTCACACTAGGAGCTTACAAAACACCGTTTTGTGAGTATTACACATGGGGAAAAAACGTAAGAATGTTGTGGGGACTTCATTAAGACTTAAAGTGAATTCTCTTGAAAAATTAAAAAGCAAAGTACTTTCAATGCACACATTCCTTTGATTTTATTTTCAAATATTTTATGTATTTCTGTACTGTAAGAATGAAAACATCTTTCATGAAATTTCCACTGCAGTTTTTGAAACTCAAGGGATGTGGATGGTTATTACATGTTTGGATAAGTAAACCTTAGTGTTCTCTGAAGTCGATGTTTTAGTTTTGTTCATTAATAATGATTATTTATCCATCATAGTAAAAAGGGGAAAAAAAAGGAAAAAAAAACAAACTGACAGAAAGATAAAAGCAGAAAAAAAAAGGAAAAAAAGGAAAAAAAAACAAACTGACAGAAAGATAAAAGCAGAAAAGAAAAAGCAGGGAAAAAAAAGGAAAAATAAACAAACTGACAGAAAGATAAAAGCAGAAAAAAAAAAGCAGGAAAAAAAAGGAAACAAAAACCAAACTGACAGAAAGATAAAAGCAGAAAAGAAAAAGCAGGAAAAAAAAGGGAAAAAATAAGGAAAAAAAACAAACTGACAGAAAGATAAAAGCAGAAAAAAAAAGCAGGAAAAAAAAGGAAAAAAACAAACTGACAGAAAGATAAAAGCAGAAAAAAAAAGCAGGAAAAAAAGGAAAAAAAAGGAAAAAAAACAAACTGACAGAAAGATAAAAGCAGAATATGAAAATGTAACTCCTTTGCTTTAACATATAGTCTTTCTTTAATATTTATCATCTCCCATATAGAAATAAATACCCACCAGAATGTAAAATACTTTCCAGTCTAAATAATAGAAACAAAGATATAAAGGTCAAATGTATAAGAATTTTGCATTTCATTTTGCCAACTCTTCAATGATAGGCCAAACCACATTTGGCATAAACCAAAATTGAAGGAATACTCCAAAGATCAACTCAGCAGGATTCTCATAAATGTGGGGGAAAAAAACAGTTAGATTGGGTTTAGGGTATTCTATGGTCCATTATGCCAAACGTTTGGATTGTTCCCATGCTTTCTTTTTAGTCAAGAGCTTTCTAAACCAGTTAAATGTTTAATTCATTTCTATGTGTGAAATTGATTCTCAACATAGATGAGAAAAAAGCTATGTTTTGATGTGTTGGCAACCTTTTCAGAAAAATAACACACACTATATTATATTTTAGAATACTAAATATATTTTTTCTATTCAAAAGGAACAGAGAAAAACCTAACCATACAGAATTCTGTAGAATAAGTACTGTTGGTTAAAAATTCTATTTGGTTTGCCCGAAAATCTTACTGTTCTTCAGGAAACAGAAACAAGTGTTTGTTATATTGGGACTTGTGCATTGAAGTCTATTTAATTCTGTGCTTAGTTTGTACCATGTGAACTGCTGAGGGTTCGGTGACTTGTGAAGAATGGGAAAGAAGGGGAAGATATAAAAAAAACTATTGGAGGAAAAGAAAAAAAAATCAATAGTACTCAGACTGGTTATGGTGAGGAAGGCAGAGGCATCCTGAGTAACAAAACAAATAAAGGTACCACTGATGCAAAAAAGGGAGTGATGAAAAGAAACCAGGTTTCTTTTCTGATTTTTGTGTTGTTTTTCTTTTGAAGCTGATGAAATAATGGGTTAAAATTTTGGACACTCTGAGTTTAAGTTTCCTATCTATTCTAAGTACCTACTGTTTCAATATGGGGTGGAGGTGTCCTTGGATTTTCAAATATAATGAAAAAGGGGTAAGTATCACTAAGATCTAAGAGGTTAGAAATGTTTTGAGCATTTGGTTCATGATAAACTGAATTTATGTTTATTTTTGTCTGAGGACAAGCCTAGCAAAGTTCCTTAAGACACATCACGAAGTTGTTCATATGTTGAACTCCTTTTGACAGCATGCACCTTAATTATGATGGACTCACATGGAGATGTCATCTCTTAATGGGTGAGAAGTCTATACTGATATAAATGAGGTTTCTGGAATTGTTTAAAGCAAATATTTAATCTTGATGAAACAGTTGAAGCATCAGAGTAGAAACATACAGCAGGGGATTAGAGAATTGTGACTAGAGCTTGGGAGAAAAAGTGAGACTAGAGTTACAGATATATCTGCATATCTATATATCCATATCTTTATCTATCTATTGCCAGGAAATTAGTTAAAGCTATTAGACTGGAGAACTAGAAAATAGTTTGAGGGAATAATATAATATTATAGTAAACCACAATATTTTGAGGAAAATATTTCGAGGTAGTAATGGAAAGAGGCAGCAGAAAAGTTTTCAGAGAGAGAAGAAACATTCAAGAGGAAGATAATCAACAATTTCACAAGCAACAGAAAATAAAAGGAGAACAAGAGCAGAGATGATATTATAACCATTTATTTGAGGCTGGGAGGAAACTGTTACACTGAAATTTTATTTCAAAATTCAGAACTCCAGGGTATTTTTTCCTAATAGTTTCAATCACATAAAGACAAGAATAAGAGATAAAATCAACCACAAAACAAAAAAGAAAATAGCTAAGAGATGGCCAATAAGTTAGGCTACATTGTTATTGGTTGGTGTGAGTGTACATGCGTGTGTGTGTGTGTTTGTGTGTGTATGTGTTTATATCATATCTATTTCTTCCTTCTAGGATGTTTCCTACTCACTGAAGTCCATATCAGTTGAGATTCTCAGTATCATCTCCAGTGATAGCTAAAGGCATAAAGTTGATCCAACAATCAAGGATCATTTATTAAGCACCTCTTATGTGGCAGATATTGCACTAAGTACAGTAAGTGAATATAAATACAGACAAAAAGAAAGATAGTAACTGGCTTTCCAGTGCTTACATTCTAAAAGTAAGAGTTAACACATAAAGGGGAGCTGAAAAGAAAAGTAGGAAAAGATACCTACCCATGAGGCATAGAGAAAACATCTAGAGAGTAAGGAATAGAGGTAGGAAAAGATTAAAAGAATGGACAGGCCTGACTGGGCAATTCTTCAAAATGGTAGTTACAAAACATAAATTACCAATAAAAGGAAGGGTCATGGAGATAGAGGTAATTTGGTGGAAAGAATTTTAATGATGGAAAAAGTGTATGAATTGAGTAGCAGACACTGGAAAGGAGCTAAGGGGTGCATCAAAAGACTACTACTAAAGTTGGAATTCTGAAGAGATCAATGGTGAATTTTTAATTTTGAGGCAAAGTTGTTAGAAGATAATGTGATATGGAAAGGACGTGAATTGTGTTGGTAGGACATTCAAAACCCCCAAATTCATTAAAGTTCATCACCAGTGGAAGTATTTATAAGAGATTCTCATGAAAAGAGTATGAAGATATTTTAGCTACTTAACTTTTTCATTAATGCCCTTCAATTTATGTTACATTCAGTTTCCAGTAATTATGTCATATTCAGCATCTATGAATACATTAAGAACCTATATGAAAGCACTATGAGATATAGCACAGTTAAGTTTGATATTTGTTTTAAACTTGACAATTCCCAATTGAATAGAACTCCATGAGAATTGGGACATTATTTTTCGTCTTTCTATCCCTGTTTATCGTGTGCAACCATCTTTTTTAAAAAAAATTCTACTGTTATGGAAATGATTGTATTTCACACATTAAAATTAAAACAATGGTCTAGTGGACACTAAATAAGCCATTGGTGAATAGAATTGGGATAGATTCAGATGAGTTGGATGTTGCACAATTTGGATAATAGGATTTACATTCAAAATTAGTTTGAAAAATGAGTAACAAAAAAAATCAGATTAATCATCCAACATGACATGGTGCATTTTACGTCAAATAGTCCACTCTTTACCCTGGCATGTTTTCCTTTTTGTGATATGCATGCAGAGAAAGAAAAGATCTAGAAGCTATGTTATTTTAAATATAAATAGGGTTCTATAGAAGATTATCACTATTCTACATTGAATTTACTTTAATTTAATAATATCTTGGAAGACATAATCTGAGAAAATGTATAAATTGTACTTTGTGATACTTAGAATAAATCCAAATAAGCTTCTAAACAATGAGAATTAAAATATAATCAGTCCTATATTTTTCCATGACATTTGTCACTTACAAAAATTAGTGAGTTTCTTCCTCAATAATACAGAAAATGGTATATTTAGGCATGAAATAAAGCATTGTTTTTATACTTCAGAGATATATGACTTTATTGTTGTTTATGCCTCCTCAGCAAGTGGTTTTATTCCCTTTAAGCCTTAGTATGTTGTCTTTATGATCTGTTGTAGCTAAACCTATAGGTACATTGTAACTATAAGACCTCTGAAGCAAAAATTTAGAGGATTTTTGGTCTAATAGCATAGAAATAATAGAACTTAACACCCACAGCAGTTAGCAATAATAGTTAGTTCTAATAGGAAGCTAATAGATGTTATTTCCTTACATAGGCAGTTGCAGTTAAATGCTCACCTTGTCCTGTTACTCTCACCTGAGAGTCAATTTCATAGTATCCCAGGGTTCCCATTATGAAATCGTCCTCTGTAACTGAATTTAGTTTTTACGGCATGGTTTGTACCACTTGCCCAAAAGTACTAAACTCCAGCTTCTCTCTCTCTCTCTGTCTCTGTCTGTCTCTTTCTCTCTCTCTCTTTCTCTCTTCATACACACGCACACACACACACACACACACACACACACACACACACACACATACATTTAAGATTTTTGTGTTTGAAGGTCAAATTTTATTTTCAGATCTGATGTTTTTATCAAGAATGCTTGAAATTCCTCTATGTCATTGAATGACTATTTTTTCCCATTAAATATTATACTCAGCTTTTCTGGGTAGGTGATTCTTAACTTTAATCCTAATTCCTTTGACTTCTGAAATATCATATTCCAAGACTTTTGATCCCTTAATGTAGAAACTGCCAGATCTTGTTCTGGCATGATTGTATTTCCATAGTACTCGAATTGTTTCTTCCTAGATGTTTTCAGTATTTTCTCTTTGACCTGGGAACTGTGAATTTGGCTACAATATTCCAAGGAGGTTCTCTTTGTATCTCTTTCAGGAGGTGATTGAAGGATTCTTTCAATATTCATTTTACCTTCTGGTTCTACAACATAAGGGAAGATTTCCTTGATAATTTCATGAAAGATGATGTCTAAGCTCTTTTTTTGATCGTGGCTTTCAGGTATTCCCATAATTTTTAAATTGTCTGTCCTGGATCTATTTTCCATGCCAGTTGTTTTTTCCAATGAGTGATGTCCTTCAACTTTCCTTTCTATTTGGCTAATTCTTCTCTTTAAAGCATTCTTCTCCTTATTGGCTTTTTGGGCCTCTTTTGCAATTTGAGTTAGTCTATTTTTTAAGGTGTTAATTTCTTCAGCATTTTGGGGGTCTCTTTTAGCAAGCTGTTGACTTGCTTTCAATGGTTTTCTTGCACCACTCTCATTTCTCTTCCCAATTTTCCCTCCACCTCTCTTAGTTGATTTTCAAAATTCTTTTTGAACTCTTCCATGGCCTGAGACCATTGTGTATTTATTTTCGAGGTTTGCATGCAGAAATCTCAACTTTACAGTCTTCTTCTGAAGATCTAATTTTATCTCCTCATCCAAACGGATGGAATAAAATACCTGATCACCAAGAATGTAGCATTCTATTTTCTTATTCTTTTTTCCCCCTTTTTGGGGCATTTGTCCAGGCAGTTCCTTGAATTTGGAGTTCTTTGTCAAGAGCAGGGTATTCTCTAGGGATTTGTAACTTCTCATTTACTCCAAGGTGGCACAATCATGGGAGAGTTTGTTCTTCTCCTGATCTATGCTCTGTTCTGGGAGAAACTACAAGCACTCTTTTCTGCAAGTAGAATTCCCTCTCCAAAGCTTTGTCCAACACCACCAGCCAGCACCCCTCCTCACCCGAGGCTCGTCATTCAGGGCTGAGATCCAAATCAGCCGCTCAATTCCCTTAGGGTCTTTAGGCCAGGATTCCAACAAAGGAAGCTTCTGATGCCTGGACCTGGGGCTAGACCCCTGGTCCAGGTGAAAGAGCTTTCTCACTGACCTTTGAAGGTCTCTTTGGTGTATGTGAGTTGAGGAATCTGGAACACACAGCTGATGCTTTCAGCACTCCAAAATCTGCTCAAGTCCTGTCTTTGTTGAAGCACAGCCAAGGTTGGTCTGAACCCCACTCCGTGCCTGGTGTGACAGACCATTCCAGTCACCCTTCCTGGCTGCCTTGGGCTGGAAATCTCTTTCAATCTGTAGTTTTGTGTAGTGTGTCCCACACATAAGGGGACGCTTTATCCAAAGGAACGAAAGTAAAGAGGATAATGTTTCATAGGAGCGATAGCTAGCAGGGAAGTTTGACTGTAGTTCAGGGCTAGATGGAGGAGTAAAAGGAAAAACACTTGCGAGAACCAGAATACTAAATACTTTAACTAGAGACTGGGAATTTTGTATTTTATTCTAGATTCTATAGGCGGAACAATCATTGTTATTGACTTGGAGAATAACAAGAATACTTCCTTAGCTATGGGAAGGGTAGATTTTTTATTTGCATTTGGCATATATGTTATTTAATAGTATTTGTGAATGTTTGCAAAGGGTTGTTACAGCGCCATATTGTCTTCTTGTTCCTTAAGAATTCTTGCATATGATAGGGCAGCTAAGTTGCACAAGAGATAGGATGCTTGACCTGGAGTCAAGAAGAATCATATTCCTGAATTCACATCGAGTCTCACATACTTACTAGAACTCTGGCCCTGGGCATTTACCCCTGTTTGTCTCAGTTTTCTCATCCATAAAATGAGCTGGAGAAGGAAATAGTAAGCCATTCCAGTTTCTTTACCAAGAAAACCTGAACAGGCATGCTGAGTTGGACACAACTGAAATGACTGAGCAACAGCTTCAAAAGCATTGTTAAACAAGAGTGGTGCGATTTTATTCCTTATGAACTCTGATTTGAGTTTGTTTCTTTCATTCGCATTATCTGGGATTTTGTTGCAATGTGATCAGAGCTTAGAGTATCAAATATTAGTATTCACGTTAAAAATCTGTTTAATCCTTTCCTTATTTGAAGGTAATCAGGGTTAAAGTGTTAACACGCTCAACTCTTTATGCTTGATACCATGCAAGATTCTTGTGAGCAATCAACAATAACGCAGTAAACCAATGAATGAGAACGGAATCTGTGAACAGAGTTTTAAAGGCCTAATAAGCGTATTTCTAAACCCGTATTTGGTTTTTAGTATTTCAAGAGGCACAAATTCTTGCCACAGATTAAAATGTGGTGCAAATATAATTAAAAGTGACAGAAATAACAATAAATAAATGAGTAAGATGAGAAGATAACTGAACACGTTCTTTTTTATCCCTGCTGCAAATTCAATGTGAAAACGCTCTTCTCTAACTATAAAGGGCATTAGAGAAGAAATCCATATATTTTCCTTTCCTACTGTGCACAAGAATGTCAAGACTTTCATTTTTGTGTATGTGAATGTATTTAATTTGAAATTCTTATGAGGAAACTATTCTTATCAAGCATTGTGGATATTCATCTTGGGCAACTGAATTGGAAAAATGTAATTATCTGGCAACTACTTTTGCATGTGAACATGACAGCACCACTGTCTTTCCTTCAAGTTTATGTTTGCAAAGTCTATTCACTGGCACATAAAACTCATCTTAACTTATTTATGAAAGAGCAATTCATTCTAGACTCATTTATGAGAGTTTTCATTTAAAAAATCAATGAGTTTTTAAGAAATAGAATAGTGTCTATTCAGGTACAGGTGCTTAACAAATCACTGATCTTTAATTACAGGAAAATTACTGTGTCCTCAACCACATTATTCACGTTTGGTTTTCCTTTACTCCAGGAATGAAAAGAAATGGTGTCGATTTATTTTTCTCACATATAAAACACCCATAGAATGAGTTCTTCTAAATTGGGTAAGTGCAAACAATGAAATAGCTAAAATCTTAAACAGGCCTTCTGATTAGACCATTTATTTCCTCCTAGAACTTCCCTCCCTAAACCCCTTCCTGTGCGGTAGAGACATTCACATATTCTTCAGGGACCCAGAATTCTGTCAGTCCTAGATTTCTGCACGTGTGCTGTATCAAAGGGGCTCCTGCAGTAATTCTGAGTGTTTGCAATTTTCAGCCCAGCTGGTAGTAGAGGGGCTGCAGTGAGAGAATGGAGGCCCTGCTTCCATTGACAATAAACACACTGAACTCCTTGAGGATTAAATGCAGCCTCCTTTACCCTGGTTTTATCCTGAAGAATGGTGTATTATTTTCATTATATTAGTCCACTGAAATATCATATTATTTTTAAAAGGAAGAAAAGAATGTGCTTTTCAAAGACATTCAAACTCCCTTTAGGTTTGTCAGTGTCCCGTAGAGCTAGTTTTCTTTCTTTGAAATCTTAAATTGCTCTCTACTAATGACTCTAGCTATTTCTGGATCAACTAGAAGAGGTATTGAATTGGTTGTTCATATATGAGAAATAGGGTGGTGGCCTTCCACCTGAAAAATCAAGGTCAAAGTTAAGAATCCTTTTATATACTAAGATTTCTTGCCTCAAAAGAAATTATCTTCATTTTATTGGATGAGTATTTTATTCGGTGTTCAGTATGTGGGGAGAGAGGCAGATGCCACCTAATACTTGTATGTCCTTTGATTTTTTCCTTATCTCTCTGGTCTTCAGTTATCTCCTCTGTAATGTGAAGAGATTACAATAGATGACCTTGGAGTCCCTTCCTTTTAGTCTTTGATTCTGCCTATGATTCTATAAATCACTAAATTTCAAAATAACCCAAGCAACAACCTAAGGCTATAAATTACTGAGCTAATCTACATTAGTGGAGGGAAGTTCCACATTAGAAGTTTTACCATTCTTATGAAATTCCAAATCTTTTCTGCAGAGGAAGAGGGTAGAGGACAGTGCAGATAGGAGACACCATCCTTTTCCTCTCTCCCCAAAAAATCCATTTTTCTTAATCTACTTTCATTATACTGGGTAGGAATGGGAAAAGATGATATAGCAAGATAATAAGAATCAATGCTGACAACTGTGGAGATGCAGTTATTCCAATATCAGTTAGATCCAGTGAACACAAACCTTACTTGCACTAACTGTACCATTTTTTCCCTTTACACATAAAAAACAATAAAATCACTTACTTCAGAATTATGTGTATGTATTAATGGAAAGTGCTGATTTCACTTGAAAATTTTTAAAAAAGAATGAAAATAAAACAAATTGTGATATATTCTATTCCATAGCGGGAAGTGAAACTTGTTTAAATGTCATTTATTTTCTTTAAATTGTTCCTCTAACTAGAGCTGACAGTCACAGGAAATCTTGTTCTCCTCTCTCTTGCCAAGATTATTGACAATGAGCTCTGGGAAAGGGCTAATCCTATCTCATTGACCTACAGTGCAGAATCAGATGACTATTTATTACTGAATTTGTACAAATGTAGGGCAAAGTGCACATCTGCTCAATTACCCAAATTGTTCATTTTATAAATGGACTTTTTCTTTGGTTACCCATTTCTTTGAGAAATACATACCCATTTACAGATTCACAAATATACATTGTAGTAGTTTCGTGATTGATGTCATTATTTTAATGGGTTATAATCCAAACTACCCAATAGCAAAGATCATGCTGAATAAAGCTCTCTCCTTCCATTTTACCAGGAAAATTAGTTCCACCCCAGGATTTATATATAGTACTGAAAGGAGCTCCAGTAAAGCAATACAAATGAAATCCAAACTTTACATTATTGACCTTATTTATTAAAGAATGCTCTTTATCTCAGACCAAATTTGATCCAAATATCTTTGCAGAAAAACAAAGAATATTATACAAATCAGAATTGCTACAGTGACTTATTAACCAAAGAAGGCATTTTTACATTGGAACATGAATAATTCATGTGAAATCATAGAATATCACATCAGGAAACAGACTATAGAATGAAGTCTCTATGTGGTAATGACAGCATTGCCAATGAGTCCTGATGTGTGCATGAACAAATAGTCTATTTCCTCTTTATCTCTCCTTTTTCTCTAAACTTAGCATACTACTGCTGAATCCCAAAGTTTGTGGATATGCTATAAAGATGTTCTTTCTTCCCTCAAATTATGCTACATTTAATTTTCTGTTTATATGGTGAATTTCCCAACAAGTTCTAGGAGATTGAGGTGGTTTGATTTTTTCCTTAGTGACATTAAAATTTAGGACGGTACACTTCACATTTTTTGATGAATTATAAATGTTTCCTTTTTGTTGTTGCATAAAGCACTTGCACACAAAACTATTTTCTCTCTGTTCTATGATAAAATTATTGATGCTTAATAGTATTTTTGATGTTTAATAATAATTTAATAATAATTTTTTTAAAGAAGTACTAATCTTATTTCACTTTAAATGTCATCTTCTAAAACTCTTGGCAAAGAAAGGGGGTAAAACTTAGTGAAATTCATCACAAGTATATCTAGAAAAGTCATAAATTTAGTCCAAAAAAGCAAGACTAGAAATAATTTGGTAGTTCAGTTCTGAACAAGCTGAGTTCAAAGTTAGATCAATCAATGCTAATAAATAGTATTATTCAACAAGGAAATTCAATTTAATTTAATAAACATGTATTAAATGAGTACTTTGTGCCCAGGATTGTGCTAAGCACTGGATATCAAAAAAAAAGGCAAATGATAAGGAGCTTACAATCTAATGGGTAATGATATGAAAAGAAGCTTCAAGGGGGATTCTCCAAAAGTGGGAGAAGTACTAGGGTGTATCTTACTAAATGGAATCGAAATCAGGCAGAGCTGCAAATGGAAAGTGAAGTGAGCTAAAAGTCAAAATAAAACATTGGAAGAAGTTTAGTATTCTACCCTTCAGACTTTCAATCAGTGGGGAGAAGAGGCTATGGGAGATCATATCCAAGCCATGAGTGGGGAAGAACATCATCTAAAATAAAGGACTTTTGTTTTCTAATATTAAAAGAAGTCCCACTGGTTACAAGTGACCAATAGGAATTAAATGAACATAAAAGAATTGTGTGTGTGAAGTATGTGAATTCTGCCTTTAATTAAAGAAAGGACTAGATCTAACAATTACCTCATTTGACCACACATAACACAGAATCTCCATTGTATCAGAGTCTGCTAATTAATGACATTGAATAATTAATAAAAAATGTGAAATTATATTTTGACCATTGGTTGGAAAAGCATGGAAACTTATTAAGAATTTTCTTAAAATGGCTAAGAATCATAATTCTATTTCTGACATGGCATATTAAAAGGGGAAGAATCTGTTTTTGGACAGGTTTGCTTATGGATATTACATTCCTCAGTAATTCTAGCAAAATAACGTGCTATTGAAATATTTCAAATCTTTGCAAATTTGATTACATTCTTTAAAAATCCCTTAGAAATAATGTTATTGTTGTTACTGCTTTCTAGCTTGTCACATCCTTTATGATAGAGTTCAAATAGAAATGGTTTGCGAAAAGGTTGGCTCTCTCTCTCTCTCTTTCTCTCTCTCTCTCTCTCTCTCATTTTTCTCCATCCTTAACTATCCTGTTTATTGATCTTAGCAACAGCCCACATAATGTTATAGATGCATATATGTATATATGCTAATATGTATCTATTTTTATATCTATCTTCTTTCTAATGTCTTTATTTTCTATAAACTATTGCAAAGTTAAAGATATCTCATTTTGTAGTTCACAAAACTGGGATTAAAATTCATCTTCTGTAATAGAAGTGACAACACTTTTAGAACATCACCAGTAGCAAATCAGATAATACGTGCTTCATCTAACTTCCATAACTTATTTTTTTCAATAGGTCTTTATATTTTGAAAAAAAATTTTTAATTTCATGGATCTTGGAGATAATGAATTCCTATGAAATATTTATCAATATGGTCAAGATGACAGTAGGTAACAATGTTGTTTATGATAATGTCCTAGTTCTAGTGCAGTTTATTCAGAAAATTTTCAAACACATTTTGAAATTGGTATTTCTACTTTGAGGATTTAGGTTTTGTAAGTTTGTAAAAGATTGTGATTTTTTAAATTTCAGTTTCTTGCCATTAGGTTTTATTTTGCTAGACCTTGGGTAAATGAGAATATTCACACTCTATAATGATCTTTCTATCAAATTTATGCTATTTCCTCACGTGCTCTGCAGTGACCAATAAGCTGGCACAGGGATTAACATCAATTTTGACTCTAAATTGTTGTCATAAACCTTTCATTTATTTAAACAAAAATGTATGATTCATCCAAGAATTAGAATACTTACATTTTCAGTTAATTGACTTCATTTGGATTTCATCCTGAGACCTATTGATTCTAATTTTGGATCTAAAGCATTCCATAGTTTCTATGAAGGATTAAGAAATTTTCACTTACAAAAAAAAGTCAGTTTCTGTATATCTATTATAATTGCTTGCAATCAATCAAAACTGTATATTAATTATGAAACATAAAAGGAATATACATAAATAGAGGAAGTGAGGATAAATTAAATTATGTGATGATAACAAATGTGATTGAAGGGTATGGAAGGATTGCAATTGGAGGTGTGAAAAGGAAGAGTCAGAAAAAAATAAATTTCACTGTAAGAATAGAAACAAAAATATACTACAGGAGAGGGAAAGAGGGGAGGCAGATGAGCATTGCCTGAGAATACGATTGCTACCCCTGCTTTTTTATATCAGTTTAAGCCCCATATATTCTGCTCCAACATTTTACCTTTTTCCTATGTGCAACTCTCCATTTTAAATTTGTTTCTGACAAACAACATATTGTTGAATTATGGTTTTTAATCCATTTTACTATCCATCCCTGTTTTATAGGAAAGGTCACCCCATTGACATTCATAGTTACTATTACAATCTGTGTCTTTCCCTCTATCCACTTTTCCCTAGTTTATGCTTTTTGTTCTTCCTCTCTCTCCCCCTCTACAGTAGAGATTTAATGTTTGACCACCGCCTCCCTCAATCTTCCCTCCCTTCTTTCAGCCCCCTTCTCTTTTCATTCCCTTTTCCTTTACTAATTCTTCCCTCCCTTTTAGGCTTCTCTCCCTTTTATTTCCCCCTTGTCCATCTACTGCCTATAGAGCTAATTGTATTTCTATACTTAATGGAGTTTGTTGTAATCTCACTGAATTCAATCAGATGAGAGTACCTCTCAAACAATGCTCATCTCCCTCCCCTCTTTCCCTCTACTGTAGTATATTTGTTTCTATTCTTACAGTGAAATTTATTTTTTTCGGACTCTTTCTTTTGACACCTCCAATTGCAATCCTTCCATACCCTTCAATCACATTTGTTATCATCACATAATTTAATTTATACTCACTTCCTCTATTTATGTATAATCCTTTTATGTTTCACAATTAATATACAATTCTCAAGATTAACAATTATCATTTTCTCTTATAAGAATATAAACAGTTTACCCATCTTGTATAACAAGTTTCTTTTTTTTCCCACTGTTTCCCTTTTATGCCTCTCTTCATATCTGCATTTGAAGATCAAATTTTCTATTGAATTCTGGTCTTGTATCAGGAAGGTCTGGAAATCCTTTATGTCATTGAATGTCCATCTCCTTTGTCTGAAATGTTATGCCAAACTTTGTTTGGTAATTAATCCTTTTTGCCTGGTTTTAATTTTTATCAAATTGTTTTCTTCAGTTAACTTTTGCACCTCATTTTCCATCTGTCCAAATGTTCCTTTTAAACAGTTATTTTCACCAGTTAGGTTTTGTTCTTCCTTTCCATTTGTCCAATTTTCCTTTTTAAGAAGCTGTTCTCTTCAGTGAATTCATTTTCCATATTTTTAAAATCATTGGAGGGGCAGAGCCAAGATGGCAGAGTAGAAAGACTCACCTATGCTAGGTCCGAACCCACAGCCCATAGATTTCCTGTAAAAAGAACTCCTGACAAATTGAAGGAGATTTCTGCTGCAGAGAGCCCTGAAAAACCGACCACAAAGGTACCCTGGACACGGGAGAGGAGTCCTGCCCAGGCCAGCGCTCCCCTCCCCCGCCCCGGCCACATGGCACTGAGAGGAGCCAGCAGACCCAAGCAGTCGTCAGGGACCTGAAACTCCGGGTGGTCGCGAAGGTCCCTCCACCCACAGACCCACAGGTCAGTGAGAGAGATGGGCTGAGAGGGGAGTGGGGTATCTCCGGGACTCGGACCCCGTGGGAAGCGGCTGCTGTGGCAGAGGCAGAGGCAGCTCAGCCAGAGACTCCCAGAGCAAGCTGGAGCTCCACCCCAGCTCCACTACAAAGGATCTCTGTATAAACCCCCTGAGGGAACTGAGCCTGAGAGGCAGCTCTGCCCCCACCTGAGAAACAGCAGATAAGCCCCCATTGAAGAGCAGTCAAGCCTGCCACCAAAAGCCCGGAGGCTGGGGAGCA
>CM053772.1:171926664-171973074 GCA_028658325.1 Potorous gilbertii | reverse complement strand
CTATTATGGAAGTCATTTGCAAAACTACACAGATATGGCCTACATTGAATTGCCTGCCTTCCCAAAGGGAATGGGTGGGGAGGGAGGGATGGGGAGAAACTGGAACTTAAAATTTTAGGATCAACTGTTGAGTACTGTTCTTGCTACTAGGATATAAGAAATACAGGTAATGGGGAATAGAAAGTAATCTGGCCCTACAGGACAAAAGAGAAGATGGGGTAAGGGAAGGGAGGGATGATAGAAGAGGGGGCAGATTGGTGATATGGGTAATTAGAATATCCAGTGTATTGGGGAGGAGGGAGGGGACAAATGGGGAGAAAATTTTGGAACCCAAAATCTTGTGAAAATGAATGTAAAAAGTTAAAAAGTTTATTTAAAAAAAAAAAGAAATCAAAAATGGCTTAAATAACTAGAAAAAAAAATTAAAAAAAAATAAAAATAAAATCATTGGCCAGTTTTTCTTCTATTTCTCTAATTTGGGTTGTAAAATTCTTCCAGAACTCTCCCAAGAAGTTTTTTGTACTTCACATCAGTTCATATTCTTTTCTGAGTTTCAGATGGGAATGCAATCTCAATGCTGACCTCTTTGTTATATGTGTTTGGTCCTTGTCCCCATAAAAATATTCTATGATCTTTTCTGTTTTGCTTGTTACACATGAAAATAACCCTTTTCCTTGCTTTTAAAGCAGATCTTTGCATCTGTGGCACAGGGAGCTCTGTCTCACAGTTCTTGTGCCTAATACTTGACACTTTGTGTGTTGTGGCCTCTGGTTCTTTCAGCTAGAAACTAACATGCTGCAGCATATTTAGTGCTGAGATGGCTGGTATTTGAAAGGAAAGATCAGGTGAGGTCGTTTTGGGTTTTCCTGCAGTTACCCTGGAGCTATCTTGTTAAGTGTGGAGAAAGGTTGGTGAAGATACTGGTGGCTCCTCTGCTGAGCTAGAGTATAGAAAGCTCAACTGCCTGCTCTAGTGTATTCCCAATTTCACTGGGGAGTTGAGGCATGCCTGGGGTCCTGGTGTTGGCAGTTACTAGCTTCAAACCCTGGGGTTCAAGATCTTCTCCCAATTTTTTGAGGTGGGGCTGACTGGGACAGCTCTGATTCTGCTCTGGTCGCCTTTGGCCACAGCAAGTGGAACCCTCCTTAGTGATCTTTCTAGCCTCCCATGCTGAGAGTTAGTTTACCCCTTCTGCTGCTCCTACTGTTCTAATATTTTTCCTGGAGAGATATTATCTGGACTTGTCAAGGTTTACAAGGAAAAGGAGATAGTAATTACTGATCACTCAGCTATCTTGGCTCCCAGAACCCAAAATCAGTTCATAAGATTTTAAAAATCAAGTAAGAGAGGTAGAGGAAAAATTGGAAAGAAAAATGAGAGTAATGTGAGAAAATCATGAAAAAAATAATCAATAGCTTGGTAAAGGTAGCACAGAAAAAAGTAGTGAAGAGTATAACATAAAAAAACAGAATATGCCAAATGATAAAAGATGCAGAAAAAAATATGAAGAATAAATACCTTAAAAAGGAGAATTGGTCAAATGGAAAAAGATATACAAAAAAAAAAATACTAAATGGAAGAACCCCTTAAAAAGTAGAATGGGCCATAAGGAAAAGGTGGTACAAAGCCTCAAGGATGAAAATAATTTCTTCCAAGTTATTATGGGTCAACTGGAAGCTAAAGAGTTTGTGAGACATCAAGAAACAAACAAAATCAAGAAAATGAAAAATATAATGGAAGAAAAAATGAAATCTCACTGAAAAATCTACTCACCTGGAAAACTGATTCAGGAGAGATAATTTAAGAATTATTAGACTACCTGAATGTCATGAGAAAAGAGGAAGAGTAGATATTACCATTCAAAAAATTGTCAAGGAAAACTGCCCTGATATTCTAGAACTCAATAGATATTGAAAGAATCCACTGGTCACCTGAGGAAAGACGTCACAAAATTTAAGCAACCAGGAATATTTTAGTCAAATTTCAGACCTTCCATATCAAAGAGAAAACACTGCAAGCAGCCAAAAAAGAAACCATTCAAATATTGTGGAGCCATAGTGAGGATAGCCCAAGATTTAGCAGCTTCTACATTAAAGGATTGGAGGGCTTATAAAATGGTATTCTAAAGGCCAAAAGAAGAAGATTACAGTCAAGAATCATTTACCCGTACAAACTGAGTATAATCCTTTAGGAGCAAAAATAAACATTCAATTGAAATAGAGGACTTTTAAGCTTGACTGATGAAAATAAGAAAGATGAATAGAAAATTTGCTTTACAAATATGAAATGCAAAAGAATCATAACAACTAAACAATAAAGAGAAAGCATAGAGGAAAATGATATTCATAACTCCTATTTTTTTTCTCATTATTGTGGCAGTTAGGAGTACACATAGACAAAAAGAAGAGTTATGACTTGAATGTGATGTTATGATCATCTCAAATAATAAAATTAAGGGATTAGAAAGAAATACACACTGGGAGAAAGGGAAAGAGAGAGAGAGAATTGAATGTATTATGTGACGTAAAAGAGAATTGAAAGATATTTTACAGTGGAGGGAAAAAATAATGAAGCAGGGAGAGGAGGAGATAAACTTTACTCTCAATGGAATTGGCTTAAAATGGGAATAATACACACACCCAGTTGGGTATGGAAATCTCTTTATGTGTTCTGTTTATTTCTATATTCTAATCTCATTGGAATTGGCTTTAAGAGGAAAAAATATATGCACCGTGCTTGTAATGGAAATCTATTTTATCATACAGAAAAATAGGAAAAAGGGAAATAAGACATGAATATGATAGAAGGGAGAAAAGTTTGGAGGAGGTAAAAGTCAGAAGCAAAACAATTTAATTTCTGAAATTAATTAATTTATTAATTTTCAATAATCACTTCCATAAGTTCCAAATTTTTTTCTGCTCCCTCCAACCTCACTCCCCAAGGTGGCATGTAACCCTATATGGGCTCTGAAAATATGTTTCTATTAAACAAATATTCATATTAGTCATGTTGCATAGAAGAACTAAAATGAATGGAGGAAAAGTAGAGAAAAACAAAACAAATCAAAATATAATGAAAGAGAAAGTAGTCTGCTTCATTCTGGGTTCTGATTCCATAGTTCTTTCTCTGAATGTGGATGGCATTTTGCCTCAAGGGTCCCTTGGAAAAGGTTTTAGGTCATTGCATTTCTGTGAAGGGCCAAGTCTATCAAAAAACCTTCTCACATATTGTGACTTTCACTGTGTACCATTTTCTCCTGGTTCTGCTCAGTTCACATAAATCTTCCCAGGTTTTTCTGAAGTTTGCCTTTCTTTTCTTTCTTACAACACAACAGTATTCTACTATATTCATAAACCATAACTTGTTCAGCAATGTCCCAATTAATGGCTATCCCCTGATTTCCAGTTCTTGACCGACACAAAAAGAGCCGCTATAAATATTTTTGTAAATGTGGATTCTTTTCCCATTTTTATAATTTCTTTGGTATATAGCCCTAGAAGCAATACTGCAGAGACAAAGAGTATGCACATTTTTATAGCCTTTGGAACACAGTTTCAAATTGCTTTCCAGAATGGTTGGATCAGCTCACAGCTCCACCAAAAATGAATTAGTGTTCCAACTCTCCTGCATCTTCTGCAACATTTATTATTTTCCTGTTTTGTCATGTGAGCCAATCTGATTTGTGTGATGTGGGGTGCCTCAGAGTTATTTTAGTTACATCTCTCTAATGAATAGTGATTTATAACATTTTTCATATGACTGTAGATAGCTTTAATTTTGTCCTTGGAAAACTGCCTATTCTTATCATTTGACCATATATCAATTGAAGAATGACTTGTATTCTTTTAAATTTGAGTCATTTCTTCCTATATTTTAGAAATGAGGTCTTTATCATGGACTCTATTTGTAAAAATTCTTTCCCAGTTTTCTGCTTCCCTCCCAATCTTAGTTGCAGTGGGTTTTGTTTCTGCAAAATGTTTTCAAATTAATGTAATCAAAGTAATCTATTTAGCATTTCATAGTATTCTCTATATACTCTTGGTCATAAATTCCTCCAATTTCCACAAATCTGACAAATAAACTATTCCTTGCTTGATGAAAGGGCAAGTAAAGTAGGATCTTTTGCTTTTTTAAAAATAACTTAAAGTTGCTCTGAATAATGTGATTAAGGAGGATCTTTCCCAACCATTATTGGGTCTGGGAAGATTTGTAAAAAGATCCATGCCTTTTGTTAATGAGACACTTGTTCTCAGGGGATGTGATGCCCTCTGGCTCTAAAAAGAGTATAAAGACTTTGAAGTATGGTTTTATTTGGGGACTTACCAACTGGAAGCATTTGTGTGACCAGAGGAGGAATCTGGGAATACCCTAAGGAGTCCCCTGGTTTTGAGAAGTCAGGTGAAAGTGCTTCCCTTTCTGGTAACTATGGTCACACAGTTGGACCTGTCTGTTGATGGTCACACAGGGAAAACCATGTCACTTGATTTTTGATTTCTCTGTATTTTCTTTGAAGATCAATGTGCTGACTCCCTGAATTAAGTGAATGATATATGTGCTTGGTAAAAGGAATGATACATGTGCTTGTTTAAAGTGATTATTAAGGCCTCAAATGTTGCCTTTGCTTTTATGAATGCAGATCTAAAAATGTGTGATAACAGACTTCTTGTGTATATTGGGGTACTTACAACTACACTCCCCTAATTTGTTTGTAGTATCAGCTTTTATTCCTAGATCAAGTACTCATTAGGACTTTATTCTGGTATATGGTGTTAGGGGTTATTCTGTACTCAGTTTCTGCTACATTTTTCCAGTTTCCCAGCAGTTTTTGTCAAAAAATAAATGCTTTCTTGTTCCAGAAGCTGTGGTCTGTGAGTATATCAAATTAAAATGTTTTTACATATAATTCAGAAAAATACCATATTACAAACATTAAAAGTTTTATGTGAAGATAATTAATTTCTCAGCTCATTCTGTAAAATGCAGCTCAAATATTAAGCTGCATTCTATTTTCAATGATGTAATAAAACTCATTAAATTATTATACAGTGAAAAATGATAGAATTGCAAATTCTCGTATTTGAAAGGCAGCTAAAAGGACCCACAAAATTTACTTATGTATCCTCTGACTTCAATATATTCAACTTCTCATTCAATATCAAAAACCCATTGCCTACTCACATAGAACATTCCACTTTCGTATAGTTCTAATGGAAGTAGGAGTTTTCACCTTACATGAAATCTCAATCCAGTCTAAAAATCATAAGCTTCAATCAAAAGATCATATCATGAACATAAGAAGGAAAGGAGATACCTTTCAAAATATAGAATGATTTTGATCAAATAAGTGATCATAAAAAATAATTTGAACAGTTTTCATTGAATAAAATTGTAAATTTTTGCAGAAAAACATCAGTACATTTAGGATTAGGCGGAACCAGTTAACTGGGAAAATATAGTTAACAAATTTCACAAAATAATGTTAATAGCCAAGATTTGGATGAATATATACAAATGTATAAGCGCAAGTATTTTCCTATAGATAAATGAGAAAAACAATATGACCTAACATTTTTCACAAAAAGGGGTGGGAGGTGCAAGCTATCAGGGCTTGGACTAAATTTTTTATTATACTAGCATAATAAAATTTCAAACTAATAAAATATCTTGAGTACCAGTGAGGACCCTGCCATAGCAAAAATGAGCAGGAAGCCCTAGGGCAGTCTGAAGCTGCAGCAGTGTGTACTCTCAAACATATCAGCTCAGGTAAGGAGTCCAGTGGAAGTGAGCAAGAGAGAATCAGAGAACACCAGGTAACTGCAGTAGCTGCTTCTGAAACTATCAGCCCATGGATTACATGTTTGTAAGACACTTACTTCAACTGTCTTTGTGGTGGCCAGAAACTGGAAATGGAGGGGATGTCCATCAATTGGAGAATGGCTGAACATGTCGGGGTACATGAATGTAATGGAATATTACTGTGCTATAAGAAATGATGCACAGGAAGACTTCAGAGAGGCCTGGAAAGATTTTGTATGAACTGATGCTGAGCAAAAGGAGCAGAACCAGGAGAACTTTGTACACAGCAACAACCACAGTGTGTGAGAAATTTTTTATATATTAATTTTATTTATTTTTAGTGTTCTCCAATCACTACCATTAAACTTAGATTTCTCCCCCCTACCTACCTCCTCCCTCTCCAAGTTGGCATACAATTCTCTATAGGATCTACACATACATTCCTATTGAATATATTTTCACTATAGCCATAATGTATAGAAGAACTAAAATAAATGCGAGAAGTCATATAACAAAACAAAACATAATACACACACAAACACACACACACACACACGCACAATGATTGGATACATTCTGTGGCTGAATTCTATAGTTCTTTCTCTGGATGTGGAAGGCATTTTTGCCTTAGAAGACAATTGGGAATTTTTTTTTTTAAGTCCTTGCATTGCTATGAAGTTCCAAGTCTACCAGAAAAAAAACTCTCACATATATAAGTCTTTCCAGGCCTCTGTGAAGTCTTCTTGTTCATCATTTCTTATAACACAATAGTAATCCATTACCTTCATATACCATAATTTATTCAGCCATGCCCCAATTGATGGACATCCTTTTGATTTCCAGTTTTTGAGCACTACAAAGACAGCTGCTATAAATATTTTTGTACATGTGGAACCCTTTCCCATTTTTATGATCTCTTGGGGGTACTATCCTAGAAGCGATATTACTGGGTCAAAGGGTATTGGATGAGGAATTTTTCTAGTTAGTCCTTCACAGTAGTGTAAGGACTTAAAAAATTCTGAATGGACTCAAGGCAAAATGTTTTCTACATCCAGAGAAAGAACTATGGAATTAGATCGCAGAATGAAGTAGACCATTTTCTCTTGTGTTATGTTTTCTTTGATTTTGTTGTGTTTTATAGTTTTCCCAATTCATTTTAATTCTTCTATGCAATAGGACTAAGGTGCAAATGTATTTAATAAGAATGTGTTTGTACTGCCTATATAAAATTGCACACTGTCTTAGGCAAGGAGGAAAGAGGGAAGGGAGAAAGAGGGGAAATGGAAGTGATTGTCAAAAACTGAAAACAAATTAAATAATTTTTAAAAAAGAAAATCTCCTTTTGAAGTCAACCAAAACATGATTTTGATAAGCATATTACCTACGCCACACAAAAACAAAAAACAAAAAGAGACAATATAATTCAGTATGAACTCTAAGTCCATCAGTTCTGTATCAGAAAGTGACTAGCACTTTTTGACACCAGTCTTACAGAACTGTGGTATATCATTATAAATCATTGTCACTAAGTCTTTCACAGCTGGTTATATTAAAAATATTCTTGTTACTGTATAAATTTTCCCAGTTCAACTCACTTCTCTTTAATTTTGTTCATATAACACTTCCCAGGTTTTTCCCGAAAGCATCCTGCTCATCATTGTTTTATAAGATAAGCCAAAATAATTTTTTAATGTTGACTTATTTATTTTTTGTTTTCAACATTCTTTTCCACAAAATTTTGAGTTCCAAATTTTCTCTTCATCTCTCATCTCCCCCCACACCAAAATGCCATGAATTCAAATTACCCCTTCCCCTAATCTGCCGTTTCGTCTATCACATCCCTCCCTTCCCTAATCCCCACCTTCTCTCTTTACTTGTAGGGCAAGATAGATTTCTATACCCCACTGCCTGTATTTCTTATTTCCCAGTTGCATGCATAAACAAACCTCAACATTCACTCCTAAATCTTTGAGTTGCAACGCCTCTCCCTTCCTCCCACCCCACTCATCACTATTGAGAAGGCAAGCAATTCAATATAGGTTATGCATGTGTAGTTTTGCAAAAGACTTCCATGATCTTTTATCTATATCAGTCATTCTTGCAATGAGACATTACACATTGTCTTCTATTTTTTCATTCTTTAGGTTTTGTTTTGTAATTTCTTGATTTCTTATAAAGTCCTTAGCTTCTATCTGCTCCATTCTAATTTTTAAAGAGCACTTTTCTTCAGTGAGCTTTTAAACCGCCTTTTCCATTGGACTAATTCTGCTTTTTAAAGCATTCTCCTCCTCATTGACTTTTTGGACCTCTTTTGATAGTTCAGTTAGCCTATTTCTAAAGATGTTATTTTCTTCAGTACCTTTTTTTGGATCTTCTTTAGGAAGCTGTTGACTCACTTTTCATGATTTTCTTGCTTCACTCTCATTTCTCTTCCCAAGTTTTCCTGCACCTCTATTACATGATTTTCAAAATCTTTTTTGAGCTCTTCCATGATATCGGGAAATATCATAATTATTTAGAGATTTTAGATGCAGAAGCCTTGACTTTTACATCTTCCTCTACTGGTATGCATTGTCCTTTCTCACTCGAAAAGAATGGAAGAAAATGCCTATTCACCAAGAAAGCAGCCTTCTATAGTCTTCCTTTTTTCCCTTTTTTGGGAATTTTATGAGACATTTACTTGACTTTTGAGTTGTTTGTTGGGAGGAGGGTGTACTCTGAGCAGCTGCAAGTTCTCAGTTCCTTTGAAGTGGCACAATCAAGGGAGAGGAGGTTACTCCTCTCCTGGCCTGAGCTCTTGTCTGTGAGCAACCACAAGCACTTTGTCCTGCATAGTACAATTCCCTTTCCATAACGGCCTCCCACTCCACCATGCCAGCACTCTTCCTTAACCCAGGAGAGCCACTCATGGCTGAGATCCAGATCAGCTGGTCAATTCCCCCATGGTCTTTAAGCCAAGGGTTCCAAAAATGGAAAAGCCCCTGTTCCCTTCTTATATAGGTGAAAGTGTTTTCTCACTGACCATTGAAGTTGTCTTTGACTTTTGTGGGTTGAGCAATCTGGGATCTGCAGCTGATACTGGGTAATCTGTACCCTGAAGCCTGTTCTGGTCCTGTCACTGTCATACCATGACCAAGGCTGACTGTGCTCTGCACCTGATGTGACAGACATTTCCTATTGGCCTTCCAGGCTGTCTTGGGCTGAAAATCTCTTTTACTCTGTCATTTTGTGGCTTCTCCTGCTCAAAAATTTGTTCAGAATCATTTCTAACATGTACTTTATGGATTATGGAGGGGAGCTTCCACAGGTCCATCCTTCTACTCTGCCATCTTCATAGCTTAATATTCATATAAGAGAGGCAGAAGAAAAATTAAGAAAAGAAATGGGAATGATGCAAGCAAGTTATGAAAAAAGCCAACACTTTAGAAAAGAAAACAGTTGCTTAAAAAGCAGAACTGGCCAAATGAGAAAGGAGATATGAAAATCCACCACAGTAAACAATTCCTTAAAAAGTACAACTGGGAGGCAGAGTTGAGATGGTGGAGTGAATGCAGAGAGTTACATAGTTCTTCCAAAAGTTTCTCCAGATACATCTATAAAAATGATTCTGAACAGATGTTAAGAGTGGCAGAATCCACTAGGAGAAAAATATGGCAGATATGCAACCCAGGATATCCTAAAGGCCGATGGAAAAGGTCTGTTAAAAGAGTCTGGGGGGATGCAGAGCACTTGGGCTGCACCAGCACAGACTCTGCCACAGCAGTGGAAATGACCCTGGGCAATCTGAATCACCAGATGAGGTTCTCAAACTTCTCAGCACAATATGATAGTCACAATCAATAACTTCATTTAATTGAATGCCATTAATGAAAAAAAACACCTACCAAAACTTCTGGGATGCAACAAAAGCAGCTCTTTTATATGTCTGAATACTTACATGAATAAAAGAGAGAAACAAGAGATCAGTGAATTGGACATCCAACTGAGAGAGTTAGAAAAAGAACAAATTAAAAATCCTCAATTGAATATCAAATCAAAAACACTGAAAACCAAAGGAAAGATTTAAAAACTGAAATTAAGAAAATTATTGAGTTAATTACTAAAACAGACATAGTTGGGTGAAAAGAAAACACCAAAACTGATGAACTTTTGGTTAATTATATTTAAAAAAGAAAGAAAATAAAGCAAATGACCAGCATCAAAAATGAAAAAGGTGAATTAACATCCAATGAAGAGGAAATTATTTTGCCCAACTCTATGACCATAAGTTTGACAATGTTAATAAAATGGATGAATACTTGAAAAAATAAAATTTCCCAAATGAACAGACGAGGAAGTAAAATACTTAAATAACACCATCTCATAAAACTAATAAAAAGAACAAAATTGAACCATCCATCAATGAACTCCCTAGGAAAAATTTCCAGGGCCAAATGGAATTACAAGTGAATTCTATCTAACACTTAAAGAACAGCTAATTCCAATACTGTATAGACTATTTGGAAAAACTAGTGTATAAGGAGTCTTACGAAATTATTTTTATGATACAAATGTGGTACTGATACCTAAACCAGGAAGAGTCAAAACAGAAAAAGAAAATTATACCCCAATTTCCCTAATGAATACAGATACAAAATTTTAACTAAGATATTAGAAAAAAAGATTGCAGCAATTTATCAACAGAATAATACATATTCAATAGATAGAATTTATAGCAGGGTTGGTTCAATATTAGCAAAAAATATCAGTATAATTGATCATATCAACAACAAAACTAACAGAAACCAGGTGATTATCTCAATAGATGCAGAAATTTTTTTGACAAAATAAAAAAGCCATTCATATTGAAAACATTGGAAAGCATGGGAATAAATGAAGCCATCCTTAAAATAATAAATAGCATCTACTGAAAACTATTAGCAATGATTATAGGTAATTGGAATTAGCTAGAAACATTTCCAATAAGATTGGAGGTGAAACAAGAATGTGTATTATCACCACTATTATTCAATAAGGTACTAGAAATGTTTGCTTTAGCAATGAGAAGAAAAAGAAATTGAAGAAATTAGAATAGACAAAGAAGAAATTATGTTATTGCTCTTTGCAGACAATATATGATGATATACTTAGAGAATTCTAGAGAATCAAGTAAAAAGTTACTTGAAATAATTAACAACTTTTGCAAAGTTGCAGCTCATAAAATAAACCCACATAAACCATCTGCATTTCTACATATACCTAACAATGCACAACAGCAAAAGATAGAAAGAAAAATGCCATTTATGGTTACTGTAGACACTATGAAATATTTGGAAGTCAACGTGAAAACAAACCCAGGAACTGTATGAGCACAATGTCAAAACACTTTTCGCAAATTAAGTCAGATGTATATAATTGGAAAAAAGCAAAACAAAACAAAACATCAGTTGCTCATGGGTAGGCCAAGCCAATATAATAAAAATGACAATGCTTAGTGTCATACTGATCAATGTTCCAAAAGTATTTTATAGAGGTAGAAAAACTAAACAACAAAATTCATCTGTAAGAACAGAGAGTACAGAATATCAAGAGAATTAATGAAAAGAAATGTAGGAGTTCAGTTTCCAAGCTACATTGTGAGCATTTGAAGGCTCAGTCTCCTTTGAATCTTGATAGTTTACTGCTGTACTGAGTCATGTGGGTTTCATGCCTACTGACTGAGCCAATCAGGAATTGAGTCTCTGTTATATATATACTGGGAGTTTGATAATTTACTTTATGGGTTCACTTATGAAAAGGATTTTGTGATTCCCTAGTAGAGTTTCTGAGTGACAATATATTCAGACCCCCTGACTGCTCAGATATAAAGATTCTCTTGGTCCAGACACGTATGTCGAGTGTATAGCAATATTGCTTTGATTTAGGCAGTAGAGTGCTGTCTGTTGGTCTTTATTTTTCTCCTTGTATTGTTTCTGTTTGTTGAAAGTAATTTAAAAAAAGATTGTGGACCCCTTAAATTGCTATCTTTCCTAGTAAAGCAGATCTAAGAACCTGTGCTAGCAGTCATCTTGGGTATGCCAGTGTGGTTGCTATTGCAACAATATGACTGATGTGAAAGTGTATTTAATAAGAATGCATATGTAGAGTCCATATAAGACTGCATGCTGTCTTGGGGTAGGGGGAGAAAATTAAAAAATTATGGAAGTGAAGGTTCAAAAATGAAAGCAAATAAATGCATTTGAAAAATATACAGCTGGGAAGATGGCAGAATGAACACAGTGACTCACTTGAGCTCTTTCACAAATTCCTTCAGCTACCTCTAGGAAGTGAATCTGAACAAAAATTAGAGTGGTAGAAGAGAGAGAGTGCAGCAGATAGCCAGTCTAAAACAGCATAGAAGGTCAAAGGGAAGAATCTGTTGCACCATTCTCCAGAAGGCAGGCTACATGAGAGTGGATCTTGCCATATGAGAGAGAGAGAGAGAGAGAGAGAGAGAGAGAGAGAGAGAGAGAGAGAAGGAGAGAGAAAGAGAGAGAGAGAGAGAGAGAGAGAGAGAGAGAGAGAGAGAGAGAGAGAAAGAGTGAGTGGTCCGGGGTGAACTGACTCAACAACAGGACCAAGCTGAATCCCAAACTTCTCAGCACAGGAGGGGAGTCTGGTGGAGCTGAATGAGAGAGAGGTGCAGGGCCCACAGTAGCAGCCGCAGGTCCTCTGGGGTCATTTTGATTCTCATTTGCTCCCCCAAATTTTCCTCTACTTCTACATTCTTCTTTTTTTAATTTTTTGATTTTTTGAAAAATCTTTTTCTTAAGCTCATCTAGCAATTTTCTTGGGCATATGTCTAATTTGCATTTTTTAGGTTTTTCTCATAAAACTTTTAAAGTCATTTTCTCCTTAATCTGTGTCTTGAGTTTCCCTTTCACTATAGTAGATTTTTATGGTCATGTTCTTTTTTTTATTTTTATTTTTTGTTATTTGCTCATTTCTCTGGCCTACATCTTGACTTTGATCTTTATCTGAAAGCTGGGTTCTGCACACCTCTGGTAGATATTACTGGTCAGAACTTCTCTCTTTTATGTCCTTCTGCTGTTTTCACAGTTTATAAGGGTTTTTGCAGTTTTTTAGTGCTGTGAGTTGCTGTGTGATCTCTGTGTATTTACTGCCCTCCTGGTCTGTGCTTTGCTTCTAATACAATGGAGGGCATGTGCTCCCTCATGATCATGGCTCCTAATCTCTTTCCCAGAACTGTGACTTAGAATGGGTTAATGGGTGAGAGAATTATTACATGGGACCCCTAACTGCACCAGTGTATGTAGAGGGGCTTCGTGGGATTTCCATTCAGGTGTTTTAGACCCCTTACTGTGCTCAGATGTGTTTACTCCCCCTCTATGTGCTTGTTTGTTCCCTGCCATTACTGCCACCACCACAGTCTAGTACCACTTCTCCACTCCACTCGTGTCCTTCAGACCTCTTTTTTTTCTATTTTCCTAACTTTCCCTGACCTGAAAACAGAATTTACTGTGACATTTTGGGTATTTCTTGCTCAGAATTGGGTTTGGGATATTTTTACACTCTTTGTTAGGGAGAATTGAAGCAAAATTGCTAAACTCTCATTCTACCATCCAGACAACAACTTCACTCTAAGGACCTCCTTCTAACAAAGATAAAGATCATCTCAGCAATTTAGCATTGAGAGATTAAGTGACTTACAAAAGGTCACGACGCCATTATGTTTTAGAGGTAGGACTTGAAATAATGTCTTTCTGCTTTCAGAGGTATCTATTAATTCATGCTACCTCTCACAACCGCTATATGGGAAAGTGCTTCAAATCACTAAAATAATTGAAAATTAAAAAAAAAAAACTCATCTTTTTTTTTCCATACAGAATGTTGAAAATTGAAGCAAGAATAAAGTAAAGGAAGAAGAAAAGAGGGAAAGAAGGAATTTTGAAAGAGAATGAAGAAAGAAAATGACATTGAATGTTCGACTGATATTATTGTGAATTGATACAACAATCTATGACAGAAATTGCTAGATATATCCAAATATTCACCCAATTCTATAGATCCCAAGATAACATAAATATCAATCTTTGCTATGGACATTGAGTAATGATAAAAGGTTCCATATGTTAAAAATATATTTACAATACATCTTCGGGAACTAAGATTGTCATCAGTTTTGAACTGTCTAAATGAATCATATGTTACAATTATAATGAAACACTATTTTGCCTTAACAAATAAGAAAATTGACTAAAATGGCAGAGCCAAAGTAAACATTTGCTTGAGTCCTCCCCTAAATCTTTCCAAATACCTGTAAAAATTACTCTAAACAAATTCAAGACCTGCAGAACACACCAAATGACAGTGAAACAAAGTCTCCAGCGCAAGACATCCTGGAAAGTTGACCAGAACTGATAGACAGGGCTGGAGCAGGCCTTGGGGGACTGGGATCACTGGCAGTTGTGGTGGTTTTCAGACTTTTGGGGCCACAGCTGCCAAAGATAGCACTGGTCAATAGAAAAACGCTGTGGGACCTGGGTGAGAAAGAAGCTTGTTCTGGCCACAGCTCCAGGGTGATGGAGGTGGTGGCAGTGATAGCAGCAGCAACAATAACATTAGCAGCAGTTGATGCTTTCTGAAGTCTCTGCCCACAGTTGCCTTAGGGATTGAATGGCTGAACAGAGGGCAATTGCAGGAAATACTTTGCTGGCTTTAAGGCAGGATTCTCTTGTTTTTCTCTGCTTGGATGTGGGTCACAGACCTAGGTGGCAGTCCTGGGGTGAGGAGGAATACTGGTGTGGTGAAGCTTGTGGTGCAATAGAGAGGGAATCCTCCTCACAGTTTCAAGGCAGAAAAGAGTGCTTATGGTCACACATAGACCAAAGCACAGTCCAAGGAAAAACAACTCTCTTTTGATCAT
Organism: Potorous gilbertii; assembly: GCA_028658325.1. NCBI lineage: Eukaryota > Metazoa > Chordata > Mammalia > Diprotodontia > Potoroidae > Potorous > Potorous gilbertii. The sequence goes on along the minus strand of CM053772.1, from coordinate 171,958,373 downwards.
ACCATCTTAAAAAATATGAAAATTTACAGGCCTCTAGAAGTATCTATGAAAACAGGTGAACAAAAGCCTTGAAGCTTGGGACAGGACACCCTATACAGAAGAACCAGATTCCCACCTTAGTAAAGAGTTAGAAAGTCAAATATTTGGATGGGAAAATGAGTAAACAGTATAAAAAACATCACACTATAGAATCTTACTTTAGTGACAAAGAAGATTGAAATATACAACCAAAAAAGACAGCAAAGTCAAAGCTCCTATAAAAAAATTAAAAAAAGAAACTCCAAGAAAAATATGAATTTATCTTAAGCCATGGCAGAGCTCAAAAAGAATTTTGAAAAGCAAGTAAGAGAAGTAGAGGAAAAATTGGGAAGAAAAATGAGAGTAATGCAAAAAAATCAAGAAAAACAAATGAACAGCTTGCTGAAGGAGACCCACAAAATACTGAAGAAAATAACACCTTAAAAAGCAGGCTAACCCAAAAGGCAAAAGAGGTCCAAAAAGCCAATGAAGAGAAGAATTTCTTAATAAACTCAATTAGCCAAATGTAAAAAGAGGTCCAAAAGTTCAATGAAAAAAATAATTTCTTTAAAATTAGAATGTAGTAAATAAAATCCAATTATGCTTTGAGAAATCAAGAAGCTATGAAGCAGAACCAAATGTGAAACATCTGATTAAGAAAACCATTGCCCTGGAAAGTAGATCCAGGAGAAATAATTTAAAAATTATTGGACTGAAAGCCATGATAAAAAAAGAAAAGAGCCTAGACATCATATTTCAAGAAATTTTCAAGGAAAACTGTCCTGATATTTTAGGGCTGGAGGGTAAAATAGAAATTGAAATAATCCAACAATTGAGTCTTGAAAGAGATGTCAGAAGGAAAACTCTTATGAATATTATAGTCAAATTCCATAGTTCCCAGGTCAAGGAGAAAATATTGCAAGCAGCCAGGAAAAAATAAATTATTCAAGTGTCATAGAAATACAATAAGGATAACACAAGATTTGCCAGCTTCTACACTAGGGGATCGATGGTCTTGACATATGATATTTCAAAGGTCAAAGGAGATCAGATTATAACCAAGAATTACCTACCCAGAAAAACTGAATGTAATATTTCAGAAAAATAAATGGAATTTCAATGGAATAGAACACTTTCAAGCTTTCTTGCTGACTTTCAAGCTTTCTTGCTGAAAAGACAAGAGTTGAATAGAAAATTTGACTTTTAAAGAGAAATGACAAGGAATTGATAAGTTGAACTGTTTATATACCTACAAGGAAACATGATACTTCTAACTCATGAAATCTTGCTTAGTATTAGGGTAGTTAGAGAAAGTATGTATGTTTGTGAACTATGTGTGTGCATATATATATGTATATACGCATAATACATATTTATATTTATTCATACATAATATATATTTATACACACATATACATGCACACACATACATATATGCACAATGCATACATACACATATGCATATATGTGTGTGTATATATGAATATGTGTGTGTATACACACACACACATACACACACACACACACATATATATATGTATATGTAGATTGAGGGTACAGGGTGAGTTGAACATGAGGGAATGATATCCAAAAGTGAAATTAAGGGGTAAGAGAGGAATATATTTGGAGAGGGATAAAGAGAGAGATAGAATGGGGCAAATTATCTCACATAAACAAGACAAGAAATAAAAGACTTTTACAAGGGAGGGGAAGAGCAGGGAGATGAGAGGGATCGCGTGAACATTTCTCTCATCAGATTTGGCTTAAGGAAGAAGTAACATACACACTCAATGGGGTATCATACCCTACACTAAAGCAAGGGGATGGAAATAACAATGGGCAGTGACAGAAAGGATGGCAGATTGAGGCTGACATATTCAGAAGCAAACACTTTTGAAAAGAGACAGGGTCTAAGGAGAGAATAGAATAAAGGGAGGTGTAACAAGATGGATGGGAATATAGTCTTCCACAATACAGACTGTTTTGCATACCTACACATGTATAACCTATATTGAATTGCTTGCCTTCTCAATGACAGTGAGTGGGGAGGCAACAAGTGAGAGAATTTGGAACTCAATGTTTTAAAATCAAATTTTAAGAATTGTTTTTACATGCAACTAGGAAATAAGATGTTTGGGCAAGGGGAAAAGAAATCTATCTTGCCCTACAAGAAAGTGAGGGGGAGGGGTCTAGGAGGGAGGATAAGGTGGAAAAGGGAATGGCAGACTGGGGTAAGGGGCCATCAGAATGAATGACATCTTGGGTGGGGGAGGGGACAGAAGGGGAGAATATTTGGAACTCAAAATCTTGTGGGAATGAATGCTGAAGACTAAAATAAATAAATTAATCAGAATAATGTTTTAAAAATAATGACATATTTTATAGCATATTATTATGACATAGGCATTGAGGAAAATTAATAAAATAGGGGACAACAAAGAGTAAGATTTCAATGAAGTGAAACGGACTGTAGAAAGCACAGTCTAAAGGACAATTATATAAATGCTCCAATAACACATGGAAAGACAGCCCTGCAGGGCAATAAAATTCAATATTGATACTAAGTTATTTTAAGTTAAACATTCATTCTTTCTGTTTCTTGGCCCACAGTAAGTACTTAGTAAATAACTGTTAGATGCCAAAGGACCAGTGATGAAAAATGCCATCCAACTCTATATAATGAAATCTGAATGCAGGATGAATCATAATTGTTTACTTTATTTTTCTTGTTTTGTTTCTGTTTTCTTTTGCAACATATTTAGTATGAAAATATGTTTTGTATGACTTCATATGCAAAATCAATATCAAATTGTTTACCTTCTTAAGAGGAGAGTAAGAGGCAAAAGGGAGGGATAGAACTTGGAAATGAAAATTTTTAAAACTTAATGTTAAAAAATTTACATGTAATTGGAAAGTATTTAACTAGGTAAATAAAATGCATTAAAATAAAAAAATGAATTAGGAAATTAATATAACTAGAAAAATGTAGAAACAAATATGAACTGATTCATGGTTATATAGAGAGAACCGGGGAAACAATTTATTTTTAATAGTATTTTCCACTCTTGCATTTCAATAAATGTTTTTAGTACCCATTTCTAACGAGATTTTGAATTCTAAAATGTTCCCCATCTCTTCCTCCCCTCCCCCCTCTTGAAATGAGTAGGGAATTTGATAAAGGTTGTACATTTACTAACACATAAAACATAATTTTGTACTCATCACAGTTGTAGAAGACCAAGCCTATATAAAGAAGAAAAAAATTAAATAATAAAATAGGTGAAAAAAATATTTTTTATTCTACCTTGAGTGTCCATCTTTTCTTTATGTGAATGTAAATATCATTTTCCTCTGAGTCTTTTGTATTCTTCTGGGATCATTGTGTTGCTTAGAAGAGCTGAGTCATCACACAAACCTGCTGATACTGTGCACAATGTTTTCCTGGTTCTATTCATTTCACTTTGTGTCACTTTGTACAATTATTTACAGGTTTTTCTGAAATCTGACTGTTCATCACTTCTTGTTGCACAATAATACAGCACAATCATATATCACAGCTTGTTTATCCATTCACCAATTAGTAGCCCTCCTCTCAGCTTGCAATATTTTGTCACTACAAAAAAGGTGCTACAAAAATTGCACATGTAGGTCCTCCCTCCCCCCCTTTTTTATCCATTTGGGAGGCAGACCTAGGAAAGGAATTGATGGATCAAAATGTATGCAAAGTTTGGTTCCTCTTTGGGCATAGTTCCAAATTACCCTCCTTCAGTTAGATCACTTCACTACCCCACCAACAATTTGTTAGTGTTAAATCAGTTCACTACTCCACCAACAATTCATTAGTGTCCCAATTTTTCCACACGCTATCCTATATTTATCATTTTTTCTTTTGTCTTGTTGGCCAACTTGACTGATATGAAGTCATATTTCAGAGTTGTTTTATTCACATTTTTTTAATTTATAGTGATTTAGAGTACTTGTTTAAAATATATTTTTGTATATCACTTTGATTTCTTTATCTGAAAACTGTCTGTTCATTTCCTTTTTCCATTTGTCAGTTGGGAACCAGTTATTATTCGGTGTCCTACATATTTGTGAAATGAAGTCCTTATCTGAGATATTTGTTGTAAACATTGTTTCCCAGCTTTCTGCTTTCCTTCTAATCTTGATTGCACTAGTTTTCTTTGTACAAGGGATTTTAACTTAATATGATCAAAATTTTTCTATTCTATATGTTATAATATTCTCTATTTCTTATGTGGTCATTGTTGCACCCAGAATCCCCCTCTGTTGGGATATTCATGGTATCCCCAAACAGAGGACCAAACAGGTACTAAAGAGATAGGAAGAACCAGGTTAATTAAGACAGTAGTTTAATCAATTGGATTACTTACATTAGGGGCTGCTCTTTTCTCAGAAAAAACTCTCAATAATGTACTGATCCCCACCCCCAAACCCCAGGAAAGCCCAGTGGTAATTTTAGGAAATAAACAAAGGAAAGAATAACCATTGACTAGCACGCTGCTACTGATTGGTGGATATTTTCGAGTTTCTGCCTAGTAATGAGCTCATTTCCTAGCATGGGCCTTAAGCCAGTGCTTATGCCAGGGTTGGGTTCTGATCATGTACTGGTCACATCTGTATTATGGCTTTTGCCAGGCAGGGTATTTAAGTTATGACTTCTACTGGTTATAGTGTCTAAGTTATGGCTTTCACTTTCCACTATGTTTTATGACTTTTCTCTAATAGAGACCTCACAATCCATCCCTGAAAGCCTCTCATATATTCTTTCTAAATATCTTCGGAAGGAGGTCCCTGGGGATCACAGGCAGACACATAATGCAGAGAAAAGGGAGAGAGAGAGAGAGAGAGAGAGAGAGAGAGAGAGAGAGAGAGAGAGTTCATCTGTGAATTCCAGCAGGTCAAGGTAAAAATGGACAGCACTTCAGCTGCATCAGAAAGCCTATGTGAAGAACCTCAAGACAAAACAGAAAAGAAGTATAGAATCTGCTATGGACCTGGAAAAGATTGAGTTCACATGGATTTACATAGCATTTCAAAATTTTTAATGCAGTTTAAACTTTCAAAAAAATAGATTAAAACTATACTTAAAACAGTGTATTTGTGCAAATAGGGAGGGGTAGCTAGTAATGGTCTTCCTTCTGTTAAGCCTATGATCGAATTCAACCAATAAAGGGGACTATGATGTCCGTCATATACACAGCTAACTTCGGACAGTGCAGGAGTACAAGGCATGATAATGTACATCATTTTATTTTCTAATAGAAAAAATGAAATCTCTGATGACTGGCCTGAGCCAACTAAGTTCAAAGAAGTCCCAGTGATGGTATTTCTAGGGCTAGAAATATGCAAATTAATAAGGAAACTAAATAAAAGTTAGGGACAAGACTTACCCATCAATATATTCCATTGAAACTTGAAGACACTTATTATTTGACTGCTCACTTACCCTTTCAATCTATGAACTTCAGATGATTTCCAAAGTTATTACAATGCAACAAACTGGTGACCCTAAATGTATAGTATTCCAAATACAGTGGTATAGGAGAAAAAAATAGAAATTGCATCTCCTAAAAAGAATTATCTGTGGGTTCCTCTTACTCTGAATCTAGGTGGAGCAGTAAATAGCATTGCACCTGGATTAGGTTCAATTAGGGTTCAGGCACATGACTATTATGTGTCTGGTTAAATTATTTAACTTTTATGTGCTTCAGTTTGCTTAGCTATAAAGTGCAGCTAATAAGTGTCATTTTCCCCAGGCCCTTGTGAGGAAAAATGAAATAGGTAAAACACTTTAAAAACATTAAAGCACTATATAAATACTACCTATTAATAAGAATATGTGAAGGTAATAGTGTAGAACCCAGAAAGAAAATGAAATACAAATAATCATCTTGGGATGGAGAAGAATCTACTTCAAAATTTTAATAGTATCTTCAGTTTGCCCCTCTCCACCCTCGACTTTCTGGCATTATTGGACTTTGAGTATACATATATAAATAGTGCCTGAGCTTTTCTAATACAAAATATTTTATGTAGTCATATTTTCAAGTTTATGACTAGGTAATTGCATATTCGGACTGTCTGAGTAAAGTGAATGAAAATATTTAAGCTAGTTTGAACCTTTATCTCATCTCACAGGTGTTAAGGCATTCTGAAGTAGTTTGAAGACTCTATTTGTATTTATTCTATAGTTTTAAGTATTGTACAGCTGTGAATATCCTTGCTTTCTTCTTAAACATTCAACGAGGTTTTTAGCTTATTCTCAAATACTATAATTACATCAAGCATAAAGGATATAAAGAATAGGACTTTGAATGAAGTAGTACTCTGTGGATTTGTAAATCTAACACAGATGTGCAGTAAATATTGTTAGCTTTGATTCCAAAGGACACCATGTAAATACAAGAGTTAAGAAGAGGTATAATTTGTCAGTGATTTCTGCTAAATATCTAATCAGTAATGGAGAAGCAAGATATCTACATGAAGAGATGAATAGCTTTTCTTAGGGGATTTTTCTCTATTACTTTTACTCAGAGGCAGTTCTGTTCATTTTTTAAATAAATGCAAACTTTCAAAGAATAGATGTTGTACGTTCAGAGATGATGAATTTTTTAAAAACTTTTTAAAATAATTACAGCAAATTGAAGCATATTTAAAACTAGATGTTTGCAAATCATTGGAAATAGTTTTCAAAATGTGATAGTATTTGTACCCCTATTTGAACAGCATATTTAAATTTCTTAGTCAAGAATTAAATTTTAGAATAACTTCAGCATATGAAATAAATTGGGATAAGAAATTGAATCTGTACAACATTTTATTTTAGGGCAAAATTAAATATGACAAAGATTGGCAGGGAAATTTCATCAGCTGTAATTTCTTTAGAGATGTCATTAAATTTGAGGAAATTCATAGTCTGGAAAATAATGTAATAGATAGAAAAAACAATTTAAGTATTTCGCTCTCCTGATAGGTCATTTTGAGGGTTCAAACAAACTCTTCTCTCTCTATAAATCTTGCATGAGGAAAAACATCTGTCTTCATGGCTATTTGTTCATCCAATATAAATTTTATGAGCTATGACAAGTTAGCAGAAGAAAGACATCTGATAAGGCCTGTGAGGGAGAGAAGGAAGTATGTGGGTCTTGGTGGGGTAGATTGGGGGATTTATATGAAGCATGGGATTTGTGATTCATTTGATGGGGGAAATTTCACTTTTTTTTAATTTGTCCTCCGAGGAATACATCAGTGTGGCTTTTATTTTACTACTTAAAATAGCAAAACCTCTTTGACTTCATATTTTGTATGATCCTTATTCATGTGAATTCTGTGTTAAAAATATAAATAAATTAAGCAGTAAACTGTTTGCAATCTTCTATATTTTTAACTTTTTTTCTCCTATGTGGCAACATGCCATTCTTCTAATCTATCTATTATCCTTTTTTCAGTTACTCACCCTTCTAACTGATCATTAGCTTTAACTCTGGCTTAAAACATATTGACCTCACTCTTACTTAATTATGAAAAACTGCACACACTAGATCACCTGCTGTGTTTGTTACATGTAATAAATTCCCCTAATTTCTCTTGTCTCTCCCCTCTCCTTCCCCCTCCACTTTTACTCCTTCCTTCTGTTTCCCCTTTCTCTCTCTCTCTCTCTCTCTCTCTCTCTCTCTCTCTCTCTCTCTCTCTCCTCTCACATGCAAAACAGTTTGTTCGTATTGACTCCTAGAATTATCTTTGTGAATATTGTATATGCAATATATTGGGATATAGTTTTTTTTTAAGTTGCTTTAGCTTTTAGGAGTCTCTTCACAAGTTGTCTGTCTTGCATTTACTCATCTGTTTGCAAGCTGCATTACTCTTTCTCCATTTTCTATTTGAATCCTGAATGTGTATTACAGTGCCTTGTATTTAGTGGGTATTGATGCTATAAAAATATGAGCTTTCTCTATAATCAATAAGCATTTGAGTTTCTTTCACTTTTTGCTGTTAAATATTTTTCCAGCAGACTGTTAGCTCTCCTCTCCTAGGCATATATTCATAATGAAGTAATTAGGCATCAATATACATTATATATGTGAAAGTAATTTGAAGGATCTTGTTGTATTCATTATATAATTCACATATGTTTGTGGTAGCTAGTTAATATGATTCATTCACATTTATTTCACATTTTTCAGACACTTGAGACATGATATTGTTTGAATGTGTATACAATAAACACAAATGTCAATGGTATCAGACCTGTTTGTGTTTGTCCATGAACACTAAGGTAAGACATGGCTCATGTTGGGGTAGCTAGGTGGTATAATGGTTAGAACTCTTTACCTGGAGTAAGGAGTGCTTGATTTCACTTGGAAGCTCAGTTACTTACTAGTAATGTGACTATGGACAAATAATTTAACTGTTTGTCCCAATTTCTTCTTCAATAAAATGAGTTGGAAAAGACAAAGGAAAACTACTCTAGTATCTTTCCCAATAAAACCCTAAATGTGGTCATAAAGAGTCTGACTTGACTGAAAAACTACTGAACAGCAAACTTCTAAAGGAAACACAGAATTAATCTTCTGAAAAGTATGGAGGAGATAACAATCTTTGAAACCAAGAGAGGCACAGCTTTCAAAATAGATGACAAACTTTATCAAAATTTGAGAAAACAAGAAATATTATACAGTAAAGGAAATGCACATCCCATGTAACTTGGGAAATGACTGTAGAAAAATATATTTTCATAATTTCCATACACCATAGTAATGGATGCAAGAAGCGTATTCTGAACCTAAGAGTGTCAGCCTTTCCCAAATGAACCTATGTAAAAAAACCAGAACTGAATTAAAATCAAGACCCCATAAGGATAGAAGTAAGTTAGAGAGGAAGAACTAAGAGTAATAGAATGGTAATAACATAGTGGACAAAGATTAACTGTAGCTTTCTTTGTATTATGAAACCAATAAGCTTTTTATACTTCAGTGGCATTTTTGGTCCTAGGTCAAAGTAAGTTATCTTTAAATTACCAAGTGTGCAGCGCATTGTTAATGACGGATATTTAATGGGTGAATAAAAGAACAAAATCTTACAATTTTCCACGGGAAGACAGTTCACATGCCTTAAAATATAGGGAACTCTTGGGAAGTGAAAAAATGGTGACATATAACGAAAAGGATGCCGCTGAGGCCATAAGTATTGATCAGTGCCAAAAAAGATTGGAAATATGTATTGCATATGGGGTGAATTACTGGTGGAACAAGAGAAAAACAACCCAGGTGTCCATTGTTTTCCCTTTGAAGGAAATTAGATTTAGTCATTAGATATAAAAGACTGGTATATTTCTTTCAGACTGAAGTTACTGTATACATGTATATATAGATATATATAAATTGTATACATGTGTATATATATATTTTATATATACTAAATCTGTATATGTATGTTTACATATATATAAATGTATACAGTGCATATATATACATATATGTATACATATATATATATATATATATATATATATATATATATATATATATATACACACACACACACACACAAAATAATAATGCATCCATTACAAACCCCCGGGAGCATGTGTGCACATACACAGAACTTGAAATTTGAAACATGCACCTCTACCCAGGGAGTCAATTTAAACTTAACCACAAATAATGTGTTTGGTTAATTAGCTACAGTTTTATGCACACAATGAAATATCAAACAGCCTAGAACATTTCCGTATTAAGCAAAACATTAATAAATGTTTCAGATGCTTGCCAAAATCTATACTATCTTTTCTATTTATGTGATAATTACCATTGGTCAGTATTTCCTGTTGTAGTTTTCACAAAATGTATATGATTATTTTTTGACGTCATTTCCTAAATTAAAAAAAAAGATTATCGCAGGATTTTCCAGGGTATATCTTCCCTCACTTATCAATCAATCAATCATCTTTCTATTCTTCTTTTTCTTGGATAGAATACAATTACTCATTTTGCTTGCAATTTTCTCTTTCTATATACAAGATCCATCTGATTTAAACAAAAATGAAAACAGTATTTGCTGAAGTCAGATTTAATGTTGATTATTAATCTTTTTTTTTACTTTTGGTTTGATTTTAAATTTCAGTTTCTGATGAAATTTGAAAAGCATTGATATTATATGTGTTCTTACAAATTGAAAGCATAAATATATCAAAAATACTTTATTAGATATCATTGAAAGAACTTTACATTCAAAATGAATAATAATACAGAAGAAGTTAAATTACAGGATCAAAAGTAAATAAAATAGGGTAATGGGTTGGTAAGTTATGAAGAATGAATGATAAGTTGTGGTTACGTTATGTACTTTCTGAATGATCAACAGATCTAGAATAAGACCCCTGCCCATATATTGAGTGGATTTCCTGTGGAGGACATATATGAGGACAAGGAAAAGGTTTTCAGAGGTTTTGTCATAACGGAAAATTTGTTATCTGCATGATTGGAGAACATGTTCTATGCATAAGAACATAGATAACTTCAAGATAAAAGTATGACAATAAAAGTGAAAGTAACAGCTCATCTGATGGGCTAGATGAATATTTGGTTTTGAAGTATTTTGAAGAAAGAGATTGTATCTTGTTTATATCCTCCAAATCTTCTAGTGGAGGGCCTCATATACAAGCTTTCCTTTCTGTTTTCTTTATGTGCTTTTATCTCTCTTTCTACCCATATCTTTCTCTCACCTTTTTTTTTACTTGTTCTTTAATGTTTTGCTTCCATTTCCTTCTGTCTTTAATCCTTTTTCCTTCCTTACTTTTCTTCCTTCTTTTTTTCTCATGAAGAAATTAACATATACCTTGAATATCTGAATATAAGCAAAACTCCATATAGGTATAAGAATATATGAGTGAAATTATTATAAGTTTTGCCATTGGGTCAGGTAGGTAATGCAGTGGTCAGAATCCTGGTTATGCAGTCCAGAAGTATGTTCTTCATGAATTCAAATGTGGCCTCAGACAATGAACTACCTATGTGGCCCTGGGCAAGTCACATAACAATTTGCCTCAGTTTCAAATTTATTAAATGAACTGGAGAAGAGAAAAAAATACATTTCGATATCTTTGCAAGAAAATTCCAAACGAGGTTGCAAATAGTTGGACATGACTGAAAGAACTCAGCAATAATGGTTACCATTACTGGAACATCCAGAATCAGAGAGATAAAGCTATGAAAAAGATTCATAAATATAGACATCACTGACATAGTAATGAATTGATTGCCAAGGTCAACCGACTAAAGTATGCTTCTCTCTTTTAATTATCATGATATTATGATAAAAATTATGTCATCCTCAATATAGGTTTATTTAATGTATATTTGGAGTGGTCCAGCTTCTCATTCTATCATTAAAATTTTAGTGGCAATGTCATTTCTACATAAAATAGATCAGAAATTGAGAAATTAAATTCCTCTAACATCAGTGATGAAGATCGATTATTAATAAAATGCTAATAGATTTTCCTTGCTTTCTAACTTCTTGGAGGATGAGTCCTTAAATAAATATCATCCAGATTTAGGTATTAGGAAATCCTTGTTAACTCTAGGAGAGTTCACTTTCACTGGTGTTGTGGGTTGAAACTATATTACAAAATTGATTTGAGTGTGAGATTAATTAATTGAATAATCAGATGAAAAATAATTTTTAAACATATTAAGAGTGAATAAAATGTATAAAAGTAAAATAATTAAATATAGTAAACTGTTTTTAGAAATAACTTTTAAAATTATGAAAATGAGCACATTTGAAAAATTCTTTAGAGGACTTGTGACCCTTGAGGATACAGGCTAACGGAATGAAACCAGTGAAGAGGAAGAGATTGAAAATTGATCAAAGAGAAGGGATAAAAAGTGTACTATATTGGGGTTTAGTTTTAACAAGGCATAAAGATGCTTCTCCTTGTGAAAGATGAGAGAATATTTCACTTTATTTTTTGTGTTCCTTTTTTGTATTTTGGTCTGTGTTTTCCATCACAGCATAACTAATGTGGAAATGTTTTGCATGGTTGCACATATATAATCTATATCAAATTGCTTACTCTCTAAAGTGTATGGAAGAGGTCAGGAGAGGAGTGAGAAAATTTGAAACTTTATTTTTTTTAAATGAAGGTGAAAATTCTCTTTACATGTGATTGGGGGAAATAAACTATTATTGAAAGAAAAGATGGAAACAAAAAAAAATAAAGAACCGAGAGGAAAGAGTAGCTAATGATATTGAGAAGTTTCAAAGAAGGGAAGAGAGTTAAGAAAACCTGTGACGGCTCTCACTTAAGTCCCCATTCGTTTTTGGAAAACAGAAATCATCTCCAAAATCATCTGCGGCCTTGAGGAAAGATTAGAAAGTGTGAAACAGTTATTTAATGGAATATTATAAAGAATGAAAATGAGTCAAGGAGAATTGCCCAGGTGATATGAAATATGTATTCACTGAGGGTGATGGCCAGGTGGATTTACAAGCAAATTCTATCAAACATTTGAAGAACAGTTACTTCCAATACTATATAAACTATGTGAGAAAATTGGTGAAAAGGGAATCCTACCAAATTCTTTTTATGATGCAAATATGGTGCTGATACCTAAACCAGGAAGGGTTAAAATGGAGAAAGAAAATTATAGACCACTTTCACTAGTGAATATTGATGCAAAAATTTTAACTAGGATAGCAGCAAAAAGATTACAGCAACTTATCACAAGAATAAGAAATTTGATCAGATAGGATCAGGAAACTGCCAACATTATTGATTATATCAACAACAAAACTAACAGAAAGCATATGATTATCTAAATAGATAGAGAAAAAGCTTTTGACAAAATATAACACATTCCTACTGAAAACATTGGAGAGCATAGGAGTAAATGGAGGCTTCCTCAAAATAGTAATATCTACCTTAAGCCATCAGCAAGAATTATATGTAATGGGAACAAGCTATATGCATTTCCAATAAGATCAAGCATGAAACAAGGATGTCCATTATCACCACTGTTATTCAACGTGGTACTAGGAATGTTAGCTTTACCAATAAGAGACAAAAAATAAATTAAAGGAATTAGAATAGGCAAAGAAGAAATTAAGTTATCACTTTGCAGAAAATATAATGATATGGTGAGAGAATCCTAGAGAATCAAGCAAAAAATAAAACTATGTTAAATAATAAACAACTTTGACAAAGTTGCAAATAAATAAACCCACATACATCATCTAGATTTCCACATATTATTGACAAAATCCAACAGCAAGAGAAAGGAGAAATTCCTTTTAAAATTATGGTAGACAATATAAAATATTTGGGAATCTTGCCAAAAAAATGTCAGGAACTACACAATTACTAGCAACTTTTCACACCAATGAAGTCAGATATAAATAATTGGAAAAAAAGATATCAATTACTCATGTGTAGGCTGAGCTAATATAATAAAATGGCAATTCTACCTAAATTAATTTATTTATTGAGTGCCATGCCAATCAACCTATCAAAAATTATTTCACATACTAGAAAAAAAATTTCAAAATTTATCTGGAAGGAAAAAAAGGTCCAGAATATCAAGAGAATTAATGAAAAGAAATGCTAGGGAATATGGCCTACCAGATCTCAAATTGCATAATAAAGCAGCAATCATCAAAGTCACTTGGTACTGGCTAAGAAATAGATGGGTAGATCAGAGGAATAGGTCAGGTTCACAAGACACAGCAGTGCATGACGATAGTAGCCAACTGTTTGATAAACTCAAGGAATCCAGCTTCTGGGACAGCAACTCACTTTTTGACAAAATCTTCTGGAAAAACTGGAAAATAGTATGGCAGAAACTGGGCATAGACCAATGCATGATACTATATAACAACAATAAAGTCCAAATGGGTACACAATCTAGTGATCAAGCCTGATACTGTAAACAAATTAGGGGAAGAAGGAATAGTTTATTTATCAGATTTATGGAGAATGGAGAAATTTATGACCAAAGAAGAGATGGATATCATTATGAAATGCAAAATAGGTAATTTTGATTATATTACATAGAAAAGTTTTGCACAAATAAAGTCAATGCAACCAAGATTAGGAGGGAAACAGAAAACTGAGAAAGAGCTTTTTGCAGTTAGTGTCTGTGATAAAGGCCTCATTCCTAAAATATATACAGAACTGTGTCATACTTGCAAGAATACAAGTCATTCCCCAATTGATAAAAGGTCAAAGGCTATGAAGAGGCAGTTTTCTGAGAAAGGAATTAAAGCTTCCTATAGTCATATGAAAATAATGTTCTAAATCACTTTTGATTAGAGAGATGCCAATCAAAATAACTGTGAGATAACACATCATATCTATCAGATTGGCTAACATGACAAAACAGGATGATAACAAGTGTTGGAGAAGATGTGAGAGAGGTGAAAAATTAATTTATTACTCGTGCAACTGTCAGCTTATCCAACCATTCTGGAGAGCAATTTGAAACTAGGACCAAAGGTATATAAAAATGTGCATACTTTTGAGTATGTATTGAGAAATATCATCTTGAGAAATATCTTTTCTTGGACTGTTTCCCAAATGGATAATAAAAATGGGAAAAGTATCCATATGTACCAAAAAACAGATCTTTTTGTGATGACCAAGAACTGGAAATTGAGGAGGTGCCCACCAATTGGGTAATGGCTAAACAATTCGTGATGTGTGAATGCAATGGAGTACTCTTTTGCTACGAGAAATGATGAATGGGCAGATTGCAGAAAAAAAACTCAAAAGACTTACATGAATTGATTCTGAATGAAATGAACAGAACCAGGAGAACATTACACACAGTAACAGCCACAGTGTGGGAGAACTGTTTTTGATAGACTTAGCCCTTCACAGCAATGCAAGAACCTAAAACATTTTGAAAGGATTCATGACACAAAATGCCATCCATAGCCAGAGAAAGAACTACAGAATTAGAACTCATAATGAAGTAGATTATTTTTCTACTTTGTTATGTTTGTTTTGGCTTGTTTTTTCTCATGGTTTTCCCCATTCATTTTATTTCTTCGTTGTAAGATGACTAATATGAAAATATGTTTAATAAGAATATGTGAAGAACCTATATAAGATTGCATGTCACTGTTGGAGGGCTTAGGAGGGTGAGAAAAATGTTAAACTTAAGCAAGTGATTATTGAAAACTGAAAACAAATAAATTAGTTATTAATCAAAAAGAAAGAAAAAATACTTATCATGGACATTTCAAGCAAAATTAGTTTAAATTAGATGAGCCTGGATCATACAATCACAATATCGTAAAATAAAAGTAATAACAGGTCATAAAGTTCAATTAGTCCAACCTCTGAATTTTAGAAAGAAAGAAAATAATTTCAGTGGTCATTAAGTGGTTTGCCCATAGTCTCATGGGTGGTAAGAGTCACAAACTGGATTTGAACTCAAGTCCTCAGAGTCCAGAGCTCTCCCATCTTATCTATGCTATATAAGGTGACCCAGAAGAGCCAAGACTGCTCAATCCTATACTCAATTAATCAATGAAAGTTCATGTATAGAAAACAACAAAATTAGTGATCAGTATTAACACCAACAAAGAAGAGGGTGGTAGGGAACTTAGGAAATATTTTTTAAAAGTTGAAAATAAGGGTGGAATTCCTGACAGGTGGGAGAAGAAATGTTGGATATTTAAGTAAATTTACTAAAACAAATTAACTGTGAGACATCTTCATGAATTCCATTTTACAATTAAGTAACAGGTAATTAAAGTTCTTGATTTCCATCTGTACTTTTTAAAAGTGTAGACATTTGTACCCTTTACTCTCACAATTTTTTTAAAAATTGTCTTAACACCCACTTAATGTTTTTCCTTTGCCAGTTTTTTCCTCCTTTGGAACATAAACACAAAAATAAGATGCAAACTGAAATGGCATACTTAATTAAGACACCCATTGGCCTTTGTGTAGTTCCTATTTTCATGAGATGAAAGTGCTAAGTGGAAAGTTGCTAAGAGGAAAACACAACTAACAGCAAAATTTGTGAAATGACACTAAATAAAAAGTGAAATATTTCAGCCTTCTGTGATATTTGATGAGAAAATTTACCAGTTTAACCTCATATGTTAATTCCTTAACAAGGGCATTCACAGATTGTGAAATTATGCTCCAAGAGTGTTAATTCCCTGCATTCTTTCCAAAGAAAAGGAGAAAGTGTGTCTTAAAATGATTTCAATTGTTTCTGTATCTCTCATATATTGAATTATGGGGTAGATAACTACCTGGTTAAGTCAGGGGAACACAAATTTGGACATATCCAACATAAAACTGAGGAAATTTTTGAGTTTGGGTCTGGTAATGGGTTTTGCCTCATTCTTCCACAGCCTAGCTTTCCACCACAAAGTTGGTTACACAAAGATGATTTTACATTAAAAAAAGAAGAAAGAAATGAAGAAAAAAAGAAAAGATATTTATTTAGTTCCTCTTTGCAAAACAACGTTCTAAGTGTTAGTACAGGAATACAAATAAAAAATCAAGAGACTCCATGATTTCAAGTAGGACCATCTTTAATAGGAGGAATAGCAGACAAAGAAGTTTTAAGTTGCAAGGCAAATGAAACAAGCCTCATGGTTCTTAGAACACAGTGAGAAAACATTTCATGTATCTTCTTTATTGTCATTTCCCCTGATAAACCTATATCAGTTTCTGTTGTTGAGCATCCTATAGTGTCAGGGACTTTGGTGGCTGGTACTTTTGTTTTAGAGTATTGATTAGCTGTTAAGGAAGGAAGAGCTGTAGAACCTGCAGAGGAAGTTATGAGGTGCTATCTACATAATGGTTGATTTTGGAAACAATGTTTATGGGAGAACAGGAAAATGGAAAAGGGGTTATTGGGAGATTTTATTCTTAAATCTCTCAGGAATAGGATTCTGAGCTATCTGAACATAGTGCACAGGGAGAAATTGTGGTGGTTGCATAACCTGATTAGCATTACCTCTCAACCAAAGAGAAATAATGGATGAATTTTACGTTCTCATAATGAATTCATACTAACAATATTTCTTTCATTTCTTTTTTGGTTGATAATCAGTTATACCTCTTCCTCTTCCATTTTTCCTTGATTATCATTATTTTTAAAAATCTCTTCTTTTGTTTGTTCTTTATCCCTTGTTTAAATACTTCCAGAAATTCTTGTGGGACTTTTGTCAAATCTACTTTCTTTTTTTTCCTGAGACTTTGCTTGTAGATGTTTTGAAGTCGTTCTTTATGTTAGTGTTGGGCTCTGCTCACTTCTGTGAGAGATGTCAGATCTAAACTTCTGAACCTTTTAAATCTCAGACTGGGGGCCTCCAAGTTTTCAATACTTATAAAGTGATGTGATTAGGGGGAGAGATCTATTTACATTCTTCCTCATCGGATCTCTGCAAGTACCTGACCCAGGTTTAGGTTTATTGACATGTATGTGGCAGACTGTTGGCTATATTCACTCTCTGTTACCCCACAGGTTCTTTTGGCTTCTCTTTGGCCAAATCAGATTTCCTGATCTTGGTGGGAGGATCCAAGATGGCGGAGTAGAAAGATCCACATATGCTAGCTCCAAACCCACAGCCCATAAATTACCTGTAAAAAACGAATTCCCAACAAATTCTGGAGCAGTGGAAGCCACCCAGCAATGGAGTGGAGGAGATTTCTGTTTCAGAGAGCCCTGAAAAACAGACACCAAAGGTCTGTCATGCACTGGACCTGGAGTGGAGCCCAGCCCTGCCCTGGCCACAGGGCCCAAAAGGAGCAGATCAGAGTAGGGTTCAGGGATGGAATCTCTGGCAGCCACGAAGGTCCCTCCACCCACAGGCACTACGGATCAGTGAGAGAGACTTCTTGGCTGGCTGAGAGGCAAGCGGGGTGTCTCCATAACTCAGGCCCTCTTGGGAGGCAGTGGCAGAGAACAGGGGCTCCCAAAGCAGGCAGGAGCTCCTTGAAGGTCTCTGCATAAACCCCCTGAGGGTACTGAGCCCTGCGAGGTGGCCCTGCCCCCACCTGAGCACCAGAACTTAAGCTCACATTGAATAGCAACCCTGCCCCCTGCTGAAAGCCCTGAATCTGGGGAGCAACATTTGAATCTCAGACCCCAAGCACTAGCTGAGTGGATCTGTAAGTGAGGCAGGAGTGGAGAGGAATATCAGAAGTCAAGTAACTGACTGGGAAAATGCCAAGAAAAGGGAAAAAATATAACACCATAGAAGGTTACTTTCTTAGTGAACAGATGTTTCCTCCTTTCCTTTCTGATGAGGTAGAACAATGCTTACCATTAGGGAAAGACATAGAAGTGAAGGCCTCTGTATCCCAAACATTTGAAATAGGTATCCAATAGGCTCAGGCCATGGAAGAGCTCAAAAAAGATTTTGAAAATCAAGTTAGTCAGGTGGAGGAAAAACTGGGAAGAGAAATGAGAGAGATGCAAGAAAAGCCTGAAAAACGGGTCAATACCTTACTAAGGGAGACCCAAAAAAATACTGAAGAAAATAACACCTTGAAAAATAGGCTAACTCAATTTTCAAAAGAGGTTCAAAAAGCCAATGAGGAGAAGAATGCTTTCAAAAGCAGAATTAGTCAAATGGAAAAAGAGATTCAAAAGTTCCTTGAAGAAAATAGTTCTCTCAGATTTCCTGATCTTATCATTCCATTACACGCTTATGTGCTGGGCTTAAGGTTAGAACTGTCTCATCTTTCTGCACCTGTGTTCATAGGCTCAAAACTAAGTTTCTGGAATTGGTTTTATAATAAATATTCAGATAGGGCTCCATTTTTTTTTGCTTTCCACCTTGGATCTGTTACTCACAATTGAAAAAGAGGGACAAAACTGCTAGACAGCACCTGTTCCTACTCTCAACAATAGTGTAAGGGTTCTCAAGTAAATTGCTTTTGTCTCAATGTTTTGCTTCTCTTTCCATCCTTGGATGTTGGAATATTTCATTTCCTATACCCCCATCCCTGTCTGTATTCCTAAGCTGCTCAGGACTCAAGCAAACAATCAAAATCAGTGTTTTTTTTCTTGGCTTTCCTGATCAGAATTCTGTTCAACATAGTTTCCGGATTGTTGTGAATGAAGTATGTTGAGAAAACTCTTTTACTTTGCCATCTTGACTCCAACTTGCTTTTACCATGCTAAAAATGCAATGGATAGTTTGTTCTCTCAATTCAGGTCTTCCTATATAGTAAGCAGTTCCAAGATTGTCTGAGCCATAGAGTTATCAGATTCTAAGGAGCAGAAAGGATTTCAATATTGATCATATAGTTAGTTACTATATCACTTCTTAATAGCAATGCTTAATAATAAACATTTATTAAGTTCCTACTATATACCAGGCACTATAATGAGCTTTGCAAGCAGAAAAAAGAATCAAAAGAAAGTCTCTACCCTCGAGAAGCTTATATATTCTAATGAGAGGGACAATAGGCCAAGAGATATGTACAAAGGAGATATATGTTGGATAAATAAGAAATAATTAACAGAATGACAATTCTCAGATTAAGAGGCAATAGAAAATGCTTCATGTCTAGGTGAAATTTTAGTTTGAGACTTGAAAGAAACAAGGAATTATATCCAAGTCTTTCTGTCCTAACTTCTTTCTATATCATGCAAAAACATGCATAGGAGTTATTGTGTCATGAGTGTAGGGGAAACTCCTACTGTGAGAATTCTTCTTCAAAAGTAGAGAAAAATTTATGGCTCAACTTTCACCCAGTTGATGCATTGTGCATATTTGCCCAAGATATAGAGACATGATTTATCTAGGGTAATGCAGTTAGTAAAAGGGAGAAAAAATAGTTTAGGAGTTAAGACTATTTGGGTTCAATCTCAGCCTCTGACATAGGTTAATTGTATGACCAAGTGCAATTACTAAAACTCTCAGGGCCCAGGGTACTCTCTAAAGTTAAAGCTAATTTTATAATCTAAAGACAAGTTATGAATCTTTATCAATGAAAAGAATTACCACTCCTGGAATATTGGAATATCTCATGCTGTTGAAATCACGGTTTAAAATCCAAGGCTTTCCCAAATTCTGTATATGTGTGTGTGTGTATATACATATATACATATAAAATAAATTGTGGGTGGGCATATAGACATAAGTACACACACACACACATATATGTGTGTGTGTACATGTATATATATATATATATATATATATATATATATATGGGGGGGTGTATGTGTGGGTGTGTGTTTTCATATATGTGTACTACCTTTTTGCCTTTTTATTTTCCTATTCAAGTCTAGCATTCAAATAACCTGCACCTTGGGGACCATGGGGATCATTTGTTTTCTGTTTGCATGTATGTTTACATTCTACGGAATAAGGAAGACCAACAACTAGGTTCCCTTATTGTCCATTCCCCAGAGCACAACATTCCAGAAATGGAGTTACAAATAAGTGGCTCTTGTCAAAGCAGGTTTCTAAAATATTTGTGGTATATCTATCATGATGAGTAACTACAACTCAGAGCTCTTTCACATATTCAAAGTTAATATAACGTGGGGTGAAAATGCAAATATGTTTTAGTAAGAAGACATTTTCAATTAACAGCTTGAGAATGAATGATGCTAAAATGACAACAATTTTTTTTCTTTCTCTGAATGGTTCCATGGCACCCTATATTTCAAATCTGCAGAAGCATTCTTTTGTTAATGTAATGTGCCACACTATGAAAAACATCCACAATAATGCTGAGTTTCACTGTTTCCCAATTATATATTTATCTTCTTTCCAAATAAAAAAGACATGGACTATATTTGTTGATATGCTCCCAAATACAGTTAAAAACAACTTGTTTAAGTCTTATTTCACTTACATTTTGAATAAAAACTGTCATGTAAAACTATGTTATTGAGCCTTGGAATTTAAACTTTTCATCTCAATAGCATTTCTTGAGCTTCTTTGTTCAGATATTAATGGAAGAATTTCAGACATAATACATTCTCTTAAATCTAGACAAAGCAGTCTTATCTTAAAATGGATTATAGAAAGACTTCTATTTCAGCTTTGAAACATGTGATAACCATGGTAAAAATGCATTAATGGGTATTCCTGAAACACGTCTACAGGCGCCACACTACAAATGTCCATTTGTAAAATAAAGCACCTCCATGAGAAGACATTCCTCCCATAAACTTAAAGTGAAGTTACTTGTAAAAAGAAATGACACAAAATATTTTTGTTCAAAATATTATGCTTTAAGAGAAATATTTCAATTTTCTCCAAGAGAAAGAGATTTCACAATTAATTATTAAGACCCACTGCTAAAGGACTGTCATTACTAATATAAAAAAATCACTTCTGGTAAGTAAAATAAAAATCAGATCTTATTCCAATACTATCCTGGCAAGTGATATACTGAATTTTTGTTCATCAATTTTACTTTGAACATGTGACATGATGCATTCAAGAGGGAAAAAAAAGTCACAACTAAACGTACCTGAATTGGACAAAATCCCTGAAAGGCTCACATGTGACAATAGCCCAAGGGCTTGTCTAAAGTTCAGTTTGAGTACTTAGTAATATGGAAATTTTTGATTTTATTAATGTATCTTTCTTCATTGACCTATTAAATTAAACAAGTTACAATTTAAACTGAAAATAAGGAAATTCCTAGAATATTCTATTATACAAAGTTCCCTTCTAAACCAGGATATTATCTCCCCCATGAATCTTTTTCTATTTCCCTAGGTACTTCTTTTCTCTGTCTACTCTAATTGCTTTATCTTGGCTTAGTTTGTTTTATACTGTGCCTGTACTTTCAACTGTGTAGAGACTTCCTGGTAAAATTGGAAAACATTTTATTATATTTCCCTCGGCTTCTTGTAGCCTGTCAGAGTTGCTTCGGTCATTGAGAGATTTCCTGACTGGCTCAGGGTCACACAGCAGAGGCAGGTTTGGAATGGAGGCCTTCATGACTCCTATGACAATTCTCATTCATTGTATTCCTCTGTTTCTATCTTATGTAAACAGCTTTATATATGTGATAATGCAAGTTTCTTGAGGGTATAGGTTTTGTTGTTAATTGTTTATAGAAAATTTAGAAAATCCTTTATTAATAGTAGGCACTAGATACTCAGTAAAGAAAGAAATGAAGAAAAATGGATGCAAAATATTTTTGATTTTAGTATGCATAGAATATTAAATAAAATTTAATATTAATATTACATATATACTTGCTAAACATTTAATTTTAACATCAAACTTATATTTGTACTTTTGTGTAATACATGCACATATACATGCACATGCATCTATTAAATAAATTTAGAAATATATATCCATAATATATTATGTATTACATTATGTATATTATAGACTCCTATGTTTTTATATGTATTTGTGTGTTTATATGTGTGTGAGTGTGCAATTTTCTAGAGTTCAATATATTCAACACAATGTCTTCTTCAAAGAAAAGTATCTAGACAACTTCACTATCTGTAAATAACATATGATTTACAATATTCTTGTTTTTATTTTTTAGCAAATACTTACCCTGGAATTTGGTTTAATTTAACGGCATCTTCACATCTATACTCATGTTTGAGGTAAGTAGAAAGTGTGAAGTAATCTTCCATTATATCTTTTCTTTAAAACAAAATAAACTACTGTGCATTTTTCATACTTCAACGAATCTGTAATGTCATCAATATGTACACTGCCTCCACTTAAAAATGTCACAACCCATCCATGCTTTCTCATTCTTTGAGACTAACCTTCATGCTTCCCCCAAAATCATCCTGTTATCTCTCAAACATATTTCAGACCTGTCTCACACTGAGTGCCAGTACGGTCCTTGGATTTTCCTTTTTTTTTTTTTCTCTTACTCTTACCCTATGCTTAGCCCACCTCATTTCCAGGCCCTATCTGTCTGATCTTTTATGTTATTTCTTACATTTAAATCACTATTAGCACTATACTATAGACAATTTGCATCCAGCATAATTAATTTGATTGCTCCTTGGGTGATCTTAAATTTTGATTATGGGAGATGATGACATAGTCACATTACTTAACCAAAATAATATATGTAACAGCAAAATCGGATTATTGTTAAGGAGAAGCGAAGATCTTATGGTTGTTTTCCTCCACTGTCTCTCTATTTACAATAGGTATTGTAAATTGTAATTATCTGTGTATTATTATGTATGTATTCTTATCTAGTATTATTATGTGCAATATTATCTATCGTTAGTTTGGAGATACTTGGTTTGTATGCTTATTGGGAACATTTCGAGATGAGCACCAATTTTAAATTCAATACAAACACATTCAAATCCTTCCTATTCATGAAGCACATTTCTGGTTGCCTTGAAATGCATGATAAAAGCAATTCTTATTTTTGTCTTGTCAAGGCAAACTTTGATCCATCCAATCCAATAGACATTAAGTGCTTACAACATACTAAACTCTACACTGAATGCTGAGGATAAAATTAATACCAAGAAGGATAGCACCTGCCCTCAATGGGCTTAAAATTTAAAGGGTGGGCAACATACCAAAGAAGGCAGGAAAGGAGATTGGAGGGATGAAAGACCAGAAGGTGTCCAGCACATGAATTCTGTGTTTCCTAGTGCTGAAACCAAGCAAAGCAGCAGATGCCAGTTAGAATGAAATCCTTTCACTTACACAGAAATGGATACATAAATGTCTTCTGGTTTTGCTAGTTGTGTCTATATTTTATTCATATGGCTTGGTCTCTCTAACAGTATGTCAACCCACTTTCTATTAGATAATGATTTTTCATTTATATACCAAAATTGAAAATTAAAATATGTAGAAAGAGGCAAACTGGGTAAATATAGCTAAAAGTATACAATTACATGTAAAAAAGAGAAAATAAATTATCAGAGATATTGATGAGATTGTGTGCTAGTAATATAACAGAAGTGAGGCTTACAGAGAGATATCCCCAACATTGCACTGATGTTCACTGACTGTCAAGAGACCTAGAAGATAATATCCAATGTATCGGATACATCATTTGTAGAGGATTTATGGGAGGGCATTTATGAAGGTGCTAAATGTGAAAAAGTGTGCATGAGTATACTAATAGATTGTAAATTACTTAAAGTATAAATAGTAGAGACTTTTAGAGAACTTGTAGTCTTACATTTGCATTCTAGAAATTTCCATTTGGAAACTAATTCATATTACACTAAAGTTTTCTTTTTTGCTTCCTATCAAAGACCAAATTTCTAAAAGAAGGCAGATTGTAAACCAAAGGTGTGTTACCACTTGGGAGGAGTCTTTACCTTGACAGCTTTTTCTGTTTTTTTTTTTCCCTACACACTTATGACATACAGTTTTTTTCTTCCCTGTAAGAATTCCTCTAGGCTTTCACTTGATTTTCTCTACTGTTTTTAGGCACTTATGTTAGAAAAGTGGATTTGAAAATCAAATTTCTAGGAAAAAAGCATAGCTCCAGAAATCTGCCATGTAATTGCAAACAGACAGGAAAGACAATGAAAAATTAAAACTTTTTAAACTGAAGACAGTCAAATGAAAATTTGTATAATTTGACTGGGAAGGGAGCAAAAGAAAACAGTAAACATCAGCTAAGCCAGAAACAATAAAATAAAAGACACAAAATGGAAAATTATGTAAGAAATGAGGGGTTATTTTTTCCTTCTGGCAGAGAGCTTACCTTGCAATTAGATGCATTTTGTTTTGAGTATGTTTTGAGAAACACATTGCTATCATATTTACTTAAGAGGCCAGATATATGTACAACTTACTAAACAGGCTTTTCCTGATTTATTATCTCCTCTATCATCCCCACTCCCATGGTTAATACCCCTTTTCTCTGGAAATTATTTTGTAAGTATTTATCTAGATGAATGTTGTGTCCCATGTGTAGAATGCTAGTCTCTTAAGGGTGAAGAATAACTGTCACTTCATCTTTATACGGCTAGCACTTAATTCAATTACATGCACATATTAAGCAATTAATCTATTTATATTGGAAGGGATTATTTGTTGATCATAGTATTGTATTTTTTTCTTTCTGTAATGTGAGCAGGACATTTTAATTGATACCAGGACAGGGCTGAAACCTGCTTCAACTGGCTGCAAAATTTGAATGTTAAATATTCAGTGTGAACACTTTTAACTCAGAAATTGTCAAGTATTACAAATCAGGGCCTTATTTAATATTTTGTTGATCATCTAGTCTTAAGAAAGTTACAGAAAATGTTAACAATACAGATTAAACTGTAAAAAGTCTTTCTTTGGGACTTTAGATAATTAACTGGTTCTTCAATATTTACCCAGAATAAACTTATTGACACCAAGTTCAATTATAGACATGGCAGCAGAAAAAAAAAAGAACATACACTCTGATTTCTTAAAATATAAAACAGTTCATTAAATGTGAACATCATGAAAGTGAATGTATAATAATATAAAATATTCATAAAACTGAAACATTTATGTGATTGAAACAGTGTTATGGAAATGCCTTCTGAGAGTCTTGTCTTCTTGGACAAAGGGAATTTCAATAAACCTGAGCTAATAATATTTAATAAAGTGTATCAGAAAAGCCTGGTATTATATGAACAAAAACTAGGGCATCAATATTGTATAATTAACCAGAAAGTATAGAAGAGAGAGGGACAACCTCTTAGTGAATATACCACAGAGTCAGAAAAGGACCTCAGAAATTACATAGACCAACTCATACCAGAATAGGAATTTCTTTACAATGTCCCTTCCATGTGCCTTCCATTTAGCCTTTGCTGGAGATGTCCCATGAAGAGAACTCAATATTTCCATAATGCCCTCCCATATTTATGTCATCCTAATGGTTAGGAAGAATTTTGCTTGTTTTGTTTTGTTTCTGTCTTGACTTTTAAACATTTTTGTTCATTATATTTTATCTTACATAAAAAAATTAAACTTGATTCTCTGAGGCAAGAAGAATATTTTTAGAATTTTTTTGTCTGAGGTCAAACAGAACTGCCTCTTCTCCCAAGTAAGAATGTCAAATACTAATTGATACTTGTCATGAAGAACACACACAAATAAATCTATGTGGAAAGAAAACATAAATATACTTGGGTTAGTGTTCCCTCTATTCTTTGAGTTTTTAAAAACTTTTTTGTGACATTTTTTTCCTGCAAGGCAGTAAGACTTGACCATAGGCAAAGTAATATGACTCATTTTTTAGTGTGGTAAAAATCATTGTGATTCAACATCTGACAAACCTGTGATTTCATAGGAAACTGAGTCTTGCCTTTTAGTAGATTGTCCTTGCTTACCAATCTAACATGGGATAAAATTAATTATACAAAAATACTTTTTAAACTATTCTTTTCAGTCCAAAAGGGAAAAAAACAACTACATGGCCTAAGCACTTTTTATTGGTTTCTTTCCTAATGTCTTTAATGACTTCACTAACTCTTAAACTGAAAGTGAAGGAATAAAAAGAAAAAAGTAGCAGAAGTCACAAGTTAGTATCTATATGGAACAGAAATTTGTGATAAACAAATGATGATAGCAATGAATTAATGTATTTAAAAAACCAGTTTTCCTGGATTAAATCTCTAATTCCTGGCTTCCAAAAAAATTCATGCAAAACAAATTCTTACATAAGTTACATGGATACATGCATGCATATTTATACTCACATACACATATATGATTTATCAAAAAATTTCCCCTTTATGTAATTAGGTTGTTTTCAGAGGACTAAGAAAGAAAATAAAACATTTTTTGGACTTGTAAAAATGAAGGAAAAAGAATGACATCTTCTGGCCCAGTAAAAGGTTTTTTCAGGGATCTATCTGGTTAATTATTAAGAGTAGAAACTGGTAGGTCAAAAGTGATCAAGGAAGAGTTGGAGAAGAATAAATGATAAATGTAGAAGACAAGGGTGAGTATTCAAAAATCTGGATTCAAGATGTAGTAAAAGTGTGCCAATACTGGGAAATTAAGTAACCACAAGTGGAACACAGAAACAATTTAAAAGCAATGGTCTAAATAAGTTTTTCACCTCTATATCAGCCTTCCAAAGCTTTGACTGACATACAAAGCTAAAAAAGATTCAAAGCTTGAACAGAACTTAAACATACCTGCACACTTGTATGTATGTTTGCATGTATATGTACGAATGTGTGTACATGAGATGTCTCAAAATATCTTAATGTCTTATGAAAGCTTTAAAATGCACGAAGAGTTTTGAGACATTCTGTTTGTGTGTGTTGGTGTTTCTTTCTGTCTTGTGTATATGATTGTCTCTCTAGATATGAGTGTGTGTGTGTGTGTGTGTGTGTGTGTGTGTGTGAAAGAGAGAGAGAGAGAGAGAGAGAGAGAGAGAGAGAGAGAAATTAGACTTTTCTTTCAATGGTACAGAAAACTCCTGAGTGAAGAAATTCCCAGTGCAAGGTATCATCTTATCTTTATCGCCTTAAAAACTTACCTGGAGCGCTCAAAAAGTGTTTTTGAGCAGAGGGACTTGAGTAGAGTCACTCCGGCAGTATATGTTAAGGACTGGACTTAAACTCAGGTTTTCCTGGATCCAAGATCAACCTTCTCTACACTCCATTTTGTTTTCTCTACTCAAGAGAGAATCCTTAACATTTTACCCAGAGATTACAATGCTAGACATATTCCTCAAGGGTAGAAATGACATGAAGAAAATTATTATATACACACCAAAATACTTATGCCAAAATTTTGTGACAACAAGGACATAAAAAAGTAAATATCAGTCATTTATTGAAATCATAAACAAACAGCATTGTATAAATGCAATAGTATTGCTGGGGTGGGGAACCTGTAGGCTTGAGGCCACATATGGTCCTCTAGGTGTTCAAGTGCAGCCCTTTGACTGAATCCAGACTTCATAGAACAAATCCCCTTAATAAATTGATTTGTTCTGTAAAACATGAACGCAGTCAGAAGGTAGCACCAAAGGACCTAGGAAGCCATATGTGGTCTCAAGGACACAGGTTCCCCACCTCTGGTACAGGATTACTATGCTATAAGAAAGAGTTAGGGTGATAAATATAGCAAATGTCATATGAACTTATCGAAAAAGGCTTAACTCAAAACAAGAAGACAATGAACACAATACTTAAAAAATAAATAAATAACAAAAACAAAACAATCAAAAGTGAATCTCTGCAGCTATATTGATTAAACTTGACCCCAAAGACAAGATACTAGAAAGCACCTCCTTTCAATTCTTTGCAGAGGCTGGGGAAAATGGGTATGGAACATGAGTATTACTCACTGGATTTTTTTTTCTGTGTTTGTTGGTTAGTTTCACTAAATTTTTTCTATTAATTTTTCTTATTTGAAAGATATTTTTCTTTCAGAGGGGTTGGGGCAGGATTTGGTGAGGAATATGTGCAATGCACTTAGGGGCAGTTAGACAGCACAATGGCCTGCACTGAGGTAAGAAAATTCATCTTTGTGAGTTCAAATCTGGTCTCAAATATTTATTAGCTTAGTGAACCTGGGCTAGTCACTTAAATGCATTTGCTTCAGATCCACATATGTAAAAAGAGCTGAGGAAAGAAAACAGCAAAATTTTTTCGGTAACTTTGCAAAGAAAATCCCAAATGGGATCATGAAGAGTCAACCACAACTGAACAACATCATGTGCTATGTAAAAACAAATTACTAATTAAAAACAAAAAAAAAACCTTGAGACAAGAAGATAAATGTAATGTCATT
This sequence comes from Potorous gilbertii, assembly GCA_028658325.1. NCBI lineage: Eukaryota > Metazoa > Chordata > Mammalia > Diprotodontia > Potoroidae > Potorous > Potorous gilbertii. Next base: position 171,929,621 of record CM053772.1, on the reverse strand, counting down.
TGTGTTGTCCTACTTCTTAGTATAAATGTTCTTTCAGCCAATCTACAGAAGAATAGCTTATACTCCATATTTTTTTTCTTATTCAGTTAGAGTAAAGGAAAAATGAAGAGGGAAGGAAGGAAGGACAGAAGGTAACAAGTATTTATCAAGAATTTACTATTTGTCATGTTCTCTCCTAAATGCTTTATAAATATGATCTGATTTGGTCATTACACCAACCCTGGAAAGAAGGTGTTTCTATTATCAACATTTTACAGTTGAGGAAACTGAGTCAAACAGATGTTAAACAACTTGCCTAAATCATATAAGTTCTAAATATCTGAGAGTAGACTTGAATTCATGTCTTCCTGACTTTAGACATGTTACTGTAACCACTTTGCAAGCTAGCTACTTTTATTTTATTATAAAAAACAATTTATCTCAGAAGCTATCCCAATGTATTCCACAGAGTAGATACTTAACAAAAGCTTGTTGAGCGAATATTGTTTCATCTCCCAAAACTTTGGAACATATAGAAACAAATATTTTCCCTTTTTTTATGTTTTACATATTCTTAAAAGTTTTACAAATTTCCAGAGCATATTCCATATTTCCGTAAGGTGAGCAAAGATGCATAGTAATAAGATGATCTGTAATTAAAATCAAATAATAAATATAGAAACCTTGCGATTGCTAGATAAAATATGTAATAAGGCACTTTCTTTTAAGATTATAGAAATTTTTCTTTCAGAAACTCTCATTTTAACATTAATGATATGCCGACTATATACCTAGCAATGTATCACAAAAGAAACTTAGGCAGAGTGATCCCTACCCACAGACACATTCCAATCTAGAAGATAAGCTTCTGTGATCAGTAAATTATGAATGATCAATAAAAACAATATTTTTATGAATACAGTAAGCTGTCAGCTGGCACTGCTCCTCTGAAAGTTTTAGCAGTACAACTTTGTCTGTCAGCTAGTGGGCTATAACTGAATTAGATCATGCTAAATGGCTTCTAGAAAATTTATCAACCTAGCATGTGACAACATATTCCAAGCTTTACTGTCAGTCTTAATTAGAGTTGTTAATATTTAATTGCCAGCTTTAACCAGGAATGTCTACATAGTAACAACCATCGGTCCAATGAAGACTCTATAAATCTTTAGACTTTCAATATGTCTACTTATGAACTTGGTTCACAAAGGAGGAAAATGTGCTATTATCCAGGGAATACAACATGGAGCAAAAAGGTCATCTTCAATTTGTGACAGGAAGAAAGTAAAAACAAAACAAAAATCAAAACAAAAACTGTGTGTTTTTATGGAGTTGATCTTAAAAAAAACCTGAGAAGAAAATGGGTCATGGTCAAAAACCTTATCATATAACTTGCATTTATACTCACTTACTGAAGCTAACCCAGAGATAAGTACATTACTCAAGTTAAAAAAAAAATCCCCCAGGTGTGAATTTATAATCTAAACTAATTAGATGATATTTTAATTTCTAGAAGGGATAATTTTTAAAATATAATTGAGAAATATTCAATGAAATCAATAAAATATATACTTGGAAAACAAAAGCAATAAAAGAAAGAGGATTTCTCTGTTTCCCACAAGTATTACATTTTATTATGTTTAAGTGTCCTTTCTGATTCTGGATGTAATGGTGGTATTGTTCATATGTGAAGAAAATATTCAATCCAGGGAAAGGAATATTTTCAGATGAAGCAAAAATAGTTGTCAGGTAAGGGGAGGGCTATACAGGGAGCAAGTCTGTCAATGGGAAGATTCACAATCACAACAGAAACAGTTTGACTTCCTTTCCCATTGGGGTTGTGGGAGAAGACAGGAACCCTTAATAGGTGCACAACATGACTTGGACATTATTGCTTGAAGGCAGTTTTACCAAAGGACAAGAGAGGTTCATGGAAGATTACAAAATAAAACAAAAGGAGGAAAAGAGTGGGGGAAGAAGGGAGTGCGTCTGGTCACATGTTGTTAACCTGGGGCAAATTCCAAATCACTCTTTGTTTGCCATCTATCTATTAATATTATTCAGAAGTACCATTTCTGAAAATAATTTAGGCATTACCATGTAGTAAAATACTTTTATCAGACAACAATCTGAGAGCCAGATTTTAAATAGAACTTTGTCAATTTAGATTGTATTCTGGACTAGAATTCAAAGGTAGCAACTAGTAGAATAAAGGGATTTTATTTTATTTTAGACGAAGGATTTTGAAAATCTAGTAACTGAGGTGGAGGAAAAATTGGAAACAGAAAGGATAGCAATGCAAGAAAACCATGAAAAGTGAGGCAATGAGTTGCTAAAGGACACCTAGAAAATGCTGAAGAAAATAGCACCTTCAAAAATAGACTAACCCAAAGGGCAAAAGAAATCCAAAAAGCCAATGAGGAAAATAATGTTTTGAAAAGCAGAATAAGTCAAATGGAAAAGGAGGTTCAAAACCCAAATGAAGATAATAACTCCTTAAAAATTAGAATGGTGCATTTGGAAGCTAATGACTTTATAAAAAAACATGAAATTTTAAAAGAAAACCAAAAGAACGAGAAAAAAAAAAGACAATGTGAAATATCTCATTGGAAAAACAACTGACCTGGAAAATAGATCCAGGACAGATGATTTAAAAATTATTGGTCTACCTGAAAACCATGATCAAAAAAGAGTCTAGACCTCATCTTCCAAGAAATTATGAAGGAAAACTGCCTTCATATTCTAGAACCAGAGGGTAAAACAAGTATTCAAGGAATCCACAATCACCGCCTGAAAGAGATCCAAAAGGAGAAACTCCTAGGAACATTGTGCCCAAATTCCAGAGTTCCCAGGTCAAGGAGAAAATATTGCAAGCAGCTAGAAAGAAACAATTCTAGTATTGTGGGAATAAATCAGGACAACATAAGATCTAGCAGCTTCTACATTAAGGGATTGAAGGGCGTGGAATAGGATATTCC
>CM053772.1:171805818-171926164 GCA_028658325.1 Potorous gilbertii | reverse complement strand
CACTCTTGGGGAGGGACAGGATCAAAAGAGAGAATAGAAGCAATGGGGAGCAGGATAGATTGGAGGGAAATATAATCAGTCTTACACAACACGACTATTATGGAACTCTTTTGCAAAACTACACAGATATGGCCTATATTGAATTGTCTGCCTTCCCAAGGGAATGGGTGGGGAGGGAGGGATGGGGAGAAGTTGAGAAGAAGATACAAAGTTTACAAACAACCGTTGAGTATTGTTCCTGCTAATATGAAATAAGAAATACAGGTAATGGGGAATAGAAAGTTATCTGGCCCTACAGGACAAAAGAGAAGATGGGGTAAGGGAAAGGAGGGATGAAAGAAGAGAGGGCAGATTGGCGATAGGGGTAATGAGAATGCTCGGTTTGTTGGGGAAGGGGCAGGGGACAAATGGGGAGAAAATTTGGAACCCAAAATTTTGTGAAAATGAATATAAAAAATTAAATAAATAAATTTATTTAATAAACAACAACAAAAAAAGAAATAAGGAATAAAAGAGGTCACGACTTGTGGACTCTAAAAAAAAAGAATGTTTTAATTTGAATTTGTCATCAATAATGACCTAGATTTTTTTCAAGTGGCTTTAAAACTGCCTGTTCATATCTTAGGAACATTTATCCATTAGGGGATGGCATGTATTGTTATATATTTGACAAATTTCCATATATATATATATATATATATACATATATATATATATGTATATATATATATATATATATGTGATATTAGATGTTTATCTGAGAAACTACAGTTCCCTCCAATAGTTCTGCTTTCCTACTGTTCTTGGTTACATATGTTTTATTCATACAAAAATTAATTAAATATAATTGAAATTATCCACTTTATACTTCACTCTGCTCTCTATCTCTTATTTGTTTACAAATATTTTGCCTGTTCATAAGTCTGATAATCAATATCTTCTATGCTTTTCAAATTCTCTTTTTATATTTTTCTTTGTATCCAGATCATATCAATTTTGACCTTATCTTGGTAAATGGTATAAGATATCCATCTATGCTCAATTTCTGGCATATTGTTTTTCAGTTTTCCCAACTTTTTTTTTTTTTACTAAATAATGAATTCTTATCCCAAAATCTTAAGTCTTCACACTCACCAAATGTGAGGTTACTATGTTTGCTGCTATAAATTGTATGCCTACTCTATTCCATTGATTTATCTTTCTATTTTTTAGCCATTAACAGATGGTTTTGGTAATTATTTCCTTATAATATACTTTAAGGTATGGTACTATGAAACCTTCCTTTACATTTGGCAATAATTCTTTTAATATTATTGACATTTTGTTCTTACAAATGAAAAATTTTAATGAATACTTCTTGAGTTGAATTCCACTTCTATGTAAAGCTCTAAGGTACAAAGACATACACACTTAAACAAGTGATTTAATCCGATCAGGGTCTCAATGGGTAACAGATTGATACATTAGGGATTTTGCAAATAAAAATATAAAAATTAACATTTGCTCAGCATTTCCAGATATTATTTACACATTGCAAAATGTTTTATATACATCATCCCATTTCATTGTCACAGAAGCTTGGGGAAGTAGGCCCTATTTTTATCTCTTTTTTACACACGAGGAAAAGAGAAAAGGTAGCTATATAGAGATTAATTATGTAGAGTATACTTCTGTAATGAGGCTGCTTCTTTGAATCAAATTGAATGATCCCCCTTTTTAAGTTTTAGGTACACACACACACACACACACACACACACGTGTGTGTGTATGTACATCTATATATGTGTATATCTATCGATCTATATCTATCTCTTATCTATATATCTATAAAACATATCACTTGAGCAGATAGGACTTCTGTTAGTCACCCTGTTAGTTCATCATCTTGAATTTCTTATGCTATCTTTATAGCTCAAATGTTCTCATAACTTCTCCCTTAAGGCAAAAACTCTAAGTTTGGACTTCATCACCTGTATTACTCTCAAAAGCAAAGTTTGTTGATTTTTTTCCCCTTGACTCATTGAATCACGCACACATTCTATTCTGCATTTGCATTTACTTTATTTTATATTGCTTTGTCTTCCTTTTAGCATTTATTTCATCTCTGTGTTCTCCTACTCTACTTCTGACACTGTGCCCAAAATGATTTTCCCTCATACTTAAGTCTGATCATGTCCATAGCAGCTGAAGAAAGTTCAATGACTCCCTATTAATTCTTGGATAAACTGCTATCTCCTCAGCTTGACATTTAAAGTCCTTTACAACCTCAGTTCAGCCTATCTTTCCAGACTAATTCTACATTGTTGCGGACAATAACAGGTCTGCTTCCTATTCTCCAAACTTGACATTTGATCTCCTGTCTCTATACCTTTGTACATGCTTTGTTCCAAGTCATGAATGGGATCCTTCATCTTGCTCAGTTAAAATGTATGATTTCCTTTAAAGTTGAATTCAGGTGTTACCTACAAGAGATCTTTCCTGATCTCACTACTTGTTAAACAATCAAATTTGTCAACAACTTCCTATCAGCTATGGGATTTATCCTCCTTACACAAAGTAAGTTACTCAAAGCCAAAAAATCATCTTTCTTTCCTCTCTCCTCCCTCCTCCCATGCAGGTTCAGTTTCTATCATAAAGTAAATGTGTAATAAAACCTTGCTGAGAGCAATTAAATTAATAATCTGTGATTTGGACTTTTTCTGCTGAATTATAAAGTAAAGGTTTTGACAACAAGGAGAATTATGGGTAATCCCTACTGTTGTATGGAAATCTGACCTGGCCTTCAGGTAGGCAGAACACCATTCTTCATAGAGTCATTTTGGAGTGATAATACAGAATCCACACCATCTGTTTCTTAGCTGTAAACTCTGCCTGAAACTCTTCATGCCAGTGATCTAACTCAAGGGCAGAGCTTCGTTGGATGCTGTCCACAACATGGGGTCCATCATTACTGTGATATACCACAAGTAGAGAGCTCTAATGTAGGATCTGCCTGCCCTGAAGGCAATTGGCATAACAGTTTTATTTTACCCCTCACCTCCAGAGTCAGCTCTCATTCAGTCCTCTAGCACAGCTTTACAGTCTCAGACATGGTAAAGGTTGATGAAGTAGCAGGGAAAATAGCTCAGTTCAGAGCTCCTATGAAATGATGTGAGCCTTGCCCAGAGGGACCTGCCTGCCTTCAAGGCAGAACATCAGAAGGTAGATAAGCATTCTGGCTTGGCTGTAATGAGCTGAGTCACAAAGGCTGATTGACATCAGCATACTACCAGAGATTTTCCACTCTGGGCAGCTTTCTGTACATCCTCAAATGAGGGCTAATGAAAGCCACTGCTCTGAGTGAAGTTGTTGTTGGAGGTGGATTATGTGTCTGGAAACAGTGGACCAGTAGGAAGGATTTCATTATGGTACTGGGTGGCTGCCTCCTAGAAGTCTGTTTTTGTAGTGTAAACTGTTATGTTAGGAAAGGAGCCAGCAAAGTTGCAATTTGGCCCAGAGATAGAATTGTCTAGTGGAGGTGATGAAAGTGCTTGTCAGTCTCTGTGTGTCTGAATGCAATTGTTTTCAGACATCTTGCCTTCCCATAGCCCCCAGAGCAACTACTCAAAACTGGCTGACAGTTTGTTAGGAACTGGGGGAAGGGAGAAGTTGAGCAAGGGAGAGTTTCTCAGCCACCATACTGAGTCACATAACTTCATACAGGCAAAGAGAAATAAATAGAAGCTGTTTTATTCTAGGAAACCTACCAAAGGATCAGTATGAGACTATTTAACTGATCACATGCCATGTAGCATTTAAAGATAACCAACAGGCTAGATTCTAGAAGGTCCTGAACAATGCAAAATGGCATTTAGGGGAAAATATATCCATATCCTTTTAGATTGTTTATACAAAATATACACATAAACATATCATTGATGCTTTGTATCTTCCTTTCTTCTTTTTAAGTTTGCCAAATTAAGGGACAAACCAAATGATCAACAACTTAGGATTCTTTTATTTTTAAATGAAAGTAAAATAATTTCTGATGTAACATTTTCTAGGGATAGCCTCATCCCCCAAGTAAAGACATACACAAAACAAAATGAACTTGAGAAAACTGATAATTCTAAGTGACATTAATACAGTGTTTTGCATACATCGTCTTTTTAAGCCCCACAAACATTCTGTGAGGTAAGAACTATAATTGGTATTATTGAAATTTTACAAATGGTAAATCGAGGTTCATAAAACCAAAGGGTTGTTTTGAATAGGTCATTGTATGGGAGGTCATAAGAAGTGGGTTGGAATGTTATCTCTGCTATAGATCACTGAAGTGCCATGGGACACTCTTTCTTTTATGTAAAATGAGGGGGTCAGATTAAAAGTTACTTCTTTCCAAAAATTTTTTCATGCAGCTCAATCAGATATTTTTAACAGCATTCATCCTAAATATATATACATTTACTTACTTGTTAATTGGGTCCATATGCCAAGAGCTATTTCAATTTATACAAAAAACAATTTATACAACTATCACAATTTAGACAAAAAAGACTTTTTTCAAAGGAGATAAAGAAAAATATAATATTTGGACCTAAAGTCAATAGGAAGCCAGTGGAGTTTATTGAATAGTGACACGGTTAGTCTTATACTTGAAAATCACTTAACAGTTTCAAGGAGAATGAATTGGAGAATGCAGAAACTCGAGAAAAGTGTGGCCAAATAGGAGGTTATTTCAATAGTGCCAATGAGATGAAGAGGGCTTGAACTTAGGTGTTGATTGTGTGAGTGAAAAGAAGTGGGGAAAGGTAATACATGAAGGCAGAATTGACAAGATTTGGTAACTCTCTAAATATGCAGTGTGGAGGAAAATGACAAGTTAAAGATGAACCTAGGGGTGATGGGACCCTGGGTGAGTGCCTGGAAGGATAATGGTACCCTTTGCTACCTAAACTCATGCCCAGGGCTAATGTCAGTCATTCTGTCCTCCTTATTGCTCCATTGCCACCCATTCAAGACATGTAAACTAGGTACTCTTAGAAAAAATGTTCATTAGGCTGATTCAGTGGTCATATTCAACATTTTTACTCCCCTTTCAGTAGAGGACATCACCATTTTCTTTAAACATAAATTTATAATTAATTCAAATAAACAAGTTTTATCGCAAATGTAGAAAAAAGGCATCCACAATCACGGAATACATTAGATACTGAAATGTTTAAATAATCTTTGCCTTGTGTACACACAAATTTAAATGTCTTTCAATGTATGGTAAAAGACACTCTGAGTAACCTGTCAACAGGAATTCACTTTCTTTGACACTTATTTCTTTCTACTTTTGCTCCATTACTCATTTCAAAATGCATTTTGTGACAGGATAACTATTTTTGTGGATCACTGCCCACACACACAAGACCACCACACATATCCACAGGCACTTGAGTTAGGGAAAGAAAAAGAACAAAACCAGGTCTTGATTGGCACAGGGATGGTCCAAGGCTCAAGCTGTGTCTCCAGTGATACAGCTTCCTAGTTGCCTGGGGCTGAGTTGACATGACTTCCTAGTCATGTGAGGTTCTCAAAAGGTCCCACATTTGTTTGGACACCTCTCACTTGGCTGATATCTGAAGACAAAAAGGGAACCATTTTATGCACTGATCACTATATATGTTTTCATAAGGAGATGAGGGCAGCCATGTCTATAAAAGCTCATTTTTGCTGTATCCTTTGCTATGTTAAGGTTAAGAAAACCTACTTTTATTAACTGTTCAATGATCTGTCGGTTCCTCATTTTATGCTAACGTCAAATCTTCAACTAACAGATTTCTGGAATCAGACTCGCCCTAAACATATTTCAAACCTAAACAACAGACTTTCAAGGGAACTTCCAGATACTAGCTGATGTTCGCTGTACAAGTTGGGAGGTTCCCATTAATCTTATTTTCTATCTCTATTGAGACTATCGGGTAGTTTTAGTTACAACAAACTTAAAAAGGCAGTCCTCTAGAGTAAACAGTGTTGTCTCCACTTTTCCTGGATATCCTTGTTTCTCTTTCTACCTCTCTTGGCCACATTTCCACTCTAAATATGACCCAACAATAACACACACACACACACACACACACACACATACATATGCTTCTATTTACACCTCTATTTTTTTGGTGAAGCATCTTCTTCTTCTTTGGCCCTCTGTTTAAACTTCTCTAAAAATATGAAATTTTTTCAGACTTCTATATTGATAAGGAGTTCAATCCGGAATGGAGGACCAAATGTCCCACCTTAGTGAGCAGAGGAGTAGGCCCTAAATGGAAGTATGAAAATTGATCATGATAGTAAAGTTTCCTACTCCTCTCACCCTCATACATGCACACTTAAAAAGAATGCTAAACTCTTTCTATAGTTAATGTGGGGAAAATAAAAGAGCATAAGGGTATTAAGAACCTTCTCAGGCCACGGAAAAACAACATGGCATATCACAAGCTCATCCTAAATCTGAATCTTAATTTTTATCTTGCCTGGAGGCTGACACAAAATAGGCTCGAAGGTATATTCATTTTGCCTTGGGCCTCCCAGAAGAATGTTAGACTACATTAACTCAATAGACAATTTAAAATAATTAATTTAACAGAGAATGGTATATGAGTGTATCAGTTCTATATCTCAATTGAGAGAACTTGATTTTTGCAACATAAAGGAACAACTTGTACTCAGTTTAGTTATTGTTAGTATAGCATCCACTTCTCCCCATTCCCATTCTACCTCAGTTTTGAATTATATTGTAAATGTGAGTCTACATATATATATATGGGGGTATGTATTAACATACACATAACTAGCATGTGCATCTATGTATATATCAATGTATATTATATATAATGTATGTGTCTATATCTATATCTCTATATGTCAGAAGTCTCCATCAATATGTTTCATCAATAATGAGAGGATATTGGTCCAAAGAAAATGCATTTAATTAAATATCAATGCAATATTCATGACAAAAAAGAATTCTCACACAAGCTTATGGTATATATTATCTCAAAGGTTGCCATGTGACTAGTTAAGATGGAAACATATTAATAAGGAGTGATCACATGTGATCAGTGAAAAGGAAGGATGGGGCATATGTGGATGGAACATATATGACCCTAGAACCGGAGCACACATATGTACTTTTGGAATAGTAATTAACTTCAACACTGCAACAAGGTCCTCTGGTAATCTGGTGATGTTATTTTATGAGCAAATTTTTCTTTGCTGAGAAGAGGTCTATGGTAGTCTGGTAATGTTAATATGTGTAGTGCTTTCTTCATTCCTCCACTTTTCTCATGGTCATAGTACTGAAAAATTTCTCTGTTGAGTTTTTCTCCACTGCTCTCTTTTTTGCATAACATAGCTGCCATGGGTCCATCTATCTGCTCCAGTTGCTCTCTGCTACCATCTGCTGGTCCCTGTTGTAATGTCTTTCCTTTGAGAAGCTGTCTCTGGAGGTTTTTTTTTTAATTTTACAGCCCCAGCACTATCATTAGCTCTTTTGTAATATAAATTTCATCCAATTTCACCTCACCAGCTAGCTCAAAGAGATGTCAGAGATTTCTCATTCTTTCTCTGAATTACTCCTTTTCAGATCTTTTCTTTGACTATATTTTATTCTTACGTGAGTTATGATCAGAAAATTGTTTTTAATTACTACCATATTTCCAGTCATTTGAATATTTGAATTTATCCCTCAAATTTAATTTAACAAAACTTCAAAGGCACTGACTGTTTTGGTGACGAAGTGATTATTTTTTTTTTCAATTTCATCCATGCCCGTAGTTACCATGCAAACCCACTATGAAGAAACACTATGAAGAAATACCTGGTGGATCTAATGAGAAGATAAAGAGAGGAAAATGAGGAAATAAATATCTATTGTGTGCCTAATATATACTGGGCCCTGTGCTAAGCATTCTACAACTTTTTGTCTCATTTCATCCTCACAACTCTGAGAAGCAGATGTTCCTGTGACTCTTATTTTACAGTTGAGGACAATGAAGCAGACAGAGGTTAAGTGATTTGCTCAGGGTCACACAGGCTGGATTTAAATTCTGATCTTTCTGACTCCATGGTCATCACTCTAGGCACTTGGTCACCTAGTTGCCTTATATGGTGGAGGTGATTTGCCATCCCTAACTTTTTTTTTTGCATTTCTATTAGCAATGAAGTTATTCTTCCTATGTAAGGATAACATAGGACAATACTCCTGAGTATATTTTTTGATAAATTATATGAAAATAGAAATTGTTGTTGTTTTTGTTAGACTTCATTCTCTTAGATTTCTCTAAAATTTGACTTTCCTCTTTGGAACTCTGGGTATGATTTTTAGGTGACATTTTTTTTTATTTGTTGTTCGTTTTGTTCTGTTTACCTCAAGCTGATTTTTCTTCTTCTGTTCCTTACTTGTGGACCTCTATTCTCTCTCCCTTAGACAGTTCATCTACCCTTACACCCCCAAATATCCAACTATTTCCTAACCAGGCTGGGTTAAATAGGATTAACTGTGAACCAGCAGTTTAAGTCAAGCAGAAGAATAAAAGGCCAGACTTGGACTTAGATGACTTGTATTTGAATTCTGATTTTTCTATTGACTGGGTGTGTGACAAGTCACATAATCTTTCATCTATTAACTAAAGATGATAGCACTCACACTAATTGCCACATAGGACTGAATTCAATTGTTTCTTAGGTCCTCCCCAGTTCTAACATCATCTGATTCATGATAGGGAACTATTTTATATGCCACATATTACTTTGTATTACATTTATAGGATAATGGACCTAAAATTGGAAAGAATTTTATTATCCCAACCCCTAATTTTATGGATGAGAAACTGAAGTTCCATGGATAGGAAGTAATTCATACAATATTATAACAGATCTCCTAAGTATTGGTGTCACAACTTGAACCCGAGTATGGTAACTTTAAATTCACTTTCTCTATAGTTAAACCCACTGAATGTCATCCTGTGAAATTAATCCCACTAATTTTGATTTTATATTAACTTTCTTGTGAATAAAACATGGAATTTATTTACACCAGGCTTCTAAATAGTTAATACTAGGAATAAATTTACTTCCACAGGTAAAAAGAAAAACTCAAATTAATCAAATTATTAAAAGTAGTATAAAGAAAATTTTTACCAAGACCTACAGTTAGGTTGCTTTTGTAGTAAAGAATTTTGGTAAGTCAAGTATAATATTAGAAGCCATGATAACATTTGCTTTAGTTAAGAATAATATCAGAAGTGAACATAAGCTTTCCTCTGGATAAAACTTCAATGGGCAATTCATTTTAGATATTACTATTGACAATATTTTCCTTAAGACGGATATCCCATTCTCGGAATTCTTTATAACTAACAGAATTCTCTATACCTACTTACCATTGTCAAGTGAAAATATCCCACTTCGACTGAATCACACAGTTAATTAAATATGCAAAACAGGAATAAACAAATCTTAGACACTTTTATTGAATCATCCAATCAATACAGAGCAGAAACTAGGTAAAAAGAAATCTAATCAGTTTGGAAGCTGAGAATGGCTTTAATAAATTAGATCAGATGGCATAGGGAGTTGCACTGAGGACACAATAGATAGAGAGTGGAACTGGATTCAGGAAGACCTGAGTTCAAACCTAGCCCAACACACTTACTAGTAGTAGAAACTTGATCAATTCACTTAATCTCTGTTTAAGTTTCCTCAACTGTAAAATAGAGGTGATAACAGTACTTGCCTCCCAGCATTATTGTAAGGATCCAATGAAACAAATATGTAAAATGCTTGCCACAGTGAGAAGTACAGTAGGTATTTAATAAATGTTGAGTTTTTTCGTTTTTAAAAATATTGAACACACAACTGGGCCAATGAATATCGAGAAGGTGATTCTAGCAACTGTTTCAAGAATTATGTTTTTGGAGTGTTGTGCCTCACAATCTTTTTTGCTCTTCAAAGATATTGTATATATCTTTTGGTTCAGAAAACCTCCCACTACTACTATGCCAAGAGGAAAAGAATATTTTTTGATATAGAAAAAGAAATCTGGAAACAAAACAGTTTCCAACTATTTGTGAAACTAATCTTCTTACATTTTAAATTTTATTGATTTGTTATTAGTTTTCAAAATTTGCTACTGTAAGATTTTGTGATCTAAATTTTCCCTATGCCTCCTTTCCCCCTTTCTAGGATGACATATAATCTGATATTGGCTATACATATGCAACTAGATTAAATATATTTCCAAATTAGTAATGTTGTAAAGAAGAATTAGAAACAAAAGGAAAAACCATGCAATAGGAAATAAAAGAAAGAAAAAAGAAAATAATATTCTTCAATCTGTATTCAGACTCCATAGTTCTTTCTCTGGATGTGGATAGCATTTTCAATAATGAGTCTTTTAGAATTACCTTAGATCCTTGTATTGCTGAGAAAAGTCTGTCAGAGCTGGTTATTGTACAATATTGCTTTTCCTGTGTTCAATATACTATCAGTTCTTCTCACCTCACTTAGCATTAGTTCATAGAAATCTTCCCAGGTTTTTCTGAAGTCCACCTGCCCGACATTTCTTGTGGAACAACAGAATTCCTTTGCAATCATATACCAAAACTTCTTCAGGCATTCCCCAATTAACGGGAATCCACTCAATTTCTAATGCTTGGCCACCACAAAAAGAACTGCTAGAAATATTTTTATTCATGTGAGTCTTTTTTTTGTTTGTTTGTTTTTATGATATCTTTGGAATACAGACATAGAAGTGGTATTGCTCCATCAAGCAGTATGCACAGTTTTAAAGACCTTTTGGCACAGTTCTAATTTTTTTTGGAATTGAATCTATTTGAATACATTTTTGGAGAACTTTGCAGCACATGAAAGCAATGGAGTATTTATAGTCTTCATCAACAAAAAGGAAGATTTTTATTTAAAAAAGACCTTAAGAAACCTCATTTCTTTCTTTTAACTGATTCAGAGGGAAAAAAGTAGAAGTTGGAGAACTAAATATACAACTACAATGATTTTGTAAATGAAAGTGACTGTGAAAGGCAGGTTGACAGATGTGTTTACACAGACAACAGTTAAAGAAGGGTATTGTATTTCTCTCAGTCACACAGCTAGAGCTGAGACCAGGTTTGAACTCAGGTCTTTCTATGGGGTTTTCTTACAGAAGAAACTAGAGGATTTTGTAATTCTAAAATGGTACTAATAGTACTTGGACAATGTATCTTTCAGGACTATTGTTCAGAAAGTAAAGAAGGAAGTATGAATCTTATGGTTATTGTCTGGATCTAAATCTAGACACTCCACTATCTTACCTACCTGCCCCAATTACCTTTCTGAAAGATGCTAAGAAAGTCATGGCATCATAGATCTTACACCTTGAAAGTCAAGAAATCTCCCTATCTAGCTATGAACCCTCATGTAGATGAAGTATAATAGATAAATGTGTTGTTAAATTATTTTGGTTTACCTGGGGACTTTCTTTTATCATAATTCTTTGTACTCTAATAGACCCTCTGAAGTGCTTAGAGATTGGTCCGAGACCATGAAGACACCAAGGTCATCCACTGCATTCTTGGCTTTGGCCAGTTGTCCTGACTGTTGTTTTGTGCTGAACTTCAATGCCTCTGGAAGAGAGCATGAGGCTAATGACTGTGCAACTCTGCCTCACTTAATTCCAATTCACTTACAATTCAAGACATCACATAGTGATGTCGTTGGTTCCCTTTGAACAAGGAAGAAGAACAGTAGGACTGTGGCCCACCATTCACACTATCAGGTATGGTTTCTGGATCAGTCAATTTTGTGGAAATGATTTTTTTTTCTAAGTTGAAAGGGAGTGTTCTATCAAGGCAATGTGGGAATGCACTGTGGTGTAAAAAAGGAAATTCGCCAACACAACTTAAAAGTAGATCTAGAAAGGAAGAAAATAAATTAGAAACAAATATTAGGAAACCATCTTTTTTATATATCTAAAAGTTATTTGTTCCATGAAAAAGACACTTATTTGCATTTAAAACAATGCCATGGTCAAGGCTGAAAATACAAGATGATGCTATGCTTCATTTTTTAACTGCAAATTAACTTCAGAGAAAATCCTCTGGAGCTGGGATTTTTTGTACCTAATTATGTCTCCAAATGATTCAAAGATATTAGTGTAAAATACTGCCACCTAGTAGTTTAGAGATGAATTAGCCTAAGATCTAATTAAATTATAAATTTTTAAAGAAATCAAAAATGACAATCTAGGAGAAGAAAGAAAAAAATAGCAGCTATTTAAGGAATTTATCTTCAGCAAAATCAGAGTCTGAAAAAAGAGGGCACATTGAATTTTTTTTAACCATTTAATCATTCCTGGACTGGCTTTATTTCTAATAAAGTCATTTTCCCTTATACTTTCTTTTCTGTCACTGGTTTAGAACTGGAAGAAAATTTAGAGATCTCCTAGTCCAACTCCACTTTATATATTAGAAAACTGAGACCTATCTCTCTTAGAAATAGAGAGCCTAAGTTAAGGTTACTATTTCTTAAACTAATATTGTTTCAGATTTCTATCCCAAACACATTCTACTTAGCTAAGAACTACTAAAAAAATTCTGTTGACCCAGCAATACCACTTCTAGGTCTATATCCCAAAGAGATCACAAAAACAGGAAAAGGACCCATATGCACAAAAAGTACTTATCTATGAAATCATAATCAGGGTTTCCAAGTCTGAAAAAAAAAATAAAGATAGTAAAATCTAGATGCACTTGTCATTTTCACATCAGTTGACTGCCAGTTTTTGTCTTCAATGATATTTATATCATCTTGACTCCTTTTTACACATCTTTGATAGGGAAGGCAAATGATATTTCTTAATAAAAGCTTTATATTCAATTCATATCAGTTAATTTAAACAATTCAAGCAGTGTATAATTTAAACTGCTGCATAGTAACATTCTTTTGAAATGTTTCCCTCAAGTTTAGAAGGACTGAATTCCACATTCATCACCAATGTACCAATCTGGCTTAGCCCTGAAACATGTCAGGTATTGTTTTGAATCAAGGAGAATTATTCAATGCCTTCTAGAAGGGATTCAACAAACTGAATTGAAGAACTTAAAAGAGGCCATTATGACACGCATAAATATTTATCTGACCCTCTCTTTTTTTGGTTGTTTTCATAGGATGGGTTCTGTTGCTCAGAGGGACATCAGTATTCAAGTTATAAAGTACCTGTTTTTGTGCCACCTGAAATCTAATGAAAGACATGAAGCAGAAATATTTGTTATCCTACATCTTAAACTGAGAATACATAGAACTACAGAAAAGTAAATTTTCTTTTGCCAATCTTATGCCTTTTCTCTTTTCTTGATCTCACAAGAAAGAAAGGAAGGAAAGAAGGAAGGAAGGAAGAAAAGAAGGAAGGAAGGGAGAGAGGGAGGGAGGCATGTAGGAAGGAAGGAAGACAAAGAAAGAAAAAGAAAAAAGAAGGGATAAAAGAAGGAAGGGAGAGGAAGGGAATAGAAGGAAGAAGAAAAGAAAAGAAAGTAAATAAGAGAAGGAAAAGAAAATAATCTACCATCATTCAACTTAATTCAATTCAACAAATATTCATTATATTCTTATTTTGTACTAAGTCCTTTTGGGGTAATAGGGAAAGAAAGACAACTTGAAAAATTCTACCTTCCTCAAGGTCATTATAGCCTACTTAAGAGATTCATCATGTATGCAAATAATTAATTATAAATCAATTTGAGAGGGAAGACAGAGCACTAAAAACTAGGGGTATCATTAAAGACTTTGTATAAGAAAAGGCATAGAAGTTGATCTTTGAAGAAATTTATGAATTATAAAAGGTGAAGAAAGGAGAAAAGGGAGTATATTCTAAAAATTCAAGAATTATGTTTGAGAATTCTGTGGAAATGCACTGAGATGAGAGATGAAATGTCAAGATCAAGGAATAGGTACATAAGCATATCTTTGTAAGTCGTTTATATATTTTTGTTCTCTTTACAACGTATAATAGCAAAAATATAAAGATTCTCAAACTATTTCACAGCAATTGACCTCATTGGCAACAAAATTTAATAAAACTAATTATCATTTCTGTACCACCTACAATATACCAGTCACTCTAAAAACACTTTGAAAATCCTATATCATTTGTTCTTCATAATAAACTTCAGATATTATTATTTTTTCCCATTTTATGGTTGAGGAAATCGAGGACAGCAGTTAAGTGATTTTTCCAAGGTCACACAGATAGTCAGTGTCTGAGAACAGGTTTGGATTCTGTCCATCTCTACTCCTGTCTCAACATTCTAAACACTGTACAGCCTAAGTGCTTCTTGTGCTTTAGCCCTAAAACATGTGCACAATGAAACATTTTCAATAATTATGTGTATTAGTATATTAAGTTTTAAATTATTCATGTTAACATTATGGAGAAATTTAGGGAGAGTGGAGGCTGAGGTTTTCTGCCAAATCTTACGACCCATTTTTTTCCACCATAAAACCTTTGTCTATAGTTGCTCATAAGCAATAAAAATTAGTTTCACCTTCTGGAACCGACTGAGTTTGAAACACTACATTTTCATGATAAATTATGAAATGTTCTGCTTTATTTTTTTTTATTTAAATCACTTGGCACTTAATTCCTTAAATAACTTGTGAGTCAAGGCACAAGTACATTGATATCTAGAATTTTGGACTCACAGACAAACTTGATTCTCAATCCTCCCTCACAGAGTTACAAGGTATATAACACTGGCTAAGTTACCTTACTTCTTTCTGCCTCAGCTTACCCTTATTTATAAAGTAGTGATAATCACCACATAGCTTATCTCTTAAGATTGTTATGAAAAATCAAATGTGTGTGTGGTTTTAATAACTTTCAAGCACATATGAATGTCAATAACTATCATTTGTGATTTTGGATAATTTTAGTTTTGCAGCAATATGATGATGAGTGATTGATTATAATGGATGAAAAGTCTTTCTGAATTTTTTTTTTCTTTCCATTGGAGACATTTGAAAGGAATAAAAAACAAATGAGAACTGCTGCAAACTCTGGCTAACTTCAAGATACACTATTTTCTATTTTATATCAAAGAATGTAAACCATGATTGTGAGTAGTCATGGTTTGATAGTGACCTGAAAATTAGTATTAGAGCCATAATTTAAAAATGGTATCCTTCCCATTTTCCACTAAAATGGTCCTCGTCACATATGGATTATAAATCCAACATATTCTTAACTTTTCTCCTATGAGTAATGTCAGCACTACTGCTAGCACTTAGTAGATGTTTAATAAATGTTTATTGACTTAAGTTGCTATGAGTGTCTGGGCTTTGGGTTTTTTTTATTTGTCCTTGAATGGTTAGTGCCTATCACAGTACCTTGTCCATAGCAGGCCCTTGAGAAACGCTTGCTGAATTCACAGATAGAGATCACAGTGCAGTATTATGTAGTGTAGAGAGAGCTGACCTCACAGCCAAGAAGTCCTGGGCTTAAGTCCCTCATTTAACATACATTCTGTATGCGACCCTGTTCAAGTTTCTTAATCACTGAATGCTGTATAAAATTATAAATTTCAGAGAAAGTACCAGCCTGCATTGATAGAACGAATTTATTCATCCAGGATTTCTTTACACTAATGAAATCACACATCCCTCCCTATCCTTATAACAAATGAAAAAGAGAGTTAGATTAAAGAAAATCCCACAGTAAATCAGTACTGTCTCTCAAATATATGAGTTGCTTTATGGTCAGAAAGATAAAGGAGTAGGTATCTCCTACAGGCTCCGAGGCTAGAGCTTGAGAATAACTGGCATTTATGTAGTTCTTTGCATTTTCTAAGGCCATTTACATAATCTCTCTTGACCTTCACAATCAACCAGGAGGTACACACTGCAGAGAGTATTATAAGCGTTTTTCACTTGAGAAAACTGCAGCTTAGAGAGGTGGAAAGGCTTATCCATGGCCACATACTTAGGAAGAGTCAAAGGAGAGACTTGAAACAGAGATTTCATAGCTCCAAATATATCCACATGCAATACAACACTGAAAATTATGCATGAATAGTGAATACAAGGGTTCATTAAAGTCTGAATTACTCTCAAATTTTTTGCAGATTAGAAATCAGCCATTAATTGGGTTTTATAACGGAATTAGCTTTAGCCAATATTAACAATACTGCCCACTGAAGGAGATACTGTACATCAAAGGAGATGTTGCTCACTAGTGTTTTGAGTCTTCTGGGAAGCAAACACACCCTGTAGCTATAATGAGAATTATAGCTTTTGTTATCAGATAGTGGAGCAGATCCAATGCTGGATGGAGAATTAGTAAATAAACAAAATGAAACAAACAAAAAACTTAGTTTGAATCCTATGAATCTCTTAATCACTCTGGACCTCTGTTACTTTATATCTAATAAAGTAGTTGGTTGGTTGGTAGGAGAAAAGACTTGATGATATATCAGGTTCCCTCCAGTTCTATTTCTGCAATCCTAGGAAATGTTGGCTCTTAAATCTTACAGAGGTAGGTTAGTGGTAGTTGCTCCCAGAATCATGGTGCAGTAGTGAATCATGACACATTTGTTGGGACAGCTTGTAGTTGTAAACTCAAGTGCTCTTTCATGAATTTACATGCTTCTGACTAAAAGTCAATGGTTGTTTAGGAATCTTCCATAGGATGGCCAGAATAGAACTGATAAGAAGAAAATATTTCAGCATAACAAAGAAGATTGGAAAGATCCAGGAAATGATAGGGGAAGCTAACTATGGAACCCTGGAGGAAAAAAAAATTATCCATAGGAATCAATCTCACCCTGTGGCGGTGTCTGTACCAATATTAGGTATTGGAATTGGTTACCAGGGGAGTCTGCTGAATCTTCATTCCCTAGAGATGTTTAAGAGTAGGATAGCATACCATTTATCTTGAATGGATTAGATACTCCTTTGCCTGGAGGAAAGGAACTGTAACAAATCCCTTCAAATTCAGTGGTTATTGTCTATAATGTTTGTAAGTGATTAAAGGACAAAGTACAGAGCAAGAAAATAAAGCTGAGGCCAGAAATCACTGTGGAGTCATCAAGTATTCCTCAATGAGGTGAGAATTTAAATCAGTACAACTGAGTTTATGTTATGTGTCCTAAAGAATCATAGATAAGTTTTTGGTTGTAATAACAATATTAAATGGTTAATTGAGCAATTTAAAGTTTATAAAGCCCTTCACATATTACCTCATTTCATATGAATTCAGACCCATGGGAGAAACCATGAGAATGAAGAAACACACAAGAGACAGACAGAGAGAGAGAGAGAGAAACAGCAAGCACAAATAATATTGTTTTATCTACATTCAGACTCCACAGTTCTTTTTTCTGCATGTGAATAGCATTTCCCATCATGAGTTTTGGAGTTGCCTTAGATTGTTGCATTGCTAAGAAGAGATAAGCCTGTCAAAATGAGGCATGTAACAATGTGTCTGTTACTGTGTACAATGTTCTCCTTGTTCTGGTCACCTCACTCAGCATCAATTCCTATAAATTTTTCCAGGTTTTTCTGAAATCTGATGCTTCATCATTTCTTATAGCACAATAGTATTCCATTGCATTCATATAACAACTTGTTCAGCCATTCTCCAACTGATGAATATCCCCTCTGTTTCCAATTCTTTGCCACCACAAAAAGAGTTGATATAAAAATTTTTATACTTGTGGGTCCTTTTCCCATTTATATGATCTCTTTGGGATACAGCCCTAAAAGTGATATTTCTGGGTCAAAGGGTATACACATTTTTATAGTCCAGGTCTTTTTCATTTCTAGTCCAGCTTTTTTTTTCCCCAGTAAATCATATAATCTAAGCCCTTATTTTATAGATGACAAAGGACCCATGCTACACTGAGGACATTTTAGAAATGGCAAAGAACCCATTCTACATCTAAGCTGACTCTCAGAGTAGATGTATTTCTTCAACAGAATTAGAGAATGCTAATTCTGGAAAGGGAAGCCAGGTTGCACAGTGGATAGAATGCTGGTTCTGGAGTTGAGAAGACCATCTTCCTTAGTTCAAATGTGGCTTCAGACATTTACTAGAGGTGTGATTCTGGACAAGTCACTTGACCCCTCTCGCCTCAGTTCCTCATCTGTAAAATGTGATGGTCTAAGAAGGAAATGACAAACCAATGGAGGGCCTTTGCCAAGGAAACCCCAAATGTGGCCACAAAGAGTCAGGTAACAAAAAGCAGTGGAGGGAGGCAGAGTCAAAAAGGCAAAAAAGTCAGGGACTCACCTGAGCTCCCCCACAAACCTTCCCAAATACTTTCAAAAATGACTCTAAACAAATACTAGAACAGCAGAACCCACAAAAAGATGGAATGAAACAAATTTCCATCCCAAGACAATTTGAAAAGTCAACAGGGAAGGTCTGTTGTACTATAGTGAGGTGGTGCACAGGCTGCACCAGTACAGTCCTGGGCATAATAAACCAAGAGCAGGCCTTGGAAGCCATTGAATCAGAAGCTACAGTGGCAGTAGCTGCTTCTGGAGCTCTTAGTTCACAGGCAGTAAGGGGTCAACTAAGTGGTCAGAATGGTATTAGAGGGGTCTCTTTGCTACCACTGAGGTAGGGCTCTGTTCTCTTGCTTTGCCCATTTTTAGATCTGGGTCACTGTTCTGATTGGCAGTCCCAGGGTGGGGAGGACCTCTAGCATAGCCATTTGAGACCACAGTGGAAGGGGGACCCTCCTCACAGTGCAAGGGAGAAAAGAGTGCTCTTGGTTACTCATAGACCTGCACAGAACCATAGAAGAGTAAGGACCTCTCCTAAGATCATATCACTTTGGAAGAACTGAAAACTTACAGGTCTCTAGAATTATATCTGAAAACAATTTCACCAAGTCCCATAAAGGTGGGAAAGTGTACACTCCACCCTGGAAGAAGAACCCTACTTTAACAAAGTGTTAAAAACCAAGTCATAGTCTTTGAAAGTAAGGAAAGAGTAGAAATCCTAATATATGTAAAATGATTTTCAGAACCTTATTATACAACAGAAATGGAAACTTAACAGATTTATTTTTATTGGTGGTGATGGTGGTGGTGTAGTTATTACTGGTGTTTTTAATTCGGAATTTTATGATTTCTTGGTGAGGAAACTCCCTTCACCTAAAGAGAAGTACCTGCTTAGCTACTTCGGTCTTAAAGAGTTGCCTGGGGGCATTTTGCACTAGGGTAACAGCCTGTATCAGATTCAGGACTTGTAAACTGCTCATCCTGATTTTGAAGCTCTGTCTCTCTATCTGTTATGGCACCACACCTCCTGTCTTCTTAATAACAATTAGTGATTATTTTCATTAAAGAGACAGTATCCCCTAGTGTATAAAGAGTTGATCCCAAAGCCAAAATTACCTCTCTTCAAGTTCTGCCTCTGTCACGTACCTACTAAGTGATCCTGGGCAAGTCACTTAACTTTTCACTTCTCTGACCAAATTAATATTGTAATTTGCATCAAAGATCCCAGCCTTCATTATGAAGGGTTTACTGTACCAGTTATATTACAGGTACAGTTGAGATGTTATTATTTTTGTGACAATTTTCTCCTGTTCTAACCCAGTATTTTCCCTGAAAACATCTGAATTTAGCTTGATTTTAATTCTTCTCTACAGGAAAACTTAATTTTTTTCTGCCTGCCACTGAAAGTAAAAAGATTTTAAATTGAAAATACATTTACCACAGGGTATTAAGGAATATATGCATATGCATTATTTATTCTACATACACATATATATATATATATATTTATATGTATACCTATACACATATACACATACATATACATACATATATACATATATACGTACTAGGTGAAAAGGTGTGCATGGTTTTATAACCCTTTGGGCAGAGTTCCAAACCATTCTACAAGTGCATGAATCAGGTCATGACTCTACCAACAGTGCTTTAATGTATCATTTCTAACACATGCCTTCTACCATTTTCCTTTCCTATTCTATTAGTCAATTAATAGGTATGGGGGATGGACTTCATAATTGTTTTAATTTGCATTGCTCTATTAATAATGAGTCAAAACATTTTTTATATGGGTATAAATAGCTTTAATTACTTAATCTGAAAACTGTTCATACCTTTTGATCATTAATCAGCCAGAGGATGGTTGATTCATGTAAATTTGACTCAATTCCCTATATATGTCAGAAATATTGACTTTATCAGAGAAAGTTGCTTCACTTTTTTACACAATGACCATTGCTAACTACCTTTCACTCCATCCTATCCTCTCCTCAGTTTACTCTATTCTGTCTCTCCTTTTACCTTGTCCCTCCTCAAAAGTGTTTGGCTTCTGACTAACTCCTCCTATCTCTCCTCCTTTCTATCATCCCCGCCATTCTCTTATTCCATTCCACTCCTACTTTCCTATAGGGTAAAAGAGCTTTCTTTACACAATTGAATATGTGTTATACCCAATTTGAGCCAATTCTGATAAGAGCAAGGTTCACTCACTCACCCTCACATCACCCCCCCTTCCCCTCCTCTATAAAAGCTTTATCTTTCCTCTTTTATAACAGAAGATTTACCATATTCTCTACCTTTCTCTTTCCTCCAGTACATTCCTTTCTCACATCTTAATTTTACATTTTTAGCTATAATCCCTTCATATTCAACTCACACCTTCATACTGTGTCTATATATACTCCTTCCATGTGCCCCAGTATTGGCTGGTTATTTTCTTTCTTTAAGAGAATCCAAATTACATCAGTCAAGTTTCACAGTGTCCAACTGTGACTGATCAGGCCAATATGAGCTCTGAATGCTCTAATACAGATTGAGCACAGATAATCTGTGTGAACTTTTGGGATGGAATCTCCAAATTTGTACATCCTGCATTTCCTTTGTGCTGTCTCAATTGTGTTTTGCTCAAAGAGCTCAGCACCCTTTCTGATGTGTGCAGTTCATGTTGACCTGTCCTGTGAAAGTGTCTCCTAATATTGACAAAGATTTTGAGTTACAAGTATCAAGAATGAAAATAATTTGACCATATTAAGTGCCTTATGGTTGTCACTTCTTGTTTATTTCTTTATGGTTCTCTTGAGTTTTATATTTGAAAATTGAATTTTCTATTCAGCTCTGATCATTTTATGAAGAATGCTTTAATGTTTTTTTTTTTTCTGCTGAAGGATTATACTCAGTTTTTCTGGGTAGGTGATTCTTGGTTGTAATCCAGTCTCTTTGTCCTCTGGAAGCTCATATTCCAAACGCTCAAATATTTTAATACAGACACTGCTAAATTTTGTGTTATCCTGACAGGGGTTCCACAATACTTGAATTATTTCTTTCTGAATTTTTGAAATATTTTCTCCTTAATCTGAGAGCTCTGGAGTTTGACTATAATAATCCTGTGAGTTTTCAGCTGAGATGTCTCTCAGGAAGTGATTAGTAGATTTTTTTCAATTTCTGTATTACATTCTGGTTCTAGAGTGTCAGGACAGATTGCCTTGATAACTTCTTGAAAGATGATATCTAGGTTCTTTTTTCCATCATGAATTTCATGTATTCAAACACAGTTTAATTTATCTCTTCTGCATATATTTCAGAGGTCAGTTGTTTTTCCAGTGAGATATTTCACCGTCTTCTATTTTTTTCTCATTCTTTTGGATTTGTTTTATTTTTTCTTTATCATCAAGTCATTGACTTCCATTTGATCAATTCTACTTTTTAAGGAATTATTTTCCTTAGTGAGCTTTTTGAACCCCTTATCTATTTGACCAAATCTATTTTTAAATTTTTTCCCTTCAGTGAAGATTTGTGCCTCTTTTTCCATTTAGCCAATCCTGATTTCTTTTTTTAAATGCTGCCCAGCTTTTTAAAAATTTATTTATTTTCAATATTCTGCAATCATATCCATTAAGTTTACATTTCCCCCCCCTTCATACTCTTTACTCCCATCTCCCTGAGATGGTTTGCAGTCTTATATGGGTTCTGTACATAGATTGTTATTAATTACATTTTCACCTCAGTTGTGCTGCATAATTAAAATGAAGGAGAGAAATCATGAGAAAAAAACAAAACAAAACATAACACAAGACAAATTGTCTACTTCATTCTATGATCCAGTTCCATAGTTCTTTCTCTGGATGTGGAAGGCATTTTGCCTGAAGAGTCTACTGAGAATTTTTTAGGTCCTTCCATTGCTGGGAAGGGTTAAGTCTACCAGAAAAATGCCTTGAAAACTGTGGTTGTTAGTGTGTACAAACTTCTCCTGGTTCTACTCATTTCACTCAGCATCATATCAGAAAAGTTCTCCCAGGCCTCTCTGAAGTCTTCCTGTTCATCATTTTTTATAGCCCAATAATATTCCATTACATTTATATGCCACAACTTGTTTAGCCATTCTCTAATTTATGGGCATCCATCTGTTTTCCAAGAAATTTTTGTCAAACACCGAGTTCTTATCCCAGAAGCTGGGGTCCTTGGGTTTCTCAAACAGTAGATTGCCATATTCATTAGCTATTGTGTCTTGAGTATCAAATTTATTGAATTGGTCTATCCTTCTATATCTTAGTCAGTACCAAGTGGTTTTGATGTCTGCTGCTTTGTAATTCAATTTGAGATCTGATAGGGAGAGGCCACCTTCCCTAGCATTTCTTCTCATTAGTTTCCTTGACATTCTGACCCTTTCGTTCTTCCCGATGAACTTTGATACTATTTTTTCTAGCTCTAGATAATAATTATCTGGTTGTTTGACTGGTATGGCACTGAATAAGTACATTAATTTAGGTGGTATTGTTATTTTTATTATAATAACTCGGCCTATCTATGAGCAACTGATGTTTTTCCACTTACTTAGGTCTGACTTTATTTGTGCAAAAATTGCTTTGTAATTGAATTCAAGTAGTCCCTAGGTTTGTTTTGGCAGGTAGACTCCCATATATTTTGTAGTGTTTACTGTAGCTTTAAAAGGGATATCTCTTGCTATCCCTTGCTGTTAGAAATGCACATGATTTATCTGGGTTTATTTTTTAACCTGCAATTTTGCCAAAGTTGCTTATTATTTCAAGTAGATTTTTATTTGACTCTCTGGGATTCTGTAAGTATATCATCACATCATCTGTGAATAGTGATAAATTGGTTTCTTCTATGCCTATTCTAAGTCCTTCAATTTCTTTTTCTTCTCTTACTGCTAAAGCTAACACTTCTAGTACCATATTGAATGACAGTGTTGATAATGGATTCTTGTTTTGCTTGGTTTTACTGGAAATGAATCTAGCTTATTCCTATTACATATAATGTATGCTGGTGATTTTTGGTAGATACTCATTGTTTTATGGAATACTCCATTTAGCCTTATGCTCTCTAGTGTTTTCAAAAGGAATGGGGGTGGTATTTTGTCAGAAACATTTTTTACATCTATTGATCATAACATATTATCCCTATTGTTCTCCTAGTTTGTTTATTAGTTCAAGGGTTTTCTTCATTTCAATTTTATTATTATTTCCTTTGGTTTTCAGTGTTTATAATTTGGCATTTTCTTAGAAATATTCAATTTGGTTTTTTTTCTAACTTTTATCAGTTGCATGGACAATTCATTGATCTCCTCTTTCTCTATTTTATTTGAGTAGACATTCAATGATATAAAACTTTCTCTAATAACTGCTTTTGCAGTATCCCTTAAGTTTTGCTAGATTGTCTCATTATTGTCATGCTCTTGAATGAAGTTGCTGATTATTTCTATGATTTCTTGCTTAACTCACTCATTCTTAAAGATTATATTATTTTAGTTTCCAATTAATTTTTGGTCTAACTTTCCATGACCTTTTATTTCCTATAGTTTTATTGCCTTTTGTTCAGACTATCTCTGCTTTTTACACTGGATTGTGAGGCTTTTGTGCCATAAAACATGGTCAGTTTTTTTTTATATGTGCCATGTGCCCCTGCGAAATAAGTATATTCCTTTCTATTCCCATTCAATTTTCTCCAGAGGTTTATCATATCTACCATATCCAGAGTTTTATTTACCTCCTTAACTTCTTTCTTGTTTATTTTGAGGTTATATTTATTAATTTCTAAGAGAAAGAGTTTGAGGTCCCCCACTAGTATATTTTTGCTGTCTATTCCTTCCTGAAACTCCCTTAATTTCTCTTCTAAGCATTTGGATATTATACCACCTGGAGCACATATGTTTAGTAATGATATTGCTTCATTGTGCATGGTGTCTTTCAGCAGGATATAGCTTCCTTCCTTATCTCTTTTGATATATATTTTTTCTACTTTTGCTTTGTCTGAGATTAGGATTACCACCCCTGCCTTTTTTACATCAGTTGAAGCATAATATATTCTGTTCCAACCCTTTACTTTTACTCTGTGGATCCCTCTGTTTCCAATATGTTTCTTGTAAACAGTATATTGTTAGATTATGGTTTTTAATCCATTCTTCTTTCTGCCTCTGTTATATTTGGAGAGATCATCCCATTCACATTCACAGTTAAGATGATTCTCTATCTTTCTCTTTTCCTATTTCCCCCATTCATGTTTTTAGTTTTCCTTTTCCCCCACAATAGTTTTAATTTTTGACCACTGGCTCCCTCAGAATTCGCTCTCTTCTTTCAGCCCCCTTCCCTTTAATCTCCTTTTCCCTTTCTACTTCTACTTCTTCCCTCCCTTTTAGTCTCCCCTCCTTTTCTTTCCCCTTTTCCACCCTACAACCGTAGAGCTAATTAGATTTCTTTACTAAACTGAGTTTGTTGTTCCCTCCTTAAATCAAATCAGTAGAGAGTACCTCTCAAAGCATGTTCATTTCCCTCACCTCTTTCCCTCTACTATAGTGTGTTTGTGCCTCTTTCTATGGTGTAACTTACCTTTTTCTGTCTCCTTTTCACCTCTCCTGTTACAATTCCTTCACATTCTTAAATCACATTTTTTTGTCATCAAATCATTTAATTTATACTCACTCCCTCTATCCATGTATATCCCTTTAAAATATCATAATAAATATACAATTCCCCAAATTAACAAGTATTATCTTCCCTTGTAGGGACATAAGCAGTTTGCCCCTATTGAATAACAAGTTTTTTCCCCCTGTTTATCTTTTTAAACTGCTAAATGCTAAAGTTTAGCTATGCTTCCCAAATGGAGGGTACATTGTCCCAACCTTCAGGACGATCTTGTAGCTTTTTCTAGAGATAATTCTAGGGACTTGTGAGTTTTCATTTTTTATAATGTTTCATCATCTAAGGAGAGTTGTGATTACTACCTTCCTGTTCTGTGTTCTGGTCTATGTGATGAAAAGCACTTTTTTGTTTCTGCCCTGAAACTGTGAGAAAGTTCCCCAATCCTCTGTGACCAGAAGCTCTGGTATGCTTGTACTTCTCCTCATTCTGGAATTGTCACCCAAAACTGTGTCCTCAACCTGACTATGGCAAAGCAACAGAATCCTGCCTCAATGCTAGCAAAGAGACCTCTGTACTATGATTCTTGGCTGTTGTTTGACCCACTTACCATCTGTGGGCTGAGACTTCTGGAAGCAACCACTGTAAATGATAATTCAGTGGCTCTTAAGACCTGGTCCTGCTTCCCTGGGGTCAGATTTATGCTCGTGTGGCCTGCACTCAAATGTGTTCCACTCTCATTCTAGTGCAATAGATATTTCCTTCCAACTTTCCAAATTATCTTAGGTTAAAAATTGTTGCACTCTTTTTGTGGTTAGTCTGTTCAGAGTCATTATTTAAAGGTGTTTGTAGAGATTTGGGAAAGAACTCAGGCAAGTCCCTGCCTTTACTCTACCATCTTGGTTCCACATCCTTTAAGAGAAGAACATTTCAAACAGTTTTTCTGTAAGTGACAGAGAAACACCAGTAGTGGATATATCTATTACCCAAATAAAAGAAAAAAGAACTACTTTCTTGAGCAAAGTCTTAGAACCTACTAAAGAGTCTCAGAAGTAAAACTAAAAATAATCACATCAGCACAATTTGCAGCTATTACTATTAATCAAAGGGAAAATTACTTACACACTGAAAGTAGAATTATCTCTTTTTTCATGTTAGTCTTTCAAGGTAGCATCTATTGCTAACCCCTACTTATGTCCTATAAATATCAACATTTGACAAGCATCCATTAAATTCATACTGTGTGTCATGTATGGTTCTAGGAACTTGAAATTTAGAAGCAGAAACACAGTAATCCCATACCCTCAGATAACTTACATTCCATAACCACATACAGTGAATACATCTATAACCAGAAAGAATAACAGTATATATACACGTAAGTTTTATTGGGCCTCTCCTTAAAAAAATGATATATTTTTATGTCAGTTCAGCCCTGGTTGAGTAAAAAAAAATGTTTTTATTTAGCAGTCCTCCAATAAGATTTTGAGTAATATAAAACAAACAAACACTACCCCATTCCCTACCCCATGAATCAAGAAGCTTTACAACTGGGAAAACAAACAACTAGCAAAAGAATGATTTCAAATTGAAGAAGGAGGAAAGATGAACTCTTGCAACAAAATACCAGGGAATCTAAAATATATAAAATGTTCAAAAGCAAACCACAGAGTCTACCACAGTGGAATTTTGTTTGTCTTTGTAGGAAGCTCTGAGTCAGTGTTGCCGGGTTTTCAATTTTTAATGGTGCCAGGATGTCTGTGAATCTGATGGCTAATCCAGGAAGCCATCCCTTTTGGCTGAAGCTAAAAGATTTCCTGAATATCCAGAAGGCACCAGCAATACAAAAAAATATTTTATTTCATCATGAGAATTTGGCAAAAAGAGGGTTAAGGCCCACAACTGTTTTTGAGGATGTATTAATTTTTGAAATTGTGATGATGTATAGAAACCCAGTTTTCAAATCAGGAATACCTGGTTCAAGCTCTACCTTTGATACCAGTTGTATGATTATGGTCAACTCTGCTAATTTCTTGGTGACCCAGACAACTTCTTAGATACTCTTTAGATGCCCACACCCTGAGAATCTACATTATTGGAGGGCATTCCAAACTAAGCTTTCCCAAAACTGATGAAATTACTAGTATTGACTGTCTGGAAAGATACAGAGATATAATTATCCTAGCTAAAATTTATATAATACTCATTATGTGCCAAGTCCTATGTTAAACACTTTACAACTATTATCTCATTTGCTCATCACAATGACCCTAGGAGATATATGATGTCATCCCCATTTTACAGATGAGGAAACTTGAGTAAATTGAGCAGTTAAACAATTTTTCCAGTCACACAGGTAGTAAATAGTTTAAGCTGTTTTTAAACTAGGATCTTCTTGGTTCTAGCCCTAGGCTTGTTTCAAGGCACCATCTACCATTTGTATAACATGGCATTTCTACTTTTTTAATAAAGTATTTAATGGGATTGGAATGACTTAAAAATTATTAATGACCTATTTATGGACATGTTTGTGTAAATATGAAGACACAAACACACCAACATTAACTAAACAAATATTGTGTAAAGGCACTTTGGCCACTTGGGTGGTGATATAAAATAGAAAATAAGTGTTTTGTGCCTACCACAGGCATTCATTTCCCTTTGGGGGAGGGAAGGTATAACTTGTGCACATAGAAGTATAAACAGAACACATAGAAAATCAGTATTAATTATTTGGGGTTGGGAGGAGGCACTAGCAGCTGGAAAGTTAAGGAAGTCCTCACATGGATTTGGGAAATAGTCTGCACAGCAGATTGGTGAGGTGGGGATAGTATGTCATGTATTAGAATATAAAGGACAGATTAATTACAAAGGGAATGGAGGGGAGTAATTAATATGGTTAAAAAGGTAGGTGAGGACCAAAATGTGAGAGGTTTAAATGACAAAGAATGTATATCATATTCAAGTGACAATATGGAACCACTAGGGTTTATGAGATTCTGTGTGTGTGTGTGTGTGTGTGTGTGTGTGTGTGTGTGTGTATCTTCCTATATCAAGACAGAGGAAATCACATTATGCTGGTGATTCCTAAACAAATAATACAGTCAGGGTACACATACACTGTCCATTACAAAATAAAAAGCAACATGACTCTCTTTCAAAGAAGAAAACATTTCAAACTGTTTATATAATACTAATTTGAATGAAAAGTTATGGGAATTTTTGAGTATTTTATGTGGTCTTTTATGACCACCAAATACCTTCCCACATATTATTGCTTACTCATTTTTCATTTAGACTAAAGACATCAAATAAAAAAGAAATATTATTTCTAGAAGCTCTATGGTATTTAAGTGTGATTAAATTATTCATAGTAATGGGCTGCATACCAAAGAAAATCTGGAACCAACATTTTAATCTCATAAATTTTTCCCCAAATCTTTATTGCTAACTATCTGCTAATTTTGAAGGCTATCTACAGTTTAAGACACTTGAAAATTTTATTCTTAAGAATTTATAACATAATTGTGGCTACTTAAAATCCATTTAATTGCCCTGTCAATCAAAACAACAGTCACTTCAAAAAATCTCAATAGCAATATAACTTGAGCAGTGATCCACTGAATTTTGTTATTTGAGAGACATAAGTTGTTGAGACATTTAACATACTCAACTTCTTGTAAGAATACCTAGCTTCAAGTAGTGATTTTGTTACTTACCTGTGCTTCCCTGGACAAGCCACTTTGTCCGTAATTTTCTCCATTCTAAAATGAGAGACTAAGACCAGATTTCCCAGTCCACTTCCAGCTCCAACCCTAGATCTTATAAACCTCAAATAGAAATAAGACACAGAGATTATTTACCAGTTCACTACTGGATGCTTCTTTGGGATAATTCAGAAAAATCACCTTGTTTTTTGCAACCTATCTAGGTATCAGCAAGCTTATATTCTTGAAAAAGAAATATTTTATACATAGAGTTACAAAAGTAAAGAAAAACTTAAATGCCTTCAGAAATCATATCAACAATATGAAATTCACTTCAATTTACCAACCTTTATTGAGTGATTTTATTTGGAGGCAGAAAGATCTGGGTCTGTCAAGCCTCTGATCCAGGCTAGTTGTGGGATGTCCCAGACTTCTCATAATTTCCTGCTCTTCATTGGCAGAGGGTTTTTTCACAACGATGATTTCCAATTCTGATAAAATTAGGTTCCCCACCATCACTATCGAAGAAAGAAGGAAAGAAAGGAAAAGGAAACCAACATGTATCAGAATAAGCTAGGTTCTGAGGAAAAAAGAAAAGAAAAGATGAGTGTCCTAAAGGGTTTAAGATTCTTCTGAGGGAAAATAATATCTCTCTATCTATCTATCTTGATACACACATATACATGTATATGTACATATACGCATCCATATATACACATTCATGCATATATGTATATATACATATATGCTTACATATATACACATACACACACAGCGGCAAATATGAAGGTAAGTACAGAGAGAGGAAGAACTAACTATGTGAGTGAAATCCTCCCAAAAGATGTAGCAATTGAGTTAAGCCTTAAACAAAAGCGAGGTTTCTGAAAAGCAGGAATGAGGAAAGAGTGAAACCAGGAGACCAAAAACATGTGGTCAGGGCCCAGGTTCCTCATAACACCTGTCACTGTTTTGGTTGTTCAAGCACAGTGTTCATAAACAGCAAAAGAATATTGTGTTAAAGACAATTCTGCAGGAAAAAAGAAATAAGCTGTATATTTGTATATTTGCATAACTTAGTATTTAAGCCTAGTGTAATTGCAAAAGACTTCTCATATTGAAGGCAAGAATAATTATTCAAATATGTGTACCTCCTGAGGGATAGAGGAGTTATCAAAGCCTATGAGAAGAGATGTATTCCTGTTTCTATTTCAAAAGAGGGCATTTCTTAGATAAGTAGTGGGTTAGAGAGAGACAGAGTCACACATAGAGACAGAAGCATCTATGTAACTATCTATGGACACATACATACACACATATGTATATATTATAGATATGAGAAAAAGAGAGAGACAGAAAGAGAGAGTGTGCTGGTACTTTAGGGAATTTTGCTTAGGTGACATGGTGATTATTTCTCAGTTGAGCTGAAATGACTTGTGACCAGTAGGAAAGCTCATTCACTCTATATATAGTTGGTCATATTTTAATCTTCATGACTTCACTGAAATATGTTTGCCATCTGCTCAGAAAAATAGACTTATTTACTATTTGTAGTCTTTTGTATAAGTGGGAAGTGAGTCAAATCTGGATATAAGCTGTAATTTTCTTTAAGAGACAGAATCCAGAGAAACAGTTTGAACATAAACATAATTTCCTATAGACTAACAACACAGGGATAGGGACCACTAGATGTGATTTCAGTATGGTATGATCTTTCTGAGGAAGACATCAGAGTCAACTTAGTTATTCCAATCCTTGTTCTCTGCCAGGTACGAATCAAAACCTTCCTTGGAGAGAGGTGGGAGAAAACATAACTCTGTGCCTCCTTGTGAGCAACTTTTAGATAAAATCATTTAAGCATATATGCAACCTATCAGGAAAATGTGAACTTTGCTGTTGTAACTGTATGTAATGAGGGGATAAAAGTAAAGGGAATGTACATGAAAGAGAAAGAAAGAAAATAGCTGAATAACCAGCTAGACTGATCACACAGATCTCTGAATGAATCAGTATGGCTACTTATTGAGGAGACAAAACCCTAGCATGATAAAATCGTAGGAATATAACTGCAACTGTTCTTATCTTGTCTAGTCCACCTATAGATCATCATAGAATATCATTCCTGTTGCCTATGTGACCTATATACCAAGCAACCATCACTCTAGGCTTCAATTTCTTCATTCCAAAAAATAGGAGGTTAAACTGGATGACCCATAATGTCTCTTCTGGCTCCAAATTTATGAAAATGCATGCTTAAATATGCAAAACTATACAAATATATGATGTAGCAAGAATAATATGAGGTTCTTTTCCCACCTCATTAAATATCTATGTTTTTAAATACAGTAAGTATATTGTCTCCATAGTCTAAGATGGATAGCCTTCTACTCTGTTATAATGTCTAATAGGAACAGACCCTGGAGCTTTGTCTTTAACATCTCTCATAGATATCTTTGCATCTATTGCCAAATTAGTGACATCTGGACATGCAATAAAGAATGAAGTTCTGGACATAAGTACACCCCTTGCAGCATGTGCGGCTCCCTGTCAACTTCATAGCTTACTACTCATATTTCACTCAATGAATCATGCTCTCTGACACGTTGACTGTCCTTAGGTCAATCATCTTATTTTTGCTGTTGTTAATATTATCATTTACCAGTGAACAATCAATACAGCAAGCACTTATTAAGTATATACTTGGTAAGAAGTACTTGCTGGGTACTGGGAATGAAACTAAAAAAATAAAATTCTCCCTGCCCTCAAGGAGCTTACCTTCTGCTGGAGAAAAAATAAAACACAAAAAAATAAATACAAAATACTTATAAAATAATTCCATTAGAGTGCTACACTAGCAAATTAAGGGGAAAGAAACAACAAAAACTCTTACATTCTTACAGGAAGACTATGCAACATGTTTTATCTCAGACACAGTTTATGGTATCAAACTTTTAACTTGGGTTGCCTAAGAGAATAAAGATATTCCTAACATTAAAATAAATTAGATTGCATGTATAGGAATTAGCTGTTGCTTGAGCCATAAAGCGAGTAAATGTGACTATTAGGAAATAAGGTGAGAGACAGGTAGGAATAAATTGAAAAGCTAAGAATGTTAAGTGTGAAGAATAACAGGATAAACAAATGATAAAGAATTGTTTAAATTGACTATTACAGCAGCGCTCAGTTCTATTATCATTGTGAATTGAATAGGCAGAAAATCTCTATGCAACACTTTACCTGAATCCTCAGACTATACATACATAGGCAAATTGTTATAACCACAGGGTTTCTCCTTCTTGTTTCTCTCTCTCTCTCTCTCTCTCTCTCTCTCTCTCTCTCTCTCTCTCTCTCTCTCTTTTTGTATGTATGTATATATGTATATATGTGTGTGTACATATATATACATACACATATACATCCCTATATGTATGTATAAGTGTATATATGCATATATATGTGTGTATAAACGTATATATACGCACTACTATATGTATTACCACGTATTACTAATGTAATGCAATGTATTATATGACATGTTATATTACTCATATCATTACCACACATATGTACATATATTCATATATATATTACTAATTATTTTATCAGTTTTACATTTGTATTGAGATAATCATATTCTGTGCTTACAGTAACAAGTATGCTACATAGGAAAGAACATTAGCTTAGGAATGAGAGTACTTAGGTTGAAATCTTATCTTTGTAAATTTGCTATGTGACTATGGATAAATCACTCCTTTTCTCTGTGATTCAGTTATCTAA
This sequence comes from Potorous gilbertii, assembly GCA_028658325.1. Taxonomy (NCBI): domain Eukaryota; kingdom Metazoa; phylum Chordata; class Mammalia; order Diprotodontia; family Potoroidae; genus Potorous; species Potorous gilbertii. Next base: position 171,893,772 of record CM053772.1, on the reverse strand, counting down.
ATTATGAAATGTGGAGTTTTGGCTAGAAGAACTTTAATAATACTGAATAATTTATGGAAGAGCAGAACCAATGTTTTGCTTCAATTCGGACAATGTGGAGATTAGTTAAAATAAAGCTGTGGTGGATGCAATCAGTGTAATTTTATACATTTCTCCTCCTATGGTGAACAGCATATTAGTAGGGATGATGGAAGTAGATCATGGGAGTCATCCAGGGTCAAGATTTGGTGAAGTGTGGTAACTGATAAAACAGAGGAATGATTAATTTGATGATAAATGACAGTCAAGTTGTTTCAACAAAGGACTGAAGTAGGGAATAGAAGAATGTACCAGGTTCAATGATCTAGAAAAGAAATTACAGGAAGAGGGAAAGGAGGTCAAGGTGAGGGTTAACAATAGTGTTAAGATTTGAAAGAGAAAGGTAAATATGGAACTATGAAAAATTATGATCATATCATATTTCAGAGTACAAGATCTTAGAAGGAAACTCTTGTGGGTAATGGCAATGTCAACAAAATAAAAATGTTCTCTATATGTAGATGAGGTGGTGTGCCAGAGCAGGCTAAAAAAAGAGAATTGGAATGAGGAGCTAGGATTTAGTATATCTTAGGAAATATCAATATCAATAATCTATCTACCTCTCTTTCTGTCTGTCTCTCTATTTTGAATCCCTCTTGTTTCAATTTAGGTGTGAAGGAGGAGAGAAATATTTTTATCCAGGCCTTGACCTCATTGAAGAAAGGGTAAAAGTCCTTGAGATTAGTGGACAATAGCCTCCAGGATCTGGATTTTGATTTGGTCAGCATTCAAAGCACTTATTTGGCTAGGAAACAACTAAATAAATTAGGGTGAGTGGATGCATTTATGTATGAATGAATGAAAAATAATTTATCAAGTGCTCACTATGTACCAGGCATTGTGCTAAGCACTGGGGAGACAACTAGTAAAAGAAAACAGACCCTGTTCTTCTGGATCTCACGTTCTTTAGGGGGGAGAAAACAGACATAAGAATGTTCAGTTGCAAATTGAATAGAGAGGTTTGGTAATCCTTAGGGTGCATTGGTAAAACAGATTATACTACATCTTCTTTCATTTTCTTTCCATTAAAGAACTATATTGGTTTGAAAATGTGAATTTTATTTTTTGAGTTTAGTCTAGCTGTGGTTGTCGAGGACACCCGCAGAGGCAATTGTCAGATATCATCTCTGTAAGCATGGCTTCTCCGGTTTGAAGGATTGATGGTCAGAGTATATGTGGAGAAAGGGAAGAAAGGAGAAGGTAAGTACAAAGCAAAGTCAGATTGAGTCCATCAGGATCTGAGGAAATTTAGGGCTGACTGTCATTGTTTGTTCCCCTTAGGAAATGCAAGCTCTTGTCTGTTCGTTCAGGGTATATTTCTGCTTCAGCCATGCTGCCTACTTGTCCCAAGTGGCTGTTAGTTGCCAATTAGTATTCCTTAGTGGCAATGTTCTTGGGTTGCGCCTTCTCCACAAGAGTGACTATTCTGAATGTTTCCTAGAAGCAAGGCCAATGACTATAGGGAGAAGAATTCTTTACCTTCTATGCCCTTTCCCTTAACTTTATTTGTTTGTTTTTAATATATTATTTATCAAACAGTTTCAGAGATCAAATGGGAGAAACAATTTGATAATTAGATGAATCTATAACTGTATCTGTGTGAATACCCCTTGCAATAATGCAAAGTGTCACCCATTTTTACCTCTCATCCAATGTGACTCTTGTACATATCTTACCATCAGTCCTCCACAGGGTTCTCAATGTTGGGCATCTTCCTTTATTTCTTTTGATATATTACAGACACCAGTGAAGCAGTTTGCAATCTGTACATTAGTCACTTCACTATCTTTAACAGTCACACATGTACCTGAGATATGAGGAACACACCTTCAATCAAAAACATTGGTTGAGTCTACATGGGGAGAGTAAAGTGAGAGCTGAGCCAGCAATACAGATTGGCTGCCTACTTTGATAACTTTCACATAGTACTTCTCCACTCTTGTTTTATGTACTGCCACAAGAAGAGGCTATCAAAAATATGAAGTATCTTTTTTTCATGCTTGATAGAGATTGTTATTTTTTTTTGTTTTGTTTCAGTAAGATACATTCCAAAGTTTGATTTTTTAGCATCATTTTAATCTAAGTTCAAAGAGCAGATTTGGAATTAAAAGAGCAATTCTGTATATGATCAAAATGGTAGCCATTATCTTTATGATTTAGCTAATGGACTGCAGTTTTATGACTACATAATGACCACTTTAGAGGCTTGGGTAGGATGGACGCTACACAATATTCTTACTTTTAGCCACTTTTAAAAATTAGAATTATGGCCACTCAAATATAAAGTAGGGAAAAAATGATTTTATAGTGTTTCTGGAAAAAGCACTTTTAGCAATTCAACTGCAAGGCCACCTTCTGATCTTCAAAGCAAAAAACAAAATGAAATGTTCCGCAATTAATGAGAAAAATTGAATTCAGGACATACTAACCTTTCAGAATCAATGGTGGTCTAGAAAGGTTAGCTGTATTTCTTAATGGGGAATAAGTATAATATGCCAATACTGCCTTCAGCTTCTTAGGATATGTTCAGGTTTATGATATGTTCATCCACTGAAATTCCTCTACTCTTTACTCCACTTTGAATTCTAGTCCTCCAGTTAAGCCAGGATTCATTCCATGACATAACAATGATTCATAAAAATATTTACAGAAAATAGAAATCAACCAACCTCTATTTAATAAGTACATATTATACCAGTTAATGTGCTAGATGCTAGAGATATGAATGCTGTAAATAAAACAATCTTTATTCACAAGACATACAAGATGAATAAGAAAAAAAATAGAAAAAAACAGTTTGGACTTGGAACTGACATTGTATAGTAAAGCAACTGAGATAAGAGGGTACAAAGGCAATGTGAGGAGAATTAAACCTCCTATGTTGGGGAGAGAGGAATAAGTTTGTATGTTTGTAATTATATCTTTTGAAGTAAATGATTTTGTGTAAAAGCTAAAAAAATCAAATGAAAATCCAAAAAACAAACTACCAAAACTATTAATTATGATACTGATATGTCTAAATTCCCACAATAGGACAAGCACAACTACATACATTGAAGGAATTTGTAAGTCCCTCTATTCCTTCTCCTTCACTGTAGGTCTTTTAATTGTTGGGAATGTTGTAGAAAGGATTCTTATTTACCTTTGAATTAGATTAAATAATCTTTGAGGCAACTCTTTCTCTCAGTTTCTGGACTTCTGTGAAGTGCCATAGCATTTTAACAAATGAAGATGAAAGTGAATCTAAAGAAAATGTGTGACTCAACATATCCACCACTGCATGCAACAGCAGCTGAATTTAATGGAGGAGAATATGAAAATGGGACAAATGGTGGTTCAAAAGACTTTAGACTGACAGATATAAAGAGCCCTCATAATATCTTGCCCTTTTCCTTATTCAACTTGAAACTTACCCTGACATGACTAGCTGAATTCCTTTTCCCATCAAATGATACTGTAGGCAAATTGGGTGGACCAGAAAAGAGCAAAAGTTCATTCATGTTCAAAATATTATTTGTACAAAAAAAGGTAAACAATGTCAGCAACTGTAGTTCAATGACCTAAATAATTATTTATGATTTGTGGGAAATTATTTTAAAAAAACTGTTGATTAACAAAGGAACACTCAGGGATAATTGATTTCTTTCTATGATCATAGAACTTTGAAAGGTTGGTCTATATTGACAAGAAGTACTTTTTCAAACATGGAGAGAAGGCTGACATTCACTGTTTAATGTAAGTCTAAAACACATGATCATGCTGCTAGAAAAATATCAGTTTGAGAACGATGTAATCAATATTTAAAAGAAAAACACAAATTCAACTTTTATTGGCATATTAAATACCTTGATAAATCTATAGAACAAGAACACCTTAATAGTAGCATCATTTGGAAGGGACTGATAAGACAAGAAAGGAAAAGCATCTTAACGCCACAATTTAGCACCAATAGTTTCTGAATTTATATGAAAGAAAGATTAAAAATAAACAAGTGAAATATCGTGAAAAGATCTGGATTAATGAAAATAAAAAGCAAGGACAAGCTGGGAAAAGGTGTTCCATATAAAACATAATTTAAAAAAAAATAAATTCTGCAGCCTACAACTAACATTACTTTGAAAGTAAGTACTTTTATAACAATTATAAACATGTATTAAATTTTTAAAAAGAACCAAATGTGAATTCAATTGCAATAATTATTTTACTAATCCTCAAGTTCTTATTTCTTTTCATATTTTTTCATTTTCATATTTCATATTTCCAATCATGAGAATGTCATATAATAGAAGAGACCATTGATAGTATAGCCAAATAGAGTACTAATAAGACAGCGTGGTATAATAAATAGACAGCTGGTATCAAAGCTAGGAATGCCTGAGTCCAGTCTGTCCTCTGACACAGAGTGTATGTTTAATTCCAGGTAAATGGCAAGTTCTCAGTATTCTAGGCAACCATAAGTTGCAGAATGAAGGCATTCCCTATGACAAGGAAACCACAGGGTAATAACTTATTCCTTTTCTTAAAAGGTCCTATGAAGTCATCCATGTAGTTATTAAGTACCACAAAGTCTACCCATGCTTCCTCATCTTGTGAAACTCTTCTGTAATGTATCTCAATAGTACTATTATGTCTACAAGCCTAGCAGTTGATTAAAGCAGCCCAAGTCTGTAGAGACTTTGCCCAGAACATCTAATCCATCATCTTTCCATTGTCAACAAACAAAAAATAAAGATCTGATTCAGCCCAGCCAGAGAAGGAAAGAAAAAGAATCAAGGAAGCAACTGAGAGAGAGAGACTCAGTCTGAGTGACTTCACTGGGTCTGAAAGAATAATATACTGAAAAAGTGTTTACCCTGTCCCCAGCTTCCATAGCTTTTTGGGCGAAAGTCAGAAACAGCTGAAAAGTAAATCATCAAAGTAAGAAGGAGGGTGAGGTAGCTTTGCCAATTACCATCAAAGATGGAAGAGTCAGAAAATGAGTGACAAGAGAATATAAGGGGGGAAGCCTAAAACAACTATATCAAGAGAGAAAAAAATACAATTTGACACCTACATCACAAGTTTATTAAATCAAGAGAGATGAAAACAATAATGAATTCGAAGAATAGATTGAAATTTAGTTCCCTAAACAAGTATTAAAAGATGAATAAAACTGAACTAACAACTGATGAAACACAGAATCCTATGGAATCTAAAAGAATATAAGAACATGATATTACAGAATTATTCAAAAGAAAGATGAAAAAGTGTAAAGGAAGAAGTTAAAAGAAATGTCAAAACATGTAGCCTGCCATGCAGAAATAATTTACAGAGAAGAAAAACATGAATCTACTCCAAAGATACTCCAAAGAAGGAAAAGAGAACAATGGACCAAGAATATTGACATGAAAGACAATCTGAAAAAACAGAAGTAAAAGACAATAACAAAAAAAAAAAAAACAGATAAAAGCTATTGACCTTGAAGATAGAATGAGGAGGGATAACTTAAAGAGCATTGGTCTCTGAGAAGATGATGACAGATTTAAAAACCTGAACTCCATATTATAGGAAGTGATAAAGACAACTGTCCTGAACTTCAAAATACTGAAAACAAAGCACCAGATGGAAAGTATCCACAGAGAGAAAGTAGAAAAAAACAGCACCCTGAAAAAACAAAACTCAGCTTTTCAAACTTCAATTCGTATTATGGTTAAATTGAACGATTCTAATGAATAAATAAACAAACAAATTTTCCAAGCTGCCAGGAGACAGACTTTCAGATATACAGGAAAAGAAATTTGAATGTCAAACAAGTATTTTGGATCAACTACAAACTGGAAAAGAAATAGAATAAAATAATATATTTTAAGTGGTTCAAATCACAACCCCAAATCACATATTGTATAAACCTGAGCCCAATCATCAATCAAATTAACACGGGTTCTCCCACTAAATGTGACCTTAGAAATCTTTAGAAATTCTCGGAAATTAACCTATCCTTATCCTGAGATTTTCAAATTCTTATTGATGACTTTAATTTTTCTCTCATGGATATCCAGAAAGCATCACCCTAGAATTTGAAGAATGAAGTGCATTCTTTCAACAGAGGAGGAATTATAATATATCACAAACTGTATGGAAGAAGAGAAAAGTGATGGTGTAATGACGTAAAAGTGATGGTGTAATGACGTAAAAGTCATGGCGTAATGACATAAAAGAAATGATGACTTTAGACAACGGATTGGCAGATTGGTGCTTCCTAGTTTTTGTAAAGTGATTGAGCGAAGAATATTTTTAAAAGTTATTAATTTAAAACAAATTTAAAACTTTATTTAGAAAAGGTTTTATGAAATGGAGCCAGGAGTTGCTATTGCATATTTAGCTAAAGGAAAATCGACGAGAAAGAATGTCAGTGTTGGACTTCTGAGAGTGAGGATAGTGGAATAAATTGTTCTCACTCACCCTCCTTTAATGCCCTTGAAAAATCCAGAAAATACTACCCAAAGAAAAATAGTGGAGCCAGCAGAAAGACAGAAAAATTATTTCTTTTAGTTCAAGAGGCTAGAGGGATTAAAAGAAAAGATCTCATTTGCTGCTACTGAAGGGAACCAGTACAGTACAGGAGGCATCCAGGCAAGCCAGCAGCAAGCCCCACCTCAGCAAAACAGGAGGGGATTCTGAGATCCAGGGTGGTGGAGCTTGCAAACACCAACACCAGGACCCCTGAGTGCATTCACACAACCAGGGGAATTGGCAGACACCAGGGCAGAGAATCACCACTTGTACCATGGACAGGCCTCCACTAGCAGCTGAGCCTACTCATACTCTCATGCAACTCTCAAGGAGGAGGAGACCTCTATCCATTAGACCACCTGTCCCCAATTCATGCCACAAACTTCTTTGTCATACCAGGGACCTAGAGAAAGACCTCACCTGGCCCGGGCAGACACCAGTCAGATCTGACTAAGCACCATGTCCACTACAGCATTCTGGGACCCAACACGCAAAACTGGGAATGAGGTCAGTAGCCCTAACACAAAAAGCATGAGACAGAGCCCCCATTCACTCACCCACACCCCCATGCCCCAGAAGCAGAGATTCATTTTAAAAGACAAGAAAAAGTGAGCAAAACACAATGAGCAAAGAGCACCTTGTAAAGCAAAGCCCATAGGTTCTTACTATGGTGACAGGGAAGAAAAAATATAAATTCAGAAGAGAACAGTGTATCACCAAGGCAATACTCACAGCACTGAGGATAGCTATGAATACACTGGTGTAATTCTGAATCATAAAATATAAAAGACTCTCCATATAGAAAGCAAAAGAAAAACATTTATTCAGACACCAGAAAGTCAAATCCTGATACCAGAAAGCTAAATATGTCACAGAAGGCAAAAAGTCAACATACATTGGCACTGCTGGGGACAAAGGCTTTCCCAATCCTCTCCCCCAACCCCTCCAGCCATGTCCTTTCCACAAGCAAACACTCATGGGCCTACCTGTATCTGCCAGCCTGGGCCCTCTCTCTTTCATCCCAATCAGTCTCACTAACTACTTCTTGGTTCTGTTCCACCCTTCCTGTTCCACCTGTTCAGCAAGCCCCTCCCACCACATGTAACTTGGACTTCCAGATGATTTAAGCAGGTCACATGGAGCTATTAATGAATGGGAAAGATTTCATCTAATTTGCCATTACAGATTGGACTATCACTGTGCTCACATCTGAAACCTCAAAGGGGAGTATGAAGCTGTCTTAAGATCAAAAAGACTTTAAAAAAATATTTTTAAAGACAAATTAGAGAGGTAGAGAAAAATATAGGAATTCCTTTAAAAATACGATTGACAAAATGGAAAAACAATCGCAGCCAAATGTTAAAGGAGGCACAAAAGCTAATGGAAGAAAATAATTTATTAAAAATTAGAATTGGGCAAGTAGAAGCTAATGAATGTATAAGACAAAGAATCAGCCAAACAAAATCAAAAGAATGAAAAAAATAGAAGAAAATGTAAAATACCTCATTGGAAAAACTACTGTCAAGTAAAATAGATTCAGGAGAGAGAATTTAAGAATTATTTTTCTACCAAAAAACCATGATTAATAATAAAAAAAAGAGCCTGGGCTGTATCTTCAAAGAAATTATGAAGGACAACTGCCCCAAGATCCTAAAATCAGAGGATAAAAATACTCGTCAGTAGAATCCACCAATCATCTTCTGGATGAGATATCAAATTGAAAATGCCAAGGAATATTGTAGTCAAATTCAAGAATTATCAGATCAAGGAAAAAATATGACAAGCACCAAGAAAGAAAGAAAGCAAGTTGCAGGATGCAAAATATGCCCACACAAATCATTGGCATTTCTATATATTACCAACAAAGCCCAACAGCAGGAGATAGGAAGAAAAATTCCTTTTAATGTTACAGAAGACATTAAAAAATATTTGGGAGTCCACCTGCCAAAACAAACCCAGGAACTACATGAACAGAATTATAAAGCACTTTTCATACAAATAAAGTCAGATCTAAATAATTGGAAAAGCATCAGTTGCTCATGGTTATGCTGATCTAATATAATAAAAATCACAATTCTACCTAAATTAATTTACTTCTTCAGTGCTGTACCAATCAATCTACCAAAAATTCTTTTATAGAGCTTAAAAAAATAAATAACAAAATTCACCTGGAAGAATAGAAGGACCAGAATATCAAGGGAACTTATGTGAAGAAATGCTAGGGAAGGTGGCCTTGTCATACTAGATCTTAAATTGTTTTATAAAGCATCAATCATCAAAGTTACTTTGTACTGTCTAAGAAATAGAGAGGGACATCAGTGGAATAGGTTAGTGAATTTGTTGTTAATGTATTTTTAATGGAATTAATGTATTTTTAACGGAATGCAAAGATCTTTCCCATCCTTTAATAGGACTACATGATCTGTTAAAGTCACATTGAAGTCTAAGTCACATGAGTTTGATTCACATGAAGACTGGGGAGTGAGAAGCTTGCTGAACAGGTGGAATAGGAAGGGGTCGAGTAGGAAGAGTGGAACAGGAAGAGGCAGAGCTGCAACATATTTGAGAGGAAGTTGGTTAGACTAGTAAGGGCAGAGAAGGTCAGAGGAGCAGGCAACTGATTGTGAGTTAAAGAAGGGCATTTTGCTTAGGGGAGCCTGTTTGTGGGAAGGCCTGATAATGTGTAAAGAATTCCTGGTAAGTATGATAGATTTCTTTGTTGCTGTAATGAATTTGGTTTTCTGGTGTTGAAATTTGGCTTTGTGGTGTTTGAATAAATGTTTTGAGTTCTACTATATCTTACAATTCAGAACTAGGCTGGCTTATTCATGGCCACCATAAGCACTGTAAATATTGCATTGATGCTACAGTTAGGTACACAAGACATGGTAATCAATGATTATAGCAATCTACTGTTTGATTAAAGTCAGACTCCAGCTTCTGAAATAAGAAATCACTATTTGACAAAAACTACTTAGCAAAATGAAAAATAGTATGGCAGCAACTGGGCATGGACCAATATCTGACATATTTTTTTCTATTTGCAAGAGCTCACATTGAAAATTTAACCATCTGCTCTCCCAGAGTGATATGAGCTTATTTCTATCATACCCTTGAATGTAGAGTTTGTTAGCAAAAGTCTTCAACTGAGTTGCAAATGCTAAGTGAGAGTAAAGTATCCTGGATGAATTAGACGGGATAAAATTAAATTAAATGTTTATTTTTCTTTCTTTCATAGTGGTATTGTTATAAACTACAGCAATGGTTTTCATCCAATTCCAGCTGCAACTAGTAGTGTTCAAGGAAAAATTAAAAATCAAGTTAAAGTTATTTCTCAATTACCATCCACCTCCCTTTCTAACACCTCTCTCTACTTTCTTCCTGTATTCCTCTTAAAACCTAAATAGCCAGTGCCCTCATGTTGCACTACACTTTTCCAATATCTCCTACTTATTCTGGCATGACCTAATGCTCCAAAGTTACCACTACCTAACCCACTAAAAATGTCCATGCTGTGGAGGCATGCTGCTTTCAGCTGCTCTGATTAACATAATTCACAGGAAGGTTTGTGTGAGGTTTAAACTCCCTGAGGGTATATTTGCATTTTAAAAGAGGAGCTTGTTAACCCAAATCAATTTCTAATTGATGCTATGGTGTACGGGAGATTTTTTTTTTTTTTTTAAGCAGGGGCACCTGCTATCTCTTCTTCTGCTCTATATCTAGCCTTCCATTCATCAACCAAAATCTACCAGGGAATAAAGTAATGGAATTAGCATCATAGTCATAAGCCACTCAACCCTCAATGGAGCTCAGTAGAACAAATATTCACTTCTTAGCAAGAGATGATTCACTGTTATATAGAAGCAGGAATATTAAAAAATATAATATATATTAACAAGAAATATTGAAATGGGAGGATGTCTCATCACTTTGTAGTGAACCTGGGACACTTAATATTTTTTAAGTGTAACTTAGATGAAACATTCACCAACCCTTACTTTGATGTTCTACTAAGAAAACTTAGTATTAACCATTTGATTCAACTACATGCCTAAGTACTGGGAAAGAGAAAGCCTGAGTAGCAGATTGTGAAAATAGGAGGAACATACCCTTTCAAATTATTAAAAGCATAAGGCTATTTGCTTTGACATTTAGTCCATCATCTCTGATTTTCTCATTCTGGTTGGACAATCCTTTTGCAATGAAGATTTGTGGAATGCCTAATCATCTAAAGAATTGTAGTAGAGAATAATGTCCAAAAAATATTGGGCATTATGCTTGTAGATTTAGTCTTTCTAGATCATTGAAGTAAATATTTTTTGTAAACGCTAATCTGATATTAAGTGGTTAAAGTAAGGTGCTAATTATTCAGCCCCTAAAATTGAGAGAACCACAGTGAAGTGGTGTGTTCATGTTAATGGCAGAGAAAAAAGATTCCCCTAAACTCTCAAGGTTCTGGAGAATGTTAGGGAAAGGGGACTAAAATATCGCAGACTTGCCCCTCAAAGAACTGTCCAAGAGAAAACTCATTTTGCAAGCAGGGCTCCATGTGGGATAAAATTGTATCATTTGAATTTGCAAGGATATATAGAAAATTTTGATGTGCGCTGTGTTGAAAGGAACACTTAACAAATTTTTCTGGACCCCACTTGGTTGGCTGTTTGCATTGAGAGAGTCTTGGAAGTTTTCACCCAACATTGTTTTTCTCATTTGAGAGAGGAGGCAATGCCTAGTTAATACTGACTGAAAATCCTTGTTAAGAGAGCTCAGTGTCCTTTGGAAGATTCATCAGGACAAGCTTTCCTTTGAAGACGGAAAATCATTCTTCCTTGTTATGGTGGTGGTTTTCCCTTTTATTTTATTTTTGCTTATGAGTTGAAGGACATTCTTATATCAAATGAGAATTTTTTAAATATTAGGCATAGTAGCCTTTGATCAATTTTTCAAAATATGTCTTGTTTGTAGTATCTGCAAAATTTTGTGTGTGTGTGTATGTGTAAATATATATATATATATATATATATATATATATATATATATATACATATGTATATATGTATATATATATATATATATGTATAGACATAGTATCATTTCACCAGTGCTTTGTATTCTGCCTGGAATGTTATAGATGCATTATAATAAATAAACACAATAAAGAAATACACACTTAACAGTGTTTATCTATTGAATGGCACATACACACATATGTATACATGCTATTCTTTGATGATGAAAATTAAGTGTTTTGGTAGATTCACTAAGTAGAAAAATTTAAAACTGTATTAAATATCATGTTTAATATTTAATGGAAATAGCATAGAAATATTTGAGCAGTGTAATATTTTCCATAAGTTGTCTGATTGATTTCAACAGCATGAACCAGAAAACTTGTCTGGGGAGGAAAGTTTATGAGGAAAGGAAAATAGAATTTTTTTTTCCAAAAAAAGCTGTTAGAGTTTTGACTTTTCCTATCATGAAGCCATTATTGAATGGTATCTGATATTCAGAATTATATTCCAGAGTGCTTGTTTTCAGATTTCAATGTGTAACATTTATGCTGTTCTCAATTTCATGAAAAGTTCAACAGCACCAAAAAGTAAAAGAACATCTTATTTTTGGTGGTAAAATTTTATAGGCCAAAATGTATCCACTGATAAGAAAAGCTATTTTTCAGAAGTGATGCATTTTTATTTTGGGAAAAATGTCAATCTTCAAAACATCAAAATTCAAACTCTACCCTGTCTATTCAGTTGTGTATTAAAATGTTCATTTGTCAGAAACTTAAGTTGAGTAATTAGATTTGAAACCTAATTTGTGAACAATTGAAATTAGTTGGGCAGGTAAACTGCTTGAGAACTTTTGAGGGTTTCTCTATAGACTTGTCAAAACCTTGTATAAGATACTCTCCAATTATTCCCTCTTTATTCTTTTCTGTGTGCTGTCCTTCAGCATACCTTCATTTGCAGTTTACTCTTCCATAAGTTAATATATATATATATATATATATATAGCTGTCAGTTCATTTCCCCTGCACCTGATTTAGCGATTATCTCATCTTTTATTTGTTTGCTTGTTTGGATTTGTTGTGTTTTTTTTTCCATAATCAGCAGTCAGACTGATATATGGTCAACTACCACTTAATAAGCATTTACTATGTGCCAGGGATTGCATTAAATTCCTGAAATAAAAATAAAGGCAAAAAATGTCCCTGCATCCAAGGAGCTCATCCTTTAATGGTGGAGACAACAAAAAAATAACTATGTAAGAATAAAATGTGTGGAATAAGCTGTGTACAGTGTCAGAGGGAAGCCACCAACCATAAAGAGTAATGTGAAAATATTCTTGCAGAAAGTGAGACTTTAGCAGAGACTTGAAGGAAGTTGATACCTAAATCACCTGAAAAAATAGTGAGGGAAGTTAATACAAGAGCTTCCTGTTATTGTTCTGGGGATAGCTAGGTGACACAGTGGATAGAACACTTGGTTTGGAATGATGAAGATCTAAGTTCAAATCCAGCCTCAGAAATTGTCTAAATATATGTGTAACTTTGGACAAGTCACTTAAACCCTGTTTGCCAAGGGAGAAGAAAATGGCAAACCACTCCAGTATATTTACCAAGAAAACCTGATGAACAGAGGTCCACATGGTCACAAAAAGCCAGACATGACTGAATAAAAACAAATCTTTTCAGCTCCAATATTTTCCTTTTCTATTATCCTCTAATCTGATTTATTAAACTTCATGACTTTCTATATTTAAAAAGTACCATGTAAGAAAATATTTCCAGGGAAAAAATGGTGTAGCACCAATGCAATATCCCTAGCACCTATGGCATCTCTGAATATGCAGGTGAAATTCTGAATCATAAAATACTGTAGACTCTCCACATGGAACACAAAATCAAAACATTTATTCAGACACCAGAAAGTTAAATTCATCATAATATATACACAATAATAATATGGAGGGTATCATGAACCTCAAACCTTCACCTGGCTGGGCTTCCTACAAAACAGTTCCATTAAACAAATCACAAGCAGACTACCTTGAACAAAGTCACAATCTCTTTCACTCACTCTAGCGGGCTAGCTGCTTGCCTGCATCCTTCAGTTCTGACTGCTCTCTGGCCAAATTTTCTCTCAGCAAACAAATTCTTTTCTTGTTGATCTATTCTGACTTTGAATCTACTGGTTATTTACTCTTCTCTCTCAAGGAAATTTGTCTTTTTCATTGACTCTCACCACCAAAGATACCAAGAATTCTCCCATCCTTTGGGTGAACCAACTCAAAATATCTGTGACCACCTGCTGAGTAAAATCTTCAGTTACTTCCCTAAACACTATGCCTCTTGCCCCTGATTCTGACAAGTGTTTGTTGCCCAATCAAGCCCAGCCTGTGCAAGGGCTGCATTCAACTTCCTCTTCTCACTTTTCTCCTTTTTCTGACTAAGAACAGCTTTTTCTTCTACCACCTGAAACTTTCTAGCTTGCTCTTTTGAAGAAGAGTTTGAACGCTGAAGGATAAAAGGCTTCTTATCCAAATCATCCAACTCCCTTTTCATCCGAGCTTTCTCTTTCAACAACTTGTCTCTCCTTTTACATATAATTTGATAGCTTGTTAAGAAGGCCCAAACTCTCCTACATATTCTCATTTCTTTCCCTGGTTCTCTTGGTATTCTTTTAAACATCTTCCCAGATCTATAGGTTCTCCCTTCTGTAGCCTTGGTTCCCAGTTTTCACAGAGTCCTCTGTCTTTACTCATTATCTTGTTATGGAGAAATGAGGCAAATCCTTCCACCCTGGGACATTCATTTCTTCCACTAAAGCCTTTTTGCCTCCAAATAGAGGTGTGATATTTCCCAATTCCATCCTTATTGCCATTTGCAGCACCAATGCAATATTCCCAGCACCTACTGCAGCCATGAATATGCAGGTACAGTTCTGAATTTTGAAATACAATAGAACCCTCCACATGGAAGACAGAACCAAAACATTTATTCAGATACCAGAAAGCCAAATCCATCATAATCTATACACAATAAATGATATAGAAGGCAACACTAGCCCAAGCCTTCCCCCATCTGGGCTTCCTACAAACCAGCTCTGTTAAACAAGTAATGAGCAGGCTCCCTTAAAAAAAAGATTACAAACAAACTCTTTCACTGACACTAGCCAGCTGTCTGCTTGCTTTATCCTTCAGTTCTGACTACTCTCTTACCAAATTTTCTCTCAGGTCTGCTGTAGTTTGTCTCTTCTTGTTCTACCCTTCCTGCTCCACCTATACAGCAAACTTCCACCACAGGCTCCATGTGACTCAGATTTTCATGTGATCTAGGCAGGGCATATGGGCCTTCACTTTTAAATTACCGTTACAAATGGGTGTGGAGATATACATTTACATAGGTGATAGAAGAAAAACCTTCAGAAATATGTGGTTCTTCCACTTCTGATTTATATACTGGTTTGACAATAGATAAATAATTTATCCTCTTAGTCATATAGGTACCTCTCTAAAACTATAACTAAAACATAATTACTATTCTGAATTCGTGAATTTGTAAATGAAGGTCTCTCAACAATTACAGCATAATTCTGAACAAAAACAAATATAATATTTATTTCTTTTGACAGCTTTTTTCCTGTCTTGTTTTTTGTCATTTTACAAGACATGTGGAATACTTTATATAGTATGTCCTCATACAGATGAAAGGGAGAATAACGGACCTGGGGAAAATGATTTTTTTTCTTTGTGGGTTAAAGCTATGGCATAGTTATGGATTTTTTCATTATTTTATTATTCCTTGGTTAGTTTATTTATTTAACCTCCCACTATACTTTTCTTATTGCATTATGGTAGGAAATGGGATGCTTCCGGAGGACATTGTTGTTTGCTTACTCTTAGTATCTTTAACAATACTTTGTTTTTGGTATATTATTTGCAAATAAAACTTGTCAAATGGCTTAAAATTTCTCAGTTTAGGTTAAAATCTGCCCTCATCTATTCTGTTCCCGCCCCCCCACCCACATACATTTTAAATATAACTAAAATAAAAATGCATGATTATTTTCAGATTTTGACTTCCTCCTCTTGAATTCCCAGTTTTTGAAATTAGAAGACCTGTTGCTTTGTCATTTGCTAATTTCATAGCACTCTAAACATGTTAAGTGCCACAATAGCTTCCCCTGATATTGACTACCTTCTTACCTCACTGGGAAATGATTTCCCAAAAGGTTAATGTTTCCTAATAAAAGCCCTTCTCAGTGATGAACCTCCCCTAGGCCCCTTTAGACTTCTAAGTTTTAAAATATAGCATCACTCAGTCTGACTACACAATTCTCTCATATCTGGTTACATATGGACTTCAAACTGGTTGGTTGGTTGTTGTCCTTCATCTCTGAAGAGGACCAAAATGACATCACCATGATAAAGTGAAATTTCAGTGTGTCTGACTGTTACTGATGAGAACAATATGAGTTTGGAATGCTCTACCACAGGTTGGGCACAGATAGTCCATGTAAATATTTGGCGTGAATATTGCAAATTTGTGCATCCTGCGTTTACTTTGTGCTGTCTCAACTCTGCTTTACTCAAAGAGCACATCTCCTCTCCTGATGTGGGCACATCATGTTGAGCAGTCCTGTGGCAGTATCTTCCATGTTGGACAGTCAAATCCAAAGTTCTGGAGAGAGACTTTGAGAGTGTCCTTCTTTCATTACTTCTGGTCACCATGTGATTGCCTGCCCCATGTGAGTTCTCAGTAAAATAATCTTGTTGGCAAGCATAAAGAGAAGAAAGAAGAAATTAAAGGGAAGTAGAAATTGGTATACTCACTTTGAAAATGCTTAAATAGAAATCTCTTGGCCTCATTTTAGATTATGAACCCATATTCAGTGTAGCTTTCTTGTTACATACAAAAAACATGTTCCATTCTTCGTTACCAAGTCTCCTTTTTAATATATAAATCATTTTTTAGTTTCCAACATTCACTTTCACAAGAATTTGTATTCTAAATTTTCTACCCATCCTTCTCCACTCCTCAGTCCAGGACAGTGCTCACCCCATCCATCCCTTCCTCCAGTTTGTCTTTCCTTTCATCATCTCCTTTTCTTTTATCCCCTTCCCCTCTATTTTCCTGTAGGGCAAAATAGATTTTGGTAACCTATTGCCTATGCATCTTAGTTCCTAGTTGCATGAAAAAAAAATTTGTAATATGCCTTTTTAAGCTTTTAATTCCATATTTTCGCTCTTCCCCCCTCCCCACACACTCTTATTGAGAATGGAAGCAATTCAATATAGGTCATACATGTATAACCATGAAAAACACTTCCATAATAGTTATGCTATGAAAGAATAACCACATCTCCCTCTGTCTTGCCCTGCTCTCCATTTTTTCAGTTCTCTCCCTTGACTTGTACCCCACAATAGTGTTTGCTTTTGATTATCCCTTTCCCCAATTTGCTGTCTCTTCTATTATCTTCCCTTTCCTTTCCCCTTCTCCCCTGCCTTCCTGCAGGTTAAAATAATTTCCATACCCAACTGAATGTGTCTTATTCCCTCCTTAAGGAAAATCTAGTGAGATTAATTCTCATTTATTCTCTCTCACCTCTTCCTCTCAATTGTAAAAGCTTGTTCTTGGCTCTTTTATGTGAGATAATTTAGAGCACTCTACCTTTCTCTTTCTCCTAGAACATTCCACTCAACAGCAAATTTTATTTTTTATGTATTTTCCCTTATTCAACTCACCCTGCACCCTCTGTCTGTCTGTATATTAATTTTTTCAGTCGCTTCTGGGCATCACTGTGATTACATTAAAACTCTATTGTTCAAACAGCTGATTGGAAGAAAAATGAATTCTACATTGTTGTAGCATCAGCTTTGAGAGAAACAGTTAGCTAGACTGCCTTGTCCTCTATTGCCACTTCCAGCTTGGAAGGTCAAAACCCCTCAAGCTTTTCTGCCTTACTATTTCCTGCCACTTGCAACTCAAGAGGGGCAAACCTCTCAGAGTACCTGAATAACTCCATATTCTCACAGTGCCATAAGGCACAGACAAAAGAACATCCCTAAAACCTCT
The DNA here is from genome assembly GCA_028658325.1 of Potorous gilbertii. Taxonomy (NCBI): domain Eukaryota; kingdom Metazoa; phylum Chordata; class Mammalia; order Diprotodontia; family Potoroidae; genus Potorous; species Potorous gilbertii. The sequence goes on along the minus strand of CM053772.1, from coordinate 171,876,125 downwards.
GCAGACCATAGCTTAGGATCTTAGATTTCACAAAGAAGATAAAGGTGGACAGTTTTGCCATGAATATCCTTGCTTTTAGTTTATTGCTTAGTAAATTATTAGTCTTGAATAGTGCATCTTGACTGATGGTATTAAAATGGGAAGCACACTGGTGATTGTTACCCAGGACCTAATGTTCTGTGTACTAGACGTATAGTTTGCCATGCCAAGACCTTGAACATGGCTGCATCAGTGGCAGCAACAGCTTCAAGAACTCACAGCCTAGAGATGATAAGGAGATCAGACAAATGATCAGAAAGAACTTGTGGGTGTATATTTTCTGGTACTGGATTCAGGGGCTGTGAACACCCAGTATGGGGCAGCAGTTCTAGATATAGGAGATATAGGAATTGTGACTTTGGGGAGGAGGGGCTGTGGTCATAGTGCTAAGGCAAAAAGGAGCACTAGCCCTTCAGGACACAGGAAAGAAGGGTACCTAGTCACAGTTCCAGGGCCAAGTAGAGTGATAGCACTTAGAGTTGTAAAGAAACAAGGATATTTCCTGAGTAAAGAACAGAAAACCAAGCAGGAGAACAGGGACTACATGTCTCCTTATATCATGCTCCTGAGAAGCACCAAAAACTTGCAAACTCCCAAAATTAGCTCTGAAAATAATAGCATATAAAAGAAATGAAATTTGGGACAATAATCTTTCTACCCCATAAGCAAAGCCAAATTTTAACATAAAGGTAAAAGTAAAAAAAATAGGCTTGAAAATGAGAAAATAACAAGAAAAGTAACTGACATAAAAGTTATAGGCAAATAAATTGTTTTCTTAATATTGAGCCACATTTGTATCCCAGGTATAAATTCCACTTCGCCAAAGTAAGTCTTTTGAGGATTAAATTTCTGAAATCCTTTCACCAGTATTTGATTTAAAATATATAGACTGATGATATTCATCAAAAAAATATGTAGCTCTCTTACTTTGTATTATCTTTCCCTGGTTTAGGCATTAGGGCTATATTGATTTCTCAAAAATGAGACTAGTAGATTGTTTTTCCCCTTTGATGAGAATAATTTATGTACCAGTAACTGTATTTTAGAAGTCTGAAATAACTATCTTATAAACCCATCTAAACATATATTTATTTATTTTTCCTCCCAGACACATCGAAGTCTATTTTAGTCATTGCTTTATAGCTAACTTATTTCATGAAATTAAACGAAAAAGATCAACATTGGACATATTATTAGTTTGTATTTCATATTTCTTTTAAAGAATAGTCTCTCCTCTTCGTCTCTATCTCTTTCTCATTCTTCTTCTTACCTTCTTCCTTTGTTTTGCTATCACATAACTATGTAGTTGACTTGCCAAGGGTCCCAGAGTTAATATTATAGGTTGAAATTATTCTTTTGACTCTTCTCTGTTTGTTGGTCTTAATTTTTTTTTTAAAATTCATATTATACTAATTTAATTTCCATTCTTATTTTCCATTAGATTAGTCTAAGGTTTATCATTACTTTTTGAAAGTACTAGCTTAATTTATCAGTTCGATTGTCTTTTTGTTTTCCAATTGACATATCCTCCAAAATTTTCCTATTTTCCTTTTTTTCTAGTAATACACTTGCTCATTAGTTGATTTTTAAATTCTTTAACATCGAATACATTTATTAATTATTTCTTTTTTGTTACTGAACATGCTAAAGTTTATTATGTCTTCATCTGAAGACTATTTTAGTCATACACCAGAAAGTCTGCTAGTTTGTCTAATTACTATTGTTCTTTTAAAAATTAATAGTTACTTTTGTGACTTTAACCACTCATTGCTTAGAGTGTTAGTACTATTGTTACTATTTCTCCTTTTTTGCCTGTTTGTCTTTGTTTTCCTCCTGCATTAATTATTATATTTAAGTCACTGAATATAAAGATTTCTTTTTTTCTCTCTGCTTTCTTCTTTCCTTTTTTTTCTTTCTATCCTATGGTTCAATTAACTTTTGCTTTATGTAGCTATATGATATTTAATAAATAAACCATCAGTATTGGCATTAGTTCATTACATATGGTTCCTTTAAGTATAAAATAATTTAATATGTATTGATAACAATTCATTAAATTTTATTTTTGCTTTTTATGATCACATGATTAAAACTTGCTTTTAGGGATTCACTTGATATTTAGTAATTTTTTTTTCATCTTTCATTTTGTAAGGTTTTTTTCTTTTTAACTGTTTTTACCAACAATGGATAGTGAGGTTATTTTTCTTATGTATTATGGATTTTTCCCTCTTATGGGATATTTTAAGTTAATTAACTAAATTATGGATAATAAGCTTGTATTTTGTCCATTTTTATTTAATATTCATTTTTTAAATTCATTTTTATCCCTACCATTTAAGTCAGCATTTTTCCTTTTGATTAATTTTTACTTCAATTGCTTTTAATTCTACTCTTTTCCCTCAATCATTCTTTCCCTCACCTAACTCTTTTTGTTTGCCTTTTCCTTAGATTGAGAGTTAGCTTTAAATTATTTTTGCTTTTTTCTTTTTTGATTATTTATTTCTTCCCCTCTTTTATCTTTTCTGCTCCTCCTCTAGGTTAAATGATTAGTTCAAAAGTCTCAGTTTTCTGCTTCATTCTAATTTCTAATTCATTTTACTTCATCTAATTTCTTATATCAGTCATCAGTATTTCCTAAGAAGAATTTTTTTGTAGTAGTTGTTGTGGTGATAGTGAATATTTGGGGAGGAGGTTACTTTTTTGTTTTCTCATTGAATCTCTACCCTTCCATTCTAGTCCAAAATTTTAACTTCTATTTTGTGAATTCACTTTTTGAAACCATATCTGCATTGACAGATTGATTCCCAAGAGCTTGGTTAGCTTAGGGTTCTATGAGTAATCCTGAAAGTTTACAGTTTCTTAATAATATTGCCAATGAGGCCCCAGTAAGTATTTTCCCAATGACTCATAAGGTCATTAACAAATTCACATAAATTAGTTTCTACAAAACTCTTACGTTTGCTGAAAAAAATTATTCCAAACTAGGCACACTATCTCCCCTCTATATCCATTGGGTTCCCAAGGAGATTGAATTCTAAAGTAAATTATATTCCTCCCAGAAATTTCACTTCAAGGTAAGGAGTGATTACTTTTTAAGACACTTCCCTTCATTACACAATATTTTGGCTGCAGAGTTGAATCATTGTTGGATTGGTTCAGGTCAGTCATTTCTTATGGCTTGATCCTAATAAGTCTTGTCTTCCGTGGCCACAAAAATCCTAAGATATGCATTTCAATTACTACATCTTTGGTGTTTATTCTGACCTTTCAAAGTTCACAAGATCATAGATGTTCTGGGTTGATACCCATTCATCAAATATCAGGGAAATATACAAGAACAAAAGATAGAAATTGAGGTGTCACCAAGTATTTGCACCCACATGGCAACCTGGGTGGGGAGATGAGGTAGCTTTGATAACAGTGTCCATTTCTATTGTAAATATCTCTTTCCCTACCTGGAGGGTAGGGAATTAATATCCTTTTCTTCATCACTAGAAAGCCACCACCAAAACAAACGAGTTTTCATCTTTTGATGTCTTTTATATACATTTTCACTTATAGCTCAGGCTTTTAATCACCACTCAGTTAGCTGAAATAAAACAGTGATTACTTGTACAAACTTTGTAGTAGGTAAGGAAAAATTCCTTCAGTTACACATTTCCATGTGCATCTCACCAAGCCTTATGAAGATTGGTACCAGGCAAAGTATATTGCACATTCTCTAGAAAGTGGACTTTCAATCACTCATTCTCTGTTCATAACACTATAATCTGGCGATTAGGTGTCACAGTAGAAAGAGTGTTGGATCTGGAGTCAGGAAGACTTAGAACAAATTTTGCCTCAGAAACTTAGTGAGCTGTGTCATCCTGGGCAAATCGCTTAAACTCAGTCTCCTCATAATTAAAATGGCGCAACTTTCAGTTTATTCAAATGGAAAATGGGTATAATAATCATACCTACTGCTCAGGGTTCCTGTGAAGGTCCAATCAGATAGTATTTTTGAGAGAGAGAGAGAGAGAGAGAGAGAGAGAGAGAGAGAGAGAGGAGAGAGATTTCATAAAAGGGAAGATCTGAGGAATTTCTGGAAAGAAGAACATGAGAACAATGCTCAGATTGCTGATATTTGATAACAGCTGGAAATCAAGATTAGAAGAGGGGATCATCAATTGAGGGGAGTCTCATTCTGGTAGGAGAAATAGTATCTTATTGAAGAATACTCCCATGATGGAGTACCTAGCAGATAGTAGGCTCCATATAAATGCTTACCCCCTCTCATCAATGTCTTCAATAACAAGCATACACTTGTTCCATCAGAATCCATGCAGACTGAAATATGGCTATAAATTTACTTTCTGAATTATTTCAAAATATTCTGTTAATGCATATTGTGATCCTGATATCTAAGTGGTATAGGGGACAGACTAGGACTTGGAATCAAGAAGAGGTGAGTTTCAATGCAGGCTCAAATCCTTGATATCCATGCAAATCTGAGCAAGTTACTCAATCTATGCTTGCCTCTATTGGCTCATTTATAAAATGGGAATAAATATACCAATTACCTTATTAGTTTGTGGCAGGGATCAAAGGAGATAACAGGCCTCATTACCTCAGTGCTAGCCTTAATTATTCTCCCTCTACCTCCTCATAGCCAATCTATTGTTAAGACCTGTCACCTTTCCCTTTGTAACATTTCTTACATAAGCCTATTCTCTCTTCTGATACTGCCAACCAGGATGCAGGATTTCACTGCTCTCATCATCGACTATCACAGTTACCCAATTATTGGCTTCCCTGGAACCAGTCTCTCCTCATTCCAATCTACCTTCCTGTCAGCCACAAAAATTAGCTCCTTAAAGTGGTAACATGGGGAGGAGCCAAGATGGCTGAATAGAAAAACGCACATATGCTTACCTCTTATCCCACATCCCATAAAATACCCATAAAGAAGAACTCTCAACAAATTCTAGAGCAGCAGAAGGCACAGAACAACATAGTGGAGGAGATTTCTATCTCCTATCAGAGAGATTGGAAAAACCAATAGGAAAGGTCTGTCATGAACCAGAAATGGAGCAGAGCCCAGTCCTGCCTTGTCCATGAGACATTGAAAGGAGCAGATCTGAACAGGCATCAGGGACAGAATGTCCAGCAACAGCACAAATCCCTCAACCCACAGGTGCCAAAGGTCAGTGAGAGGGTCTTTTTAGCTGGCTGAGAGGGGAGTGAGGTATCTCCATAACTCAGGCCCCCTCAGGAGGCAGCAGTAGGGGCAGCAGAGGATGGGAGCTCTCAAAGCAGGCAGTAGCCTGCATCCTTTGTTGAAGGTCTCATAAGAAAGCCCCTGAGGGAACTGGGCCCTGAGTTGTGGCCCTTCCCCTACCTGAGCAGTTGATCTTAATCTCACACTGAATAGCAGCCCTGCACCCACCAAAAGCCCCGAGGCTTGGGAGCAGCTCATTGGAATCTCAGCTCCCAAGTGCTAGTTTGGCAGAACTGGTGGCTAGGGGGTTGTGGAGAGGAAACTCAGAAGTCAAGTAACTGGCTGGGAAAATGTCCAAAAAAGGGAAAAAAATGAGACCATAGAAGGCTACTTTCTTGGGAAACAGGTGTCTCCTCCCATCCTTTTGGATGAAGAACAAGGCACACTGTCAGAGGAAGTCAAGGCCTCTACCTCCAAAGGGAACTTAAATTGGGCTCAGGCAACAGAGGACCTTAAAAAAAAAAGTTAGAAGCTTACTAAAGGAGAACCAAAAAAATACTGAGGAAAATAACAGCTTTAAAAAGAGGCTAAACCAATTGGAAAAAGAGGTCCAAAAAGCCAACGAGGGGAAGCCAAATGGAAGAAAAGGTTCAAGAGTTCATTGAACAAAATAGTTCAGTGAAAGAGAGTGTTGAGTTCAAGGAAATTAATGACTTTGAGTTAAATGCAGCATTAATAAACAAAACCAAAAATTTGAACTAATAGAAGATAATGTGAAACAACCCATTGGAAAAAGCAACTGACCTGGAAAATAGATCCAGGAGAAATAATTTAAAAATTATAGGACTACCTGAAAGCCATGATCAAAAAATGAGCCTAGACATTATCTTCCATGAAATTATCAAGGTAAACTGCCCTGATGTTCTAGAATCAGAGGGCAAAATTAATATTGAAAGTGAAGTGAACAATATTCCTCCTTGGGGCCCCCAGATTGAGAAATATCTGTTAGGTTGCAGGGCAGGATTGGGTAACCTCTCCTAGCAGCAGCATTCTGTTGGTCCCTTGTCAAAAGGTCATTCCCCACTGGGTTGTGAAGTATCTGTTGAGTTCCTGGCAGCCACTTTCTGTTGGGCCCCCCTTGCCTAGCAGCAACTTGGGCCCCCCTGTCAGAACTGTTCTGTGAGAAATGTTTGTTATAGAAGCCGCAAAGCTGTACCAGGAAGTGCCAAAAAGCTTAAATGTACACACACACCTTAGTTCGGGGCTGTCTCCTCTGGGTTTTCCCATGAGACAGCCACTGGCTCAGCTAATAAAGATGCTCTTAAAATTTCTTAATTGATTCTTGCCTATGCTTTTCTCAATTCATCCATTTCAGAAAGAATTCACTGGTCACCTCCTGAAAAAGACCCAAATAGAGAAACTTCTAGGAATATTTGGTCAAATTTCATAGTTCTCATATCAAGGAGAAAATACTGCAAGCTGCTAGAAAGAAATAATTTGAGTACTGTGGAAATAAAATCAGGATAACACAGAATCTGGCAGCTTCAACATTAAGGGATTGAAGGGCTTGGAATGAGATATTTCAGAAGTCAAAGGAACTGGGATTGAAACCAAGAATCACCTACCCAGCAAATTAATACTTCAAGGGAAGATGAGGAAAAGACCAGATCTGTATAGAAAAATTTGACTTCTTCAGACAAGAATAAAAGAAGCATTTAAATGTAAACAGGAAAGAAAAATCATAAAACACTCTCTAAAGCTGAACTGTTTACATTACTACATGGAAAGAAAATATTTTTAACTCTTGAATCTTTTCTCATTATTTGGGTAGATGGAGAGATTGTACATGCACACACACACACACACACACACACACACACACACACAAAGATAGAGAGTACAGGGTGTGTTATATCAGAAGAGATGTTACCCACACAAAAAATTAAAATAAAACAAAATGAAAAATTAAGGGGTGAAGGAGGAAAATTCCTGGAAGAGAAAGGGAGAAATGGAATGGGGCAGGCCATAACTCATAAAAGAAGTAAGAAAAATCTTATTCACTGGAGGATATAAGAGAGAAGGGGAATGGGGGGAAATAAAGCTACTCTCTCTACATGTGGCTGAAGGAGGGGAAAATGTGCTCCCTAAATTTGATATGAAAATTTATATCACATCTCAGGAAAGTAGGAGAAGAGGTGACAAGTGTGGTGAGGGGATTGTTAGAAGGGAGGGCAAATGAGAGAAGGGAGTGATTAGAAATAAACACTTTTGAGAAGGGACAAGGTGAATTGTAGGGGAAAAAAAAGGGGAATGGAGTAGGACCGAGGGCAATACAAGTAACACTACACAATATGATTATTTGGAAAAGAATACATATTCAGAATGTATTGAATTGCTTCCCTTCTCAGTGGGGCTGAGGACGGAGAGGTGGAGGGAGAGAAGTTGGAATTCAAAGTATTAGAAACAAATACAGAGAATTGTTATTGCATATAACTGGGAAATAAGAACTATAGGGAATGGGGTATAGAAATTTATTTTTCCCTACAAGAGAAGAGAGAAGATACAGATAAGTAAAAGGTGGGGTGTGATAGAAGGGAGGGTACTTTGAGGGAAAGAGTAATCAGAATGCAAGGTATTAGGAAGTGGGGGGAGGGGAGTGATGGGGAGAAAAATTGGATATGTTACAAAGTGAGGTAAAAGCAATTAGTACTAAAACAATTGACTGAATTAATTACTGAGAATACATCAATGACATCTTTAGTTTGGGGAAAAGAATTTCAGTCTAACTGTCCTAGAGGAAGGTAGCCTTGGGTAAAATTTGGCATTGATGGAAAAATTAAGGTTTTAATGGTAAATTTGATTTTATGATTACTATTTAATCAGAAACTAGAACATATATAGAAAGCCATGTAAGTCACTTAAGACTTGCCTCAAAAGATGTTCCTTAGCCAAAGTGAAATTATAATCATATTTGAAACCTAGTAATTGGAACTTGCCATTTTTTAGATGCTATGGGGCTATTAAGTGACTGTTCTTTTGAGTCTAATTCCAGGTATGGATATCAAGAAAAGCAATCTGAGCCTCCAACCCATGATCTCAGTAAGCTGGTGAGATGCTGGTATGAACTGCAAAAGGTGTTCTCATGGGAAGGGTGGGAGAATAGCTGTTCAGCCTGGGCTGAGGTAGGACTCTCCTGACTCAGTTTCCTCACTGACACCTGGCAGACCTTACACCTGACTGAATGCAAGTGAATAATATAATCCTGCCTGGAACTGACATGAAGTCAGGGAGATATTGTATCCTTGCAATGTCCCTACTCTTGGTGGCAATTTCCTTTAGTCAAAAGGTTTGCAAGTTTAATACCAGATCTATTCAATTATAGATTATTGGTAGGAGAACATCCGAGGTTAAGTCTAAAATTAAGCTGTTAGGCATAGAACTTTAGACCAACAACAATAAGTTAGTGTCTTTTAATTCTTAGCAATTCTGTGGAGACGATTAGGTCAAGAGCTTGTGAAGTTAGCAACTTAAATATTATTTGTGTCTCAGTTGGTTAATATTTTTAAAAAAAATTTTTTGTGGTTCATTTGTAAATGCTTTAAAAAGAAGTGTCACCTGACCAAAAGTTTGAATTGTTTTATCTATTATAAACTGTGTTAAAAAATGAAAAATTAAAATTAAATAAAGTGGCAATGTTGTGATATCAAAACCTTCTCCCAATTCAATAAACTTCACTGACTCCTTTTCACCTTTAGGTTCAAATGCAACACATTCGTCTTTGACTTCAAAGTCCTCTAAACCAACCTTCTCACTGTATTTTTCTAATATTCTTATACTTAACCAGTCCCTACCCCCAAGTCAAACTACTCTGTGATTCTGATTTCACTGAAGTCTTTGCTTTTCCTAGAACAAGATACTGCTTTTCCTAATTCTGAGCATTTCTACTGGATAACATTTATACTTGGACTTTTCTTTCTCATGTCTACCTCTTATATTATGTGGTTTCCTTCAAGTCCCAGATAAAAGTTCAGCATCTATAAGAAAGAATTCCTTTTTGTCATTTTATTTTTTAATTAATTAATTAATTTTAATTTTCGACATTCATTTCCACAAGATTTTGAGTTCCAAATTTTCTTCCCATCTCTCCCCTCTCTCCACCCCAAGACTCCGTACATTCTGATTACCCCTTCTTCTAATCTGCCCTCTCTTCTATCACATCCCTACATTCCCTTATCCCCATCTTCTCTCTTTTCTCGTAGGATAAAATAGATTTCTATATGCCAATATCTATATTTCTTATTCCCCAGATGAATGCAAAACCAATTCTCAACATTCATTCCTAAAATTTTGAGTTCCAACTTCTCTCCCTTCCCTCCTCTCCACCCATCCCCACTGAGAAGGAAGGCAATTCATCATAGGTTATACATCTGTGGTTATGCAAAAGACTTCCATAATAGTCATGTTGTGAAAGACTAACAATATTTACCTCCATCCTATCCTGTCTCCGATTTATTCTAGTCTCTCTTTTGACCTTGTCCCTCCCCAAAATTACTCCCTCCTCCCATTTGCCCTCCCTTCTATCATCCCTCCATACCTCCCTTCTCCCCTGCTTTCAAGAAACATTTCTTTCTCTCTTTAATGCTAATGTCTTTCTTCAAATGACTTTTTTCAGTTTGCCTGTTTGTCACTTGTCCCTTTGCACATGTTTGTATATCATCTTACTCTTTAGTTTGCAGTCTTCTAGAGGACAGAGGCTATCTTTTTTGTCTGTTTATTTACCCTATGTACCTTACACATAGCTGAAATCTAATAAATGTTTCCCAAAATAGAAATTTCCAGGGAACAGTTAGGGTGGTAAAGATGAATCAATGAATGTGAGAATGGGAAACATAATCTCTCGAGGAGAGTTCAGTATCCCCTAGCAATAAATTCAGATACAACTCTATGACTTGGTTACAGAAGTTAGCAGAGAATGTATAAGTTCCAGTAGCAGGCCCACCTAACTATCTTATTAGAATAGGATTGTAGGTTTAGAATTGGTAGGGCCAACTGCATTTGTAGAAAGACATATGGATAAGAAACAATGAGAGAGAGAGAGAGACAGACAGACAGACAGACAGACACAGAGACAGAGAGAGAGACACAGAGAAATAGAGGGAGAGAGATTTTGTAACATGCTTTTTCTGTGCCAGGTACCATACTAACTAAAGAGATTACAAATATAAGCAAGCAAGAGAACTCTAGTCCTCCATGACTTTAAATTACATAAAGATTAGAATGCCAACTATCTTAAAAGTCAAATCTTGGAGGGCCTTATATGTGTAATCACCCCTACAATATTGTTAATTCTTTAAACATAAGAACCATGATATCAATGTATCTCTCAAGGCACCTATCATAACATCCTTCACATAGCATATGCTCAATAAATACATGCTGCCGGGATAAACAGGTAAATATTTCTTTGTATTTCCCCTCTTCAAGGAGTTTATCCAAATAATTGCTTAGCCTTGCATGTCTGCAGAGCTTTAATTAATGAATAAACCTTGACATGGACAAAGACATATAATGATGTATTTTGTGTCTCTGGTGTCTAGTAATAAAGTTTCCATAAGCATATGAGGGAAATGTTTCTCGCGCAGAATTTTTTATCAGTTGGCAAAAGAGGCTTAGCATTTCTGAGTCAAGGTCTGAAATGGTCAGACTAGTTGTAAGCCAGAAATATATAGAAGATCCAAAGCTACATTATAAAGGTTACATTCCTTTTGGGTTACTTTGTGTCAGGTATACTTTGTGAAATGTCAAAGAGAAATTATGTGAGAAAAGGATGAGGCTAATGAAGCATGGCAGTAGGTATGGGTGTTGAATTGGTTTGTCTCTTCTTTCAAGTAAAATAGATTGGGATTGCACTATACAAAGGGGAAAAGCTTCATAATATTATTCATTATTGACTTCAAGCCAGTTGACTGGATCATTTGAATTTCCATGTCCATGAGGCACAACATCTCAGTTCCACACTTTCCTCTAGCTTGTTTCCCATGCCTGAAATATTCGCCCTTCTCATGTCTTCTTCCTGGTCTCACTGGATTCCTTCCAAAGTTAGCTCAAATCCACCATCTTTAGGAGGATTTTGTATAGGAGGCCTGGCTTAGGTGCATTCTCTGTCCTTTCCCAGGCCTTCCCCACCTTGTGCCTACTCTCTGAGATTGCCTCAAATCTATATTGTATATAACATTTATTATATAGTGGTTTGAATGTTTTCTCTGTTTCCATTTTTATTTTTAGTTTGACTGAGGTGCCTTAATCTAACCTTACAGAAATTTACTTGTATACTGATAAAATCAATATTTATGGGCCAAGGAGCCATTATTAGGCTCAACAATTGTGTTTAAGGGTGGAGTCAACATGGATAAATTAGAGCAACTACTCACCTACACTCTAAAACAAACTCCTTTAGATACCTCTAAAAAGTGAATTTAAATGGATTTTTGAAGTGGCAGAATCCAATAGGAAACAGACTGTGGCAGATTCACAGCCTAGGATAGGAAGGTTGAAAGGAAGGATCTGTTCCACGGGGCTGGAGGAGCACACAGTGCACAGAGCACAATGTGTACCAGCACATCCCCACCACTGCAGTGGCAAGCAGGAAGCTCCAGGCAGTCTGAGACAGTGACCACACTGAAGAATACTGGACATACCAGCTCAGGACAGGAGTCCAGTGGAACTAAGCAAGTAAGAGTCCAGAACCCCAGGTATCTGTAGCAGGTGCTCCTGAGAATATAAGCCCACAGATCAAATGTCTGTAAGTCACCTAGTTGAACTTGAAGGAACCAAGATGACTGAGTGATCAGGAAATGGTCTATCTCTCCACATGTTGAGTTTGAAAGACCCATAAAATATTTATCTGGAACAGTGGAAATCAGCAGAAGGAGCAAACAGTCTCAGCCCATGAGGCTAGGAAAATTGCAAAAGAGGGTCCCATTTGAGTGGCTGAAGGGGACAAGTGAAGGACCAGAACTGATTCAAATAGCAGCAAACCAGGAGGAGATCCTGAGTTCCAAGGGAATATCACTCATAATTGTCAACATCAGGACCCTAGTCATGCCTCAGCACCCCAGGGGAATCAGGAAGACACTAGTGTGTCTTCCAACTACTGAACTTACCTATGGTCTAGCTCAGCAGAGGAGACCACCTGTGCAAGACCACCCCTCCACCATGATTATTGCAGCTAGCTCCTGGATAACTCAGGGGAAACCCCAAAAGACTTCAACTGGCTTCTGCTTTCTCACACCATCCACCTCAGCACCAGGTAAGCTGCAGTATTTTAGCTTCTAGTTGAAAGAACCAGAGGTCACAACACACAAAGCCTCAAGTTCAAAATACAGAACAGTGGGACAGAGTCCCTTGTGCCCCAGAAAGAGAGATCTACTTTTAAAGTCTTGTAAAGGGTGATCATCATGGGTAAAAAGGAAAGCAGAAAAGAAAAGAGAATAGAATATTTCTACGGAGACAAGCACCACAGCAAAATACCAAAGAGGTCAGCATTGAGAATGTATTCCTTTCTGAAACTTCAGACGGGAATTTGAATTGGTCTCAAACCCAATGAGCATTCTTGAAAGAGCTGAAGAAAGATTTTAAAAGTCAAATTAGACAAGCAGAAGAAAAACTGGCCAATGATTTTAACGATATGAGAAAAAGAAATCACAGAAACCTAACTGGAGAAAATAAGGAGGAATGGTTGGACAGATGGAAAACAAGATTCAAAAACTAACTGAAGAAAACATTTTGAGAAAAATTAGAATTGGGCAAGTAGAAACTAATGACTATATGATACATGAAGAATCAGTCTAATACAATCTAAAGAATGAAAAAAAAACAAAAGAAAATGTAAAATATCAAATTGGAAAAATGACTTACCAGGAAAAATAGATCCAGGAGAGAAAAATCTAAGGATGATTGGTCTACCAGAAGACCTTGATCAAGAAAAAGAGCCTGGACACAATCTTCCAAGAAATCATCAAGAAAAATTACTCATAAGTCTTAGATCCAGAAGGCAAAATAAATATTGAAAGAATCCATTGTTCACCTCCTGAAAGGGATCCTAATCTATAAACACCAAGGAATATTCTTCCTAAATTCCAGAATTATCTAGTGAAGGAGAAAATACTGCAGGCAGTCTGAAATAAACAATTCAAATATCGAGGAGATACAGTCAGAATCACCACACAGGACCTTGGAGTTTCTTCATTAAAAGATTGTAGGAATTGGAATATCATATTATGTAAGGTAAAGAAGCTGGGACAACAACTAAGAATCAATTACCCAATAAACTAGATCACAATATTTCAGGCAAAGAGATGGACATTCAATGAAACAGGAATTTCCAGATCTTTGTGATGGAAAGGAGAGAGCTCAATATGAAATTCGATCTTCAAACACAAGTCTCAAAAGAGGCATGAACAGGTAAACAGGGAAAAGGAAGAAACAAAAAACTTTTTATTCAATATGGGCAAACTGTTTACAACCCTATAAGGAAGATGATAATTTTAATCTTGAGAATTGTATATTTATCATAATATGTAAAAAGAATACACATAGATAGAGGGAGCAGATATAAAGTAAATTTTATGATGATAAAATTTGATTTAAAGGTGCAAAGGGATTGTAACAGGAGATGTGAAAAGGAAGAGGCAAGAAATGGTAAATTGCATCAGAGGAAGAGGAACAAAAATATATTACAGTAGAAGGAAGGAGGGGAGGAAGATGAGCACTGTTTGAGATTTAATCTCACCTAATTTGGTTCAAGAAGGGAACAACAAACTCACATAAGCAGAGAAATCTAAGTACCTCTATAGGCAGTAATAGGGGAAAGAGGAAATAAAAGGGAGGGGAGAATAACAAAGAGGGAAGAAGTAGTAAGGGAAAGGGGGTGGAAAAGGGAGGGGAGCTGAAAGAAGGAAGGAAAGACTAGGGGAGTTGGGGGTCAAAAATTAAAACTATTGTGGAAGAGAGAAGGGAGAACTAAAACAAAAATGTGGGAAAAGAGAACAGAGGGAAAGACAAAGGTAGTAATCATAACTGTGAACGTGAATGGGATTAACTCTCCATAAAATGAAGGCAGACAGTAGAATGGATTAAAAACTATAATCCCACAAGGAACACATTGGAAATAGGACAATACACACAGGGTAAAAGTAAAAGGTTAGAGCAGAATATATTGTGCTTCAGCTGATATAAAATAAGAAAAGACTAGTAATCCTAATGTCAAACAAAGCAAAAGCAGAATTAGATCTAATTAAAGGAGATGAGGAAGGAAACTATAGCCTGCTAAAAGGCACCGTAGACAATGAAGAAATACCTTTATTAAACATATATGCTCCAAGGGGTATAACATCCAAATTCTTAGAAAAGAAATTAAGGGAGTTACAGGAAGAAATAGACAGCAAAACAATACTAGTGGAGAACGTCAGCCTCCCCCTCTCTGAACTTGATAAATCAAACCTCAAGTAAACAAAAAAAGAATTAAAGGAGGTGAATAAAATTCTGGATAAGTTTGATATGATAGATTTATGGAGAAAATTGAATGGGGATAGAAAGGAATATATCATTTTCTCAGTGGAACATGGCACTTGTAAAAATAATGACCATGTCCTAGGCATAAAAACCTCACAGTCCAGGGCAGAAAGGCAGAGATAACCAATACATCTTTCTTATATCATAATGCAATAAAAATAATATGAAATAAAAGACCATGAAAAGAAAGACCAAAACTTAATTGGAAACTAAATAATCTAATCCTTAAGAATGAGTATGTTAAAAAATAAATCATAGAAACAATGAACAAACTCATTCAAGAGAATGACAATAATGAACCAACCTACCAAATCTTATGGGATGCTGCAAAAGCAGTTCTTAGAGGAAGTTTTATATCTTTGAATGACTACACGAATAAAACAGAGAAAGATGCAATGAATGACATAGGCATGCAGCTGAAAAACCTCAAAAAAGAACAAATTGAAAATCCCCAAGTAAATATCAAATTAGAAATACTGAAATCCAGAGGAGAGATTAATAAAATTGAAATTAAGAAAACTACTGAACAATAAACAAAACTAAGAGCTGGTTTTATATAAAATCCATAATCCTTTGGTCAATTTGATTAAAAAACAGAAGAAAACCAAATTACCAATATCAAAATAAAAATGGTGAACTAAACTTCAATGAGAAAGAAATTAAAACAATAATTAGAAATTACTTTGCCAAACTCTATGCCCATAAATTCAACAATCTAAATGAGATGGATAGCTATTTAAAAAAAGAAAAAAAAAAAATATATATATATATATATATATATATATATATATATATATATATATTGCCCAGATTAACAGAAGAAGAAGATGAACAGTTAAACAACACCATCTCAGAAAAATAAATTGAAAAAGTCATCAATGAGCTCCCTAGGAAAAAATAAATCTTCAGGGTCAGATGAATTTGCAAGTGAATTCTATCAAACATTTAAAGAAGACTTATTTTCAGTACTATATAGACTACTTGGGAAGTATACTTGGGAAGAAGGAGTCCTACCAATTACTTTTATGATAAAATGTAGTTCTGAAGCCTAAACTAGGAAGAGCCCAAAGAGAGAAAGAAAATTATAGACCAATTTCTCTAATGAATATAGAT
Organism: Potorous gilbertii; assembly: GCA_028658325.1. Lineage (NCBI taxonomy): Eukaryota > Metazoa > Chordata > Mammalia > Diprotodontia > Potoroidae > Potorous > Potorous gilbertii. The sequence continues at coordinate 171,860,203 of CM053772.1, read as the reverse complement.
GCAAATAAACTCAAATAAGATGTTAGCAAAAAGAATACAGCCACTTATCACAAGAATAATACATTATCATCACGTACATTTTATACCAGGAATGGAGGACTGGTTCAATATTAGGAAAATTATTAGGATTACTGATCATATCAAGAACAAATCTAACAGTAAACAACTGATAATCTCAATAGATACAGAAAAAGCTTTTGACAAAACACAACTCCCTTTCCTATTGAATAAATGGAACTTTCCATATAATAATAATTAGTATCTACCTAAAATGATCAGCAAGGTGGCAGAGCTAAGATAGCAGAGAAGGAGGATGTGTAGTAGCTCTCCCACCACAACCCATAAAACACCTGAAAGAAATGACTCTAAATAAATTCTACAGCAGTAAGTGCCAGAATACAACAAAGACAAAGAGATTTCCAGCCCAAGGCAGCCTGGAAGGTCAACAGGAAAGGTCTATCAAACTGGCTTGGAACAGAGCATGGCCCAGCACTGACTGCACTGTGGCAGGGACAGGACTGGAGCAGACTAAATTATGGGTAGCATCTGTGGTTCCCAGATGCCTCAACCCACAAACACCAAAGAAAACTTTAAAGGTCAGTGAGAAAGCTATTTTACCTTGGGGAGAAGGGAGCAGGGTTCAACCCTAGCCCTGGCCCCAGGCAGTGGCAGCAGAAGTATCCAATTTTGGAGCCCTCAGCCTAAAGAACCTGGGGGATTTGAGCTGCTGATCTGGATCTCAGCCCTCAGTGACTGCCATGATGTGCAGAGAAGTACTGGCATGGTGGAGCTGGTTGAGGCTTTGGAGAGCATATTGAGCAGAAAAACTTGAGGTAACTCTCAAAGGAGAGCACAGGTCAGGAGAGAAGTAAATTGCTAAATCTTAATTGTGCCACCTGGTAGGAACTGAAAATTTACAGGTCACCAGATTATATCCTCCTCTTGACAAAGGACTCAAAAGTCTAGGATTGAGAAAAAGCTCAAAAAAGGGGAAGAAGTAAGAGTATTGAAGATTATCATCTTGGTGAATAGACATTGTCCTCCATCATTTCATATGAGAAAGAACAACACATACCATCAGAGGGACATAAAAATCAAGGCTTCTGCATCCAAAACCTTCAAAATAAATATGCAGTTGTCTGACATCATGGAAGAGCTCAAAAAGGATTTTGAAAATCAAGTAACAGAGGTGGAAGAAAAATTGTCAAGAGAAATGAGAGTGATAGAAGAAAATCATGAAAAGTGAGTCAACAGCTTGCTAAAGGAGACCCAAACAAATGCTGAAGAAAATAGCACCTTTAAAAATAGACAAACTCGAAAGGCAAAAGAGGTCCAAAAAGACAATGAGGAGAAGAATCCTTTAAAAAGCAGAACTAGCCTAATGGAAAAAGAATGTCAATAATTCACTGAAGAAAACTTTTTTTTTTAAATTAGAATAGAGCAGATGGAAACTAATGACTGTATGAGAAGCCAAGAAATTAAAAAAAAACAGAACCAAAAGAATGAAAAAATAGAAGATAATGTGAAATATCTCACTGAAAAAATAATTGACCTGAAAAATATATTCAGGAGACACAATTTCAAAATTATGGGACTACTCAAAAACGATGATCAAAAAAAAGCCTAGACATCATCTTTCAAGAAATCATCGTGGAAAACAGTCCTGACATTCTAGAAACAGAAGTTAACTTAAATACTGAAAGAATTCACCCATCACCTCCTGAAAGAGATCCAAAAAGAGAAACTCTTAGGAATATTGTAGACAAATTCCAGGGTTCCAGGTCAAGGAGAAAATATTTCAAGTACCTAGAAAGAAACAATACAATGGAAATACAATCAGGATAACACAAGGTCTAGCAGCTTCTATGTTAAGGGATTAAAGGGCATGGGATACGATAGTCCAAAAGCAAAAGGAACTAGGATTAAAACAAAGAATCATCTACCCAACATTACTGAATATAATACTTGAGGAGAAAAAAAAGGTCATTCAATGATATAGAGGACTTTCAAGCATTCCTGATGAAAAAACCATAGCTGAAAAGAAAATTTCACTTTTAAACACAGAAATCAAGAGAAGCATGATTAATGGGGAAGAGAAATCATAAGGGATTTATTGAAGTTTAATTGTTTACATTTCTACATGGAAAGATAATATTTGTAAGTATTGAAACTTTTCTCATTATTTTGGTAGTTGAAAAAATGATACACTCACACACACACACACACACACACGTATATATAAAGCGGGTACAGGAGGAGTTGAATAGGAAGGGATGATATCTAAGAAAATTAAATTAAAGAGTGAGAGAGGAACATATTGGGAGGAGAAAGGGAGAAATGGAATTGCACAAATTATCTCTCATACAAGAGGGAGGAAAAAGCTTTGTAAATGGAGGGGAAATGTTGCGAGGTGAGAGGGAAAAAGCGAATTTTACTCGCATCACATTTGCCTTAAGGAGGGAATAACATGCGCACTCAATTTGGTTTCAGAATCTTTCTTAGACTACAGGAAAGTAGGGGAGAAAGGGATAAGTGGGGTGAGGGAACTATAGGGATGTCAATTGGGAGGAGTGAGTAACTGGAAGTAAAAATTTTTGCAGAGGGACAAGGTCAAAAGAAAGAATAGAATAAATGGGGGGCAAGAGAGGATAGAGAGAAACATAATAAGTCTTACACAACATGACTATTATTGAAGTCTTTTGCAAAACTACAAATATATAGCCTATATTGAATTACTTGCCTTCTTAATGGGGATAGGTGGGGAGGGAGGAAAGGGGAGAAGCTGGAAGTCAAAGTTTTAGAAACAGATGTTGAGATTTGTTACTGCATGCAACTCGAAAATAAGAAATATAGGTAATGGAGTATAGAAATCTATCTTGCCCTACAAGAAAAGAGAGAAGATGGGGATAAGGAAGGGCAGGGTGTGATTCAAGGGAAGGTAGATTGGGGAAAGAGGCAATCAGAATGCATAGTGTCATGTGGTAGGGGGAGGGAAGAGATGGGGAGAAAATCTGGAACACAAAATCTTGAGGAAATCAATGCTGAAAACTAAAAATAAATAAATATATGAAAAAATGCTTATTGAATTGAAGTGAAAAAAAAGCATCAGCAGACATTATATGCAATGGGAAGAAGCTAGATGTACTTCTAATAAGATCAGGGGTGAAATAACTATGTCCATTATCACCACTGTTATTCAATATGGTATTAGAAATGTTTGCTTTTGCAATAGCAGATGAAAAAGAAATTGAAGGAATTCGAATAGGCAAAGCAGAAACTAAGTCTTTGAAACAGAAACTCTTTGCAGATGACAAGGTGACATATTTAGAGAATCCCAGAGAATCAAGTAAAAAAGTACTTGAAATAATAAACAACTTGGACAAAGTTGCAAATTTTCTATATATTACTAACAAATTCCAACAGCAAGAGCTAAAAAGAGAAATCCCATTCAAAGCTATGGTAGACACTATAAAATATCTGGGAGTCTACCTGCCAAAACAAACTCAGGGACTATATGAACACAATTACAAAACACTTTTTGCACAAATAAAGTCAGATCTAAATAAAGTGGAAAAAATCAGTTGCTCGAGGGTAGGGAGAACCAATATAATAAAAATGACAATTCTTCCCAAATTAATTTACTTATTCAGTGACATTCCAATCAAACTACAAGAAAATTATTTTTAGATCTAGAAAAAATGATATCAAAATTTATCTGGAAGAGCAAAAGGGAACTAATGAAAAGAAATGTTAAATATGTTAGCCTAGCCTTACCACATCTCAAATTGTATTATAAAGCAGCAGTCACCAAAACCACTTGGTAATGGCTAAGAAACAAAGGGGTAGATCAGTGGAATATGTCAGTTACTCAAGATGTAGTAGTCAATGAATACTGCAATCTACTGTTTGATAAACCCAAGGACTCCAGTGTCTTGGATAAGAAGTCACTGTTTGTCAAAATTGTGGGGAAAACTGGATAACAGTGTGGCAGAAAATGGGCCTGGATCAGTGCCTGACACTACACAAGAATAAAGCCCAAAGAGGTACATGGTCTATGTATAAAGATTGATACTATAAACAAATTAACGGAGTAAGGAATAGTGTATTTGTCAGATTGATGGAATACGGACAAATTTTGACTAAATGAGATAGAAAACACTACAAAGTGCCAAATTAATAACTTTGGTCACGTTTCTTTGAAAATTTTTTGCACAAACCAACTCAGTGCAACTAAGATTAGGAGGGAAACAGAAAAATAAGAAAGAACTTTTACAACTAGTGTCTGAGATAAAGTCCTCACTTCTAAAACATATACAAAACTGAGTCAAATGTACAAGAATATGTCATTACCCAAATGATAAATGGACAAAGGATATAAACAGTCAGTTTTCAAAGGAAAGATGGAAAAATTCTCTAAATCACTATTGATTAGAGAGATGCAAATCAAAACAATTCTGAGGTATCTCATCACACCTGTCAGATTGGCTGACATGACAAAACAGGAAGATGATAAATGTTGGAGAAGATGTAGGAGAGTTGGAACACTAACTCATTGCTGATCCAAACATTCTGGAGAGCAATTTGGAACTATGCTCACAGAGCTACAAAAATGTGCATACCCTTTGACCCAACAATATCACTTCCAGGACTATATCTCAAAATAATCATAAAAATGAGAAAGGGTCCCTCATGTACAAAAATGTTTATAGAAGCTTTCTTTGTGGAAATCAAGGGGATGCCCTTCAATTGGGGAGTGACTGAACAAATTTTGGTATGTGAATATAATGGAATACTATTGTACTGTAAGAAATGATGAATAAGAAGACTTCAGGGAAGACTGGAAGGATTTACATGAAGTCATGCTGAGTGAAAAGAGTGGAACGAGGAGAACTTTGTATACAGCAACAACTACAGTGTGTGAGGAACTTTTCTGGTAGACTTATTCCTTCAGAGCAATGTCACTACCTAAAAAATTCCCGTTGGACTTTTGAGGCAAATTGCTTTCCACACCCAGAGAAAGATCTATGCAATTGGATCACACAATGAAACATAATATTTTATTCTGTGTTATGTTTTGTTTTGTTTGTTTCACGGTTGTTCCCATTAATTTTAATTCGTTTATTCAACATGACTTTGGTGAAATTAAATTTAATAGGATATATGTGTAGAACCTCTATAAGATTGCAAGCTGTGTCACTGAGATAGGGGGAGGGAAGGCAGAAAGAGTGGGAGGGAGGAGAAAAAAATCTAAGATATATGGAAGTGATTAGAGAACACTGAAAAGAAATGAAATAATTCAAAACAAAACAGTTGTTGTGTTTGTCTTTCATGGCTGAGGAAGACCATGCCATCAGAGAAATGATGACATGAGTTGCACTTGACTTTGGTTTGAGTTAGGGAGGGCTGTTCAAGGTCACTAGCCTCACTTCTCCTCCAGAGACATATAAATCCAGTGAACAGATATTCTGCAGGATGACTGGAGATGGCCCAGGATGCAATGGAACACCTTGGCCCCTTTAGGCCAATGTCTGTGCCCATTTGGTAAACAGAACTTTTTAAAAAGTAATCAACAGATGACTCTTTTAATGAAGTCAAGAAAAATAACTACATCAGGTTGGGAGGGAAACAGTAAGAATTACTCTGGATAATCACTCTTAAGCAAGGAGGGTTCAGAAAACAGACCTTAGGCAGATGTTTAGTGTTGTCCAGTCTATGAGCAATTCAAGTATTGTGGAAACACAATCAGGATAACACAAGATTTAGCAGTTTCTAAATTAAGAGAACAGAGGCCTTGGAATATAACATTCCAGAGGTCAAAGAGGATTAAAAACAAGAGTCATCTACTCATCAAAACTGAATATAATAATTCAGGGAAAAACATGGATATTGAATTAAAATAGAGCCCTTTCAAGCATTTTTGCTCAAAAGAGCAGAGCTGAATAGAAAATAGACAAGAATAAAGTAAGATCACACTCTTAGGTACAAGAAATTTAATGATAATAAAGAAATGTATCATATGTACTAAAATACATAGAATAACACTTTTTGTAACATCAGAGGTGTGGCGTGGTAGACGTGAAATAGGGGATATAATACTTCTCAATACTATAATACTTCTTAAGTAATAGTGGCCATTGAAGTCAAAAAGCAATGAAAATATTTGATTGTTGTTCCCTGAATAACATTGTATAGGATATCCATGTGTGTGTTGTTGAGGGCCAGGATGGAGTGCGGTTGACAAGATCAGGATAGACCTTTGCAGAAACTGTTCTTTGAGACTGTGCTGCTTATCATCCCGAATGGCTCTCCATGCCCCCGGATGTTGCTGTCTCCCTGAGAAAAACAGGAGAATTACAGAAAACAAGGGATATGTAAAATAGATGCCCTCTAGGCTCACAGTCTTTAAGATAAGACTGATTAAATCACTAGGGCAGGAGACAAGCAGAATGTCACATTGGCTTGCAGTTTCTGTCTATAAAGACCCAGACCCTCAGATCAATAAACGAAGCTCTTCTTTCTTCTCCTGCCTCCCATGTCTTTCTTCTTCACCACATCACTGAGTCGTGTAGGGATACAGGCCGTCGTTACAGTGTGTGTGGTATGAAGTTAGAAGGAAGATCATATACTTAGTAACTTCAGAGAAGATGATATTTTTGTCCTGGTGGAGGGCTGCATGAGATGGAATATGATCTGCGTGTTGAATGCCCACTTGACTAAGATTTATGGGATCAAGTACATCATAGTGTTGTTTAGTCAGTATGCAAGAGAGAAACTATACTGGACTAGAATCAGCAGAGGTCAAGTGTATGCAGTAAGGGCTATAACACTGTAGGTTTTCTGGGGAAGGAGAAAGTTAAGGGATGAGGAAGAAGAACAGAGGGAGAAACAAACAGGAATGGGGAGTTTCAAAAACTTTTTAAAGTCTACATTTATGTTTGGGAACATGTAGTTGGATATGAAAATAAAGAGAAAAATGATGAAAGATTAATGTTGCTGGAAATTAAATATAAATTTAAAATTAATAAAGTGCTTCACAAATATACTATTGTCATTTTAAAATGTATTTTCATAATAACCCTCTTGGATGGGTAGTATTCTCATTTTTCGGTTGAAGAACTTGAGGTTCCGAGAAGTTGTTATTTTCCCAAGGTCATATACCTAATGCATTTCTGAGGTAATATTTGAAAACTAGGACATTCAAATTCCATATCCAAGGCAAAATCTAATACATTGCACATGATAGACTCATAAAATCTTATACATTTTAACTCTAAAGGATTTAGGGAAGAATAAAAATAACACATTATAACTTGATAATTTGACTTGTGGTTGAACATCTCAAATTAAGAAGAATCTACTCTTTTTTCTGTAATGCGTTATCTTTACAAAACTTACAAACAAAGCAACTTTTAAGAAATTATTCTTGACCTTGAACCAAGTTTACTTTTTTGCAATTTCTTATTGCTCTTGGTTCTATCCTCTGAGACCAATATTAAGTCTTCCTGAGTCTTTTCTTTCCCATGGTAAAAATCCCTGTTTCATACTGTATGGATCATACAATTTTGCTTATCGTTAATATAATTTTGCATCTTAATGGGAAGATATTTCCCATCTATTTAGAGGCCCATGTGACCTGCTTAAATCACATAGAAGCCTGAATCACATGAGTCCAATTCACATGGTACAGGAAGGGGTGGAGCAGAAAGGATGGAATAGGAAGAAGTAGAACTAGAGCAGAACTGAGAGGAAGTTAGACAGCAATCAGAACAGTGAAAGATATTTGGGTAGAGTGAGTGAGAGAGCTAGTTTGTGCTTTGTTTAAGGTAGCTGGTTTGTGGGAAGCCTAACAGAGAGAAGGTGTGGAACTGGTGTTGTCCTCTATACTGTTATTGTGTATAGAATTTTTTTGTTACTCTGATGGATTTGGCTTTCTGGTTTGGGGTTTGGCTTTCTGGTATCTAAACAAATGGTTTTCTTCTGCCCTCTGCATGGAGAGTCTATTATACTTTGTGATTCAGAATTATTCTGGCATATTCATATAGTTGCTGTGATAGCAAAGATACGTGGCCTTGAATTTATCTATTATCACTTTGACATTCGCTAGCTTAATGATAACTACTCTAACTTGTCTTGATTATTTTCATCCATTTTTCAAGATGATGTTACTTATGAGTGAATTATCACCAAGTATACCAACATGATTTTAAAAGATTAGCATAATTCTTGTAGCTTTTTGAGAGGTTCACCTTTACTGCCACTTTCTCCAAAACATCTATACTCATCTCATGCTGCCTGAGGGTATATTTTAGAATTGTTAAAGTATTTCTTCCATTTTTTTTTTCTGTTTGTCATTGTGCTGACATAACAGCTTTCACAGCAGCTATCTGGATATACTGCTATTGGTCATTGTTCACAACCAACTAGTTTAATCATATGAAAGGTTTTAATGCCAGTGATTACTTAATATTTTTATTATGAATAAAGTTGTTCCATTTAATGTTTAACATAGCTTGGTAATTTTGAGAGAACTACTAAAGATGGAGATACTATCTGCTAGTTCTCACACTAACTTAGTGGGTAAGACAGCATTGTCTTTTAGACATTTCTAATTATCTTGATGGTGATACTCTGTGCCTGTTTCCAAATAGAATACTAACTTTGACTTTGCTTTCTAAGTCTTAGTTGATCAGTTGATTAGTGGAGAGTTTATTGAGAATGTGGAGAATTCAGTAACAATTTTCAGATGTGTCATATATAAAAATCTTAGTGTTATGCAGTTTGTCTTCAGAGTTAATGTCAGTCCATATAACACAGTATTCATTTTGACTAAAGGTTAATTGTATCTATTCTTTCCTAAGAATTTCAAGACCAGTTTTTTCTCTTTTGTCTATCTATCTATCTATCCTTCTATCTATCTATCTACCTATCTCTATCTGTATGTATGTATATATATATATATATATATATATATATATGCGTGTGTATATATATCATACAAACATATATCTGTGTGTCTACACACACTCCCCCCACCAACACATATTCACATATATATGTATTCACAGTTAAATGAGTTACATGTAAATTGCTCTGTAAATTATTTGTATCTGTCAGATATTTTTTCTCAGCTCCAGAGATTTGAAACAATGGTCATTTCCTCCCTTGGTTCAAATCATAATTTTATTTAAAGAGAAAGAGTCACAAGTGAACCATGATGCACAAAATTACAGAATGCCTTCCGCAAATTTCATCACTGCCCAGCAAAAGTTTACCATGCGTCATTGACATGTCTGGAAAATCACTGGATTCATGCAGCAATGAATTTACTCTTTTCAGACACACAAACACTCACATATACATGTATAAGAAAAGATAGAGTTACAGGAAAAGGAATAACATGAAGCCCAACCAAATAAAATGTCAGAAAAGTCTGTCTGTGGGTATTTCTTGAATTTGTAGCTCTAAGAATCATTCAGTTTGTCTGATACAGAGAACAAGTGCATATGAATGCCATGGAAAAAGCTGAAAGGATCAAACTGATCAACATTTAGTCAACTAAGTGTCTAGAATGCAATTGACACTCAATAATACTCACTGGTCAGGACATTAAGGTCTAGGTCTACGAAAAAAAAATCAGCATATCAGGAAGAATAACCTGAGAAGTGGTATGAGTATTGGTGGGAAGAAATCCAAGTGGGCTGATAGAAGTCTTCAATATAATGTACTGATTACATTGGTGACCAGGTTTTCTTGGTGTGTTAGTAGTCAACAGTCAAGAAAGATTTTTAGAAATCAAGAATCCATTTCTTAGGATCAGGAGTCTAGTGAAAATGTATAAAGAATACAATATGAATCAATCTCAAAATATTTATTAACATCTACTCTATATTGGTCACTGTTTGGAGCTAGGTATACCAATAGAATTTTCATTTGAAAGCACACATACTGAGTCAAGGAGTCTAAAGAACGAAAATGAATCAAGTTCACATACGGTAGTAAATAAAAGAATTGAAATCCCAACCCAGGTCCTCTAACTCTAAATCCAAAGACTTTTATACCAGATGGAATAACTGCTTAACAACCCTACCAGCATTATTTAAATGTTTCCTGGATTAAAATAATGTAGCAATCTATATATAAAAATATGATGCAATATATTCATATTCTCAATTCTTTTTCTATCCAGAAATTCCCTCAAAACTGCATGCTTCCCAATGTAGAAGCAGGCACAGAAGCATATTTTACATCTTAAAAAGTAGAGAGTTATTTTGAAGTATTCAATTACATGCTGGAAATTGATTTGAATTTAGGGCAAGATTGTGGTTGTAATTATTAGCACATAAAGTTGATTGGTTGTTGCCCTTCATTCCTGAAGAGAATGAAAATAATATCACCATGCTAGAGTCAAGTTACAGTGTCTCTGACTGGGTGATCAGGTGAATACAAGCTCAGAATGTTCTACCATATGAACATTTGGGATGGATTCTCTAAATTTCTCTTGATCTACTTCAATTATGCTTTGTTCGTAGAGGAGAACACCGTCTCTGAAAAGGGCAGGCCAGGTTGGACTAAATGGTGCCAGTTATTCTCATGTCATACAAAAAATTTCAAGGTTTTTTTTGGCTTTAAAAAGTACTTTATTTTTCCCCATAATTATATATCAAGAAAAAGAAATAGCACTCATTTTACAAGATATGGAGTTTCAATATTTTTCTTCCTTCCTCCTTTCTTCCCCTGCCCTCTCCTGAAAAGGACAGGTAGTTTGAAAAAGCTTACACATATTATCATATCACATATCATAAAAAACATATTTACATATTCTTGACAGTTATGGGAGAAGAAACAGATTAAAAAAATGAGAAAAAATAAAGTAAGTGACAAAGGATATGCTTCAATCTGCATTCTGAGCCCATGGGTTCTTTATCTGAATATTAATAGCATTCTCCTTCATCAGTCCATTGTATTTGTCTTTGATCATTGTATTGTAGAGAAAAGCTGATTGATTCATAGTTGATCATCACACAAGGTGGTTGATACTGTAAGCAGTGTTTTTTTGATTCTGTTCATTGCACTTTGTGTACAAATCTTTGCAGGTTTCATCTGATATTTGTCTATCACTTCATATTGCAAAATAGTATTCCTTTACATTCATGTATCACAGCTTGTTTAGCCATTCCGTAATTGATGCGTATCATTCCATTCTTTGTAATTTGAAACCGTGAATAGGGATGTTATAAATATTTTTGTGCATTAAAGTCCTATTCCTTTTTGCATAATCTCTTTAGCATACAGACTTAGTAGCGGTATTATTGTGGTTAATGTGTATATACAGCTTGGTTGCCCTTTAAGCATAGTTCCAAATTGTTCTCTAGAATAGTTAGATTAATTCACAACTCTACCAACAATGTATTGGTGTCCCAATTTTCCCACATCCTTTCCCATAATTATCAATTTCTTTCTTTTGTCATATTAGCCAATCTGATTGATGTGAGGTTGAAGAGACCCCCTCAGAGTTCTTTTAATTTGCACTTCTCTATCAAAAGTGATTTAGAACTCTTTTTCATATGCCTATAGATAGCTTTGATTTCTTCATCTGAAACCTGCCTGTTCATATCCTTTGACCATTTAACATTTGAGGAATGACTTGTACGATCATACATTTGACTCCGTTCTCTTTATATTTGAGAAATGATGCCTTTATCATACACACGTTCTGTTAAAATTGTTTCTCAGCTTTCTGTTTTCCTTCTAATTGTGATTGCACCGGTCTTGTTTGTACAAAAGTTTTTTTTTTAATTTAACATGATAAAAATTATTTATTCCACATTTTGTGATCCTCTGTATCTCTTACTTGGTCATGTATTCTTCCCCTTCCCATAGATCTGACAGGTGGACTACTCCTTGCTCTTTTAATTTCATTGCTTCTTTGTCAATGATACCGTTTAACAAGATATAGTTTCATTCTTTACCTCTTTTAATAAGGTCTATTTTTGCTTTTATGTTATCTAAGATCAGAATTTCTACCTTTTTTTTGGATCAGGTGAAGCATAATAGTTCTGCTCTAGTCCTTTACTTTTATTCTTTGTGTATCTCTCTGCTTCAAGTGTGTTTCTTCTAAGCACCATATTGTAGGATTCTGATTTTTGATACATCATTCTATCTACTTCTATTTTATGAGTTAATCCCATTCACATTCATCCCATTCCCAGTTATGATTATTCCCTGTGTATTTCCATCCATCCTACTCTTCTTCCAGTTTGTCCTCGCTCTCTTTTTACCCTTTTCCACCTCAGCAGTGTTTTGCTTCTGCATACCACCTCCCCTGATCTGCCCTCTCTTCTGTCAGTCCTCACTCACCTTTCTTTATTTAATCTCTTACCCTATTTCTTTCTCATTGGGTAAGATTGATTTCTATGTTCAAGTGATTAAGCATATTATTCCTTCTCTGAGCCAATAACAATGAGAGTAAAGTTCAAGCAATGTCCATCGTACATCCTTTCTTCTTTCCCTCCACTGTAATATGTCTTTCTCATGGCTTCATATGAGACAATTTGCCCCATTCTACCTCTCCCTTCCTTCTTCAACCTTTGTACTCCTCTTTCTCTTCTCTTAATTTTTTATGCCATTCCCTCAACTTTACTTTATATCTGTGTACTCTATGTATATTCCTTCTATCTATACTATGAGTAACACATTTTTTAAAGAATTACAAGTATCATTTTCTCATACAGCTATGTAAACAGTTTATCTCTATTTAATCTGTTATTTTTTTTCTTTTTTTTAATCTGCTTATAGATCTCTTGGGTCTTGATATTGGAGGTGAATATTTAGGTTTAGCTCTAGTCTTCTCCTTATGAAATTTGGAAATTCTCTTAGTTTCTTCAATGACTTTTTTCTTTCCTTGATGTGTAATGTTTAATTTTTTCTGGGTAAGTGATTCTTGGTATTTGTCCTCATTCTTTAGCCCTCTGGAATATCATGTTCCATGGCCTTCAGTCTTTTTTTTGCAGCTATCAAGTTCCTGTATCATTGCAATTGTGACCCCCTGACATTTGAATTGTTTATTTCAGTCCACTTGTAGTATTTTTTACTTGATAGTTGTGAAATTTGCTGATAACGTATCTTGGAGTTTATATTTTTGAATTTCTTTCCTGAGGTCAATGGTAAATTCTTTCATTGCCTATTTTGCCCTCTGGTTGAAGGAAATTAGGGTAGTTTACCTTGATAATTTCTTGAATGATAGTTTCAGTGTCCTTCTTTTGATTTTCAGGAAGTCCAGTGATTTTTATATTTTCTCTCCTGGATCAATTTTCCAAACAAAGATATTTTTTGCCATGAGGTATTTGACATTTTTTTCCATTTTTCACAGGGGCTCAGGATCTCCCTCTGATTTGATGAGGAAAAGCTTACTGCTGATTTGCTGAAACACTTGCTGTTTTGAAATGCACTCCCTTTTTACCCAAGGGAAATGCACCATTCTTGCCGATCCTCTAAATCTTGCAGGCAAAAAGTCACTCCCCTTGCCTCCAATCTTTTGGCTCTTTTTTCCCAAGATTTGTTCTAGGTTGCTATTTTATAGTTGTTTGAAGGTAAATATAGAAGAACTACAATGATTTACTATTTTCTCTGCCATCTTGGCTCCTGGAAATCCTGAATTCCAAAGTTCTTAAAGAGAGACCTTCAGTATTCTTGTGTTGCTTTGTCTCACCACTATGAGTCTTTGATCTGTGTAAGTTCTCCATAAAACAGTCTTTTTGACAAGATTACCTTGGTGTTTGAACAATGTGGTCAGCCCACTGGTGTTGGTTTTTCTGTAGTAGAGTTTGAATGGTTGGAAGTTTAGTTTGAGAAAGGAACTCAGTGTGCGGTTTCTTATTGTGATGACAATCCAAATAGGATCTTTCCATTTTGGTTTTAGTACAATCAAGTGCCTCTAACTGAATCTTGCCTTTATCAATCAAGAATCTTTACAAGGAGTAAAGATCAGGAAAAAAAGGGTTTCTTTAACTAGAAAGTGAAAAGATGTGCATTTCTAATTATTTTAATGTGATTAAAGATCTTTTCCAACCACTGATGGACCTGTCCATTGTGGGAAGCTTGATTAGGGGAAGTGTTTTGTAGGAGAGTCCCAAGTACCTTTTGTTTGTTTCTATTTAGGCACTGGGTCAAAGGACTGTGATGCCCTCTGGTTGTAAAAATACTCTGAGGATGAGGCTTTACTTTGGGTCTTAGTTTTTGCAAGAAGGTTTGAGCACCAGATGAGGACTCTGAGAAACTGTTAAGCACCTCACCCACCCAGCCTTGAGAAGCCAGTGCCACCCTCTCTGGTAAATGGTCAGATAACTGTACAAATATGTTGAATCATAGTCAGGCAGAGGAAACCACGTCTGTTGATTACTTTGGGGCTTACTAATTGAAGTGTTTGTCTGGCCAGATGTGGACTCTGGGAAAGAGCTAAAGGAGCCCCTGGCTTTGAGAACCCAGATGTCGTGCTTTCCTCTCTGGTAACTATAGTCAGGCAGCGGGGGTAGAACCATGATGGGAGCTAGAAGGACAGACTTGCTCTAGCTCTCCCCCAAAGCACATAAAATACCTGTAAAAAAAATGACTCTAAATGAAGTCTAGAGCAGCGGAACCCACAAAAGGGCAGAATGAAACAGATTCCAGCCCAAGAGAGCCTGGAAGGCTGACAAGGAAAGGTTTATTGCACCAGGTTCAGACCAAAGCACAGACCAGTGTTGGCCACATGGCCCAGATAGGACTGGAGCAGGCTTCTGGGTATGGAAACATGGGCAGCTGTGGATCCCAGATTTCTGAGCACAAAAACAATAAAGACAACTGCAAAAGTCAGTAAGAAAGCTCTTTCACCTGGGTGAGTGGGGAGTGAGGTCCGGCCTCATCCCCAGTGGTTGCCACTGTAGCAGCAGTCACTGCAGCAACAGCATCCACTTTTGGAGCCCTTGGTCTAAAGACCCTGGGGGAATTCAGCAATTGACCTGCATCTCAGTCCTGAGAGGCATTGCTAGGGTGGGGAGGAACATTGATGAGGAGGAGCTAGTGGGAACTGTGCAGAAGGAATCCTACTCAAAGTTTCAGGGCAGAAAAGTATGCTTTTGCTTGCTCACAACCAGAGAACAGGGAAGGAGAGGATAAACTCTTCTCCCTTGATTGTGCTACCTTAGAGGAAATGAGGACTCTAGGTCCCTAGAGATATTTAGGGGAAAAGTTGCACAAAATGTATAAAGCCTAGGATAGTATACCCTCCACTTGACAAAGGACTCAAAAGTCAAGTAACTGGATGGCAAAATGCCCCAAAAAAGGGGAAAAAATAAGAATATAGAAAGCTACATTCTTTGTGAAATGATATTTTCTTCAGTCTTTCAGATGACGAAGAATAAAGCATATTATCACAGGAATACATTAAAGTCAAGGTTTCTACATCCAAAACTGCCAAAAAAATATGTGAAAATCACAAATCATGGAAGAACTCAAACAGGATTTTGAAAATCAAGTAAGAGGGGTGGAAGAAAAACTGGGAAGAGAAATGAGGGCAATGTAAGAAAATAATAAAAAGGAGACTTGCTAAAGGAGACTCAAAGAAATGCTGAAGAAAATAACACCTTTGAAAATGGACAAACCCACATCGTAAAAGAAATCCAAAAACAAAACCAATGAGTAGAAGAATGTTTTAAAAGGCAGAATTGGTCAAACTGAAAAAGAAGTTCAAAAGCTCACTGACAAAAATAGTTCTTTAAAAATTAGAATGGATCAGATGAAAGATGTTTTAAAACAAAACCAAAATAAAGAAACAACATAAGACAAAGTGCAATATCTCATTCAAAGAACAACTGACCTAGAAAATAGATCCGGTATAGATAAATTAAAAATTATTGGTCTATCTGTAAACCATGATTAAAAAAAAAAAAGAAAAAGAATTTATCAAGGAAAACTGCTGTGGTATTCTAGAACCAGAGGGTAAAACAAATGAAAAAAAAATCACCCATCACTTCCTGAAAGAGATCAAAAAAAGGAAAACTCCTGGTAATATTGTAGCCAAATTCTAGAGTTCACAGGTCAAGGAGAAAATACCACAAGCATCCAGAAAGAAATAATTCAAGTACTGTGCAAACACAATCAGGATAACACAGGATTTGGCAGCTTCTACACTAAGGGATTAAAGGACTTGGCATATGATATTCCAAAGATCAAAGGAGATAGGATTAAAGCCAAAAATCACCTATCCCGCAACACTGAGTATGATACTTCAGGGGAAAAAATGGAATTTCAATGAAATAGAGGACTTCCAAGCATTCTTGTTGAAGAAACCAGAGCAGAATAGAAAATTTGACTTTCAAATATAAGAGTCAAAAGAAACATAAGAAGGTAAACTTGAAAGAGAAGTCTCAAGGAACTCATTAAAGTTGAACTATTTGCATTCCTATGTGGAAAGATGTTATTTGAAATTCATGAGATTTTTTCCAGTATTAGGGCAATTAAAGGGAATATATATGTGTATGTATATTCATACATACATACATACATGTAGGTGCATTTTATGTGTATGCATGTGCATTTTATATTTGTTTAGCTATGCATATGCACATGGGTGTATGTATATTTAGGTATGTGTATATGTATACATATGTAAATGGGTGTGTACATATGTGTATAAATATATAAATACATGTATGTGTGTGTATATATATATTTATGGAGAGAAACAGAGGGCACAGGGTGAGCTGAATAAGAAGGGAAAATATTTAAAAAATAAAATTTATTCTTGAATGAAATGTAGTAGGAGCAAGAGAAAGAGAGAGGTAGAATGTAGCAAATTATTTCACATAAAAGAGGAAAGAAAGTTTTTTTTACAATAGAAGGGAAGAGGGGGCAGATGAGAAGAAATAAGTGAGCCTTATTCTCATAGGATTTGGCTTAAGGAGGAATAACACATACTCAATTGGATATGGAAACCTCTTTTACCCTGCAGGAAGGCAAGGGGGAAAGGGATAGGAGAGGGAAGATAATAGAAGGGACAGCAAATTGGGGAAAGGGATAATCAGAAGAAAATACTATTGTGGGAGGACGGGTCAAGGGACAAAATGGAATAAATGAAGGTCAGGATTGGATAGAGTGAAATGTGTTTACTCTTTTATAGCTTAACTCTTACGGAAGTGCTTTGAATTATTATACATGTATGAACTATATTGAAATGTTTGCTTTCTCAATGACAGTAGGCAAGGAAGGAGGGAGAGAATATGGAATTCAAAGCTTTAATAATGAATGTTAAAAATTGTTTTAGCATGCAATTGGAAATTTAATTATACAGGCAATAGAGTATAGAAATCTACTTTGCCTTACAGGAAAATAGACTGAAAGGGAGATGGAAGAAGTGTGGATAATAGAAGTGAGAACAGAATAAAGGAAGGGGTGGATTGGGTACTTTCTATCTGGGGAGGGAGGTGGAGAGAGATGGGGAGAAAATTTAGAATTCAAATTCTTGTGGAATTGAATGTTGTGAACTGAAAAATAAATCAACTTTGTATATACCTATATATAAAACTACGTTCAGGCAGTTGGGGTTCAATTGTTTGCTGTATTCAGGCTGAGGAAGCCATGTTTGTTGTTCTGTATTTTCTTTGAAATTCAGAGTCTCCGAACTAACTGAATGAGATATATATATATATATATAGTTAAAGAAATGATACATGTGCTTGATTGAACTGATTTTTAACCCCTTGAAAATTGCTTTAATTTCATGAATGCAGATCTAAGAACCTGTGATAGCAGCACTTCTGTGTATATTGAGATGCTTACTTTTCTTACATTTATTTTACCAGGTGATGTTCATAATCTTCCTAATATAATTCAGATGGAAGAGATTCAGTTTCTTGGCATGGCATAAAACAATGAGGTCAGCACAACAGCTCTGTAGACATTGAGTTTGCGAGTTAGTCTAATATGTTGTCTCGCCCATGCTTTCCTTCAGTCTCCCAAACTTGTATGCCTACCAAAAGGAGTGAAAAACAGCCTTATGACAATGTGAATGCCACTTGCCACTTGTACTTTATCAAGCTACAGCATAGCAAAACCTCAAAACATAAGGAAGGAAATTTTCTTACCAGAGGGAACATTTCTGACAACATTCAAGGTTTATTTATAGTTAATTCATTTAAATAAAAGAAAAGTATAGACACAATATAGAAACCATGTGACTGGCCACTATCTCACTTGCTACTATTGAAGAGTTCAGACTGGGGAACTCCCTGAACTCCCATTAAACCTTCTCACTTAATCTGTCCATTCATACTCAAATGTGTTACCCTTAACCTAGCCTGGCTCCCTATTACTTTGGGAACTACCCTTGATCTTCCCAATTAATCTGACCTTCCATACACAAATCTGTTGCTCTTGGCATAGCTTGCCCTTTCATCATCTGTTACATCTTGATTGTCCCACCTGCTTCCCACCCAAAGCCATCATATTTAGATACCTCCCAATTACCTCCAGTTGTTTGCCACCCTTGATTACATCACTAGTAGCCCAGTCTCATCAAGAGCTTCCTTAGACCCTCCTCCCAGACTACTAGACCACCTGTAGATCTTTCTCATCAACTTTCTGTATATAAATTCCATTTCACCTTCATGAAGGAACTCAGATTCAGTCCGGCTCAGACTGTCTAGCTGAGATTCTATCTGGTCTGCTTGTCAATACAAGCATCACAAATGTTGAGGCTCCTTAAGAGTCAACCCAATAGGGTGAACCTTTAATAAACTTTGTTTTACTTTGACTGGAAGAAGTCTTAAGTTGAATTCATTTGGCAGGACCCAGTCTGTCAATATTTTGGGGTCCCAACCACCCAAAATCTCATTATGGTTCCCAGACCTCAACATTATCACCATTAATGTGGTATGAGAAAAAGAAAGAAATCGATCAAGTGAGAACAAGTGAAATTTTCTTGGGCATATTTCCACCAAATCTCTCAACACCTTGCTCCTTCGCATTGGATGACTTCAATTGCTGTATCAACTTTATTGAAAAAAAAAGTTTGTTATTAATGTGTTCTTCATTATAGTAAATGTTTTGTGCATTGTGGATGTATTTGTTACGTAGCACAAAAGCAGGGATATTGTCTCAGAAACTTCAGGTGTGTCAGCAGTTTTTAATCCATGGGAAGGTTAAATTTCTAATTATGAGCACTAAGACTCCTCCTTCTTCTTTAAAAGCACTCTGAGAGATTGAAAGTAAGACAGGAGCACCTACAATCACCTCAGAAAGTGAATCTGAAAGCACATCCAATCTCTCTTCAATTTCCCAAGGTCATTTTCACTTGTTGCCCTATTACTGAGATGTAATGAGTGGGGTGGTGAATTTGGAGTAAAGAATCAATATCTATCAATCAAGGAACATATGTTAAGTACCTTCTAAGTGCCAGGCAAGTGCTAAGCACTGGAGATATAAAAAAATGCAAAAAAAAAAAAATAGTCCCTTAAACTTATAGTCTAATGGAGAGATGAAATGCAAACAAAATATACACAAAGAAGTTATATGCAAGATAAAATAGAAAGAAGACACTGAATTATGAGAGTTAGGAGAAAACTTCTTGTACAAATGGGATTTTAGTATGACGTTAAAGGAAACCAGGAAATTCAATGGTCAGAACAGATGATAGAGAGCATTCTAGGAACTAGAAATAGCCAGAGAGAATGACTACAACTGAGAAATGGAGTTTAAGAAGTCCTGGATTCAAATATTCTCTCTGAATCTCACTAGAAATTGGATGATATGCAAGTTAGACTCTCTATAGGCATCAGGTTTTCTTTTTTTTATTGATTTAAATAGAGACAATACGACATCTACTACCTACCTCACAGGGTTGTGAGATTCAAATGAGTTGAAGCTTAAACTTTACACAAACCCCAGGGCATTATTTCAATTACTGGCACAAATACTGTATCTTGCATGTGTATTCTCTGCCCACTCTAACTATGTTCATTGACTAACTGTAACAAGGAGACCAAAGATTATGTGTACTAGTTTGCCCTTGTCTGTGAAAATGGTATGTCAACTCTATTGTCCAGGTCAATGCCCAAAGACTTCCCATTTCATTATTATCTCGTTTCCAGTTCAATTTCTGACTGTTAGCTATCCTTTGTAATTGTCTTTTTTAAAGCCACTACAGTTATGTTGAAAAATGTTAAGTTTTCATTTAAAATAATGCCTTAATTGTATATAGTAAATGGTCAAATAAGTGTTTGTTTCAAAAACATTGATACATAGATAGAAAATGCACTTTAAAATTCTTTTTCTTCATTTTGTTGTTTGTTTATTTGTTTATTTTTAGTATTCAACATTGATTCCACAAAATTTGGAGTTCCAAATTTTCACCCCATCTCTCCCGTTTCCCCACACAAAAACACCGTGCATTCTGATTACCCCGTCCCCTAATCAACTCTCCCTTCTTTCTCACTCCTTCCTTCCCTTTTCCCCATTCTCTCTCTTTCCTTGTAGGGTAAGATAGATTTCTATACCCCATTACCTATATTTCTTATTTCCCAGTTGCATGCAATAACAATTCTTAGCATTTGTTCCTAAAACTATGAGTTCCAACTTCTCTTCCTTCCTCCATTCCCACTCATCCCCACTGAGAAGGCAAGCAATTCAATATAGGCTATATAAGTTCAGTTTTTCAAAAGACTTCCATAATAGTCATGTTGTGTAAGACTACCTATATTTTGCTCCATCCTATTCTGCTCCCCATTTATTCTATTCTCTATTTTGACCTTGTCCCTCCCCAAAAGTGTTTGCTTTTAATTTCTCCCTCCTCCCATTTGCCCTTCCTTCTATCATCTCCCCCACCCCATTTATCTCCTTCTTCCTTACTTCCCTGTGGTGTAAGATAGACCAATTGAGTGTGCATGTTATTCCTTGCTTAAGTCAAATGTGAAGATAATAAGCTTCACATTTTCCCTCTCACCTCCTCCATTTCCCTTTCATTGGAAGGATTTTTCTTGCCTCTTTTATGAGAGATCATTTGCACAATTCCATGTCTCCCTTTCTCCTCCCAATATATTCCTCTCTCATGCTTAATTTTATTTTTAGATATCATCCCTTCCTGTTCAACTCACCCTATGCCCTATGTATGTATGTACGTATGTATGTGTGTATATATATTATATATATATGTGTGTGTGTGTGTGTGTGTGTGTGTGTGTGTGTGTATGTGTGTATTAGTGTATAGGTTGTATTTCCATAATACTTGAATTGTTTCTTTTTTAGCTGCTTGCAGGATTTTCTCCTTTACTTGGGAACTCTAGAATTTGGCTATTCCTAGGAGTTTCTCTTTTCTGATCTCTCTGAGGTGGTGGTTGGTGGATTCTTTCAATATTTATTTTATCATCTGATTCTAGAATATCAGAGCAGTTTTCCTTGATAATTTTCTGAAAGGTGATATCTAGGCTCCTTTCCTGATCATGACTTTCTGGTGGTCCCATAATTTTGAAATTGTCTCTCCTGAATCTGTTGTCCAGGTCAGTTGTTTTTTCAGTTGTTATTTCCAATGAGATATTTCACATTGTCTTCTATTTTTTCATTTTTTTTTAAATTTCTTGGCTTCTTATAAAATCATTCGCTTTCATCTGCTCTATTCTAATTTTTAAGAACTCTTTTCTTCAGTGAGCTATTGAAACTCCTTTTCTATTTGGTTAATTCTCCTTTTTAAAACATTCTTCTCCTCCTTGGCTTTTTGGACCTCTTTTTCCAATTGAATTTGCCTATTTTTAAAGGAGTCATTTTATTAGCATTTTTTGAGTCTTTTAGCAAGCTGTTGACTCACTTTTCATGATTTTCTTGCGTTGCTCTCATTTCTCTTCCCAATTTATCCTCCACCTCTCTTACTTGACTTTCAAAATACTTTTTGAGTTCTTCCATGTCCTGAGACCATTGCGTATTTATTTTAGAAGTTTTGCATGAAGATGTCTTGGC
This sequence comes from Potorous gilbertii, assembly GCA_028658325.1. Taxonomy (NCBI): domain Eukaryota; kingdom Metazoa; phylum Chordata; class Mammalia; order Diprotodontia; family Potoroidae; genus Potorous; species Potorous gilbertii. The sequence goes on along the minus strand of CM053772.1, from coordinate 171,838,222 downwards.
TTTTAGGTCTTCCTCTGATGGTATGTATTGGTCTTCCTCATCTGAAGGGATGGAAGAAAATACTTGTTCACCAAGAAATTAAACTTCTGTAGTCTAATTTCTCCCCGTTTTTGGGCATGTTTCCAGTTTGTTCCTTGACTTTTGAGTTCTTTGTCAAGAGAAGGGTATAATCTGGGGACCTATAACTTCTCAGTTTCTCCAAGAAGGTATATTCAAGGGAGAGGAATTTACTCCTCTCTTGGCCTGCACTCTGGTCTGCCAGTTACCTCATATATTTCTACCCAGAATCTATGAGGACAATTCCCTCTTCAGAACCAGAACTCCTCAGTCCAGGGCCACCACTCAGGGCTGAGATACAGATTAGTGGCTCAATTCCCCCAGGGTCCCAAAATGGATGTTACCACTACAGTGGCTGCTGTTGCTGGGGGTGTTCCCTTCTCCCCCAGGTGAAAAAGCTTTCTCACTGACCTTTGAAGTTGTCTTTGGCATTTGTGTATAGAGCAATCTTGGATCTTCAGCTGCTACCTGGGATTCTTCACCCCAATTGGCTCTGGTATTGTTTTTGCTGCATAGCTGTGCTCTGCTCCATGCCTGGTGTGATAGGCCTTTTGTATCACCCTTTCAGGCTGCCGTGGGCTGGAAATCTCTTTCATTATGTCGTTTTGTGACTTTTACTGCTCTAGAATTTGTTTAGAGTCATTTTTACAGGTATTTTATGGGCTATTGTGGGGGAGTTTCTACAGAACCATCCTTTTATCTGCCATCTTTGCTCTGCTTCTCTCTAAGAGATTCTTAAAAACAACAGTATGGCATTCCATAGTATACATAATTTTGGCTGAATCTTCTAGCACCTTGAGTCAGAAGACATAGGTGTTTGAATATATACATATACATGCATAAATGTGTATACATATCTGTGTATATATATATATATATATATATATATGTATTAAAATGATAAATGCATCTACAATCTTTTGTCATATCAGTAAACTCTGGAAAAAAGAATATAAGTCACAATTGCTTCATAGAAATAAATTTTCATTTTCGATATTAATTGAGACATGAAAAAGGGAAATGATTACCAAAACTGCTTAGAAGTATGTTGGAGGTTATTCTGCACAAATTCAAAACAGAAGAGGGAATTTTCCATATATGAAATCCTCTAATATAAAGCATGTCTTCATGTTACATATTCAGAAATAATTATTCTATAACTAATAAGAGAGAGAGAAGAGAGACAATAAAGAATAGATGTATATTTTATGTAAATCAGAGGTAGGACACTTGTTACTTTAAAATGACATGTGACCCTCTAGGTCTTCAATTATGGCCCTTTACCTGAATGCAAACTTCATAGAACATATTCCAAATAGCTAGCAAAGTAAACAGTGACTTTATTGACTTTGAAAAACCTAGAAAATATTGTCTAACAAGTATCCTAGAACACAAAAACCAGCAGAAGACAGGGTGCAACAGTCTTTTAACTGTGAGTCTTGGAGCATTAATAGGAAAGTTCCCTCTCACCATAGTGGATGAGGAGTAATACACAATGGAACATGTTGCAGCAAGCCAGTAGCAAGCCCCATGTCAGCAAACCAGCAGGAGACCCTGATCCCCAAGATGGTAAAGAAGATAAGCTACAATACCAGGATCCCCCACATGCTTTGGTACAACCAGGGAAACCACTGGATGCCAGTTATGTAACCACCCTAGGGCATACCTATGTGTGTTCTTATGCAGCCCTGGTAATGAGGCATCCATCCAGGCCAGTCCCCACACAAGCTTTCAGTGTACTCTGGGAAAATGCATAAAAAGTTCACCTGGCCTTGGCACACACCAATCACCATTAGCAGCACCAGGTAAGCTATGAGACCCCTATACCATCCAGCTGCCACTACCTGAAGCCCCAGAACACAATGACAGTAGCCAAGTACTGTTCAACAGCACAAGAGACTTGAGTCAATACTTTCTATGCTCCAGTAGGAAAGTTAAACTCCAAAAGCCAGAAAGTTGGCAAACATCATGAGCAGAAACAATAAAATTAAACATAAAATAAAAAAAAATGAGAACTTTTATGACTACAGTGAAGATCAAAACAAAAATTCAGAAAAGGACAACATTGTCAGTACTCAAGTACCAAAAGCCTGCTTGGAAGGGATCAAGAAAGACAATGAAAGATAAATAATAGAGGGAGAAGAAAAATTGAGAAAAGAAATGAGAGGTGTGTAAGAGAGTGTCAATAGTTGGGAAAAAGAAGTACAAAAATTGACTATAAGGGAGGGCAGATTGAGGGAGGTGGTATAAAAAGCAAAATTCTAGTGAAGAGAAGAAAAGAAAGGAGAAAGAAAAGCATAATGTGGAAGGGGAATAGATAGAGAGATAGATAAAGATAGTAAACATAACTGTGAATGTGAATAGGATGAGCTCTCTTAAAAACTGAAGTGTGTGCCAGAATAGATGAAAAACTATAATCTTACAATCTGTTGTTTACAAAAAATCACATTTGAGACAGAGGAAAACAAACAGAGTAAAGGTAAAAGACTGGAATAGAATATATTATACTTCAGTTGAAGTAAAAAAAAAGTAAGGTTAGCAATCCTGATCTCAGTCAAAGGAAGACATAATTAGATCTTATTAAATGAAATAAGGAAGGAAAATACATCCTGCTAAAAGGTCCTATAGACAATTAAGTAATATTATTACTAAACACAGATGCCCCAAGTGGCATAGCATCCAGATTCTTAGAGGAGCAGTTAAAGAAGTTACAGAAAGGAATAGAAAAAAATGAACTAGTAGGGGACATCAATTACTAATAAGAGTTAGGTCATTCACAGATGAGTGTCTTACAGTGCTGCTGTTACTTTGTGTTCACTTGATTTCACTTTGCATCGCCTAATATTGGCTTTTTTCTGGGCTTTTCTGAAAACATCTTACTCATCATTTCTGATAGCACAATAGTACGCTATTCCAACCACACAGCATTGTTTGTTCAGCCATTCCCCAATTGATGGGAATCCCCTCATTTTCCAATTCTTTGCCACCAGAAAATGCTATATATGGCACTACAAATATTTTTTTCACAAATAGGTCCTTTCCTTTTTTTTTAAACTTCTTTTGGAATACAGAACCTGGAGTGGTATACCTAAGTCACAGGGAATTTATGTTTTTATGGCCCTCTGAACATAGTTCTGAATTGCTCTACAGAATGGTTGAATCACATCACAACTCCCCCAACAGTGCATTAGTCTCATTTTTCCCACATCCCTTGCATAATCCATAATTTTCCTTTTCTCTCCTATTAGCCAATCTAAAAGGCATGAGATAGTACATCAAAGTTGTTTCAATTTGTATTTCTCCAATAAATAATAAGTAAGACAAGTTTTTCATATGGATATAGACAGCTTTGTTTGCTTCATCAGGAAAATTATTAAGACAGTATGATCATTTATCAGTTGAAGGATCAATTTTTCAATCTTAGTTTTAAAAATTTATATCAGTTCTCTACATGTACAAGGAATGAGCCCTTTACCAGAGAAACTTGTTTCAATTCTTTTCCAGGTTAATAACTAACTGTATTTCCCTTCAACCTATCCCCCCTCCCTCATTCATTTTATTCTCTCTCCTTTGAACCTGTCCCCCTTCAAAAAATATTTGGCTTCTGACTATCTCCCCAAAGACAATCTGTTCTCCCTTCCATTAACCCCTTGCCTTTGCTTATCCTCTTCCCCTCCCACTTATCTCCAGGGTAAGATATATTTCTGTATCCAATTGAGTGTGTATTTTATTTTCTCTTTCAGGCAATCCTAATGTTAGGTTCACTTATTCTCTTTTACTTCCCCCCTCTTACCCTACACTGTTCCAGCTATGTCTTTCTTTTTTTATGTGACATAACTTACCCTGACCGCTGTATTACCCTTTCTCCCACAACATTCCTCTCATAGTTCTTAATTTTATTTCTTTTTTATATTTATTTTATTTATTTTTAGTGTTATACAATAACTACCACTAGTAGTTAGATTAGATTTTTTTCCCCTCCCTTTCCCCTCCTTCCCCAAGATGGCATACAATTGTATATAGGATCTACACTTATATTCCTATTGAATACATTTCCACTGTAGTCATGCTGTGTGGAAGAATTAAAATGAATGGGAGAAATCATATAACAAACCAAACCATAATACACACACACACACACACACACAATGATCTGCTACATTCTGCGATTGAATTCCATAGTTCCTTCTCTACATGTGCAAGGCATTTTGCCTTAGAAGACCATTAGGAATTTTTTTAAGTCCTTGCATTGCAACGAAATTCCAAGTCTCACACACTATGGTCTTTGCCGTCTACAGAATTCTCCTGGTTCTGCTCCTTTTGCTCAGCATCAGATCATGTAAGTCTTTCCAGGCCTCTCTGAAGTCTTCCTGTTCATCATTTCTTATAGCATAACAGTATTCCATTACATTCATATATCATAATTTATTAAGCCATTCCCTAATTGAAGGACATCCCCTTGATTTTCAGTTTTTGGCCACCACAAAAAGTGCTGTTATAAATATTTTTGTTCATGTGGGATCCTTTCCCATTTTTATGATCTCTTGGGGATACAGTCCTAGAAGCGATATTGCTGGGTCAAAGATAGGCACATTTTTGTAGCCCTATTGGCATAGTTTCAAATTGCTCTCCAGAATGGTTAGATCAGCTCGCAGCTCCACCAACAACGTTAGAGTTCCAACCCTCTCACATCCTCTCCAACATTTATTATCCTCCTGTTCGGTCATGTTGGCCAATCTGACAGGTGTGATGTGGTACTTCAGTTTTGTTTTGATTTGCATCTGTCTAATCAATAATGATGTAGAACATTTTTTCAGATGAATATGTATATATTTAATTTCTTCCTCTGAAAATTGCCTGTTCATAACCTTTGACCCCTTATCAATTGGGAAATGACTTGTATTTGTACATTTGACTCAGTTCTGTATATATTCAAGAAATGGGGCCTTTATCCTGAACATTAGCTCTAAAAATTCTTTCCCAATTTTCTACATCCCACTGAATTTTGGTGGCATTGAGTTTGGTTGTACAAAAACTTTTCAGTTTAATGTAATCAAAATTATCCATCTTGTACTTCTTCATGCTTTTTATCTTTTCTTTAGTCAAAATCCTTCCCTTCTCCATAAATCTGATAAATGCATTATTCTGTGCTCCACCAGTTTGTCCATAGCATCAATCTTTGTACCTAGTCTGTGTACCCATTTGGATTTTATTCTTATGTATGGTGTCAGGCATGGGTCAATGCTTAGCTTCTGCCACAGTTATCTGAATTTCCCAGCAATTTCTGTTGAACAGTGAGTTCTTATCCCAGAAGCTGGGGTCCTTGTGTTTATCAAACTTGCTATATTCGTTGTCTATTGTGTCTTGAGTACCGTGAATATTTCACTTATCTACTTTTCTGTTTCCTGGTTTAAGTATCAAAACCATATTTATATACAGAAAGAATTTGGGAGTACTCCTTCCCCAATTCTCCCAAATAGTCTATATAATATTAGAATCAACTGTTCTTTAAATGTTTGGTGGAATTCACTTGTAAATCCATCTGGTCCTGGAGATTTTTTTCCTAGGGAGCTCATTGATAGCTTGTTCAAATTCTTTTTCTTAGATAGGGTTGTTTAAGTATTCAACTTCCTCTTCTGTTAATATGGGTAATTTATATTTTTAAAAATACTCCATCTCGTTAAGATCCTCAAATTTATAAGCATAAAGTTGGGCAAACTTTCAATTTCTTCATCATTGGAGGAATTTTTTGATATTGGTAATTTGTTTTTCTTCTTTTTTTTTACATCCATTTGGCCAAAGTACTATCACTTTTATTAGTTTTATTCATAAAACCAACTATTAGCTTTATTTATTAGTTCAACAGTTTTCTTAATTTCGGTTTTATTGATCTCTCCTTTGGTTTTCAGGATTTCTAATTTGGTATTTTCTTGGGGATTTTCTATTTCATCTTTTTCTAGGTTTTCAGCTTCATGTGCAAGTCATTGATCTCTTTCTCTATTTTGTTCATGTAGGCATTCAAAAGATATAAAACTTCCCCTAAGAACTGCTTTTGCGGTATCATATAAGATTTGGTATGTTGTCTCATTATTGTCATTCTCTTGAATGAAGTTGGTTATTGTTTCCACGATTTGTTGTTTCACTCCTTTTTAGGATTAGATTATTTAGTTTCCAATTAATTTTTAGTTTATTTTCCCATGGCCTTTTATTACACATAATTTGTATTGCATTATGATCTGAAAAAGATGCATTGACTGTCTCTGCCTTTGTGTACAGAATTTTGAGGTTTTTATGCCCTAGGACATAGTCAGTTTTTGTATATGTGCCATGTACTTCTGAGAAAAAGCTATATAACTTTCTATCCCCATTCAATTTTCTCCAGAGATCTTTCGTACCTATCTTACCCAGACTTTTATTCACCTCCTTAACTTCTTTCTTGTTTATTTTAAGGTTAGATCTATCAAGTTCAGAGGGGGGGAGTTTGGGGTCCCCCATTAGTATAGTTTTGCTATATATTTCTTCCTGCAACTCCCCTAACCTCTCCTCTAAGAGTTTGGATTCTATACCACTTGAAGCATACATGTTTAGTAACGATTTTTCTTAACTGTATATAGTGCCTTTTAGCAGGATATGTTTTTCTTCCTTATCTCTTTCGATTAGATCTATTTCTGCTTTTGTTTCGTCTGAGATTAGGATTGCTACCCCGGCTTTTCTTACATCAGCTGAAGCACAATATTTTCTGCTCCAACCTTCTGTCTTTACCCTGTGTGTTGCCCCCCATTTCAAATGTGTTTCTTCTAAACAACAAATTGTTGGATTATGGCTTTTAAACCATTCTGTTATCTGTCTCTGTTTTATGGCAGAGTTCATTCCATTCACATTCACAGTTATGATTACAATCTGTGTCTTTCCCTTCATCTTCTTTCCCACCATTTGTGCTTTTAGTTCTCTCGTCTCCCTTCACCTCCTCAATGGAGTTATCACTTTTGACCACTACCTGCTGCAGTCTTCCCTTCCTTCCTTCAGTCCCTCTCCCTTTTACCCCCCTTTACCTTTACTTCTTCTTCCCCTCTTTTAGCTTCCCCTCTCTTCTCTTCGCCCTTCCCTTCCTACTCTCTATAGAGCTAGTTAGATTCATATACTTAAGTTTATTGTTCCCTCCTTGAATCAAATCAGATGAGAGTATCTCTCAAACAATGCTCCTTTCCCTCCCCTCTTTCCCTATTCTATAATTTTGTACATCTTTGTGTGATGTAATTTATCATTTTCTGGTTCCTCCTTTTATATCTCCTGTTACAATCCCTTCATCTGCTTGAATCATAGTTTTTATCATCATATCATTTACTTTATACTCATTCCCTCTATCTGTTTATATCTCTTTTATGCTTCACAATAGATGTGCAATTCTCAAGATTAAGACGTATCACCTTCCCTTATAGGGATATAAACAGTTTGTCCAGATTGAATAACAAGTTTTTCTTTTCCCGTTTATCTTTTTATTCCTATCTTGAGACCTACATTTGAAGATAGAATTTTCTATTGAGTTCTGGCCTTTTTATCAGGAAGATCTAGAAATCCCTTATTTTGTTGAATGTCCAATTCCTTGTCTGAAAAGTTATGCTGAACTTTGCTAGGTAATTGATCCTTCGTTGTAGTCCCAGCTCCTTTGTCTTACAGAACATTAGATTACAATTCCTTCTGTCTTTTAATGTAGAAGCTACAAAGTCCTGTGTGATCCTGACTGTAGCTCCTTGATATTTGAATGATTTCTGGCTGCCTGTAGTATTTTCTCCTTCTCTTGAGAGTTCTTAAATTTGGCAACAATATTTCTTAATGTTTTTAATTTGGGATCCCTTTGGAGAGGTGAATGGTAGAGTCTTTCGATGACTATTTTGCCCCCTGAATCTAACACTTCTGGATAGTTTTCCTTGAAGATTTCTTGGAATATATTTTCTAGACTCTTTTTTTTATCATGACTTTTTGATAGGCCAAAAATTCTTAAATTTTCTCTCCTGGATCTATTTTCCAGGTCAGTTGTTTTTCCAATTAGTTATTTTACATTCTCTTCCATCTTTTCTTTCTTTAGACTTTGTTTGACTGATTCTTGCTGTCTCATTTAGTCATTAGTTTCTACTTGCCCAATTCTAATCTTTATCAAATTGTTTTCTTCAGTTAATTTTTGCATCTCTTTTTCCATCTGTCCACTTTTTCCTTTTAAGGTGTTATTTTCTCCAGTTAGTTTTTGTACTTCCTTTTCCATTTGTCCAATTGTCCAAGTTAGGTTTTGTGCTTCCTTTACTATTTGTTCAATTTTCCTTTTTAATTATCTGTTCCTTTCAATGAATTCTTTTTTTTTTCAAGCTTTTAAAATCATTGGTCAGGTTTTTTTTTCTGTTTCCTTCTTCAGCTGTTCCAGAAGAGCTGTTTGTGCATGAGAGCTGTTCATAGTCTCTTCTGAAGTTTCAGATGGGAGTATAGTCTCACTATTGACCTCTTTGGTATTAATGTTTTGGTCCTTGCCCCTGTAGAAAGATTCTATAGTCTTTTCCTTCTGGCTCTGCTTCTTCTTGCTCATGATGGTGAGGTTTTGTGTGTTGTGGCCTCTGGGTCTTTCACTTAGAAGCTGGAGAATCTGTTGTTGAGCTGCTAGAGTGGGAAAGCTCAGTTCAGGTGATTTTGTTTTCCCTTTTGTTTTGCGTTTCCAGGTTTAACCCTGGGGCTAGCTTTTTAAGTGTGGGGGAGGGGTGGCCTGGTCACAGGAGATCTCTTCAGCTGAATTAGAGCAAAGGCAAGCCTAGCTCATGCCTGGATACTAGTGCCAGTTTCCACCACTTTCCCCCATCCCCGGAGTTCTTCTCCTAGTGCTGAGAAACGCCTGGATTCTAATGAGAGTTTTCACCTCCCCTGGGGCTCCTCTCCTTCTGGTTAGCCCCTGGCACAGTAAGAGAATTTCTCCTTAGCTATTTTCCTAGCATCAGGTAGTGCAAGACTGTTTGCCCCTTGACCTGTTCTCACTGATCCAGGATTTTTATGGGAAAATATTTTATGGTTCTTTTGAGGTCAATGAGGGGAGAGGGAGAGAGAATTTACCCATCATTCTGCCAGTTTGACTCCAGGAAGATCAAGTAGCTAACTTACTGACGTTCAGTCTGTGGGCTGAAAATCTCAGGAGGAGTTTCAGCTAATACCTGGGGCTAGACGGCTGTCACTCATTCAGCTCTCCTGGTCTCCTGCTGTGGGCTGCCATGCTATTTTTATGTCATGTTGCTGCTACCTGAGGCCAGCTTGGGGGTCTCTGGCCTGGCCACACCACTGTGGGATGGCCTGCACTGTGTACTGTGGACTCATCCCCTTGGAACCAATCCTTCCTATTGATCTTTCAGCCTTTCCTGGTCTGTGAATCTGCTACAGTCTGTCTCCTATTGGATTCTGCACCTCAAAAACTTGGTCAGATTCTCTTTTTAGAGGTATCTGAAGGAGTTTGTCTAAGAGTTTAGGTGAGTGGTTTCTCTCACTTTGCCACCTTGGCTCTGCTCCCAATTTTATTTCTTGAAGACATTGTCCCTTCATATTCAAGTCTCACCTATGCCCTCTGTCTATATATACTCCTTCTATCCAACCTAATAATGGGACAATTCTTATGAGTGCATTTAGGAATGAAATAACTTAAACTTATTAAGTCTCTTATGGTTTCCCTGCCCTGTTTACCTTTTTATGCTCCTATTCAGTCTCATATTTGTGAGTCAAATTTTCTATCAACTCTGGTGTTTTCATCAAGAATGCTTAAAAGTTCTCTATTTCACTGAATACATACTTATCCTCCATAATAAACATAGACAGTTTTGTGGGTATGTGATTTTTTTTGGTGTAATCCTTGTTCCTTTACTGTCTGAAATATCATATCCCAAGCCCTCTAATACTCTAATGTAGAAGCTACTAAATCTTGTGTTATCCTGATGGTGGCTCCACCATATTTAATTTTTTTTCTTTCTGGATGCTTGCAGTATTTTCAGCTTGACTTGGGAGCTCTGTAATTTGATTTTAATACTCCTGGGAGGCTTCATTTTGGGATCTCTTTCAGGGGTTGATTGGTGAATTATTTCAATTCTTTCTGGTTCTAGAATATCAGCAAGTTTTCCTTGATAATTTCCTGAAAGATGATTTTTAGTCTCCTTTTCAGCATAGATTTCAGTTAGTTCACTAATTTTTAAATGATCTCTTCTGGATTCATTTTCAGTTCAGTTGTTTTTCCAGTGAGATATTTCACATGGTCTTCTAATTTTGCCTTTGTTTTGTTTTATTATTCTTGGTTTCTCATAAAGTCTTTGGCTTTCATTTGCCCCATTCTATTTTTTTTTTTAGAAATTATTTTCTTCACTGAACTTTTGTACCTCCTTTTTCATTTGGTCAGTTCTGCTTTTTAAGTCATTCTTTTGCTCATTGAATTTTTGGAACTCTTTTACCATTTGAATTAGTCTGTTTTTAAAGTGATATTTTCTTCAACAGTTTTTTAGTCTCCTTTACCAAGCTGTTGACTAACATTTAAAGATTTTTCTTGTATCATTTTCATTTCTCTTTCCAATTTTTCCTCTATCTCTCTTTCTTGACTTTCAAAATCCTTTTCAGCTTTTCCAAGGCCTGAGACCAATTTGTATTTTTCTTAGAGGCTTTGGATATAGGAGCTTTGAATTTGTTGCCTTCTTCTGACTGTGTGTTTTGAACTTCTATATCTCTATAGTAACTTGCTAGAGTCAGATTTTTTCTTTTGTTTTCTCATTTTCCCGATATATCACTTAACTTTTAAGTCATTGTTAAAGTAGGATTTTCCTTCCAATATGGAAGTTGTACTGCCTCAGCATTCAGGTGTTTTGTGCAGAGATACTTCTGAGATCTGTAAGTTTTCAGCTCTTTCAAGGTGGTATGATCTAAGCAAGGTATATCTGTTCATTTCCTGGCTTGTGTCTGTGAGTAACCACAGACACAAACATTGTTTTATGCGCTGGATCAGTGAGAAACATCCATGATCCAATGTAGACACAAGTTCTGGAATACTAGTGATCTTCCTGGCCTTGTGACTGCCACCCAGGACTTCAGCTAGGATATGAATATAGATAAAGCAACAAAGTCCTTCCTTAATCCTAGCAAAGAGACTTCTATTATATCTTTCTAACCAGTTAATTGATCCCCTTACAGATTGCGGCCTGACAGTCCTAGAAGCAACCCCAAATGATGATTCTATGGTTTCTGAGCTTTTGTTGTCTGTGCTAAACTGTGCTCCACTCTCACCCAGATGAGACAAATATTTCCTGTTAACCTTCTAAGTTATGTTTGGTTTCCGTGGGCTAATACATTTGGAAAGCACCATGTCTACTACTAATTCAGTGGCCCGAGACCTGTTATTGGTTTGCTGGGACCTTCCCTATGCTCTCACCTTGATACAATATACCTTTCCTGACAACATTCCCCGTTGTCTTGGGCTAAGGAATTGTTTCACTCCATCTTTCTCTTGGTTCTGCTTTTCTGGGGTCTGTTTAGAATCTTTGTTTCAAAGTTTTTGAAGGTTTTGAGGGAGAGCTCAGTTGTGTCCCTTCCTTTACTATGCCATCTTGAATTCACCTCCATGATATCTATTCTTTTGAATTTGATAGGCAAAATACTCTTGAGATAAAACAAAAGGATTAATCGTGTGGCAAGTTGAGAGGTTTGATAGCAAACAGAAATAATCATATCAAAAGAAAGTTCTTTGTCATGACTCTGCATCACTTAGGACAAGTTATATGAGAAAAGGAAGAGAGGCATCTCCAGCTAGAAAAGGAAAAACCTAGAGTGAACACTGTCTGCAATAATTAAGTCAGTACCTAATGAGAGAGGAATACTTTCATCAGCAAATACTGTAGGCTTTCCTAGGATCAAACATGGCTGCCAATAAAAGTCAAAAGCAAAAACAGGGACCTCCCATATACTGCTATAATTCTAATGCCAAGTTCTAGCATAACTGTGGAATCATAGGGAAAAAACATATCTGCTAAGGCAACACAGAAAACTACTGGGTTGGTAAACAAAAAAAATAAAATAAAATTTATAATTCCTGAAGACACATTTTAGAAAAACACAGAACAAGAAGAGAAGTTAAACTTGTTAGTATATTTTGGAAACAATAGAAAAATAATTCTACTCTTGAGTACAGTATACTCAAGTGTATAAGTACACTTATAGGACAGTGTATCATTGCGGTATATATGTATATGTATACATATATGTGTGTATATACATATATATATATATGTGTGTGTATATATATACCACTACAAATGTGTATATATTTGTTTTCTAAGGATGTCTTTCAGGCTTCTATTCAGTGTTCTTTTTTCTTAACTCTTCTGACAGGATGGTAAAGAAATATATTACTGATGGCATACTTGAATTTAAAAGCATCTTTTGAAACTGAAAATGAATATTTAAAACAAAACTAAGATGATTTTTCCAATAAATTCATATGAGTATCTTTTATCATATAAATTATTTTAAGGAGCAATTAAATCTTTATTATTTTATACAATTGAATTTTTCAGTTACATTATAGACCATTAAAAAGTATTTAATTGTATGTTGTCTTCTTCCTTTGTGTTTTTTAGTTTTTATATTGATGATTCCCTAAGTATTATATGTTGATATAATTTTGGATATAAACAAATCATTAAGCTTATCTATGACACTACTATAATGATACTATTTATCATAAGAACTAAATTATATGAATTTCACTTAGAATGGAAATATAATTTATATTTAAGTTATCCTACTTGGGTTTAGTAAATTCTACTTTAAAAATAACAAGGCTATATGTATATACTTGAGCAAAGATAGATGGCAGTAGAAAAAGCAATCTTAGACTGTGATTTTATTGTCAGGTATTTGCAATATTCAATTTTACCTAATACAGATTTTCCAATCATATCAAAGTGATAATGTTGATGTCAAAAGGAAACAATGACTAAATTTACTTACAAGATATTCTCTTAGATTTGTGTTATAAAAATCATAACATAATTTATTAATATTTTATATTGATTCACAGAATAAAACTTTATAAAAATATTCTTAGAGGTGAGAATATGTCATAGGATGTCAAGATCATAGATGTAGAGAAATATGAGAATTTTGAAGTCATCCAGAATAATGTTCATATTTGCCAGACAAAGAAACTGAATAACAGAGAGGTTGAAACTTGCCTAAAGTCAAACAGTTATTGAGTAGAAAAACAAGGATGTGATTAATTTCTGGTTCTAAATCCAACATTCTTTTCAATAAACCACAAAGTAAAAAACAATCATTAACAAAACATAGAAATGTGTCCATAGAGAGTCATAGTTATTAACTTTCTTGTGTAATAAGTGCCTAAGCTATAACCTTCTTTTTCTGGTGCTGCTTAAATGATTTTTGAATTGAGTGATTTGGGAAAGTGGACCCTTTTTCATCTTGAAAATTTGAAGTGATGGGCATGCTGTTCTTTGAATTAGAAACATGAAAATAGGGAAAGAATTTGATAAAACTGAAGCAATATGTGACAAACTAAATAAAGGGAATTTTCCTGTTATCGTTGAAGACATACTTGAATTGGAAATATGATTTAATTAGTTTTATAGTGGCCCCTTTTTTTTTATACAGCTAAGACATTCTAACTAAGGAACTCAGTACCACTTACAGAAAACTTTTAAATGACTGGAAGAGATATTCTTTTAAAAAGTTTAGCACTAGATCATCTTCCACATAATATTTGTGATATAATTAAAATACAATCAGGTATTTCTGACAGTTTTCCATCAGTCAAGTTCACATATACTTTATGAGAAAGGAGTAACAATAATAAAAATAATATTAATATTGTTCAATGAAAGGAATAGGTGATCAATTATTTTCCATTGAATGGAAAAACCGATAGGCTTCTTACATTGAGAGATAGTAAATGAAAAACACCTGTGCTTAGTAAGTAATCATACAACGCTGAGAGAACATGAAGAAAGCTCCTATATATTGAGACTAACTACTGCAAATTTGAGGACAGAAATAGGTGGAAATTATCAAGATTGAGAAAGCATGAATTTATGATCTTTCTCATTGGATACCTTTGTCCCACATCAATAAAAGTATTGATCCACCATAGAACTGGAGTATATATTAATAAATGATATAAGCTTAAGTCTCACGTTAACCAAGACAACCTTGATCATTTTGGATCTATAACAATCCCTTTAAAAATTACACAATATATTCAAGTAAAATTATACATCTTGTTTAATTAATAGGACATTGTTCTTTTCAAATATGTCATGTGACTACCAGTGACCATAATTGAGAAACTATAAATGATATGCAATATGAAAATGAACTCAAATAAACTGTCCTTTCAATTATATATCCATAGCTTGGAAATGCATATATTAAGATTCTATGATTGTAAAAATGGATTATTTCATATCTTTCAAGCATAAATGGAGACCATTAAATACCCTATTCAATAATTCATGCTCTTATTTTTCAATGACAAATCACTGAGCTTTTATAATTAGTAAAAAGACTGAAATAATGGAATTTCTATCTCTCTACACTGATAAATTTTTGAATGTGACTCAACCAAATCCTCATAAAATGAAATATGAGTTGAAAAAATAGAAGTGATTTGCAGAAACCTAATTCAAAGAACTCTTTTCTAACTCTTGGCATGTGAGAAAATGCACTTTAGTTCAAGTTAAAATAGACTACTGCATTTGAATCGTTGACATTGTTCCTGGAAACAGAATATAGAATGCAGATTGCTATAGGAATGGACAACATTTTTAGGTGTCTTAAATAACACAAAATATTATTTCAATTTCAATGGTATAGTAGGAAAAAAAAGGTAAAATCAGTCATTTAGATTTTCTTAAATTTTATTTCCAAAATATTCTGCCATTGTGGCAATAAAAATGGCAAATAAAATGGCAAGAGATAGAGGGAATTTTTTTTTTCTTTTTGGACTTGGAGTCAGAGAGCAAGAGTTTGATTCCTGGCTCTGTAATTTATGAACTGTGTGATCTTGGTCAAGATATTGAACCTCTCTAGGCCTTAGTTTTTTATGTGTAAAATAACTGACTTGGACTAAAGAGTCTCAAACAGATCCTTTGAGACCAGACTTGCACATCCTGTTGCCCACCATAGGATTTCCTCTACATACAAAGGATGTTTTTCTCTATATTTTTGGAGGGGTACCCTAAATCCTTTAGTAGGCCACATGTGGTACAGCTCTGGTCTCAAAGGATCTGTTCAGCTTTAAATCTATGGTTCTGTGATCAGATGAAAACAATGTGAAACTAGTTTTACTTTCTGTGGCTCTTTCACTTAAAAGGCTTTAAGAAGACTACACACATGACTGAATTGGCCAGAAGTTTAATTTTCCTCCATGTTTTATGGTAAGTCACAAGGGTGGGAAAGGTAGGGGAGATTGAAAATTTCAGGTCTTTAAGAATTACAAATCAGCATGTGAATTCACTTTCTGACACATTACTTTTTGTTTTTGTTTTTGTTTTGTTTTTTGTTAATGAAACAATACCCTAACTTCTCTATGCTTTAGTATCCCTGCATGTAAAATAACCCTAAGGGCTGTGTCTGGCACATGATGGACACTTAAAACAATGTTAATTGATTGATTAAAAATTTCCTGAATTATAATTGTTGGAAACTTAGAGAGAATCATTTCCTGAATAGCCATGGCCAAGAAGAACATAACACTTTAAGCTCTAATCTTGTGGAGTAATTCACATACAAAGGTACTGCAAACCATGATGTGGGAAAGTTGGTGCAAACAATAGAGTATATTTTTCTAGATCAAGTTTGATAAGCCAGCTTTTATGTGTGATTTGGAGAATGATTAGAGAAGCACAATCTTCATTGGATACCAAGGATTTGAGATTTAGCAGAGCAGGAATGCAGGGAAAGGAGGGGACACTGCAGAATAATGTCATTTGTCTAACACTTTTTTTAGGGTTACTTGATTTGCAATATTCTTTTTAATATTTTTTTAGTTCCCCCAATCTGCTCTCCTATCACATCCCTTCCTTTAACCCCATGTTCTCTTTTTTCTTGTAGGGCAAGATAGATTTCTATTTATTATTTTCTAGTTGCATGTGAAATCAATTCTCAATATTTGTTCCTAAAACTTTGAGTCACAACTTTTAACCCTTCCTTCCTCCCCACGTATCCCCACTGAAAAAGTAAGCTGTTCAAAACAGGTTATATATGTGCAGTTTTGCAAAAGGATTCCATAATAGTCATGTTGTGTAAGACTAAGTATATTTCCCTACATCTTATTCTGCCCCCAATTTATTCAATACTCTCTTTTGACCTTGTTCCTCCCCAGAAGTGTTTACTTCTAATTACTCCCTCTTCCCATTTGCCCTCCCTTCTATAATTGCTCCACCTCACTTAGCCCCTTCTTCCCTACTTTCCTGTAATGTAAGATAGATTTTTCATACCAAATTGAGTGTGCATGTTATTCCTTCCTGAAACCAAATGCGATGAGAGTAAACCTCACTTTTTCCCTCTCATCTCCCCTCTTTTCCCCTTTGTTGAAAAGTTTTTTCTTGCCTCTTTCATGAGAGATAAACTGCTGTATTCCATTTTTCCCTTTCTATTCCCAATATATTCTTCTCTCACCCCTTAATTTCATATTTTATAGATCTTATCCCTTCTACTCAACTCACCTTGTGCTCTCAGTCTATATATATATATATATATATATATATATATATATATATATATATATATATATGTATATATATGTATGTGTGTGTGTGTGTGTGTGTGTGTGTGTGTGTGTGTGTGTATAAAATCCCTCCAAGTACTCAAATACTAATAAAACTTTCAAGAGTTACAAATATTATCTTTCTCTGTAGGAATGTAAGCAGTTCAACTTTAGTAAGTCCCTTATTATTTCTCTTTCCTGTTTACCTTTCCATACTTCTTTTGATTCTTGAACTTGAAACTTAGATTTTCTATTTAGCTCTGGCCTATTCATAAAGAATGCTTGAGATTTCTCCATTACATTGAATGGACATTTTTCCCTCCTGAAGTATTATACTCATTTTTGCTGGGTAAGCGTTTCTTGGTTTTAATTCTGGTTCATTTGACTTCTGAAATATCATATTTCAAGCCCTTGATCTCTTAATGTAGATGCTGCTATGTCTTCCGTAATACTGATTGGATTTCCACAGTACTCAAATTGTTTCTTTCTAAGTTATTGCATTATGTTCTTGCTGACCTGGCAACCCTAGAATTTGGCTACAGTATTCCTAGGAGTTTCTCTTTTTGGATTACTTTCAGGTGATGATCAGTGAATTCTTTCAATATCTATTTTGGCCTCTGATTCTAGAATATCAGGGCAGTTTTCCTTGATAATTTCATGAAAGATGATGTCTAGGCTCATTTTTTGGTCATAACTTTCAGGTAAAAATTGTCTCTCTTGGATGTTTTTTGGATATATTTTCCTGGTAAGTTGTTTTTCTAATGAGTTATTTCACATCATCTTCTATTTTTATTTTGGTTTTGTTTTTGTTAATTTCTTCCATTCTCATAAAGTCATTAACTTTCATCTGTTCCACTGTAAATTTTGATGAAATATTTTGTTTAGTGATCTTTTGAATTTTGTTTCCATCTGGCTAATTTTGCTTTGTAAAGCATTCTTCTTATTATTGACTTTTTGGACCTCTTTTACCATTTGAGTTAGCCTATTTTTAAAAATGTTATTTTCCACAGCATTTTTTGTGTCTCCTTATCAAGCTGTTGATTTGCCTTTCATGACATTCTTGTATCACTCTTATTTCTCTTCCCAATTTTTCCTCCACCTCTCCTACTTGATTTTCAAAATCCTTTTTGAGCTCTTCCAGAGTCTGAGACCATTGTATATTTGTTTTGGAGGTGTTCAATGCAGAAGTCAACTTTTAGGTCTTCCTATGATGGTATGCATTGTTCTTCCTCATCCAAATGGATGGAAGAAAACACCACAAAAGTAATCTTCGATAGTCTTATATTTTTTTTCTCTTTTTTGGGCTTTTTTTTCCAGCCTGTTACTTGACTTTCGAGTCTGTTGCCAAGAAGGGCAACTCTGGGGACCTTTAGGTTCTCGGTTCCTCCAAGATGGCACAATAAACTCCTCTCCTGGCCTGTGCTCTCTTCTGGGAGCAACCACAAACACCCTGTTCTGCCCAAGATCTGCCAGTAAGGTTCCCTCTCCAGAGCCACACCCACCTCCACTGCCATCACTCTTCCTCAATTCAAGAGAGTCACTCATGGCTGAGATCCAGATCAAAGGCTCAATTGTCCCAGTGTCTTCAAGTTGAGGGCTCCAAAAATGGATGCTGAAGCTACAGTGGCTACTGCTAGCAGGGGCAGAAGGTGTTCCCTTCTCACTCAGGTGAAAGAGCATTTTTGTTGACCTTTAAAGCTGTCACTGGCCTTTGTGGGTGGAGCAATCTGGGAATTTCAGCTGCTATTGGGTATTCTGCCCCTTCATACCTACTCTGGTCCTGTCTGTGCCAAGATCCATGTCTAAGGCTGGGCTGTGCTCTGCTCCATGTGATAGACCTTTCCTGTCAGCCTTCCAGGCCATCTTGGGCTGAAAATATCTTTTACTCTGTTGTTTTGTGGCTTCTGATGCTCTAAAATTAGTTTACAGTCATTTATGGGCTATGTGGGGGAAGCTTCCACAGGTCCATCCTTCTTCTCCACTATTTTGGCCCCATTCTCCTTGACTTGCAATCAAGAAATATTTTCCCACATTTTACAGATGAGCAAAGTGATATTCAGATAACTCATGTTGTATGTTGAGCTATGCAGAGTGATTAGAAACGGTCTCTTTCCCGTAGAATGAAAAGAGGTACAGAGAAATGGCTGGAAAGTTTCAAATCCATTCAGTGAAGATATTCAAACCAAAGAACACCTACAAACACAGTCTTATTGGTATATTCAAATAAAATACATCATAATTTTCTGAAGCCAGATTAATCTTATAGTGTCCTAAACAGAGTATATATGTGGTATGTGTGTGTGTTTGCATGTATGTGTGTTTTGTTTCATCTCTATTGTACAATATGTTGCAGTGTTTAACATATATCATTAGGCAGCAAGTTGAAGCTACAAGATTAATGCATTAGGGTAGACGGAGTAGATAACCCTCAGAGAAGTAAGTGCTTCCATAAAATGTTAGCATAAGGAAGGACACTAGACTTCTGCCAACCACCTTATTTTATAGAACTGTATAAATGGTGTGATTTAGGATCATCAAGACCCACACTGACAAAACAACTCCACTACATGATTTCAATGCCTGGAATTCCACTAAAGCAAACTTCATTCCATTAACTTTAGTTTGTTAATTAAAAATGCAAAGCCTTCTGGAAGGGATAATACTTTAGCATGTGGTAGGTTGTTTATGCTTTAGTGTGAATGGGTTCTAAAATTTTCCATTACAACACATTTTTAAAGGCATATTGTAAGGAAAGTATGTACCTTTAAGATAATAGAGAGGATGGGATGTAAAACTGAGAGTTAAAGGAGTTCCTAAGCACTAAATTTAAGCTTCCTCTATTCCTATGAATATCCCGTGATTTTGTTGCCATCCTTTCCCAGAGAAGAAAGAAGAAAAATTTTTGAGACCTTTGAAAGAAAACTTCTTAAGTAGCACCCAAGGGAAAAAGAAGCCATCAATCAGAATTTTATCCAAATTTTATACTGTTGTCACTTCAACAGTGATTCAGAGAGGTAATTAGTAATAAGGAGTAAATTGAATGGGAGTCAAGATTTGTGCATAGTTTTTTTTTGTTGTTTACTTATCTTCCACAATAGCACATTTATATCCATACAATCGAATTATGCTATAGTTCTGACTGTCCTTCATTTTGTCAAAATTCACCCATTTCCAAGTTATTGTCCTCTAACTTGAACATTGTCCTCTAACTTGGACTTTTATGAATTATTAAAGGCTACTTTTGTTGCCTATTCAAAGTTCATTGGTCATTGTAGAAGGAAAATTCAAGAATAGAGATAAAGTAGAGAGAAGGAGGAAATTCCTGATGTTACCTTTCTCAGATCTTAAACATCTCAAAATAGCCCTCACTAGTATAATTCCAAATCCTTTTTCAAAAATAGAGACTGTGCTAGATTAAAAGATTCTCTCAACACCAATTTCCACTCCTGGTATCTTTAAATGATAGATAGATAGATAGATAGATAGATACAAGATAAATTGACAGTGCTGGATAGTTTAATGCAAAGATTATTTTTTTCCTATTGAGTCTTATTCTAGATGCAATAGTATGGTCATTTTTTCAAAAATATATATATGTATATATATATATATATACATGTATATATATATACACACGTATATATACACACGTATATATATACACACACATATATATATATACATATATATATATATGTATATAAACATATATACACACACACGCACACACACACACATATATATATATATATATGTATGTATATATGTATTTATATATATATATATAAAACCTGGGAAGCAGGCCCAAGATGGCAGAGAAAAGGCAGGGACTTGAATGACCACTCCCTCTAAGGCTCGCAAATACCTTTAAATAATGACTCTAAGCAAATTCTATAGTGACAGAACCCACAAAAAGCTTGAGTAAAATAATTTTCCAGTCCAATACAATTTAAGTCAGCAGGAAAAAGGCTGTGGTACCAAGGTGAGGGAGAAGTATATGCTGCACTAGGACAGACTAGGCCACCACAAAACAGGAGAAGACCTTGAGGTGACAGAATCAAGTGGCAGCAGTGGAGGTTTTGAGATCTCTCATCCCACAGACAGTGAGGAAATTTGGGGAAGCAAGGAGAGAAGCACATGAACTTTATTCTCATCAGTATTTCCTTGAGGAGGGAATAATGTGCACATTCAATTCAGGGTGGAAATCTATATTATTATAAAGGAAAGTAGGAAAGGAAGGAATAAAGAAAGGGGGTGGAGCTGATAGAAGAGAGAGCAGTTTGGGGGAGATAAAAATCAGAAGCAAATCACTTTCAAGAATCAACAGGGTAAAAAGAGAGTGTAGGTTAAGCAGGGAGGTGAAATAGGATGGAAGAAAATACATAATTGATCATCAGTACTGTAGGGAAAACATTACAGTGAGTTTCAGTGATAAAACTTCATTTCTCTACCATATAGAAAACTCAGTCAAAATTATAGAAATAAGAACTGTTCCTCAATTGGTAAATGGTCAAAGAACATAGAGAGTTTTCAGACAAAGTAAACAAAGTTATCTCTGATATTATTTTAAAATCTGCTCTAATTCACTAATGATGAGAGAAATACAAATTATGTCAGCAGAGCCAAGATGGCAGCATAGAAGCAGGGACCAGTTAGAACTCTCCCCTCAAAACCCTCAAAAACCTGTAAAAATTAATCTAAACAAACTCTGGAGCAATAAAATCCACAAAAGGACTGACTGAACCAAATTCCAAGTCCAAGACTATCTGAAAGGTCAACAGGAAGGGTCTATAAACAGGGCAAGGAGCAGAGCACAGTTTGGCTGGGCATGAACAGAGCTGAAGCACTCATTATGGGACTGTATTTCTGGCAGCTTCTGTGGTTTCCAGACTTATCAGCTCAAAAAAATGCCAAAAAAGCTCTGAAAGAGTGCAAAGGGTCTCTCACTTGACTGAGAAGGCAGCATGATCTGATCCCAGCTACAGACCCAGCCCAAGTCTCAGCCCAGACCCAGTGTGGCTACTGACACTTTTGAAGCAGAGGTTTCTTTTGGAAACCTACACTTAACAAAGAGCTTAAAAGTTAAGTAATTGGCTAGTGAAATGAGCAAAGGGTGGGAAAAGAAACAGACTATAGTTTCTTGCTTTCTCAGTGAGGAGGTACTTTTTATGTCATTGATGATGAAGAAGATCAAAACATACAATCATAAGAAAACAAAACAAAAGCTCCTACATCCAAAGCCTCCAAGAAAAATATTAGTCTCAGGCCATGGAAGAGCTCAAAGAGTATTTTGAATATCAAATAAGAGAAGTAGAGGAAAAATTGGGAAGAGAAATGAGAGTGATTCAAGAAAATCATGAAAAAATGAGTCTATATCTTGCTAAAGGAAAGCCCCCAAAATTCTGAAGAAAATAATAATATTAAAATTAGATTGACCAAAATGGCAAAAGAGCTTCAAAAAATCCATGAGGAGAGGAATGCCTTAAAAAGCAGAATGGGCCAAGTGGAAAAAGAGGTCCAAGAGCCCATGGAAGAAAATAATTCTTCCAAAATTAGAATAGAGCAAATGGAAGGTAAAAGCATCATGAGAAATCAAGAAATTATAAAATGAAACCAAAAGAGTGGAAAAAAAATAGAAGATGATGTAATATATCTCGCTGGATAAACCAACTGATCTGGAAAATAGATCCAAGACAGACCATTTAAAAATTATGGGACTACCTGAAAGCCATGATGAAAAAAAAGATACTAGACATCATCTTTCAAGAAATTTTCAAGGAAAACTCCCCAGATATTCTAGAGAAAGAGGGTAAAATAGAAATGCAAAAATCCACCAATAACTTCCTGAAAGAGATCTCAGAAGGAAAACTAGAAATATTGTAACCAAGTGCAAACAGTCTGAAAGAAACAATTCAAGTGTTGTGGAAACACAATCAGGGCAACACAAAATTTAGCAGCTTTTGCACTAAGGGATCAGAGGACTTAAAATATATTCGAGAGGTCAAAGGAGAGAGGACTAAAACTAAGAATCACCTCCCCAGTAAAATTGAGTATCATACTTCAGGGCGAAAATGGAACTTCAGTGAAATAGAGGATTTCTAAATATTGTTGCTGAAAAGACCAGAGATGGGAATCTGGTGCTGCTCCTGGCAGTGGCCTGTCCAGCTGCTGATGCCACCCTCGATGTGTTGGAAATCGTGCATGACAACTTCAAGAGGTACGTGGCCTATATGTACAGTATCAGCCTCATGCTGGTGTGGACATTTTAAGAGGCTTGCCCCAGAATGTGATGCTGCAGCACCCAGGCTTAAAGGAAAAGTTCCTTGGGCAAAGATTGACTGTACTGCCAACTCAATTTCTTGTAGTAAATATGGAGTCAGTGATTATCCCACCCTGAAAGTATTTAGAAATTGTGAAGAATCAGGTGCCTATGATGGTCCTCAGACAGCTGATGGAATTGTGAGTCATCTGAAGAAGTAGGAAGGACTTGCCTCAGTTCATCTCATGAGTACAGAAGATTTTGCAAAGTTCATTAATGACCAAGATGCTTCTGGGGTGGGTTTCTTCAGAGACTTATTCAGTGAATCTCACTCAGAATTCTTAAAAGCAGCTACAAACTTGAGATAAAATTACTACTTTGCACACACCAGTGTTGATACTCTGGTGAGGTAGTATGATCCTGCTGGAGAGGATATTACTTTGTTCTGGCCTCCACATCTGGCTAACAAATTTGAGGAAAACAGCATACAGTATACAGAGGAAAAGAAAACAAGTAGCAAAAGAACAATAAATGTATACTGGAGAATGTTTTTGGTATTTGCCCTCACAAGACAGAAGACAACAAAGACTTATTCCAGGGCAGGGACTGAATTGTGGCTTACTATGATGTAGACTATGAGATGATTAATAAAGGATCCAACTACGAGAGAAACAGAGTAATGATGGTGGCACAGAAATTCCTGGAAACTGAATAGAAACTCAACTTTGTTGTTGCTAATCGAAAAACTTTTAACCATGAACTTTCTGACTTTGGCTTGGAAAGATTCTTTGGAGGAGGGCCTGTTCTTGTTATCAAAACTGCAAAAGGAGAGAAATATGTTATGGAAGAGGAGATCTCCTGTGATGGGAAGGCCCTTGAGCAATTTCTTCAGAATTACTTTGATGGCAACCTGAGGAGATACTTAAAGTCTGAACCTATGCTAGAGAGTAATGGACCTGTGAAGGTAATGGTAGCTGAGAATTTTGATGAAATTGTGAATACTAATAAAGATGTTCTGATAGAATTCTATGCTGCTTGATGGGAACACTATAAAAACCTGGAGCCCAAGTACACAGAGTTGGGAGAAAAGCTCAGTAAATATCCCAATACTGTCATAGCAAAGATGGATGATACAGTCAATTATGTGCCTTCTCCATATGAAATTATAGGCTTCCCTGCCCTCTACTTCTCTCTAGTCAATAATAAGCAGAATCCACAGAAATATGAAGGTGGCTATGAAATTAGTGATCTTACTAACTACCTACAAAGAGAAGCTACAAATCCTCCTGTGATCCAAGAGGAAAAATCCAAAAAGAAGAAGGCAGAGGAAGATCTCTAAAGCAGCAGCCAAAAATAGAACACTTTGTATAAGGACTTTTTCACCAATGATGGGGCAGTGGGTGCCTTGAAGATGAGTGGGTGCTGTTTGAATTCTGTTTAATTTTTCTAAGCTGTTTCTTTAGGGACACTGTTCATGGAAACACAGGACCAGTTGATATTTTTGCGGGAGAAATATAAGAATCCAGTGAAGCACTAAAAGGTAAACAGGAAAGTGAAATCATTAGGGACTTATTAAAGTTGAATTGTTTACATTCCTACATGGAAAGATGATATTTGTAACTCATGAGAACTTTCTCATTATTAGGATAGTTAGAAGGAATATATGTATGTGTGCGTATACATATATGTATATATGTGTATATGCATATATATAGCCTTGTATATATGTGTGTATATATATATGAGCATGTGTATATAAGGAGAGAGACAGAGATAGAGGACACAGGGTGACTTGAATATGAAGAGATGACATCTAATAAAGAAATTAAGTGTTGAGAGGAATGTACTTAGAGAAAGAGAGGGAGAGGTAGTAAATCATCTTACATAAAAGAGACAAGAAAGAACTTTTACAATGGAGCAGAAAAAGGAGAAGAAGAGAGAGAGTGAGACTTACTTTCATTGGATTTGGCTTCAGGAGGGAATAGCACACACAATTAATTGGGTAATTAGGGTTTATTTTACCCTAAATGAAAGCAGGTGGTAAGCAGGTAAGAGAAGAGGGGGATAATAGAAGGGATGGCAGATTGTGGGAAGGGAAAATCAGAAGTAAACACTTCGGTAGAGGAACAGGTCAAAGGCGAATTATAATTAGCTTTTCACAACATGACTGTTACGGAAGTGTTTTTCATGATGACACATCAATAACCTATTTAGAACTGTGTCCCTTTTCCATGAAGGTGGATGGGGAGGGGAGAAGGGAAAGAATGTGTAAATCAAAGCTTTAAAAATGAATGTTAAAATTGTTTTTACCTGCAACTAAGAAATAAGATATGCAGGCAACAGGGTTTAGAAATCTATCTTGCCCAACAGGAAAATAGAAGGGAAGAGGATGGGGCAGGGTGAGGGGATGATAGACAGAAGGACAGATTAGAAGAAAGGGGAATCCAAATACACACTGTTCTGGGGAGGGAGAAGATGGAAAAAAATTTGAAATTCAAAATTTTGTGAAAGTGAATGTTGAAAACTGAAAACAAACAAATTTATATAAAATAAGAAATGCAAATTAAAACAACTCTGAGCTACTACCTCATATCTCTCAGACAAATATTGGCGAGGAAGCAAGAAAAATTAAAACATTAATGTACTGGTGGTAAAGTTGTGTATTGATTCAACCACTCTGGAGAACAATTTGGAACTATACCCAACGGGCTATGAAACCATGCATACCTTTTGGCCAAGCAATACTACTCTTAGGGTTTGCATCCCAAGGAATTGGGGGAAAAAAAGAAACAGAAGGATCTATGTGTCTTCAATGGTTTCAAAAATTTGGAAATTGAAGGGATGTCCATCACCTGGGAAATGGTTGAACCAATGATTGTATGAGATTTTGTTTGTTTTGTTTTGTTTTGTTTTATGGAATACTCTTGATCTTTAAAAAATGTTGAGCAGTATCCTTTAAAAAACAATCAAACCTGGAAAGATTTACATTCAGCAAAGTGAAATGAGAAGGAAGAACCAGGAGAACACTATACATGGTAACATCAATATGTGATGATGATGATCTGTTATAAATTACTAAACTATTCACAGCAATAAAATGATCAAATACAATTCTGTAGGTCTAGATGAAAAGTGTTGTCCACCTCCAGAGAAAGAATGGGCACAGCCCAAATATGGATCAGAAATCCTTTTTTTCCTTCTCTTTCTGTATGTTTTTCTTATTTTCTTTCTGTTTTCTTTAACCAAATCACTGATGTGGAATTTTTTTATGACTACATATGTGTAACGTGTCAAACTGCTTCCCTTCTACATGGGGGAGGGCAGTGGAGGGAGAGAATTTTGAACTCAAAATTTTTTTGGGGGGGAAGAATATTAAAATTGTCTATATATGTAATTTAAAGAAATAAACTATTAAATAAATTTTTAAAATTCTAAGGCCTGCAATTTTAAAAAGGAAACTAAAAATGGAAGAGAAACAAAACTTCAAAGAAATACTGAAATGATTGAGACTATTTATCTTCGTGAATAAAAGAAAGCGGCAGCTTTTGCTGTAGGATATTTTTAAAGTCCATAAAGGATAAGTAAGTAGAAAAGAATGACATGGTATCTTTAGAAGCCTAGTGCAAAGACCAATAGCTTTCATTTTCAGCTTAGAAAAATGAGTCAGAATAATGTGTTAGAGAGAGAACTGGGCTAGAAAGCAGAAGACATGAACTTGTAATATCTATTTGATTCAATTTCCTCACCTGTAAAATGCCACAATTTAAATAGGTAATGTCTAAGATCTTTTCAAGGTCTTAAGTTCTATACTGTGATGTAGACAAATATTTGGAAGAACTTCCAAAAAGAGCAAGAAACACTTAATATGTTACCAACCTCCTAAAATGGGAGAATATTTTGATCTCCATAGGCAGCTAGGTGATACACTGGATAAAGTAGCAGACCTATAGTCAGGAATATGAGTCTTCCTGAGTTAAAATCTGATTTCAGATATATTAGCTGTGTGACCCAAAGAAAGTCACTTAATTCTATTTCCCTAGGTTTTATCAGATATCAAATAACCTGGAGAAGGAAATGATAAAGAAATTCAAAATCTTTGTAAAAAATAATCCTAAAGGAGGTCACAAACAATCTGACATGACTGAAACCAACAAACCACCACCGCAACAAAAACCCTCATCTAGGTATGTTCAGTAATAGAGCTGAAATAGCTCTTGACTTGAACATACATAAAGATAGTATTTTTTATTTCCAAATTAGACATTCAATTTCAAATAATTGAACAGTAACTTGCTAAATGACAATATGATAGAATAGAAAGAGTTTTAGAAGTACAATGAGGAACATGGTTTTAAATATTGACTCTTACAAGCAATTCCTACGTAACCTTGGACAAGTCACTTAACCTCTTTGGTCTTCAGTTTCCTCTTGTGTAAAATTGGGGCTTAATGGAGAAGACAATTTCTAAGGACCTTTTCTGATCGGTGACTATATAATTCTACTATGTTTAAAAGAATTATTGTTCTACATCTTTGAAATGCTATTAGTAAAAGTAGAATCAATTCTTTAAAGACCTTAAATTATTGTTGGGAAATTACATGTGGATAAAAACAATCATAATATAATAGAAAATGTAATAAGTGCAATGACAAAAGCCCCCAAAATGTATGTATTGATAATTGAGGAGGGAATGATTCTTTAAAGCCTTCAATTTGATACTGATCTATGATCAGATTCTACCATTCTACTTTCCATGTTTTCCAACAATTTTTATCAAATAATGAATTACTATGTCAAAACCTTTTCTTTATATCTGTCAAATACAAGTTAATCTTATTCCCATTCAAAGTTATGATTACTATTTGTGAAATGCCCTCCATCTTATTTTTCTCACTATTTTTCTCCCCATGCTCTTTTGTCCTATCCAGGTGACCTTATCTTCTCCCTTTACCATTCTACTCCTTATTCTACCCACTTCTCTTAGAATCCCTTCCTTGTCTTCTCCCCACAGCCTCCTAAAGCTTAATTGACACACCGTTCCAAAAGTTCCTCCTCCACCCAGTCCCATAGTTTTCTCATCTTTCTGTAAGTTCAGAAGATTTCTGTCTTCCAGACGTATAGATTGTTTTCTCTTTAGCACAGATGAGAGTAAGGTTGAAACATTACCAGCTAGCCCTCACTCCACCTGCTTTCTCTGTATCAGTTCTTGCTTTCATGCCCCATTTTTATGAGATAATCATGCCTTTTTACGTTTCCTGCATAATTTTGTTTTTTTAGAATTACTCCAATATACACAACTCATCCCTAATCTTTCTTTATTTTTTAAGCTTTTTTTTTAAATTTTAGACTTGAAAACTAAAACATATATATAAGAAAAGCAATAAAAAATATATTGTAAACTTAAATATTAAAAACATACATAGGCATATATCTATCTATCTATATATATATAATTAAAGAAAAAAAATGTCATGCGCATGAAAATGTAAGAGAAAATTCAAAATATATAACAATACAATTCAAGAAAGCCTATATATTAAATGCTACACATTGTGTTAAAAGCTACCCACCTTTTCTTTGTTTCCTTGCAGCTTTTCTTTTATTCTCTCCTGTGCACTTTTTACTTTGTTCTTTTTTTCTCTTCTACCCCCCTCTTCCTCCAGACTACAATTAATCATGAATGTGGTTAGGTATAAATATTGATACATATCTATACATATATATACACATAGATATATACATATATAGGCGTATACTTTTCCTAAGAGACTCTACTTCTAATCTTCATTTATTTTATGTTTGTGTCCTTTATTTTTTATCCTCATTCTTCTACTTTGCTTTTACTCTGCCATCCTATTATTTAATCTACTACTTCCCCTGCCATGTTCGCTCCCTTTTCCTCCCTTTCCCATAAGTCTAAATACTTTTATACACCCTTTTTACCTATTCCCTCCTCCTCACCTCTAAAGATTCCTCAGTTATCCTTTCAATGGAGATATTACTCTTTTTATTTTAGTACTCATTTTAGCTGTTCTTGAACGGTTGTACTTTTTGAAGTGCACCAATCTACTCCAATCTTTCTTATGAACTAACCAATTACTAATACCTATTTAAGACATACATTTTACATAAATAAAAATTTAAGCACTCTATTCTTACTTAGTCCCTTGTAATTAGTCTTAGTTATGTACTGTATGTTTCACTTGGCTCTTGTATGTCAAATTTTCTATTAAGTTCAGGATATTTTTTGTTTGTTTTTTTTTTTTGTATCAGAGTCCTGAAATTCTAACAATCTATTAAATATTCATTTGATTTTTCATTCAAGATTACACTTTATTATTGCTGGGTATGAGATTTTGGGACCACAACCTATTTCTTCTGCTTTTTAACACATAATGTTCCAAAATCTGCAGTGTTTTACTAGTGCTACTGCTAGGTCATCTCCGAATCTAATTTGCCACTAATACATGTATTTTTTTCTTATGACTTGTAACATTTTTTCCTTCAGCTAGGAGTTTTCCTCATAGGATATCTTTCAGGTGGCAATGGTTTGATTTTTTTTTTCTACTTTCCCCTCTTGTTATAATGCTTCAGGACAATTTTCTTTAATTATTTATTACATCCTGTATTATGGCATATATAATATTATTGTATTACATTATTTTCATTATAATTTCAAGTAGTTCAATTAGTCTTCTGATTTGTCTTCTTGATCTGTTCTGTGGATCAGTTGTTTTTCTTATGAGTTTCTATTTTTTTCATTCTTTATATTTTGTTTTATTTTTTCTTTGGTCTCTTATGATTTCACTGGCTTCCTTTGGCCAATTATGATTTATCAGAAGTCATTTTCTTCCTTAAGATTTTAGATCTTGGGGGAGGAGCCAAGATGGAGGAGTAGAAAGATTCACATATGCTAGCTCCAAACCCACAGCACATGGATTTCCTGTAAAAAAGAACTCCCAACAAATTCTGGAGCAGTGGAAGCCACGCAGCAATGGAGTGAAGGAGATTTCCATTCCAGAGATCCCTGAAAAACCAATCCCAAAGGTCCATCACACACTGGACGGGAGCAGAGCCCAGCCCTTCCCTGGCCACACAGCCCTGATAGCAGCAGATCTGAGCAGGTTTCAGGGATGGAATTTCCACAACTCAGGCCCCCTCAGGAGGCAGTGGCAGAGGCAGCAGGTGGGCAGAGGCTCCTGGAGCAGGCAGGACCTCGGGTCCATTATGGAAAGTCTCCGCATAAAACCCCTGAGGGAATTGAGCCTGGGAGGCACCATTGTCCCCACCTAAGAACCAGAACTTAAGCTCACATTGAATAGCAGCCAAGCCTGCCGCCAAAATCCCTGAGGCTGGGGAGCAGCATTTGAATCTCAAACCCCAAGCACTAGCTGGGCAGATCTGGGCAGGGGTGGAGAGGAATCTCAGAAGTCAAATAACTGGCTGGGGAAATGCATAGGAAAGGGAAAAGAAAATAAGACCATAGAAGGTTACTTTCTTGGTGATCAGATATTTCCCCCCTTCCTTTCTGATGAGGAAGAACAATGCTTACCACCAGGAAAAGACATAGGAGTCAAGGCCTCAGTATCCCAAACATCAGAAATAGATATCCAATGGGCTCAGACCATGGAAGAGCTTAAAAAGTATTTTGAAAATCAAGTTAGACAGGTGGAGGAAAAACTGGGAAAAGAAATGAGAGAGATGCAAGAAAAGCATGAAAAATGGGTCAATATCTTGATAAAGGAGACCCAAAAAAATGCTGAAGAAAATAGGCCAACTCAATTGGTAAAAGAGGTTCAAGAAGCCAATGAGGAGAAGAATGCTTTCAAAAGCAGAATTAGCCAAGTGGAAAAAGAGTTGCAAAAGCTCACTGAAGAAAACAGTGCTCTCAAATTTAGAATGGAACAGATGGAGGCTAATGACTTTCTGAGAAACCAAGAAATCACAAAACAAAACCAAAAGAATGACAAAATGGAAGAGAGTGTGAAATATCTCATTGGAAAAACAACTGACCTGGAAAATAGATCCAGGAGAGACAATTTAAAAATTGTGGGACTATCTGAAAGCCATGATCAAAAAAGAGCCTAGACATCCTCTTTCTTGAAATTATCAAGGAAAACTTCCCTGATATTCTAGATCCAGACGGCAAAATAAGTATTCAAGAAATCCACCGATCACCACCTGAAAGAGATCCAAAAAGAGAAACTCCTAGGAACATTGTGGCCAAATTCCAGAGTTCGCAAGTCAAGGAGAAAATATTTCAAGCAGCTAGAAAGAAACAATTCCAGTATTGTGGAAATACAATCAGGATAACACAAGATCTATCAGCTTCTACCTTAAGGGATCGAAGGGCACGGAATAGGATATTCCAGAAGTCAAAGGAACTAGGTCTAAAACCAGAATCACCTAACCATCAAAGCTGAGTATAATACTTCAGGGGAATATATGGTTTTTCAATGAAGTAGAGGACTTTCAAGCATTCTTGATGAAAAGACCAGAGCTGAAAAGAAAATTTGACTTTCAAACACAAGAATGAAGAGAAGCATGAAAAGTTATAGAACAAAGAGAATTCATAAGGGACGTACTACATTCGAACTGTTTACATTCCAACATGGAAAGACAATTTTTTAACTCTTGAAACTTTTCAGTATCTGGGTAGTTGGTGGGATTACACACACACATACACACACGCACACACATGTACACACATGCATGCGCACACACACATGCATGCACACACAGAGACAGAGAGCACAGAGTGAATTGAATAGGATGGGATCATATTTTAAAAGAAATCAAGGTAAAAGATGAGAGTGAAATGTAGTGGGAGGAGAGAGAGTAAAATGGAATGGGGTAAATTATCTCTCATAGAAGAGATAATTTTCCCTTAGTGGAGGGAAAAAGAGGAGAGCTGAGAAAAAAAAACGTGAAGTTTACTCTCATCACATTCAACTAAAGGAAGGAACAAAATGCACACTCATTTTGATATGAAAACCTATCTTACTATACAGGAAAGAGGAAGAGAAGGAGATAAGCAGGTTGGGGGGGATGATGGAAGACAGAGCAATGGGAGGAGGGAGCAATTTGAAGTCAACACTCTTGGGGAGGGACAGGATCAAAAGAGAGAATAGAAACAATGGGGGGCAGAATAGGATGGAGGGAAATATACTTAGTCTTACACAACACGACTGTTATGGAAGTCATTTGTAAAACTACACAGATATGCCCTATATTGAATTGCCTGCCTTCCCAAAGGGAATGGGTTGGGAGGGAGGGATAGGGAGAAGTTGAAACTCAAAGTCTTAGGA
>CM053772.1:171782201-171805718 GCA_028658325.1 Potorous gilbertii | reverse complement strand
TATATATATATATATATATATATATATATATATATAAAGATTTTAGCTCTTTTCTAATTGGTTGACATTCTCTTCATAATCTTACTGTTTTCTTAGGATTTTTCTTTTTTAAAGTTTTTCCTCAGTCTCTCCTATTTGATTTTAAAAGTATTTTAAAAGTTGTTTGAATATTTTTTGGTAAACACGAGGTAGAAAAGTACTTCTTTGCTTCACTATCCCATGAAGAAGAACCTCAGGCTTTTCTATTCCTGTAGAAATTCTCCATGGTTTGATTCTTCCTCCTTTGTCTTTGCATTATTCTTTTATGATAGGTTATGTTTTTGTAATCATCTGTAGTCCATCATTTAGGATTACATTTAATTTTGCTGGGTAATATATTCTTTGATTCCCCCCTCCAGCTTTTTTGCTGTTCAAAATATAATGTTCCAAGACCTATAGTCCTTTAATGTAGAAGCTTCTAGGTCTTATGAAATTCTGAGTGTACTTCCAAAGTATTTGAATTGTTTTTTCTTGTTTCTCACACTCTTTACTCCTTGACCTGGAAGTTTTATAATTCAGCTATGATATTCCTGTAAGTTTTACTCCTGTGATAGCTTTCAGGTGGTAAATGGTAGTTTCCTATTTTTTCCCTATTTTTACCCTCTTTGTCTAGAATGTCAAGACAATTTTCCTTAAAACTTTCTTATAAAAATATATCCAGATACTCCTTTTAATCACAATTTTCTGGTACTTTGATAATTCTTATACTATCCCTTCTTGATTTGCTCTCCAAGTCAGTTGATTTTCTAATAAGATGTTTTAGATTCTCATCTATTTTTTAAGTTTTATTATTTTTTGGTATTTGATAAGGTCATTCAATTCCTCTTGTCTAATTCCAGTTTTCATGAAATAATTTTTCATCCTTAAGATTTTGTACCGTTTTTTCCTCAGTTGGATAACTTTCTTTTCATGCTTAGCTTACTTTGATTTTTTTCCTAAGGTTTTCCTCAGTCTTTCCTATTTGATTTTCTATTCCTCTTTAAGTTCATCCAATATATCTCTTTGGGCTTGTGACCATTTGACATTACTCTTTGAGGAAGGAGTGTTTTGTGGGTTTTTTTTTTATTTCACTATCTTCCTCTGAATATGTATCCAGATCTTTTAAATCAAAGTACCTATGTATGATTGAACTATTTGTCCTTGTTTACTCATTCTTATTTTATTTTATTTACAGTAGCATTTTATTGCAATTTTAATTTTGAGTTGTTTGTAATGTAATGCTAGGCCTCAAGTCCTCCTTATTGTTATTTTCTGTATTCTATCCAGGGCTTGAACTCCTCTTCTCCCTTAAGCTACACTTAGGATCTGCAGTCATTCTCTCCCACAAATCTTCTTGCTCTCTGTGGCATCTCACTCACCAGGGTATATGTTCCCTCCTCCTCACCCAGAGCAACAACGGAGGATAACTTCTGGTCAGTACTGCTAGACCTGATGTTTGGAAACAGCAGGATCCTTTAATGTTCTCCCACTCAGACATCTGCTCTTCCTTAGGTGAAAGTTTATGAGATAAAAGTTCATGAGGTTGTGAGATTAAAGTTGCTGAGATGAAATTTCTCGAGGTCTAAGTCTGTTTCCTGACAACTGCCATAGGGTCTGCTGTTTGCCAATTCAGTGGAATTGCCTGGAGTTATCTATACTTGACTCAGGCCATACTGCAAGTCTTTAGAGGTCTTGTCTTTTCTGATTTCTTCTCAAGTTTTCTAGTTGTCTTAGGACAAATGCTTTGCCCCTTGTATTTTTGCTGCTCTACATTTGTTTTGTGAAGATTTTCTATCTGTTTATAGAGGAAATCTGAATAGCCTGGAATTTTCTTACCTACTCCACCATCTTCCCAGATTTTCCCCTTACAATATTTGCCAAGATAAAGTCAAAATGAATACATGACTGAGATATCAAGAAAGATATTACAAAAAAGAATGAAGAACGTGAAACATAATTACTTATCAGACTTATGAGTGGCAATCAATTTAGAAATAAACAAGAGACAGAGAAAAATGTAAGGTATAAATGGAACATTTTGAGTACACTAAATTTGAAAAACAGATTTTTGTACAAATAAAACAAAGATACCCAAATCAGAAGAAAGCAGAAAATTGGGGATGGGGGTGTTTATAAATGTTTTTTCAGATGTCTCATATGTTAAATACAGAAATAACTATGAAACCTATAAAAATACAAGTCATTCCCTAGTTGTTTCACCCCTGTACCTGGGGTCAATGAACCCCTAGATGCCAACTGAGGAATTGATCCATTGAATGGGACCTCTTGGAGTAAGAATAGCTGTACATCCAATTTCAGGAGGAAGTAGTTATGGAAGAAGAGACCTTTGTATCTTAGCCTAAGGGATTTTGGGGCCCTTTCATTCAAGAGAGACATAATAGGACATTTGTGCTCAAGCCTCACCCTGAGATATTGTTTTATGTTCTTATTTTCTATTATTCCCTGTTAAAGTTCTGTTGATACCAGTTGCCCCACCAACCTTTGTAATGAATATGAAAGATCTTGGAGCTGAATGTAATGGGAGTTATAATAAGGAGATCTTTTTCATTCATTAATGGTCCCATGCAAGTCTTGGGCCTTCTTGGGTCACATGCAAGTCTGAGTCCAGTGGAGCCCATGGTGGTAGGTGTTTGTTGAACAGGTGGAATAGGAAGGGATAGAGAAAAAAGTGCATCAGAGCAGTCAGAGATAGGAAGGAGAGAGCAGGCAACAACCAGTGTGAATGGGAGAGCTTGTTTGTGATTTTGTTTAAGGAACACCATTTATGATTTGTTTAAGACAGCCAGCTTCTGGGAAACCTAACAAAAGAAAGGCCTCCTTTATCGCTATTGTACATAGATTTCTTTGTTTCTATGACAGATTTGGTTTTCTGGTGTTGGGATTCAGCTTTTTGATGTTTGAATAAATGTTTTTTTTTCTGTCCTCCATGTGTAAAGCCCATTACATGTTGTAATTCAGAATTATGCTGGCATGTCCATAGTTTCAGTAGATTCTGTGATTATCACATTGGCACAACAGTCATTTTATTATAAGTATCCAAATTAATTATTGAAATACATATGAAGAAAGATGCTATCTACATCCAGACAATGAACCAATGAATAGAAGCATGTATTGAACAATTTTACAATGAAATATATGTATATATATATATATATATATATATATATATATATATATATATATATATATATGTACATTGTAGGGGAAAGAAAAAAAACAAATCTCTACCGTTTCTCCTTATTCTCTTGTTTCTACCTGAATTTAGAAGACATGTATAGTATTCCAAATATATATGTTATTGCCACTTTATCCTATTTCCATTAATCTGGTCACCCTTCTATATCCCCCTTATTCTATTTCCTTATCCTATTATTTCTTTTTAAATTTAAAAAAAAATTTATTCCCTTCTAAATGCATGTATCTTTCTCCAACCCATATTTAAAATGAATAGCAAGTGCTAAATTTGAAGTTTCATGGGCAATTATCTTTTTTATGGTACTATGTTATGAATATGTTTGTTTTATTCCATAAATTGAAAATAAATAAAATTTTGGAAACAAAAATGAAAGCTTTCATTTTGAAGACAGAAGATGTGAATTTATATCTCCCGTCTAATTACTACTTATTTTGTCTTGAGAAATTCAATTTTCTGTATGAGATATAGATTTCCCCTTTATAAAATTTGGCAGTTGAACAAGAGGATTTGTAAGGTATTTCCAATATCCCAACCATACAATTTCTGAGAAAGTGTCATTTGCATAGTGTTTATGAAAAAAAAGTGACAAATTAGTCCATGAAGGCACAAGTAGACTTCAATGTAAATATTCTTGATTAGTCAGTGTGAGACAGGAGAAAAAAGGCCTAGTGAAGTTGGAATCAGTAGATTTGAGATGAGATAATTTCACAGACACTTACTACTCATATAAAACTAAGGTCAAGTCATTTAATCTCCCTAGGTCTCAGTTAATTCATTTATAGGTATCCTCTAAAAGGCTCCTCCATACTCAAAATTCTTTGAGCTTTTGAGCAGAAAGGATTATTTAACTAGGAAAAATGTGAGCATGACTATGAGCCTATGATACATAAATTGCTACATTGCTTAAGAAACTTTGTCCAAATGGAAACTTTATCGGGTTTTGTTTTGTTTTTTTTTTTGAGAAATTTAAGATAATCAATTCTTTACTTTATTAATATAACAAAATATTTGATGTGTATTTTATTGTATTTGTAAGACAGATGATAAGTAAATAGTTATACAATCAAATTACAATGAGAGAGACAAAGAGAGAGAGAATAACAATAGAAATTACTTTGGAGTCTAGCGATAGTATTGAACACAGTGGTACTTGAGATGGCAAATGCTACTAAGATTGCATTTACTGTTTTGTTGCTGTAACCATGGAAAATATTAAAGCAGAGCTTTGATGTTGACTTATAAAAAATGTTATCAAAGAGATTCTTATGCTAAAGGGCTATAACTTAAAAGGGCCTTGCAAATCTCACACTCTACAGTACTATAATTCTAATTCAAAGTAATCCAAGGAAATTTCTATTTCCTTCAGAAGTGTTCCAACATATCAGAACCCTGTACCTCTCCCTATAGTATTGAAGAAAATTATGTTTCAAACGTCTGAGATATGGAGAAGAAAATACCTAAATTAGGCTAAGGAAATGATTTAGCTGCATTTTCCTTTCATTCTTGTATCCGTTTTTTACAATTGGTGAGTTCTTTCTAGAACCTCCATTTTTGAGGAGGAGCCTAGACTAATCATTCTTTATTTTCTGGATTTTTATACAATGATTCTGGTAATTTAGCTTCCTCTCTTTTCTTTTCAAAGGTCTTTAATTGCTTATCTTCCTTCATTACAGGGTAAGTTACTTGAGGGCATAGAGTCAGAAGTCAGTAGAGTTATACTCAAGAAACATCAAATGACCTGAGAGAGTAAGACCTGACACAGAATAATTAGAAGGGGGAGGTGAAGTTGTAGTTATGGAATCCTACTCTGATAGGGGATGTATAAAAGAGGAAATAATACATACCTACATACATACATAAATGCATACATACATGGATGCATACATATACATCCAGATATGGGTTGGAGGAAGATATATGCATTTAGAAGGGAATAAAATTCTTCTAAATTTAGAAAGAAATAATAGGATGAGGAAATAGAATAAGGGGGATATAGAAGGGTGACCAGATTAATGGAAATAGGATAAAGTGGCCATAACATATACATTTGGAATGCTGTAGAGGTCTTCTAAATTCAGGTAGAAACAAGAGAATAAGGAGAAATGGCAGGGAGAAAAGATAAGGGGGGGGTAGGTGAAATAATAGGAGGGCAAGGTAGCAGGTAGAAGTGAAGTAGAGGAGTCACAAAGGATAGGGAAAAAGAGATGCCACAGACATAAAATAAAGATCAGCAGTAGAATTTATAAGAAAAACAAAACAGAAGTAGTGATCTCAAAGTTAAAGCTAAAATAGAGTTAATCAAAAGAGGAAAATAGGGAAACAACACTATATGTCAGCTATATTAATCAAAATCATTTCATATTATTTAAAATAAGTAGACAGTATAAGTTTGAAATATTGCTATTATGTATAAAATGATGAATTGGTAGACTGAAAAAATATGGAAATACTTGGACTTATGTAGGAAAATGTTATCAACCCTCAGAGAAACAGAGGACAAATGGGCATATTATAGTTTTACATAGATACATGGTATTGTTTTTGGCTATATATGAGTATGATTAGTGATATATAAGTGTATGTATGTGTATATTAGTGTATGTATATATATATATATTACATATATATAGGTGTGTGTATGTGCTCATGTACATACACATACACAAAAATACATGATGGGGAGAGGAAGAGAAGGGAAAAGACAAAGTAAAAAATGCACAGAAGAGAAGAAAAGAAAATTCAAAAGGAAACAAAGAAATCATGAAGAGTTTTGAATATAAAATGGAGTATTTATTTTACAGACTTTCTTGAAATGGAAAGTTATTGTCATATATTTTGAACCCTCTTTCATGTTCTGCTGTGCATGTGGCGATGTTTATTTTTCTTATTGTGCATTTAGATTTTAGTATTTAAGTTTAAATAAATTTGCAAAAAAAGTAAAGAAACAACAAGAAGGTGAGTATAGCTGGTTATGAGAGGGTCTGGAGGGGAATAAAAGTTTGTAAGCCTAGACATCTAGGAGGAGGTGAGGGGGAAGGATGCATTGATGTAGTACCTAGTCTTTGTCAGATACTTTGGCAGTTGCTTTGAAATATTACCTTATTTACTCCTTAAACAATCACTTGTGTAGGTGCTGTGATTCTGACCAATTTAGAGTTGATGAAACTGAGTCCAACAGAAATTT
Source organism: Potorous gilbertii (assembly GCA_028658325.1). Lineage (NCBI taxonomy): Eukaryota > Metazoa > Chordata > Mammalia > Diprotodontia > Potoroidae > Potorous > Potorous gilbertii. Next base: position 171,799,296 of record CM053772.1, on the reverse strand, counting down.
ATTTACTTCCCTGGGATTGCAGAGTTATTAAATATTTGAGTTGAATCTCTGATTCCAGACAAAGCACTTTTTCCACTGAGTCACCTAATTTCCTAAATAGGGAATATTTTTAATACATATTGTGCTAGAAATAGTCATGAGTTTAAGGTCAAAAGATTGAGTTCAAATCCCAGTTGTCTTCCTTATTATTGGTATGATTTGGGACAAATCATTTCATGCCACTGGGCTCCAAGTGTTTTGTGAATAAAAGGAAATATTGTGAATAAAAATGAAATATATGAAAGTTTTGGTATGACCTCTGTAGTCATTTAGAACTTTGAGTTCTAAATCTTTGATCAAATAACCACAAGGTCTTATACGACTCCTTTCCCATTTCATGGGCATATTGAAAAGCAAGGTGTAAATGGTATATCAGGGGTATCCTTGATGAAAAGATGAAAAAGGAACTAATAGTCTGTAGCTATAAGATCACACTACATCGCTTGTTTGTTGATTTCTCTTAAAAATGAAACGATTGAATAAAATGGAGCCTTAGTCTCTCTTCAAATGAAGTATTTCTACATGTATGCTGAAATTATACAAGATTGTATGACAGATGTCACTATAGAAATGAAGCTGTTCAGGCATCCAATGAGTATTGAAATCAAGTGGGGTAAATAAAGAGGGAGGCATATGCTCACCTAAGGCATCATCTGCCAGTGTCATGGAAAATGTCCAAACATAACCTCACTTTATTCTGCAAATGTTTTCATTTACAGATGACAGTGCACTAATTGAATCAAGACCTGAAAGACGAAAATGCCTAGTTTATTGCATGCATCTGATTAAACAGTTCATCAAATTAGTTAATACATGTATACAGACTTGATCAAGAGCTACAATTGACAGTGAGCTGCTTCCAGAATTGAGAAAGAAAGAGAAATTGGGATAGAACACATTTCATAAATTCCAACATACACTCAGTGACTTCAAACTTGTTTATTCCTTTATAGCTTGTATTTACAAGGTTGCTCTTCTCTCAATAATTTGGCATGTCTTTGACTTATGGAAGACATGGAATACTATAAATTTTATGGTAGAAAAATTATAAGTAATCCAAAAGAATGGCAAAAATTTGTGGGAGACAATAATAGGTCGCAGTGTATTTCCTGACAAATTTCTCACAAAATGTGACATGAGATAAATTATTGGGCACATGCTTTGGGCAAGAAATGTGGTGGCCTGGTCTGGTAATAGTAAGGATGAACAATTAATGGACACTACTAAATGATCTGTTGAAATCACTGAGATATAAAAAGAACAAGAGAAAAGTTTTTAATACTTTTATTTTCCTTTAGGAGTGATATGGAAAGACACTAATAAGAATTGCAAAGACTCCTGACATAGCCTATTCCACATCTTGACATCTCTAACAGTTAAACGAGCTGACATATCAAAGGCTAAATTTGTCTCTGAAATTCTCTATTTCTTCACTCTTAGTCTACCCTATAGGTTTCAGGAGGACAAAAGCAAACCCCTTTTTAAATGATGCATATACTTCTGCATATATATGTGCCATACACACAATATAGTCAATATTATGTGAAGGGAAAAGAAGATAGCTGACAGGCACAGAGCATTAGGTTATAACTACTTTTAGGGGGCATGATATGAATACTGATACTAAATAAATATATATTTAAAAATACTAAATACTAAAGAAAGAAGCCTGAGAACTTACACAGTAGGGGAAAGAACCAAGAGTGAGCAGTGGGAATCTTAGAGATGAGAGAGCATCCAGAAAGAGATGTGACCACAGTTTTAAAGGCTAGATGTGGGAAAAATCTGTTATATTTGGAAATTAAGAAATCATTGGTGATTTGGGAAAGAGCAGTTTCAGTTGAATGATGAGATCAAAAATCAGATTATTAAAGGTTTATAAGCAAGAGAGAGACATTTCCTACTACAATGATAGACTGAAGGAAAGACAGGCCACTCAAGATCCAAGCAATGACCAATCATGTGTCCAGAGAATATACGAGGAAACATATTGCCAATCTCTTGACAGAAGTAATGCACATAAAATACTGATACACATTTATGAACAAGACTGTTGTGTGTATTGGTTTTCTTTGACTCTGATTATTTATTAAACAGTATTTTTTCCACATTCTTTAGTTATTTTGTGGAGTATTAGAGGATTTGAGATGCATTAGTAATAGTTATTTCTAAAAGTGAGGGAAACTATAAACACTTTCTAAAACAGAAGCATGTTTGGAAGAAAGCACAGATAAAATATTTCAACATTAATTTGCTTATTTTCAATGAATGAAAAATCAATAATTAATTTTTCTCCCTCCCACCTTAAAAAGCAACAACTCATACAAGAAAATCACAGTCCTAGTGACAAATAGCACAGTCAAGTAAAAATGAGTTTTTGTATTGACAATATCAAAAATCTCAACTAATTATACATCTACATTATTTCTCCACAGAAGAACAGATTTTAAAAATTAGAAGCAAAATAGATAAACTAGGAATTAAACAGACTATGGGAAGGATAAAAACCAGAAAGAGATCATTTGAAAGGAGTAACAATATTGAAGCACTTTAAATAAACTGATTAAAAAAGTAAGAGGGAAGAAAATAAAATTAACAAAATAGCTGATCAAAGTGAAGTCAACAAAATGAAATAAAATTATCAAGCCTATATAGATACATGCTAATAGAACCAAGGATAGAAAATAGACTAAAACATTCAAAATAACAAGTGCACAAGCTGACAGAAGACCAAATAGAGATCTTCAATAATCCAATCAAAGAGAATTAAAAGGAAATTATTGAAGAACTAAAGAAAGCTTTTTTTTTTCTTGATGGTAAATTGCATTAAAATTAAAAAAATGTTTCCAATAATATATAAAGTATGATCAAGAACTGAGACAGAAAGTTCATGGCCAGATTCCTTTTATGAGAAAAATATAATCTTAATTAAATAAGAAAAGATAAAGCAAAGGAGTACTATTGGTAAATTTCATTAATAAGTATCCATTTTTAAAATTTTAAAAACTGTCAAACTGTATCAGTTTATCAAAAAATATTTATTATTACTAAGACTTTTATTAGGAACTGGAGGATAGCTTGACATTAGGAAAATAAGCAATATAATCCTATAAAAGAGTTCAAACCACATGAATATCTTAATAAATGCAAACAAAAATCTTTTAACAAAATATAGCACTTACAGCATGAAAAACCCTCTAAGGACCAGAGAGTTCAGAGAGCATGAGATTTTCTAAAAAAAATGAGTCAATTAAAGATGCAATTCAATAAATTCTAGGAATGAAACAAGACAAAGAAATTAATTGTGAAGAATAGATAAAAGAGTAGGTAAAACTATAAATTTGATGAGGACATTATGAATTACTTAGCTTCCTTCCTCTGTCAGATGTTATGAACAAACCCACAAAACAGTAACATCTATCTATCTATCTGTCTGTCTATTATAAGAACGTAGTTCAACAGGTAACTCTAAAAAGGAAAATCTCTTTAAACTGAACCTAATGTGCTTGTTAATAAATCTGCCAAATCACATAAAATAATTAGATTGAATTACAAAATACTCCTTAAATAGGGAGAAGAATATTTATTTTTTCCTTGATGTGTCATGACAACGTAATAAAAAAAGAGACAATGGAAACAAAGTTAATGTAAAACTTTAGTGAAATATCAATCCAACTAAATAACATTTTATTAAACATTATAATTGAATAAGAAAATTCATTTGGGGAATCAAAAGATATAGTACACCAAGGGAACTCATGATGGAAATGTGTAAAGTTAGGGAAATAGGAATTTCTAGACCTAAAAATATGTTATAAAGCAACATCCTTGAAACCATTTGGTACTGGTTAAAATACAAAGATATAGATCAATGAAATGCCCTGGGAAAGTTAAAGTCAGAAACAATGGAACTCAACAGCACAGGGTTTGATGAACATGACAGCTGAAATTTGGAGAGAAAGAAAAACAACTGCCTTTTATAATAACTACTGAGAAGACTGTAATGAATTCTAATAGACATAAGCATTAGATCTATATCTTGAACAATATTCTATAATATATCCTAAATGGATGAATAAACTTAATATAAAAGGTTATACCATTAAGAGAGAAATGACAAGATAATATTCCTTTCATGACTAGGGAAATGAGATGCAAACTCAATGGACAAGGTGTAGAATTACAGAACAGATGATTTTGATTAAATGAAATTGAAAAGCCCCTACACAAATCACACAAACTCACACAGACAGATACACACACATACAAATCATTTTCCAATAGGCCAATGATTAAAATGCATGAATGAACATTTTTCAAAAGAAGAATTACACAGTACTAACAACCATTTAAAAATAGTGAAAATCACTGGCAATAAAAGACATACAAACCAAATCAACCTCAAACACAGAAAACTGGTAAGACAAAGATGGGAATGGTCAGTGATGGATCCATTATGGGAAGATAAAGACACTAGTACATTATTGGTGGAGCTGTGAATAAATACAAGTATTTTTAGAAAATTATTTGAAATTTTATAAATATATTATCTAAAACACATGTTCTTTGATCCATAAATTTCACCATTAGGCTCATATTCCTTATGAGGACATTGATAAGAAGAAAGCATGAAATAATTATGCAGCAGCTAGTTGCACAGTGGGTAGTACACTGGTCTTGGAGTCATGAAGACTTGAGTTCAAACTGAATAACTATGTCACCCTGAAGAAATCACTTAAACTGTGTTTTCCTCAGGATCTTCAAATGTAAAATGGGGCTGATAATAGCATTTATCTTGAAAGGTTTTTGTGAAGTTCAAATGGTAAGATATAATTCACTTAGCATAGTGACTGACTTATTTCATCATTTTCTTCACATTCCTATTGAGCTGGAAACAAAGAGGATGCCAATTTATAGGGGAATGGCTAAAATAAAAAGTAATGCAATACCTGAAAATGATAGAATAGTACTCTGTTTTCTTGGTCCATGCATTTTTACTATTTATTACCCTTACCTGGATTTCTCACACTTCTCATCTCTATTTCCTGGCTTCCCTCATTTCCTTCAATTCCATGATGAAATCCAAACTTCCTTATTACCATGTATCCAGTTTATCTTGTATATAGTTTCCTTGTACAAAGCTGTTTTCATGTTGTCTCTCCCATTAGTCTCTGAATTTCTTGTGATCAGGGACTTTATTTTTTTGCCTTTATTTTAGGAATTAGCACATAGTGAGCATTTGGTAAATGATTGTTGCATGACTACTACAAAAATGATTAATGGGATGCATGTAAAAAAGAATAGAAAACTTACATTATGGGATGCAGAGTCAAGTAAGTCAAATGAAGAAAATACACACAATGAAGACAAAATATAAATGAAAAAAGTAAAAAAAAAATTAACCAAAATTGTATATTGCAGTGTTATAATTATTTCCCCAAAGGATAGTTAATTGATGATGACAGCAACTAAGATGATGATGACCTTTACCTATAGGGGTTTGAATGTTTTCTCCCCCAACCCTTTTAGATTGCATTTTGGATTGTGAGCTCCTTAAGGACAGGGAATGCCTTCTGAGTTTCTTTGTATCCTCTGTGCTTTACACAGTGCCTGTCAGAGTAGATGCTTAATAAATGCCTATTGACTGACTGACTGATGATGACAGCTAGCATGGACAGAGTGCTTTAAGCTTTACAAAGTGCTTTATAATTATTTCATTTGATCCTTGCAACAACCCTGAATTGTTAATTCTATTATCTCCATTTTGCATATGAGTCATTCAGCACACACAGAGGTTATGTAACTTGCTCAGTTTTATCACAGCTATTAATTCTTTGAGGTAGGATTTGAATTCAAGTGTTCCTAAGTCCAGGTCCTTTATTTGCTGTACTACTTAGATGCATATGAGGAAACAGCTTTCTCTATTCCTTTGCAGAGGTTGAAGGTGCATTTTTCTGGAGCACTGCATATGTTTTTTTTCATGGTATTGCAATAAACTAACAATTTTTAGAGATATTTCTTTTTTTTCTTCCTCCCTTTTCTTCCTTAAAAAAATTGTTATATGGCTTGGCTCTCTAGAAAGGGTATGACATGAGCTCCTCAGAGTGACTAGGATTATATAAAAACCAACATGCTAATAAAAATTATTTTTTAAAAAATAAATTGTTGTGAGTAAATCCTTTTTAGACTATACCTGCTCCCCTGTCCCCAAATGATTATTCTTTCATGATAATTTCAGGCTAATATATAAAGAGATAATAGAAACAAGGGGAAAGGAGGGGTTTCTAAACGGGATACATAAACAGAACTTCAGGTCCCTTCTAACTCTCAATTTAGGATACTATAAATTTTTTTTGTAGTATTGAAATGCAGGTAGCCTCTTTGTGACTATTGTCAGTTACAACAGCTGAACTATTCATAATGTAACTACCATGTCATAGTTTGTGTGTGTGTGTGTGTGTGTGTGTGTGTGTGTGTGTGTGTGTGTGTGGGTGCGCGCGTGTATTCTAGCGGGGTTGCTATGAACTTTGAGACTTCAAAAACTAATCTGTTAGAAATATAAGTGCAAAGACAAGATGGTCAAACAGGCAATTAGTGAGTTGTTAAATGAAAAAACCTTTTGGTTCCTTGAATTTGGAAACACAGGGGACATTGGTTAGGTAGAAATCTATCAGAGGAATGCCTTTTAAATAAAATCATTTTATATAATGGACATTGTCATTTTCTATTTAATATTTTTCTGAGTTTCCTCCAGATACTATAAAGTGCCTAGGCATAAATAAAACTTTATAAACCAAATAAAATGTGTCATACTTCAATTATTTAAAAAAAAGTTTGGTTAAGCAAATTAATATTTTCCTCATAAAATAAATGCAAATGTGAATGAATAGCTGGCTTGTTTTCTTTGTTTTTTAATACTGGCAAAGTATAGCATATTATTGCCAAAACCTTTGGGAAATAGATGAATCCAAAACAGACGTTTCACTATTTGCAATGTTAGAATATATTGTCTAATTGTCCCCCTCAGAAAGAGGTCTCAATGCTAATGTAGAATAGATATTCTCTAGAGTTTTGTAAGCAGTATTCTGATTTGCCTTTATAGAAAATGCTTCATTGCTAAATTATGGTGTAAAAATTAATTTTTAAACTGAAATTTTGTATATTTTTGTTGCCATTACAATTCAGCTATCTTAATTAGATATACCTGGATATGATTATTTTTTTTCCTCAGGGCCCCACTCAAAAAATAATTAGTTGTTTTCTCTTCTTTAACCTACTATTGGTACATTCATACTCATTATCAGTATATCAAAGTAATATAGATAAGAAGTTCCCTTGGAAAATGATACATTTATCACTATTTATCTCATATGGCTTATTAACAGTACTCTACCTGGAGTAGGCCCTTAATTATTGAATGGATAAATGAATGCATAGAGGACTTCTGTCTAAGCTTAATTCATATAAGGTATCATATACTTCAGAGAATCATATGAAAGATCGATTATACCCACAGACCATCTAATCCTCTGTAATGGTAATTTAAATGGGGAGAGCTTGATCATTCATTAATAGACCCATGTGACCAGCCTGAGTTACATGGAACCTGTGGTGGGAGAAGTTTGCTGAATGGGTAGAACAAGAAGAGGCAGAGCCAGAGCAGTGCAGAGAGGAAGTGAATCAGAGAACAGTCAGAACTGAAGGATGTAGACAGGCCTGAAGCTGGCTATGAGTGTGAGAAGGCAATTTTGTCTAAAGGAAATTCATTTGTGATTTGTTTAAGGGAAGCCTAAGTCACATGGGGTGGGAGGAGCTTGCTGAACAGGTGGAACAGGAAGGTTAGAGTAGAGCTGGGAGGAAGTTGGTCAGGCTAGTCCAAGCTGGGAAGGACTCGGGCAAACAGATAGGTAAGCTCTTGAGTGTTTGTTGTTGGGAAGAGGTGGTGGGCTTTGGAAATGCCTTTGTCCTCTACAGTGCCAAAGTGTATTGACTTCTTGGCTACTATGACTAATTTGACTTTCTGGTTTTGGGATTTGGTTTCCTGGAATCTGAATAAATGTTTTTCTTCTACCTTCTATATGGAGAGTCTGTCATACTTTGTGATTGACAACTATGCAGACATATCCATAGTCACCACCAGTGCTGTGAATATTATCTTGGCAATACATTCTCTTAGATAAAATGAAATAAATACATTCTATCTCGTTTCCCAAGATCACATAATGAATGGTAGAGCAGGATTTGAACATAGGTCTTCTGATTGCTATCACAGGACTTTTGCTATTGAACTATTCTATTTCCCAAAATGTAACTGGACCTTAGATTGCATGGGTGTGGATATATTATTCATAGCTGTAAATATTAATCCCTATCTTAATTCTCATTCCTTAAAACTTTTTTCTTCACAACATTTAATAAATTCTTCATAGGGGATATACTCATGCAGTAGAGGAGATTGCCCATATCTTTAAACAAATTTGTACCAATGAATCCTGCTACTGTCCTGACAGGTTCTCTCATGATCAACACATTGGACTATCTTATATGCCTTTTCCTCATCATGGTTTCCAGCCCTCCTACCCTGGAATACTTTGATTTTGCTTTTTCACTTTGTCCGATCTCAACTGTCCCATGATCTCACAACCCTTTCTTCTGTTATCATTAATCAATTTCTAAACATCAGCCCTGATGTTTGCCTTAGTTATGCCAATCACCTAGGGCCTCTGCTTCTACTAGGAAGTCTCAGAAATTTCATAATTGTGTTGAATGGATACATTATGAATTCTTATTAATCAATCTAATCTGAGTCTGAAGTCACCAAGTCATTTTTTTTTCCTAATTGATTTCCTACCTCAACTTAGACTCTATTCTAAGTTTCTTCATTCCTTTTTGAATCTCCTACAATTCCCCTCCTTACTACATTTCCTCAGTTGAGGATCTAGCCTATAATCTCACAAATATTGAGGTCATTCCATATCATCTACTTCTTTTAATCTCAAAACCTCTTGTCTTTCATTCCTTTTCTCTCCTCCTTTCCCCCAGCATTTGATTAAGACATGGCTTTTCTCCTTGGCAAGGTCAACCCTTTGATGTGTACACTTAATATTATCCCCTACATCTTTTCCAACAAAATATATCCTGAGTTATGACCATTTCTCTTCCATATCTTGACTTTCTTTACTTATTCCTTCTATGTTGACTCCAAAAAAATGTCAAGTCTCTTGACCCTTAACTAAACTCTTTCATCTCCTCAATATCTATCATATGTCTCTTCTCCCTTTACCAGCTAAAATTCTGGGGGGTGGGGAGGGAGTTTTCTATCTTCACTCTTCTACTTCCTCTCCTTATCACTTTCTTCTCAGTGTTTTGTAATCCAGTTTCTAACCATATCAGTCAATTGAATCTGATCTCCACAATTCTGCCAACCATCTAGTAACTGCCTAATGGAATGGAATTTTCTCCATCATCCTTCTTAGACTATCTGATTCATTTAGCACTATTGAGCACTGTTTCTTCTTGGATACTTTCATCTCTGTGAATTGTCATGACATTTTGGTCTTTGGACTCTCCATTTTGACTAACTGTTGTTTCTCAATTTTCTTTGCTACCATGTATATAAAATGAAACTTCTCTCCATATGTATTATTATATGTGTGTGTTGGTACTTAACATGTATATATTTATATAAAGAAAGCAGTATGAATGATTCACTAATTTCTATACAGTTGTGTGTAGGAAATATGGGAGTTGCATTTTGGGGGGATAAATTATTTTTATTAAATAAGATTTTAAAAATAATCATTTATTAGAAACTTACTATATATTAGTCACTGTTTATGCTATATATCAAAATATCCCCTTCCCTTAAGGAGCTTATATTCTCCTTGAGGAAAGTGGCAAGTTTGGGCAATCTGTACACAGATAAATAAATGAAAAATGTATAAAAAGACTATGTGAGGATAAGCATGTATATGTGTGTGTATGTATATACATTCATGTATAAATTAATAACTTCAATAAATAAAGAAAAATTTAGATCATAAAAGGTATATGAAATTATTTCTTCAGGTATTAAATCTTTGTATAGTTTGCCTCCAACGCTGCGCCTTGTTCTAACTATTGTGACCATCATATTTTCTTTACTCTGTTCAAAACACTTTATTAAAAATCTTTTCAGGTCATTTAAGTTTCTGAATATTTCTTAGGCATATTTGCCATCGTATTAGGATTTATAACATTCCTGTAGTTGTAGAGGTTTCAAATTGCATTAATTATTTTGAATAAAGACATTTTATACTCTGGACAATGGACTGGCTTTTGGTATTCTCAATAATGCGATTGCTTTCAGTTTTCATTTTACATAAAAACTTTCCCGGGAATGAATTCAGCCTTCCTATTAAAAATGAATGATTAACCAAAAGGGCAAAAATACAGTGACAGCAAGAAAATTATATTCTTTGCAATTCCCACTAGCTGGTTAAATTTAAAGAAGAAAATACCAACATGTGCCAGAAGGCATTTGTTCACTTAAAACAAAATGCCAAGCTTTTCTCTGAATATATTTGATACAAAGAATATATAATCTCATCCATAATTTGGAAATTTAGACATTTCTTTGTTGATATTTTTCCCTTTCAAACTTGATGTGCCTAGATGGTTCTACCTTTTTTTCAAAGATCATAGTATCTCTACTTGAAAGAAGTACAAGGGCTGAAGGTAACTTAACCACCTCAATTTACAGATGAAGAAATTGAGGGTTGGAAAAAAATTAAGTTATGTGTCCACACTTACCTAAACAGCAAACCACTGAGTTAGCATTCACTGCTGATGATCTTTCCATTCTGTCACAGATAAATTCACTTGATTTAAAATAATTAGGAATACTCTCTTCGTGGTGTAATGGAAAGACAGTGGATTTGAAGTGTGATCATCTCTTAGGTCTGAATGCTTTTTTCTGATACAGGCACATAATTTAAGCTCTCTTGGTTTCAGAGGAATTTAGACATCTTTATGGGTACTTATAAGTTTAACACCAATTATCCAAAATGGAAACTAATTATGTTCATTTCAATTCAGCAAGCATTTATTAAAGTGCCTAATATGGGCAAGATAGTTGCCAGGTGTTGGATGTACAAAGACAAAATGAAAACCTCTCCCTACTTCCAATAAGTTTGAACACCACCATTGTCCCTCAAATTGAACAGAATAAAAAAAAGTGAGTATTTTAAAGAGATTGGTTTTTTTTTTTAAGTTGCAGCTTATATATTACTTGATATTTTCATTTATTTTTAGCAGTCTTGTCTAAATGGAAGTTCTTTAGCTGGAAATCTAAAAGGGTTCATGAATGTCAATGAACACAAAAAGCATCTTTACTGTCATTAAATTTCAGCTTTCTTTTGTAATCCTACACATTTTATTTTCTAGTGTTTTTTTCTCTAATACAATTCTGAAAAGGATCCACAGGTAACATCAGAAAACCAAAGCGTTCAATAATTTTTAAAAAAATGTAAAATCCTTGGGCTAGAGGAACGATGACTAGATTGGACATCTGGAGACATAAATTTGGAACTTGCACCAACCTCTTTTAACTGTGTGATTTTGGATATTCAATTTGGGCTAATTTTTGAAATTAGTTTTTACTAGATGATCCATAGTGCCTCTGCCAGTCCAAAACCTTCATCCTGCTATATGATTGACTGCCATAAGAATTGGAAAAAAGTTAATATGAATGCAAGTGAGCTTAAATATTAAATAATGTAAAATAGTTTTTAATGATATATTTGAGAAAGAGTCCTTGCTCCATACTAGTAAAAGTCAATTTAGGAATTTGGTATGTGTAAGAAGAAAAAAAGGTAAAGATCTATGAAAGTTAAGAAAAAGACAGAGAAATTGAAAGATAAAAGCTAAAGAATTCAATTTACAGAATACTTAATTCACACCCATACTATCTGTACAACACTGGGCTAATCACTTAACCCTGTTTGTCTCAGTTTTTCTCATTGGTAAAATAACCTGGAGAAAGAAATGGCAAACTATTCCAATATCTTTGCCAAGAAAAACTCAAATAGCATCACAAAACGTTGGATATGACTGAGATATGACTGAACTATAACAAAGGGAATGTGGGAAGGTGAAAAACTTAACTGCTTATAAAGAAGCCAGCAGGAGAGTCAAGAGAAAGAACTGTACTCCATGACATATACTACATTCAAACTTTGGTCCCAAATCTCTTTCTAGAACAAATTTTTCAAAGGATGATGAGAAATGAAAAATCGCTGACCTGAAATTTAACCATGCTGTGGAAATACTGATTGACTTATGAAGGGAAAGGTGTTTTGAGCCAGAAGGAGTTTATCTTTAGAACAAAAGAAAATATCCTCCCATTTTCTTGAAAGTGATAAGCAATCTTAGATTTGAGACTCTGAGGGAAAAAAAAATAAGCTTCTGCAATTCTTATGTCAAATTGTTGCCCTAGAGAACTTTGTTGTATTTTGGATGAAAAGTGCATGGTAACACTCTAGTTAATGAGAGCACAGGACCATCATCCTGGCTGAAGGTAGGAAAAAAGACTGCAGTAGCACATCAGAATCAAGGCTAGGATATCAGAAGATTTAACAGTGCAGGACAGATGCCACACAATAAGAAGATACCAATAGCTGAGCCCCCTATCTGACTTAATCTCGTAGCAGCTCCCCACTATCAGAGTGGACTTCCCAGTATGAATATTTAGTTTCTATCCAGAAGTTTTTCAGGCCAGTCCAGCAGCATTGCAGCATGGTGAGGAGCCAGCACAGTCAGTGAGTGGTCTGTTAATCTGATCTCAGCTTCAGATCAGTTCATCCAGCAGAGCTACTCCACCCTAGAATGAGAAAGCTAACCTGGGATACTGGTCAAGTGGAGAGAACTTTGTGTTCTGCTTAAAGTCAATCTAGTTTAGTAGTGTAGAAAACATTAGGACAATACTCTGGTGAGATTAAGGGCATTGATGTTTTGAAGTGCAGGAGCTTCAAGTTGCTTCACCACATGTGTTTTCTATACATATGTCTCAATGTCACTGTATTTATTAAAAGCCTAGTATGCCCCAGGTTGTGTGGTAAGTGCTTTACAAATATTTTCTCATTTCATTCTCACAAAAATACTGCGAGGAATGTATTTATAGTTGAACAAACGAAAGTTAATAGAGATGAAGTGACTAGTTTATTATAATGAACATATAAGGCACAATGAGGAGGGAGAGAGCTAAACTATGACTTTCAAGTTGTTGAGAATCGTTTCTTCCTCCACCCCACTGCAAGTGAGAATATTCCTTCACACACGAACATACAGTATATAAAGTACTAGAAAAGCCAAAAGTGTAGTTAAATATTCCCTCAAAGTTGTTTGTGTTTTGTGACCTTGACGAAATTACTTCAACATCTCTGTACCTGACAGGGTTGTAGATTATCAAATAAGAATACATATGGATCTGTCTATATATGTCGTATATTGCTTTGTAAACTTTTAAACACTGCATAAATATTAAATGACAGTGATGGTGATGAAAATGATCAAGAAATGAACTACCTTCTGAGGTACATTCTAAAAATGCATTTATCTAGGATAAAAAACTCCCCATTCCCCTATATTTATATAAATCATAATTTGTGTGACAGAGAACAATGAACAGCCAGGTTAGTGAAACCTTCCTTTGGTTCCTGGAGATGAGCCCTGGAGATTCATCTTTCCCTTTTGCAATTCTGCTAATTTCTCCTCTCCCACCCCCCAGCCCAAAATGTGGAGTTATAGGGAGATACCAGATCTGACCAAATTGCATTAATAATTTCTAAAGAAAAATGATTTCTATAGAAAATGATAGGAGTTGCAGGAGAAAATCAATTTAAGATGTTTAATATTGTCCATGGTCATACTTTTACATAAGGTTATATCGTAGTAGTGTTAGAGCTAAAAGGGATCTTTCAGATTATCTAATATGATAAGCTCATATTATAGATGAGGCATTTTTGTCCATTACCAGATAATTGACTTGATTCACCTCTTCCCATGGGTTTTGGACATTTAACTATTCAATGCTGTATCATGAGGTTGATGAGGGAGTTACAAATATGAATTCTACCTCTGATGCCCTTGACATCAGTCTTGCCGTGTACCAAATGAGGATTCATTTCTACTTGCTAACTTAGAGTGAACAGTTGAAAATTATCATTAAGTGAATTCAGAACATTTTGATCATCTTGCTATCATCCAGCATTTACAACTACCTGCAAGATGCCTCCACCTGGATATATCATGGAAATCTAAATGTCCATCCCTGAATATGCATCTTTCATGTATTAAATTAGGGTAGAAGCTGACACACTAGCAAGCAAGTAGAAAAGATCCAGTGTACAGACTGTGATTGAACTATTATTAATATTAATGCATCTATTAATTGTATGCATGTATCTATGCCAACACATATTTATATCTAGATCATGATATGTGTGTAGATGTATATTCCTCTATATCTATCTACAAAATGGTTATGCATTCATATATAAAATGTATGTATATATAATTTACCGTATATAAACACATACAAACATTATATCTACACATTTATCAGGTAGATAATTATATTAAAGTGTATAAATGACTGTCTTATCAAAGAGTACTTGACTTTGGTTGGACAATTTCTGCTCTAGTTCTGGAAAATAAAATAAGGAACAATGGTTTAAATTCACAGAGAAATAAACTTCAAGTTTTCCAATGGATTGCCTACAAAATGTAAGTTTTCAATTGGGTTAGAGGACCACTTGCTAGCAACATATTCATTAGGTTCCTATCTGAGCTATGGATTAAAATATGTGGTGTCTGAAAATTTCTTTCATTGTTAGTCAGAAAAATGCATTTTTGGTTTAACAATCTATCAACAGTGTTCAATAAGTCTTAATAACTCTTTAGTATTACCCCATAATGATATCATACTGCATAGTTAAAAAACACTTGGCACCTACCATCTTATTTGATCTTAACACTAGCACTTAGTACTACATAAATAAATTAACTATAGAGTAGGTAATACAAGTGTTGTTGGCATTATCCCCATTTACAGGTGAGAAAATCAAGGTTATATAGGTTAAATGATTTATCCAAAGTCAAATAGCTAGTAACTGCAGAGACAGAATTTTGGCACACTTTTTAGTTTAAGTGCATTCTACAATTAGATACTACAGAACATTAAGCACCATGCCTGGAGTCAGGAAGACGAGTATAAATCCAGCCTCAAACCTTTACTTGCTGTGGGACCCAAGGTTAAATGCCTCTTTGCCTCAATTTTCTCATGTATAAGATGAGCAGAAGGAAATGGCAAACCATTTCAGTATCACTGCCAAGAAAATTCCAAATTAGATCATGAAGAGTTAGACACAACTGAAAGGATGGAACAACAATTTAATTTCCCTTGGGGAGAGGAAGACTTCCATAATGCAAAGAACACTTAAGTAGGATTGTATATGTTCATCTTTTGAAAGGACAATGAAAAGGTCATATATAAAAAACAAAACAGAAACTGGAGTTCATTATGTGGAAAGTTCAAACCTGATTAAAAACAACAATTTTGATTTTGTTTTGTGGTATTTTTTTTGTTTTAAATATATGAACAATTACCACAGTTTTCCCCTTCACTTTCTTTTTTAAAATTACTCTTAATCTGTATACAGAGGTAAATTCTAGCCTATCATGCAGAGTTTTCAAAGCTGACTTTTTAGATTACCTTTCCTAGTCATAAAAATCCAAGATGATTGGAAAAAAGAAAAGTCACCAAGAGTAGTGTCAAGAAATCTTCATAGAGGTTTTCTTCAAGTATTTATGAGTTTCCTTCAAGTGTATTCTCTAGTAAAGTCACATAATTTTACTTCAGAAAAGAGACTCAGTATGATTCACTTCAAGTTAAAAGCTGGTGAAGAAAGCACAAAGACTGTGTTTGAAGTAAGGGAAAATCATCACATTGTTCCAATGAGTGCCTTGGAAAATGTCCTCTGTTCTGGCCTGTTCAGGACTATATTTTGATACTGACTTTTGATACAGTAGACAAAAGATACTGCTGTGTGGAATATAAGTTGTCTCAAAAGCAGCAATGAGAAGCTCCATGAAATGGTTCTTGTTTGTTTGGCTTTGACTGGACAGAGTAAGGAAACAGTTTTACTATTGAGTTTCAAGGCACTACATTAAGATCACAAAACAAGATTATACAGTTCTAATTCTTTTTTTCTTTAACCTTAGGAAAGCTGTGTCAGTGGAAAACAAATAAGTTTTTGAATAATACTTCCCTTGAAATCAGTATCCTTATTTTTTAATCCTCTAAATCTTACTTGTTACCTTTAAAAAAAATGTATTCTACATCAAAGTATAGGTTAGCACATGCAGAGTATTCTAACTCAGCATTGGCTAGAGCACTTTGGGAATGTGTTTGGGGGGGCAGAGCCAAGATGGCGGAGTGAGAGCAACGACTCACCTAAGCTCTCGGACAAACTCCTTCAGGTACCTCCGAAAGGAGAATCTGACCAAAGTTTGGAGGTGCGGAATCCAGTGGGAGGCAGAAGGTGACAGTTTTGGAGCTCAGGTTAGACTGGAGGATCCACGGGAAAGGTCTGTTCCGTGGGGGTGAGCCCACAGCGCACAGCGCAGCCGAGCAGAAGGGACCCGAGAAACCTGAGCTGTGGGCAGAATCAGAGGAGCGGCACCAAGGGCAGGAGACAAGCCGAACCCAGTCCGTGAGAGCCCCAGAGAGCCAGATATCAGCGCAGCAGCTCCTGAGACCTTCAGCCCGAAGACCAAACTTCGGTAAGTCACCTACTTGAACTTCCGGGAGCCAAGATGGCGGAGTGATCAGTAAATGCTCTCTCCTCCCCCCTTGATGACCGTGAAAGAACCATAAAATATTTCCTCAGAAAAATCCCAGATCACCGAGAACAGCAGAAGGAGGCCAGTAGTCTCATAACACCTGAGACGAGGAAAATAGCTAAGGGGGATTCCTCCTAAGGTGGCAGAGGCAAACCAGAAGGACAGAGGACGCAGG
>CM053772.1:171750853-171781701 GCA_028658325.1 Potorous gilbertii | reverse complement strand
CTTTGGACTGAAAGAACCAGAAGCCACAACACTCAATCAACATCATGAAGAAAAAGCAGAGGGCCGAAAGAACCATAGAATCTTTCTATGGGGATAAGGACCAAAACACAAACACCAAAGAGGTCAGAGCTGAGACTGTCCTGCCATCTGAATCTTCAGAAGGGACTGTGTTTGAAAGTAATTCTTCAGAGTAGTCCTATGATACTCCTTTAGACTGATTGAATATCTGTGTGAACAGATTATATCCAGTTCCAGTGTCCATTGAGGTCAGAGGAGTGAAGGAAGAGTAGGCATAGCTAGACTCCCTCTTATACTTATTCACTCAGGAAAAGAAGAGAAATTATTATTAAATAATCAGTTATTAATATTGGGGAGATCCAGAATTTTTTCACTTCCTATTTCCTCATTTGGAGATTAAGTCAAAAATTAGATTTCTGAAGGGCAGGGCTGATGATGAGATGAAATCTTGGGCAAGACTTAGCCAACTGGGAAAGCTTATACTTGATCAAAAGGTAGAGATTCTAGTTTAGGTGAATTCTGATCCATCATCTTCTAGTCAGAGAGGTTTGAATGGAGCTGTACCACATTTGTCTAGAATTCAGCACTTCTTAAACTCTAAGAAGCATGAGAAAGGGATTCAGAGTGGAAAAAACAGTTTTAAGAAGTGCTAATCTAAATTGCTTTAGGCAGGAGTGGTTTGAGTAGAGATGTCTCTTTGTCTAAAACTTATTCATCAGTGTTTCCTCCCTTTGCCTCTCATTAGAGTAAGCTCACTTCTCATTGTAATATTCATTCTCATATTATTTGTTAAGTAATAAAATTTGATTGCCCCTGGTCATGATCATCCATCCCTCAAAGGATAATTTAAGTATCAAGAGTCCCCAGGAGGTTATATTTGGTCCAGACAGCCAAATGGCCACCCTTTTATTAATTTTTCACTAGCTGTAGTAACTACAATTATTAATTACCTATAATTTATGTCTCAAGTTATTTATGTTTCATTGAAATAAGTATCTTAGTTTCCTTTATTCGTTTGCTTTGCTTTTACTTTATCTGTAGATACTCCTTTGGTTACTCTCCAACTTATTGATGCTGGCCATGCTTTTTAGGCACAAACCAATAACTCTGATAATCACATTGGATGTTTATTACATTGGAAAGTCTTAGGGGTAAACAAAATAACTGTATAACCACAATGCTACTATGAAAGAAAGATGGGGACTGAAATCTTTGAACTTGGAAATCAGAGACTATATTGAATTAATGGATGAAAGGGATACCTAAAAATGTATTGAGCTGCTTCACACAAAAAACATGAAACATAAATATATTGAAAAGAAGGCTGTGGCTGAATATGTTAAGTGACTTTCTACCAACCTACAAATCAAAATTGAGTGTGAAGAACATATTCAATGCAATTAACACCAATATAATGCCAGTAGAGATATACTTTTAGAATTATAAAATGGAATGAACCAGAATTGGAAAGCCTCCTTGCAAAAATCCCATATAATATTAAGGAGACATTGGGTTCCTCATCCTAAGAGAGGCAGATAAATATTAGCCTTCCTTCTTCAACATGGAAGAAAATTCAAATACCATCTTGGAGCAAACTACAGTTCAAAAGCTTATCGAATTACTTTAAAACAAGCAGATATCTCTTTTTCTAACAAAGGCTGATAATTTTTATTCATCATTGAAATTGTGGAATGTAACTGTAAGTGATTTACCTACATATGGATTCTATAAAATGACTAAGATAAAAGAAGAGAACTAAAAGCCCCAAGATGGGCAGAATTAACATTAACTCTGTCAACAAAATTGGATCAAACAAATGGCTGAGTTATGAACATTTGTTTGTTGCAAATGGAAAGGTATACAATGACAGTTTGAGCCTAGACCATTGTCACTAAATTTCTAAAAAAAGGTTTATATGTTTAATGAGCCCAAATTTAGTGTTGTGTCCCTTGTGTAAAGAAATGCATAACTATTCCACATAGTACTATAGCCTCTAAAAATTTATCATCTACCGAATACCTGGTAAGATATTATCTATTGGTTAGAATTTTAAGCCAAAGTTTGCTTTCATGAATTAACAGATAACAAATCCTCTAACCACAAATAGCATTATTCAAATTTATTAAAATAGAAGATAAAAAGTCACATAGAAATAGAATTGAGAGTATAACATCGCCTTTCTACTGTCTACTACAAATAGTGATCCTACAGTATCTCTGAGTCTCTAGTCTAAACAGTGAAACTAATTGAGGAAGAAGTTCCTGTGCTCTGCTAGGTTGTTATCCTTCCCACATATCAGCTCAAAAATGAGAAGAAGACATAGAGATGCAAACTGGATTAAATAAAAATGTAGTTGTGAATATACTTCTGATAGCAGGCTGTCTAGTTGCTACAGAGACCTTTATGACTTGAACCGTTACTCCCTGAGCTTCCTGTTTAAGTCTATTGCCAATGCATTTAATATCCCAAGAGCCTATGGTTCAAGATCTGAATGTACACATAGTTTCCACCTGTGCTTTGGATCCTTAATCCTATTTCCCTAGGGAAGTGTTTTCCTCGGAAGAGGTTGCCTTAATCACTAGCAATCTGTATCTTTCTTTGCGTGATTTTGTACATGCAAAGGATGAGTAGGGAGAAATGTGATTTCAATGTCCAAGACATTACCATCTGACCTAAGGAATGAAGAAGTAACAGAAAAAGTATGGGGCACCCTCAGCTGGGAAGCTCTTTGTCCTGGGCTGGACCTGCTTGCAATTTAGGTTAGACACTGAAACAAAATAAAACACTCACTGGTAATTCAACTGTCAAAAAAAAGAGAGATTGATTTAGGTAGAGCAGGAGGAAGAGATTAAATAAGGGTAGGTACTGAAGACAGGTTAAATTACTGTCACAATCCTCAAGCCAAGCGGCTAAGATTCCTCTAGCTCCTCATGTCTGCTTTGTTCTTAGGAAATACAGAAGTAAAATCAAAAACCTGAACCATTTGTCCCCTGAGTCGACTGAAGATAAAGGAACATCTCAATAACTTTTAAGGAAAAACAAACTAGACTAACTCAAGTGGGGGAGAGATATGATATTCTTAAGTTGTCGCAGTCTTTAGAAGTTGGGAGACCTATCATTGCCCAGACACATGTCATCATCATCTCTAGGATTTTATTTCTGATTTTACAACTTTGGAATCTCTTTAGCTCCATTCAGCCCATATTGTATTCAAAAGAATGAGGATGGGAGTGTAAATACCACTTTGGGAGTCAAGATCAGCCTAATTGTCTTCCTCTGTTTACCTGGTAGAGTGAAAGTTTCAACGACCCTCTGAATTATAGCTGTTTGTGCAAAAAAATGATCATGTTATTAGAGCTTAAACAGATGTAGCAAATTTGCCCTGATGGTCCCTTTTAATAATAATATTAGTAATTTTCATTATTACAGTAGTAATAGCACTAACATTTATATAGCCTTTGCTATTTGCAGTCACTGTGCTACACAATTTCCAATTATTGACTCATTTGACAAGCAACAGAAGGGGTGAGGTGACCAAAGATGGTCATGGTCTTGCAACATGTGTGAATGCATTCCTTTAGTGCAATGATTTCTTAATGGCCCTGCATCTTCTGTCCACTTCTGATGACAACTTCTTTCTTTGAGCCTTAGTTCCTAGAATTATATAGTTACCTCCTATTCATAAATCATATGTTAAGAACTGGAAAGGGTCTTTGAAGTGATCTAGTTCAACCCCCTCATTTTATAGATGAGGTTAATACATGAGATAAGTGAAAACACTAAATTCAAAAGGTGGTAAATGCTAAAATAGGAATTTGAACCCAAGTTCTCTGACTTTAAATCCATCATAGTTTCTCCTGTACCACAATGCCTATTGATTTTATGTTGCATCATTTTCAGTACTAGAAAACCTCTTCACTTAAAGATACTGGTCAGTATGTACATAGTAGCTGGTGGCAGTTGATCTGTTCATTTCCTTCCCTATACTATATAGCTGGAAAGATTTACTCATCATAGAATTCCCTTTGGCCCTTCAAGAAATAATACTTCCCACTCTGAAAGCCTTTGAAATAAAGCATAATATGTGATAAAGTATAACCAAACCTTGTCAATATAATTAAGCTAACTAATTCCAAATTAGTGAATTTTCCTATAAAGATTGTTTAAGCAGTAAATTTTATTTGAGTTCTAATCAACTAGGAAATGGTATTTTACAAAGGGAAACATGGAAATTATTTGGAGAGAGTTTGCATATCATACACTATATTTATGCAGATTTGGAAGTAATATTATCTACCATATAATCTAATAGCTTCATTTTATAACTCAAAACAGAAATTTAGTTCCTCTTATGTAGTCATATCTGCACTGGTAAATGTAGCAGGTGAGGTTTTCTTTAAAACTAAAAATATAATTGAAATTATTCCACAGAACATTCATGGGCTCTGGCCTGTATTCTGTCCCTTTTAAGAAACCATATGTGCTCTAGCCATTTGCTATACAAAATGTGTGATTTGCACTCCTGTTTGATCCTTTATTCCCCATAATGAGTAACTTTCAAAGAGAACTGACTCCTGAACCAGGAAGAGCTGTCCACTCACTAGACTTTAAAGAAAAAGTCCTGATCTGTTCCTCTTCCTCTCCCTTTCATTTAAGCAGGGCAATTGAGACTCTCTTGGACTTCTAGATCCCCTCTCCTTCACATCAAGAGCTAAAAATGAGAAATTGTACATGCCTAAGTAAGCCTGTTATAGGATCTCGATGACTGGGCTGCTTCTACTGCTTTCCTAATCAGGGAAAAATATCACTGAACATTAAAACTGAAAAATAAGCTTTCCTAGCCATAGGATGATCTCTTGAGTTTGAGAGTTCGAGAGCACTTGAATTAGGTGCTGATTTTTCAGTGGGAGGTACTTCCTGCAACTGTATACTCTTCTCAGAAGAGGAAATGACCCCTGACAGACAGGAGACCTGTGAACTATTGTACAGCCAAATGATACGTACCCTGAGTTATTGCTTACATAGAAAAGATGCGAAGTGAATGTGAAATGAATATCTGCTTGGTCGCCCCACAATTCTTTTGTTGTTTTTCTCTTTTTTTGCCTCTCTATAAAGTGTAATAGTCTTCATGGCTTTAAGTTTATGTTTTAAATATGTGTGTTTTATGAATTTGGTATGTTTTAGTGGTAACAGTAAAGTTAATAATAATAAAATGGCCAATATTTATATGGAACTTTACGACTTCAAAAGTACTTCATCTTTATATATTTTTCCTCATTTGAGTCTCCCAGCAACCACATGTTAAAGTTGGTGATTTAATTATGCTCACTTTGTAGATGGGAAAAATAGAACTGAGAGTAAGAGATCTACCCAGAGTTACACAGCTATTAAGCATCTGACTATTCAAAGTTTATTCTTTGCTTTTAATTAAATTTTTTAGGTTGGGGCAAATGGAATGCTTTTAGTACTTCTTCCAGATGACAGCTAACATCCCTTTCCCCCCTAGAGTTGGAGCCAGAAATATGGCTTTGAATTCCCACTTTATTTCTTATTATAAGCCACGTGACTTTGAGTAAGACAGTTATTCCATTGACTAGTAAGCATTATTTATGTGTGTATGGAAAAATATGTTTCGTGTGTAGGTACGTATGTACACAAGAGAGAAGATGAAAGAAACCAGCCCTTTTTCATAATATTAAAGGAGAAGACTCTAGGAAAACTTAAGAAAAGTGGGCAGTCTCCATAATGTTCTAATTCCTGACTTGCTATTCTAGATACTTTGGGGAATTCCCTCTTAAATGAGATCCAGGAAACACTATCTTGGTTGAACTGAGTGACCTTGCTCCCAATGAGTGAGTTTTTTACTCTTCATTGTATGATGTGTATATATATATATATGTATATATATACATATATACATATATATATATATATAATCCTATGCATTAATACTCAGATTTCTATTTTGTTGTGATTTAGATCTTTTTTTTTCTATTTACTATTCTATTTCTATTTCTATTTCTATTTACAGTTCATTACGGAACTGGCATTTGGTGGAAAAGTAGTCAAGCCTTAGCTATAGAGATTGTGGTCCCCTTTTTCTCCCTCCAGCTTGACAAAGCAAACAAAAGTTAGATGGAACTTGAATATATCCCCTAGACCAAGGGTGGAGAACCTGTGGCCTTGAGGCAGCAGGTGCTTCTAGGTCCTTGTGTGTGGCCTTTGGGCTCAGTCCAAGTTTTACAAAACAAATTCTTTCATTAAAGGCATTTATTCTGCGACGTTTGGATTCATTCAAAGTGTCATGCTTGAGGACGTAGAGAGCTACATGTGTCCCTGAGGATGCAGGTTCCCTACTCTTGCCTTAGACAAATGATATTTGAATGAATAGATACATATACATCTAGACCATTACTCTTTTTTCTGAAGAGAATAGATGCCCCAGTCCCAACCACCTCCTTTCCTTCCTGTCAGGAATGAAAGTCTCCCTTAGAGAAAGATGGGAGAAGAAGAGACTAGAGATGCCTACTCTACTTCTCTTTGAGACATACAAGGATAGGCCTTCATCATATATTGGCCCCTTTCTATAAAGATAGAAATCTGTATACATACACATGTACATATATGCATACATATATAACACACATATATGCACATCTAGATCTATGTATATATAATTTGACTACCTATAATCATATGATAATGAACTGTACTAGTTTTGTTTTGTTTTGTTTGGTTGGTTGGTTGTTTTTTTTGTAAAATGAGGGAATTAGACTAGAAAACTTCTAAATCCATGTTTGTGTGATCCATACAGACTTTTGTCAGGTTAGTTTTGACCCATCCAACATTCTAGCTTAACTAAACAATTGTGAGTTATCTTTTCTGACTTCGTAGGTTTGAAAAATTTGGTATACATGTCCATCTATCCCTTAACCATGCCATTGATTAAAATGTTAAATAGCACAAGTCAAAACAAATTTCCTGGGCAAATTTTCTGTGGTTCTCCTTTTGAGTTGGGATCATCACTTTATGACTAACTTCCAATATAACTGCATGTTTCAGAGAATATAAAAATTCAGAAAATGACCTAAGCAGTGAGAAATGATTTCCTCCTAATTTAGTTTATCATGCTGTAGAATGTCTTTCAGAAGAAATAAGAGCTGAGCTGAGAATTGGCAGATCTGGACATACCTATATAGAAAATATATGAATCAGCAAAGTGAGCTTCTTCATAGCCAACTTGTCCCTCTAAAGGTCAACACCAGTAGCATTCATATATCAACCACACCACAATTTTAGAGAATCTTAGAGGATTTTTTTTGTGTGTGTGGCTGAATTACCATTCTAGAAACCCTAATTTGAATGCAATAGGTTTTTAGAGGGAGCTATGAATGAATAAGCTATTTGCACAAATTTTCAAGGTGTTAGAAAATACACTTATAATTTTATGAAGAGTTTGAAACTTAATACATCTAATATAATAATTTAGCAACTATAGTTTTCTTCCTCTAACACTTGCCTTGGCCACATTTACATGTGTGTTTCACTGCTATTGTACTGTTACTGCCAGTCTTGCCACATACACTATATGTACTAATGGAAGGGTGTGTGCCATAGGTTTAAATAGTGAGGAGATTGTTTTGTAGCTATTGTGTGCGCTTTTCCATCTAAATGACTGCCTTTACTAAAATCTAATAAAATCTATGGCCTGATTAGAAATAGGAAGCCCACTGGTGGATGGTTTTAAGTTTTAGTAATAGAAGTGACCCAAAGGGTCACTTAGGACCCATTGAAACTTAAGAACCAGATAATATTTGGAGAACGAAACTGGAAGGGAAATGATACGACAAACACTTACTAAGGAACTTAAGGTCTTGTGCTAAATGCTTTACAAACATTATTTTATTTAATCTTTACAATAGTCCGACAAAATACATGCTATTGTTATACTCATTTTTTAGGTGAAGAAACTGAAGCAGATAAAGATTAAGTGACTTGTCCAGGATTATGGAGAGAGTAATTTTCTGAAGCTGAATTTAAACTGAGTTATTCATAACTCCAGGCCCAGCTCCTGGTCTTCTGTGCCACCTGGCTGCTTCTAGAGGGGATGTTTAAATGAAGGGAATAAAGCAGAGGACTTGTCAGGTTTATTTACTGAGAAACTGAAGTTTCAAGTTTTCTTGATTTTTAATGTGAACTCTGAAGTTGGTATGTTAGAAATAACAAGGACCTCAGTTTTCCCCTCATTTGCACATTCTTCATTTTTCTAAGTAACTTTTTCTGCATTTGTAAGATGAGAGCAAAGGAACAATGTGATTTCTGAAGTCTTTTCAAACGTTATGATTTTATTATATAAGTAAAAAGCATTTCTATTGAATGGTATTATCTACCAGAACTTAAGAATTTAAAAATGTATATTGGTATATATGAGTATATGCATATGCCATGTAACTATATCTTTACATGTTATTTGAGAAGTTAAATATCTGAACACATTCCCTTTCATGAGATGACTACCTATTGAGAACTGTGTTCATTTTACAGTTTTCATCTGTACACATATCAGAAATCAGAAATCACAATCACAATATTTTCCCTAGGTTTTCTTTCCTTTCCTTTTCCCCATCACTTCCTTTGAATTTTGAGCCACAATCATATTTTCCTGATCCCATCATTAGAAAATACTGACCAATACAGTAGATGCATTTGACAATAGTTTCAACATTTCATGCTTTCCACATTTCATCCTCTCTTTCTGTATTGAGATTGTTGTTTGATCATTTTGTGCTGTGTTCAACTCTTGGTGACTTCATTTGGGGTTATCTTGTCAAAAATATTAGTGTAGTTTGCCATTTCCTTGTCCAACTCATTTTATAGAATAATAAATTGAATCAAGCAGGGTTATATTACTTGCCTAGGGTCACACATTGAGTAATTATCGGAGCTCAGAATTGAACTCAAGATGATGAGTCTTTCTGACTTTAGACCTGGCATTCTATCCAGTGGACCACCAAACTGTCCAAAATTGAAATTAGGGATCTGATAGCTATCTCTTTTCTTGGTCTAAGATCAACTACTATAATTAATCAGAGTTGAACTAGGTGTTGTTTGCTTTTGCATCACTATGTATATTTGTTCTTTAAATTCTCTTTCGTTACTCTCCATCAGTACACAAGTCTTCCCACATGTTTCTGAATTACTTACATTAATAATTTCACATGATACAGCAATGTATTACAACACCGAACATACTCTATTTTTCTCTCTTTATTCAATGTGTATGTACCCACTTTTTCCCATTTCTTGGTAATACTACAAATATATTGTCATAAATTGCACAGTGAAGTGGCACAGGGAATAGAGCTCCAGGCTTAGAATCAGGAAGACCTGAGTTCAAATGAGATCTCAGGTATTTACTAGCTATATGACCTTGGATAAGTCACCTAGTCCTGTTTCCTTCAGTTTTCAATCTGCAAAATGAGCAGGACAAGGAAATGGTAAACCTCTCCAGTATCTTTACCAAGAAAACCTCAAGTGCTGTCATGAGAAAAAGACATAATTGAAAAAAAAACTGTTACGAATATTTCAACACAAATAAGAGCTTCTTATTGTGATTGCCATGGGGCATATATTCTTGCTGATTTTTGTAAGAATAGTCTTAGGCCACTTTTCAAATTTCATATTTATTAAAATTGATTTAAATGTAACTTGATTACAAATAAAACTAAATGATACCAAATTACGTAGACATTGCATGAATTTTCCAGGTTCCAAGATTTTGGTGCCAGAGAACTTGAAAAGTATGAAAAGAAACTCTACATAAGGTAATGTGTTTTTAAAAATACATATTTATGTTGCTAGTCAAGTAACTGAATGTCTTCAAAAGGACTTGAAGTGTAAGGGTTGCTTTTTCTAATCAAATAACTGAAAATTTCCTAACAACTCCTGGGCTAACTGAGAAATAAGAAGCACAGAGAGAGACACACACACACACACACACACACACACACACACACACACACACAATGTGGTGGTAACTGAGGATAAAATCAGTTTCTCCAGAAATTGCCAAAAAAGACTTAAACATTGACCTAAAAATAATGGTCAAAGGGAAGTTGAAAATGTTGACAGAATTTGAATAATAAAGCTTTCATTTGAAAAATAACTTTGAAAGATGAAAGTTCTGACCTTCACTGATATATCAGCAGAAATAATGAAATGTCTTTAAAGTGTTTAGAATTGCAAAACTCAGTGCCATGATTTAGATTTACCAAATAGTATAATTCTAATTACAACAATTCCTTAAAATCACAAGAAACTCAAAAAGACTCGTGATGGGAAACGCTAGCTACATCCAGAGCAAGAACTATGAAGTCTGAATGCAGATCAAGTATACCACTGTTTTTCTTTTGCAATTTCTCTTGTTTTTTTCTTTCCCTTTTGGTTTGATTCTTCTTTCACAACATGGCTAATGTGGAAATATATTTAATATGATTGTACATGTATAGCCTATATCAGATTGAATACCATCTTGGGCAGGGGAAAACAGAAGGAGAGGGGAAATTTACATCTCAAAATCTAATAAAAGTGAATGTTAAAAACTAAAAATTACGAAAGAAATTTAAAATAAATAAAGAATTATTTGGGTGACCACTAGTACCTTATCTAAAGTTAGGCTGATAGATACTCAGTCATAGAACTTTTGCAAATTGAGCTAATAGGGATTGTTTCTTGATGAATTCCTTTTTGACACAACTCTGAAGCAAAGCTGCCTGTTTACAATGAACATTATATTTTTTGGAAAATAATTCAGAAAAAATTCACTGAATATTTTATATTTCTAGTTCCCTGTCTAGCAAAAAATAACCTCATTGGATTTCAAGAGACAATATTGTGTAATAGATAGAAGTCCATTGGAAGTGAAGTCAATGAAATAAGATCTGTGTTTAACTGCTACCATGTAGTATTACTAGTTATGTGGTCTCTTCAGTTATCTGGGCATGTTTCTTTATTTGGAAAATGAGGAGGTCTGACTCAGTGGCCTCTAAAGTCCCTTCTAGCTCTAAATTCATGACCCTCTGAACTAACTAAATAGGACTCTCAAAGGGCAAGAACATTTTGGTCTTCTTTTCATTATCTTCATCTTACACATCTAACCATTTTCAAATCCTACTCTTTAATATAGGTTTTAATTGAACAACTAAAAGAAATAGTGTCTTCAAATTCTAAAACTTAAATTAGCGGAACATAATTATTTTTATATGTATTTATACAAACATATGCATGTATTTAAATAGATGATATTTTAAAAATATTATAAAAAGCATAATGCTATATCATAGTTTGAAATATTGGGAACTTTTAAGTGGCTACAAAGGTCAGGCTTTCTTAGATGTTACGTGTTGAGTTTTACAACTATAGAAAATGCCAGTGTACTTTCTCTAGAGCTATAACTGTAGCTGCTCCTTGACTTAACAGATGAGTTTTCTTATATTGCTTATTGTGGTCAAGGCTATAACTTGTTCCTGTTTTTTCTAAGTATCAAAGTATAGTCTATTATAGAACCAATAGGTAAAAATGTAAGATTCTAGTAATGAAGGTTGTTCCGTGGCTTCTGCTGCTCCAGAATTTGTTGGGAGTTCTTTTTTACAGGTATTTCATGGGCCGTATGTTAGAAGCTAGCATATGTGTCTTTCTAATCCACCATCTTGGCTCCTCCCCCTACAATGTGTATTCTTGCTCTCAAATAATAAATGATTTGGCTGCTTAACAAAAAAAAAAGCATATTCTCTTTTTCATTCAGAATATCAGCAGACAGATGCTCCTTTTTTTGCAGGCTGTCTGATGAGCTCAACCTTATTTAAGTTAGGTATGAGGTTAGAGTAAGGATATTTGGGCCATGAAGATTGTGCTGATTTTTTTTCTTCCTTTTATGCCCCATGCCCCCCCGCAATTTGTATGGGAAATTCTTGATAAATAACCATAGCAGGTTTTGACACAAAAGGAATATGAAAAATCATCTCATTCAACTGCTTAATTTTTTAGGTATGGAAACTAAGGACCATTGAAGGTGAATTAATTTGTCCAAATTGAAGAGTTCTTTAACTCAGAACTGAGGCTTCTTTATTCTGTATTACAACACTAGAGTTATCTAATAATCTGTTTTGTACATCAAGGTCTGATGTCACATGTTTACATTTATAGACACATTCTTGTATCAATACTTTGAGGAACATAAGGCAATTAGATATGTCCTTCCACAAGCAGATTTATTACATGGTATTTTTCACCTTGGATCAAGTTATATGAAATGAAGCCTCCAATCAAATCAGTTTAAAGCAAGAAAAAGTTGTATTTCATTGGTCAGGGACAGGAGGGTAGATAGAATGAGGTGGTCACTAGTAATTGATATTTATATCATTTTTGAATTTTTTCTTTGTGTCTACATGCAAAATTAGGTATATTAAACTATACCTGTCCTGACTTGTTCATGAATTAACGATAGGGGAATTTTTCTGAAAAATCATTAAAATGTGCTTGCAAATGAGCATATAAAAGACTGCCATGTGCCTTCTTAGATTCTTTTTCTTTAACTGCAATCTATGAAATACAATAACATTAATCAAAAATGAGCCCCTGTTCCCACATACATATTTATTTGTCATAGATTTATTTGTGTTTTTTGACCTTTACATAAAAAAGCATGAAGCTTAATGCTGAAATAAATCTATAAAATTTCGTACTTTAAGTGAGTAATCATCTAGTGCTCCTGCACTAATCAATAACACTGTGTGTGAGAGGAGAGACACTGATGTGAAACCCACCTCAAATACCTATGTAGTCTCCCTCAGTGACTTGGAAATGCTGAATGAAATTCATCTGTCACATTCTCAGCAATCAATGACGATACCAGAATACATGGAATGATTCTCACAGATATTTTTGCATTACCAAAAAATCTACCTATAAATCTTGCAAGTATGACTCAAAACTTAAGGATTCATCTGAAACATATGAGAAATCTTGAGTCAATATGTTTCACCCACCATCTTGATTCCAGTAATGATGCTGAATTTTCTTTTTGCATTTATGGAGAAACTATGCTCAGCAAATTAGAAAATGAGATCAAGTAACTGGAATTTTGCCTAATTCAAATAGCATAATGATGTAATAGCCAGTTAGGTGGCACAATGCATAAAGCACTGGATCATAAAGAAGTTTTGAGTTCAAATTCAGCATCAAACACTTACTAGCAGTGTGATTCCAGGCAACTAACTCAAGCTCTGTCTTCCTCTGTTTTCTCATATGTAACATAAGAATACTAACAGAATCTATCTCCCAGAGCTGCTGAGAGGATAACGTGACTTTTTTTTAAAAAGTGTTTTCAAACCTTAAAATACTACACAGATGCCAGCTTTTATTATTGCTGAAATTTTCATATAGCAGTTCCCAGCAACAACAAAAAGCATCAAATTATAAAGAAAACATTAAGTTTGGAATGAAATGATTATTACTGGAATCTTACATTTATGTACTAATGAATACTGGATGTAAAAAAAAAGGATTAGACCGAGTCTTTCCATTTCAAATTAGACTGCAGAAATAAGCTCCATGTGCAAATTGTGTTTAGGACTAGAGAATTTAATTGTTAATCTAGAGGAAAAAGAGAAGCAGAAAAGGAAAGCAAAGTACAAAGGAAAATATTGTCTCAGGAAATAAGAGGTAGAGAAAGATGGAAAGAAAGTGGGAAAAGAAGGAAGGAGGAAAGAAATGTAGCTGTGGTAAATTCTAAATATTCCAGTTGTTACTGTGGGTAAGTGACTTCAAAAATTCTCTACTTTACATATCCCACTTGAGAGATGAGCAAACAGGTTCAGTATTTTATGACCTAGAAATTCCATAGTTAGCACTAACTCTTTTTATTTCCTATGTGTGCTTCTCTTTAAGTGTCCCATGTTTCCTCAGAAGACTAAAAGAGTCAGAACTTCCCATCTTAAATATGACCCTAACTAGGGCTTATAACTATAGCTACTTATAACTTATAACTAGGGCTCTGCCCACAATATGTTGAGACTTTTAGGTGGGAATGAGTGTTGGGATCCACAGTCAAATAACCTTTGAGTTTGAAGTCATGGTCACCTGTACTGTTCTTTAACTAGCTCTATAACCTATTCTCTCCTTTTTCCTATGTCCCTCAGGAATTTACATGCAGTATATGTGATCTAAATTTCAGGAATACGTACCCCACAGCACTTCTCAAAACAAACAGCATAAATCTAATCTCCGCTTATATATTTTGAGTGACTCCAATGAAAAGAATAACTTCCACTAGGAAGTTCATTTAGTACAAGCAACACTTTCTGTTGACATGCCCTATGTATCCCTGCCAACACTATTTGTCTTAACAACTTCTTCATTCAGGGTACCCACTTACCAGTTGTCATGAAAGAAACCAATTATATTTTAGCCACCATATGTGATATCTTATACTTACAATACTACATATTTTATTCAATAGTTTCATTCAGTGGAGTGTATGGAGTGTTTAGAGAGGACTAGTATCACTAGTTTATAGCCTTTCCAGAGCTGTTTATCCACTATTGGTATCCATCTTTCACTATGCTCACACCTGTGCCTCCAAGATACTGTAGCGTGGAGAGTGGCCACATGCAGTAAAACTGTCTTGGCCAACAGGCTAACCCAGGTTCAAGGTAACCAAAACACTTCTATGTCTTTCCCTGATGGTAAGCATTTTTCTCCTCATCAGAAAGGAAAGGGAGAAGTATCTGTTCACCAGTAAAATAATCTTCTATAGTCTTATTTTTTTTTCCTTTTCTGGGCACTTTCCCAGCCAGTTACTAGTGTTTGGGGTCTGAGATTCAAATGCTGCTTCCTAGCCTCGGGGCTTTCAGCAGGGGCAGGGCTGCTATTCAGTGTGAGATTTAGATCAGGTACTCAGGTGGGGTCAGAGCCACCTGATAGGCCAAACTATGGAGACACCCCGCTCCCCTCTTGGCCTACCAAACTGTCTCTCTCACTGACCTGTCCGCCTGTGGGTGGAGGAAACTTTGCGGCTGCTTGAGATTCTGTCTCTGAAGTGTGCTCAGATCTGCCCCTCTCCAGGCCATGTGGCCAGGGCAAGGCTGAGCTCTGTTCTGGTCCCGTGGGCAACGGACCTTTGGTGTTGGTTTTTCAGGTCTCTCTGGAAGAGAAATCTCCTCCACTCCATTGTTCTGTGGCTTCCAGTGCTCCAGAATTTGTTAGAAGTTCTTCTTTACAGATATTTTATAGGCTGTGGGTTCAGAGCTAGTGTATATGTGTCTTTCTACTCCACCATCTTGGCCCCTCCCCCATTCCACTTTTTACGGAGTTTTTATTATGCCTCCTTTATCAAGCTATTGGCCCTTTTTCATAATTTTCTTTCATCACTTTCATTTTTCTCCAATTTTTCTTATCTCTTTCTCACTTGATTTTTAAAATTCCTTTTTTAATTCTTCCTTGGCTTGAGATCATTTCACAATTTTTTCTTGGAAGGTTCAGATGTAGGAGTTTTGATTTGCCTTTTTTTGATTGTGGATTTTGATCTCCCTTATCATCAGAACAAATTTCTATAGCTATATTTTTTTCTGTTCTTTCTCTCTGTTTCCAGCATATTTCTTGAGTTTTAACTTTTTGCTAAAGTGAGGTTCTGCTTGCAGTGTGGAAGGTACATGGTCCCAAGTTTCAGGGATTTGGTGCAGTTGTTTTCAGAGATACTTCTAGAGACCTGTAAGTTTTCAATTTTTCTAAGGTGGTATGATCTTAGGAGAGTTGTATTTACTACTTATCTGCCTGCACTGTGAACCATGAGCAACCACAAGCATTCTCATTTCTGCCCTGGAATTTTGAGAAGGGTCCCTACGTCACTGTGGCTGCAAACTCTTGTGTGCTAGAAATTCTCCTCACCTGGGGTCTACCTCCCAGGACTGTGACCTGGATCCAAGTATGAGCAACAGAGCTCTGTCCCCAGTGCCAGTAAAAAGACCCATATAATCCCCTTCTGACCAGTTGTTTTATTCCCTTACTCTCTGTGACTTGAGATCCCTGGCAAGCAGCACAGGTTGCAGGTGATTCAGTCATTCACAATAGTAGCTCCTGAGTTGCTGTAACCCAGCCTTCATTGGGACAACCTTCACTGGACTCTGCTTCACTTTCACCCTGGTTCAATGGACATTTCCTTCTTACCTTGAAGTTGTGTTGGACTAGAAAATTATTTAACCTTGTATCTTTGTGAGTTCTGTCACTCCAGAATTTGTTTCAGGACATTATTTAAATATGTAAGGATGGTTTGGGGGTAGGGTCAAAGAAACCCCTGCCTTTTCTCTGTCATCTTGGCTCTACTCCTCAAAGTAACAATTCTAAAAGATAAAATTAAAAATGGAGGGCATTCAAGATAATCAATTAAATATAGGCTAGAGTGTTCGAAGAAAAAGAATGTCTAAAACTGCCTGAAAGATAATTTGGTTCCATTTTTGCAGGGACTTAAATATCATGAAAAGGAGTTTGTATTTTATTCTATAGGCAATTGAGAAACAATGTGGTTTGTTGAGTAGGGGGATGACCTAGTCACGCACGAAATTTAGGAAAGTGCCTTGGAAGCTGTGCAGAATCTGTTGGAATGAGAGGAACCAAGGCAGGAAAATCAATTAGGAGGCTAATTCAAGAATGCAAGTGAGAAGGGAGATCCTAAGGAAGAGTGATTTATTTATGGGGTGTTAAGTGGAGGTATTGGGATAGATGTGAGACATATTACAGAGGCTGACTGAGCAAAATTTGATGAGTCTCATTATGTGTGGTAAGAATACAAGGGAAAGGGTAAGTAAATGAAGTAACACAGAAGATAATAGAAAGAATACTAACAGCATAAAAATTGTAAAGATAGGAAGGGAAATAAGTTGAAAGAGAAAGGATTTGAAACTAAGTCCATGAAGTTAAGATATTATCTCTGACTAAAATCTGACCCGACATTACTGGTTGTATGATCTCGGACAAATCTCTTACCCCTACTTGCTTCAATTTCCACATCTGTAAAAAAAAGAAGGGATGGCAAACCCCTACAATATCTTTGCCAAAAAAATTCCAAATGGAGTCACGAAGCATCTGACCCAATTGAAAATACCGAGCAAAAATGACAACCAAGAAGTAGAGAAGTTGAATACCGTAGATACAGAATTTCACAGTCATTAGGTACGGCAATGACATCAGTCAGTTTTGCTAAACTATTTTTATTTGTCCTAAGGGATTACAATTAAATTGACAGCAAATGATGAAGTAGCAGACATAAAAAATAAAAAAGAAGAAAATATGTTTAGATTACTGGTATAACTGTGAATTATTGTGACCATTTTTGGAAAGCAAATGAGAAAAAAATGAGTATCCAAAATGGATAAGGTCCCTTACAGTTCTAAGTCATATCCTTTGATATGTCATTTTTAGTGAGAAGGGACAGATTTTGTGCTAGCATAAAGTTAGAGAACATCACTAAAGCTTTCTTGATGTGATATAATTTCATTATTTGTCTATCTCATTGGAATTCCTGGGAACTGGAAAATGATGATACCATGGAAGATATTGAAAGAAATATTTGTGATCAGACTGAATGTCACAATGCCTCCCATATCACTCCCCCATCCCGGGAGAAGGGACAACTTTGGAGTTATGACTAAGACAGGGCAAGTTGCTTCTGTTCTTTATTTGCTGCCCATAAAACAATGCCACCATATTTTGGCATTGACTATGGAACAAAGCTGACAGAATACTATGGAATTATTGGCATCGTAGAAATTGCTGTGAAATACAATACAAAAAACTTTCATTGGATCCATTTATTAATCTGTTGACCCTACTCCAAGTTGTCTATACTGGACACAAAACAACTTAAATAACTTTTCTCTATATATTTAATTTTTGCTGATTAACTTTAAAAAAAATCTTTCCATTTCTCTGATTGAAACAGGCAATGTTCTACTTAGGTTATTTGTCAGAGAAATACCTGAACCAGTCCATGAAAATCTACAAGATTGTTAATCAGAGTTAATATTCTACCTCATTTCTGTGATATAATAAAATTATTTTTGGACCATCTTACAATAACAAATACACCCAAGTCACACTGTGGACTTGATGCTACTGAGCTGAACTAGGGCATGCACAATAGAAATGAATTGTTGTTTGCAAAAGAGTTTTCCTTCATACTTCTACATTTAAAATACCTTCTTTTAAAAATGAGTTTTGTGGACCCATTTGTGTTCAATAGAAAGGAACCAATTTTATGTAAATGAACATTCTGTGTCCTGGAGATAAAAAATGTTAATTTTAACAATTTCAGACATCTGTGACAGAATTTCTAAACTACCAGACTGGATTAAATTCACAAATGTGTAAAAGTAATATATGGCAAGACACCTTTTAATCCTTATGTAGACTGCTACTTCAAAAGTCATGGAGAATTTGGGAGTTCAAAAATTTAAAAACACTTTTTATACATTTAAACCAAATACATCATTTTGAAATTTAATAATTTTTCCTTCTACTGTATTCTTATTTGTTTTTTATATGTTTTCCATTTTTATATTTATATTACATAATATCAGACACAGATCTCAATTATTACAATTTTGTCCAAGAGTTATGACAATTAGGGGAGCACATATCATTTATGCTTTTTTGAACTACTACCCCAAGCCTCTTGCCAATGAGATGAGCCTCTCTGAGGTCTAGCTATCCTCCCAATTGCCCCACTCTTCCTTAGACATGCAGACCAAACTCAGTGGCTTTATCTTGAACTTCTCCAAAATAAAAAATCCCTAAATACCCTCCTCTCTCTAATATTGCCTTCTTTCTCATTCCACTAATACCGTCAAAGATCCTGTCAAAGTTGTTAGCCGATAAAGTATGTCAGAAGTTTTCTGAACTGAAAAGCTACATAGTCAAAGTTAAATAATCGTAAAGAAACAAAACAAAACAAAACAAAACTTTTTTTCTTCTTAGCCTGCTTTCCAGGATCTAACATAAATGTTTTCTTGGCCAATGTGCAGTATGCATACAGAGAGGCTGACTGTAGGTGCACAGTCACTTGTTAGTAACACCTGAGGAAGTGTTGCTCATGCTGTTTGAGCATCTGAAGGCTTCTAGGTACAATATAAACAGATGATTTAAAATTGTGTGGATGAGACAGCCCACAAACCTGTAAATAGCTTTTAAAAAATTCATATTCACAGCCTGTAATTATATTTATAATTTTGACGTGACGAAAGGAAAGCAACAGTCTTCAAATAACTCATCTTCAGCTACATGGGTTCAGTCTGTAATAAAAATAGCATACAGAGAAAAACTGAAGAGTATTGAGATGGAAAATTCTTCTGTATACTATATGTGTACTTAAAAAGTTAGCCTGGTATATAGAGTAGATGTCCATTTTTGGAAAGCAAGAGAATGGGCATATACTCTCCCCCTTAAACGTGCCAAATGTTTGATTAGGAGGTAATCGCTTATCTTTCAGTGTTTCAGAAAATAACATCTACTGGTTGCAGATGAATTATTAGAAGGAGTTTCCATACTGGAAATTATCCATTCCAGTGACTTAAATGGTCTAAATAAAGATAGGAAGAAAGACAGACCAACACAAAAACATGATAGGTAGATAGGCAACTATAGCATATTATTTATTTCCAATCCCTAATTTTGAGCTGACAATAGCTTCACAATACAATGAAGGAAACTAAATCAACTAAAGATATACATGACTAGCTATGCTATTATCAATCATATATTGATTAAAAAGTGCTGGTCAACTTAGAAAGTACATTTATTTGCATTCCATTATTTAAGATTACAAACTTATGTGTAAACCCTTTGAAACAGGGGGTTACATCTGACATAGTGACGTATTCTTAACTCATTAGAAGACTATGCATAGCATTAGTAAATGTATAAATGATTTTTTTAATTTGAGTGGAGTATGCATGATCTGAGGACTATTACAGTTCCCTTTACTCTGATGACTTGTCACACATGACATTTTAGTGATAATAAGTTTTCAAGGCTATGCTGGAAGATTGAAAAGTGTGGCAATTGTTACTATCCTGCAAGACCTCTAAGTGCCCATCACGTGAGAGAAGGATAATGACTTCTTGATAACACTTACCTGATATCCGAGAACATGCTACCTAAATTTAGACACAAATACTCTTAAAGACCAACTAAAAAACTGAATCTGAATCAGAAGAGGGGATCCATTCTACTGATTGCAAAGAATTTTTAAGTACTTGGAGCATCCAAATAATACAATAATGAAATATTCTATATCACTTGATTTTAATGCATATGTAGGTATGTGTATACACATATGTGTATGTAATTACACCTATTCAATACTCCTTTACTATTACAGCCTCCATTCTGGGATGACTTTCCATTTACAAAACATATACCTTGCATGAAATTAGCTATTTGCATGCTGTCTTTCCAACTCTTTGTGGTGAAAGCACTATATTTTTTGCCTTCTTTTTTTTAATCATCATTGTCTAGCACAGTGACCAGGAAGCTTTAATATAGCAAGCAAAAATTAACAAATATCTGTTGGCTGACCAATATTTAATAAAATTGCAAATGAATTCTGAATATTATAATTTTTAAAGTAAACACTTTAATATTAGCTGTTTGTCCATGAGCAATCTATTTTACAACTCAGTGAATTCAGGCAACTAAAACCATAAGTTATAAATGAATAGTTAATTCAAATGTGTTTTTGCATTCACAAAAGGTAGTAAATATCAATAAGGTTGTTAGAGTGCTGATAATTATGTTACCTTAGTGAAAGATCATTGGATCATAAATTTAGAGCTAGGAAAGACTTTTAACATCATTTGGTTTAATAGCTATATTTGTGAAGGTTTGTGTAGCTTTTTTTTCACATTGCATATAAAGATAGTTTTCAAAATTCACTTTTCTAAGATCTTGAGATACATTTTTTCCTTCTCTCTTTTGATCCCTCCCCAAGATAGCATGCAATCTGATATAGACTGTACATGCATAATATTGTTAGACTATTTCACATTATTCATGTTGTGAAGAAAAAATCAGGACAAAAGGGAAACACCATGAGAACTGTATTTAATTCTATTCTATCTTTGCAACTAATTTTATTCTCTCTTTCAACTTGTCCCTTCTCAAAAGTATTCTGCTTCTGACTACCCTTCCTCCAATATGCCCTCCCTTCTATCAATCTCCTTCTTCTGCTATCCCCTTCCCTTCTTACTTTCCTGTAGGGTAAGATAGATTTCTCCACCTAAATTCATATGTACATATGTCATTCCCTCTTTGAGTTAATTCTGAAGAAGCTAAGATTCACTCACTCCCTCACATGCCCCCTCCCTTTCCTCTCCAATATAAAATCTTTTTCTTTCTTCTTTTATGAGAGATAACTTACCTCATTCTACTTATCCCTTTCTCTTCTATCAGTACATTCCTCTCTCAAGTCTTAATTTTATTTTTTTTAGATATCATCCTTTCATGTACAACTCATACCTGTGCCCTCTGTCTGTACATACCCCTTCTGAATACCCTAAATGCTATAGTAATTTCATCAAGAATCCTTGAAAGTCCTCTATCTCACTGAATACCCATTTTTCCCCTGAAAGATTCTGCACACTTATGCTGGGTAGGTGATCTGTGAGTATAAACCTAGCTTCTTTGTCCTCCAGGAATATCATCTTCCAAGCCCACTGATCCTTTAATGTTGGAGCAGCTAAATGTGTTTTCTTGATTGTGGCTCCATTGTGCTTGTTTTTTCTAGATATTTGCAATATTTTCTCATTGAACAAGAACTCTAGAATTTGGTTATAATATTGCTGAGGGATTTTATTTTGGGTTGTCTTTCCTGAGGTTATCAGGGGATTCTTTCAATTTATATTTTACCCTTTTGTTCTAGGATATCAGGGCAGTTGTCCTTGATAATTTCTTGAAAGATGTTGTCTAGGCCCTTTTTTATAGATTGTGACTTTCAGGAAATTCAATAATTGTTAAATTATCTCTTCTGGATGTGTTTTCAGGTCAGTGTTTTTCCAGGTAGATGTTTTACATTGTTTTCATCTTTCTTCATTCCTTTGGTTTTGTGTTGTAGTTTCTTGGTTTCTTACGAAGTCATTTGCTTTCAATTGCTAAATTAAGGTTTTAAAGATTCTTTTTTTTCTTCAGTGAGATTTTGGACCTCTTTCTATTTGGCAAATTATACATTTTAAGGCATTATTTTCCTCATTCCTTTTCTGATGATTTTTACCATTTGCCCTAGTCTCTTTTTTAAGGTGTTATTTTCTTCATTATTTTTTTGTGTTTTCTTTACCAAGCTACTGACTCATATTTCATGATTTCCTTACCTCACTCATTTCTCTCCCCAAGTTTTCCTCTCCTTTTCTTACTTGATTTTCAAAATCCTTTTTGAGGTCTTCCATAGCCTGTGACCAATTCTTATTTTCCTTGGTCACTTTTGATGTAGGGCATTTGACTTGGTTTTCTTCTGAGTATATGTTCTGATCTTCTTTGTCACAATACTAACTTTCTACAGTCAGAGTTTTTTGCTGATATTGCTGGTGATGTTTTTTCCAATTGTTTGCTCATTTCCCCAGCTTATTACTTGACTTTAAACCATATGTTAAAGTAGGGCTCTGCTTCCATGGCGGAGGATAAACTGTACCACGCTTCAGAGTTTTTTTGAAGCTGTTTTCAGAAATATTGCTAAGAAATTATACATTTTCATTTCTTCCAAGTGGTATCATCTAAGGGGAGGTGTTTGATACTCTTCTGACTTGTGCTTTGATCTGTCAGTGACTATGCTCACAAATACTGTCTTTTGTCCTGAAAGTGTAAGGAGATTCCTTTCTCCACTGTGGCCACAAGTACTGCTATGCTAGTACTCCTCATTCTGGAACTCCCACACAGGACTGTGACCTGTATTCCAGTATGGGCAAAGCAATAGAGTCCTGCCATAGTGCTAGCAAAAAAGAACCCTGTAATCTTCTTCTTACCATTTAACTCCCTTACCATCTGAGGGCTGAGAGATCTGGAAGCAGCCATTGCTGTTGTTGATTCAGCCACTGGTTTACTGAGACCTAAGCTGTGTTGGCACAGCCTTCACTGGAATGTGTTCTAAGACACATTATACATTTCCTCCGGACCTTTTAAGTTGTCTTGGGCATTTGTGGGCTGAGATGTCTGGAACTCATCACTGCTATCTCTGATTCAGTTACCTTGAAGCCTGCTCCATGTTTACTGGTGCCACATCTGCACTGGCACAGCTTAAGCAAGACTGCATTCCTCTATCACCCTGGTGCAACTGACATTTCCTGTGGACTTTCCATGTTGTCTTGGACTAGAAGTATGTTTCCCTCTGTCTTTTTGCAGGTTCTTATGCTCTATAATTTGTTTAGATTCATTTTTAAATGCATTTGGGGGACATCTCAGGAGAGTCCCTGCCTTTACTCGGTCATCTTTGCTCTGCCTAATTCTTAGATTTATCCCACAACAATCACAAGGGTTTATGTTAAGGGAGACTTGAAAAGGAATGCATGTACAGTCAGGATGATTCGAAGAACTTCACTCAGATTCAGCAGATTTTCCCAATTCTTCTACCTTATCTATTACTGTCTGTCCTTATGATTAAGAGCTGTGCCATACAAACAGAAGAACAAAAAATGTGGGTTGCTTCCTGCATAAGTTTCTTTATCTTGGAACTACACTGCCATAAGGAAAATTATGACATTCACATTTTCCAACCTAACTTTCCTGCCCAACCAATATTGTGATTGATATTTCATAAAATACTCTCTTTTTCTCCTATTTCATTCTTCAGTGTGATATACATTTGAAGAAGATATTTTTCTATTTTTTGTGAATAGAAAAATATCAGATTTTACAATTGAAACATATTGGTAAATAAATTTTCAAAAAATTTGTAAAGTATCAAGTAGAAAAGAGTGATAACACTGCCAAAGGCTGTTAAGAAACCTATGAGTTTAGGGATTGGAAAAAAATATTCATTATATATGTCAAATAAGAGATTATTGGTAATTTTGGTGAGAGCAGTTTCAGTTGAATGATATAGTCAGAAGCAAGATTGTAGAGCTAGCAAGAGTGAGAGAAAATACTGTATAGTCACCTTTACTGCTTTTGTAAATAGTATTCTCAAGGAATGTAGCCATGAAAGGGAGAGAAGAGATGAACCAATAGCTAGTGGGGATACTTGGATCAATTGAGAGATTGTTTTAAGAATGTGGGAAATGGATTTTTTAGGTAGCAAGAAAACAACTAGTAATTAAGTGAGTTTCAAGATAAATGAGGGGGGATGACCGAGAGAACAATCTGTTAGGTGAGAAATGATGAGAATGAATCAATTATGCATGTAGAGGGATTTTCTTTGGTAATAAAAGAGTAGGAGAAATGATAGATGAAACAGGGAAGTAGAAGATAAAGATAGGTTTGCAATGATGGGCTTAAGTCAGCATTAACCTTGCTAAGGAAACAGGACACTTCTTTTGATTGAGACAGGAGGTAAGGACAGGTAAATGATTAGAAATCTTTTAAATACTTTGGAAGAGAAAAAGGTCACAATTTCAAGATATAGAAGAGAGTCTATTGAGAGAGAGGAAAGAAGTAGCAAAGGTATAAAGCATCAGGAGAAATTATAGTTCTTGTTTTATTTTGGTTTTGTATTTCATATGTCTAATATAATGTGTTGCAGCACTAAAAAATAATAGACTCAATGAATAAGAAGCAGTCAATCTTTGGGCAACAGATTTTTTCAAGTAGGAAAATGTGCAAAAAGTGATTTCAACATACACTGTGCTAACTAAAACTAATTTAAATACTAGCACATCCCTTTGGAAATCATTGGAACATTTATTGCTAGGATGAACTTATAAGAAAAGTCCTCTAAACTTTGAAATTTATCTTTTAAAACTTTATGGTAAGATTAACTGAAACTACATTTCTTTAATTGACATGAACAAATATGTGGTTTGGTAAAGCCCACAAGGCAAATACATACAAAAATTGTGGTTCTTTGCCTTTGCCAACCTGATTCCATTAACATTTTGATGGTGAATATCATCCAACACTGAATTCTAGAGAGAGCAATAAAATCAATCGTGCTATTTTAAATTTGGCTTATTATCATACGTTTTGAAACCTCTAGTAAAAGTTTAAAAACTTAAACTGAGATGACTCTTATTGCTAATACTCTAAATCTGTCTTTATTTACACAATTACTTATTTGCTACTATTTTTTGGACAATGAGATGACATCTGGCCTTTCCATAGGCACATAGATCTGTTGTTGCTCACCTGGCAGTCAAATGGTTGCCAGGGATTCAGTCCAACATTCAGGAAACACCAATCACAATTAAGTTCCCCATAGTGGTATCACAATAGTGTAGTCTCAATGGGCCAAAAAGACTTAATAGCAGCATAGCTGGCTGAAATAATGCATTCCTCTGCTGAAACTTCAAAAGGGAGATATCTATCCTACAGTGGTTTGTATATTGGTTATTAGGGTAGGATGATAACAGCATATGTTAAATACACTATTCCATTTCATTCTTTAAATAACTCTGAGATTAGTATCTAACCTTAACAATATGCAACTCTGTATTCATCTGGATTCTGGGTTGAATATCACTCTTATCAGATAAAAATTATAACTTCCTTGCCTTGAATCCTATGTCATCTTCAGCAGCTGTCAATATTCATTTTTCATCATTCTGGTAGACCAGACAAGAAGTATAAATTTCAAAAATAAATTAAATATTGATAAAAGTTTCTTTTAGTAATAGGGAAATAATCTTAGCATGCAAATTCTTGTAATCGGAGTTTCATAATTTAGTGAGTCATTAGGATAAAGAATCACTTCCAAGACTATGGGAGGCCATGTATAAGTCTCAGTAATATTTGAACCAAGGCTTGGTTGCAAAGATCCATTCTTACATATTAATGTTTTCTCAGAACATCTCTCTCTGTCTCTGTTTCTCTCTCTCTCTGTCTCTCTCTTTGTCTTTCTCTCTCTCTGTGTGTCTCTGTTTCTCTCTGTCTCTGTCTCTGTCTCTCTGTCTCTGTCTCTCTCTTTGTCTCTGTCTCTCTGTCTCTGTCTCTGTCTCTCTGTCTCTTTCTCTCTCTGTCTCTGTTTCTCTCTCTCTCTGTCTCTCTCTGTCTCTGTCTCTCTGTCTCTCTGTCTCTCTCTCTCTCTCTTCTCTCTCTCTCCTGCCTCAATTCCAGTAAGAGGTCTTTTCTATCTCTTATGACTCTTGAATCCACTCATTAATACCAATACTAGCATCTTCCTAGATATCACCATGACAACCTCTTCTTCTCCAG
Organism: Potorous gilbertii; assembly: GCA_028658325.1. Taxonomy (NCBI): domain Eukaryota; kingdom Metazoa; phylum Chordata; class Mammalia; order Diprotodontia; family Potoroidae; genus Potorous; species Potorous gilbertii. Next base: position 171,755,280 of record CM053772.1, on the reverse strand, counting down.
AAGTCCCTCTTGTCCTGCTCATGATATCACCCAGAATGTCAGGTGCAAAGACTAACGGAAATTTCAATCCAAGAAACTTCATATATATGTCTATATATATTTGAGACCTAGAGCCTCAAGAGAAGCATAATTCATTCCCTTCAGACTTACCACTATTGCACATTAAACTATTATTGCCCCAATATTACAGATGAGAAAACTGAGTCTTAGAGAAATAAAGCTACTTATCAATAATAGCAAATCTAGTTTAAAATAAAGTCAAAACCGTATCTCTTACCAATAGTGTTCTTTCTATTATGCTACTGTTCTTCTCTTTTCATTCTACTTCTGGTGACAAGATACCAAGATTCTGGAATGATTTTTTACAGTTTACAAACAGAATGCTTACTTCCCTGTTGTAAGAAATTCAAGATTTTTTCAATGGAGAAGAAAATTCCACCATTGAGGACCTCAAAACATAAATACTTTCTCCTACTGTATGATTTATTTTTCATGTCTTCCCAAATATCCTGCATAAGCATATACTTGAAATGTTGTAGGTGTTCCACTTGATATTTTGTTTCATGTGATATTTAGACTATCCATCTTTCATGAGAGGAAGAATGACAGTGAATAGTCCATTTATTTGTACCTTTTACTAAGTGAGTGGGCAGGGGCAAATCATTCAGCATTCAGTTACTTTTTCTTCATATGTTAAAAAATAATATTAATACTTAAACAAGATTTTTATAGAGAAAACACTTTTCAAAAGGTAAATCATCATGTAAATATTAATTAGAAATATTTTCCTTGATCCTACTACTTGGCCAGTAGAATTCCTTGTTCTTTCTTGCAAATCCGTGATGATATCTTTGATTCATGCTGCAAACAAGATTCCATTGTTAATGTTATAAACCATTCACATGGTCTATATACCTTCCATTGCCTTTAGTCAACCATGTAACTTTGACTCTAAAGAGATCATGGTGTTCCATAAATGAAACTTATGAATCACTGGAAAAATAATGGTATTAAAAAGATGGGTTTTGGTGGAAGAGGAGTTTGGAATCATTGAAACTACAACACAATTCCCCATGTGTATTGATCTATAGGTTTCTCTACCTAACTAGTTATTAACCAAACACATTGTCCTTCTGCAGTACCTATTCAAGATTTATACACTGATGAACTGTTTATCAGAATGACTACAATAACCTCTTTCAATTGCTATTCTTTTTTTCCATTATGGATTAGTAAACTAATATTCTATGAGTATCTCTAGCTGTCATATAGAATGCCCTGTAATATTATAAGACTACCTGCAACCAGTAAAATGGCACCACCAAATGTTAGTATTTGGAAAATATCAATACAAGCACATTTACTTAGTGCATGCATAATACGTATGTGGGTGCAAAAACTGTACATTTGCTAATTTTTTGCAGAAAATATGTTAGTGACAAATATTTTCAGCAATAATCAGAATATTGGCAAATATCTTTATCTTTGTGTTTAAGTCTAACAAGCTATTTTCATGATCTTAGAATATACATGAAACAAAAATAATCAGAGACTTAAAAGTGATTTTTTTTTCCTCTACCTATTCAAATGCTGTGTCATAATCAACAATAGGAAGCAGGAACTAAGCTTTTATTAAGCACTTACTCTGTGGCAGTCACTATATAGCTTTACATGTATCAAGTCATGTAATACTTACACCAACCCTGAAAAGTAGGGGTTGTTATAATCCACATTTTTACAGCTGAGGAAACTAAGGGAAAGAGAAGCTAAGTGACTTGATCAGAGTAGCATAGATAGCAAATATTTGAGACTGGATTTTAAGTCATATCTTCCTAACTGCAAAACTAACATTATCCACTGTACCATCTGACTGTCTCTATATTTGTAATATAGTTTAAATGTTTATTGACTATGTGTAGGCTAGATTGATGTGTTACCCTATTCTTTTAATTGTGCTTGGTTCAACTTTCTTATCATCATCTTGTATTCTAAGAAGGGAAACAATCTGATATATTCTAATAAATTAAAATAAAACATTGGAAGATTGCTCCTTTCATCGCTTAATAAATTAGCTGTCACCTTCAAGCCAACTTATAATTAAGTAATTGCAATAAAAATCTAAAAATATACTGGAGAATCACCTTTTCCCTTAAATTTTTATTCTCTTTTTCAGTATATGTGTGTAAGGTTTCCTTTGTTGCAGAAGAAGACGTGTCATCAGAGAAATAACTACATGACTTGCACTTGACTTTATTTTAAGTGAAGGAGGGCTATGCAGGTCACCAGCCTCACTTCTCCTCCAGAGCCATCTGAATCCAGTGACTAGATATTCATCAGGATGATACCCAGGATGAGGCAATTGGGGTTAAGTGACTTGCCCAAGGTCATACAGTTATTTAGTGTCAAGTGTCTGAGGTGAGATTTGAACTAAGGTTTTCTTCACTCCTACATTGGTGCTTTATACACTGCACCACCTAGCTGCCCCAGTTTCAGTATATGTATCCCATCCCTAGCCCTCCTCCTTTAGCCTTAAATAAACATCAAGTTCCATACCAAAATGTAGGGAATGTTTTGTGAATCATTTCAAAGGTCACATGATAAAACAGAAAATAAAACTACAGAAATACTTTTGGAAAAAAAGTAGGTACTTTACCTATTAGTATTAAACTATAGCCCGCACACATTATTGGATTAATTGAACACAAACAGAAATGAATCCTCCATGTGAAAAAGTTATTATCTAAGTGTGGAATCAAAAATCCCTACAGGAGAAACATCTTCAAGAAGTAAGTCAATTATTTGTTGACAAGGGAAACATGAATAAATGACTGAGTCATGCACACGTTTGTGAAATCAAAGGATTATGATGAAAATTTAACACTAGGTCACTGATAATGTTCTAGAAGAGTTGTACTTAGGGAGTTCAGTCCATATAGACAACACAAGGAAATGGTAGAAACTGTTCAATATATCACAAATTTAACACCTATCTGAAAATCTAACAAGGCATTAACTGAGGGTTAGAATCCTATATCAGAAGTTAGCCTTGGTCCAGGAATGAGTCCTTGAATCACCTCTTGGTGTCACAATAATGGTGTTCTAGTTTGAAGCTCTTGGTGCTGGTTCTGGGACTGTTCTCTATGCCATACTTTTTATGCCTGGTCTGATCACTAATTACGGATAAAATTGTTACTTTGATCTGAAAAGTTTACCTAGAGTAGTTTCTCTTTCAGTCTCCCAGTTCCTAATCAGTCAGGTGAGGAGTGGAATGTCACCATTTCTGGAACTGTGATGATAAGGTTGGCAGTGAGAGTGAGGGAGATGAGCTGTACTGCCTCCTCTACCACAACAATTTTGACTCAGTCTTTACTGTACACTGTTTTCTTTGTCCACTACACTTTGTATTAGTTTATGTGAGTACTTTCATGCTTTTCTATGTTCATCATGTTCATTGATCCTTCCATTACAGTAATATCCCATTTGATTCCACAAGCATGCCATTATTTCTTTAGACACTACCCAAGCAATGGATATGTATTTTGTTTCCAATTCTTTGCTATTCCAGACAATTCTATTGAAAATATTTTTGTGTACTATATCTTATGTATAAGGGGATTTTTGTCCAATTTTGTTTATGAAAAATAATTTCAATTTCATTATAAAATTAAAATGACCCATTTTTCTTTTCCAATTGTCTGCATCTCTTAAGTGGTTGAGAATTCCCCTTTCTATGCATAAATGAGAAAGGAATATGACCCTGTTCTATTTTTACATTACATCACCTTTAACATTCTGGCTTTGTATCTATTTCGAATTTATTGTTGAATGTGGTATGAGATGTTAGTTTAAGATGAATTTCTATCAGACTCTTTTCAGTATTCCCAGATGTTCTTATTAAATAGGGATTTCTGACCTAGGTAATTTCTATTTTCAGTTATCATCAGACATTTGGTTCAATTGTTTCCTATTCTTCCTTTTCAAGTCTGTTCTATTTATAAAATGCTAACCAATGCCACATCATTTTAATTAAATGCTTTAAAACAGAGTTTGAGTCAAAGAAGTACTACTTCCCTGCTTTTCCTTTCCTATTCCCCATTATTCACTTTGATAGGGTACATCTCTTGTTCTCCTGCATGAAATTTAATACTATTTTGTTGAGCTCTATAAATTATCACTTAAGTAGTAGAATTGGCATAACACTAAATTACTTTTGGCAATACAATGATTTTTAATATTAGTATGGACCAGTAATAAACACTATTTTCCTAGTGGGTTTTTTCATTTTTTTTTCTAATTAAAAATTTATTTATTTAACTTTTTACATTCATTTTCACAAGATTTTGGGTTCCAAAATTTTCTCCCCATTAATCCCCTCCCCCCTCCCCAATACACTGAACATTCTAATTACCCATATCATCAATCTGCCC
>CM053772.1:171709847-171750353 GCA_028658325.1 Potorous gilbertii | reverse complement strand
CTTGATTTTCAAAATCCTTTTTGAGCTTTTCCATGGCCTGAGCCCATGGGATACCTATTTCAGATGTTTGGGATACAGAGGTCTTGCCTCCTATGTCTTTTCCTGATGGTAAGCAGTTCTTTTCTTCTTCATCTTCAGAGATGAAGGTTGGAATCATTTTTTCAAGAAAATAACCTTCTATGGTCTTAGTTTTTTTCCCTTTTCTGGGCTTTTTCCCAGCCAGTTCCTTGACTTCTGAGAGTCCTCTCCACCCTGTACTAGGTGTGCCCAGCTAGTGCTTGGGGTCTGAGATTCAAATGCTGCTCCCCAGGCTCAGGGCTTTTGGTAGCAGGCCTGGCTGCTAATCAGGGTAAGATTAGATCAGGTTCTCAGGTGGGGGCAGGGCCGCCTCCCAGGCCCAGTTCCCTCAGGGGGTCTATGCAGAGAACTTCCGCAATGGAGCTGCTGTTGAACTGCTGCCTGCACTGAGAGCCTCTGGCCACCAGCTGCCTCTGCCGCTGCTGCTGCCGCGGCTGCTGCCTCCCGAGGGGGCCGGAGACCCGGAGATACCCCGCTCCCCTCTCAGCCCTTCTCCCTCACTGACCTGCGAGTCCGTGGGTGGAGAGAACCTCGCAGCCGCTGGAGATTCTGTCCCTGATGTCTGTTCGGATCTGCTTGTTCCTCTCAGTCCCCTGTGGCCGGGGCAGGGCAGGGCAGGGCTCTGCTCCCGTCCTGACTCGATGGACGGGTCGGTTTTTCACAGCTCTTTGGAATGGAAATCTCCCTCACTGTGTTGCTGTGTGGCTTCCACCATTCCAGAATTTGTTGGGAGTTCTTTCTAGAGGAAATCCATGGGCTTTGGGTTCGGAGCTACCAAATGTGTGTCTTTCTACTCCGCCATCTTGGCTCCGCCCCCTCTTTATTTTTTTTTTAAAGACTTTTTGCATTGTATCTATATAGGTATCAAATGTATTTTTGTTAAATGATTCTTAGATATTTTATTAATTTTGTAATTGTATGAATGATAATCTTTTTTATTACTGCCCTAAATTTTGTTATATTTGCACACAATGTGTTTTATATTAATTTATTTTATAGACTCTAAATTAATAGAAGATATTATTAGCCATATAGAAGGTCCATTGGATAGAGCAATAGGCCAAGAGTAAGAAAGACTTGTCTTCAAACCTATCCTCAGGCAGTTAAAAGATCTGGGCTTGTGAGTGCGTGCCATAGATCTGAGAGGTAAACTGTGCCTTGATCTCCTAATTTGTTTATACTGTCATCCTGTATGTCTGAATCATATACTCAATTTCACCTTATCTTTGTAGGGGCTGAAAGATGTTGGTTAATACCTAGTTTCTGCTAGCTTCCCAAGTAGCTTTTGTCAAATATTGAGATCCAAAAACTTGGATCTTTGGGTTTATCAAAAAACTGCTATCATTTATAATATGTGTGGTATGCTAATACCAGTATACTGATCCCCCATTCTAATTTTTACCTGGTACCAAATTGCTTTTGATGACGACTATTTTGTAATGCAGTATGAGATTTGATATGGCTAGGCCATCTTCTGTCACATTGTGTTTTGTCAAATACCTTTATTTTCTTTATCTTTCATTCTTCTGAATGAATTTTATTATGATTTTTATAGCTCCACAAAATAACAATTTTGTAATTTCCTTGGCATGACCTTGAATAAATAAATGAATTTAGTTATGTCATTTTCATTGTATTGTCTTGGCCTACCCTTGAATACTTAATATTTTCGAAATTGTTTAGATCTGACTTTATTCTGTTCCCTGGTTTGTCTGGGTTGATAGATTCCCAAGTATTTTGTATTGTTTGTGATAATTTTAAGTGGATTTTCTCTTTCTATCTCTTGCTATTTGACTTCGTTGGTAATAAGTTAAAATGCTGATGATTCATGTAGGTTTATTTTATGTTCTGCAACTTTGTTAAAGCTGTTAATCCTTTAAAATAACTTTTAGCATATTCTCTAAATATACCATCGTATCATCTCCAAGGAGTGATATTGTTTTCTCATTGTCTATTCTAATTCCTTGAATTTATTTTACTTCTCTTACTGTAAGCAACATGTTTAGTGCAATACTGAGTAACAGGGATGATAATGTGTATCCTTGCTTCTTCCCTCATCTTACTGAAAAGGCTTTTAGTTCATCCTCATTATAGACAGTGTTTACTAATGGTATTACACAGGTAATACATAAGATTTTGAGGAAAGGTCCAGTTATTCCTATGATCTCTGGGGTTTTTATGAGGATTATGTATTCTATTTTGGAAACAAAACAAAAGCATTTTCTATATCTATTGATATGATCATATGATTTCTGTTGCTTTTGTTATTGTTATGGCAAGTGATGCTAATGATTTTCCTGATGTTGAACCAACTTTGCATTTTGTTACAAATTGCACATGGTTGTAAGATGTGATGCTTAAGATATATTGCTGTAATCTCCTTTTTAGTATTTTACTTAAAATTCTTGCATCAATATTGATTAAGAAAATTGGTCTATAGTTTTCTTTCTCTCTTTTCACTCTTTCTGTGTAAGGTATCATGGCCATATTTGTATTGTAAAGTAAGTTAATGTAAGACCCCATCTATTTTTTTATAAAATTCGTTGTGAAGTATTGGAATTAATTTTTTTAAAAATATTTAGTGGAAATCACTTGGCAATCCATCTCCATACTTCCGGAGATTTTTTTCCTAGGGGGCTAACTCACTGATGACTGTTTCAATTTATTTACATATTATATTAACACTTGTTAATTACTACTTTTTATTCATTTATATTTTTGTACATATTCACCAATTTTGCTTAGATTGCCTGAACTTTTGGCATAGTTGAAAAAAATAGCTATTAATATTTGATTTAATCTTCTGTTCATTCGTGAAATCACCCTTTTTTATTTTAGATACTGATAATTTGGTATTCTTTCTTTTTTGTCAATTAAATTAAAGAATATTTTACCAATTTTTATTTTTTAAATAAAATCAACTCTAATTTTAATTGTTAGTACAATGTTTTTCTTTCAGTTATATTAACCTGTCTCTGATTTTCCGGATTTTCATTTTATTGTTTAATGGGGTATTTTTAATTTGTTCTTTTTTCTAGTGGGCGTTGTTGATGCTGCTGTTTCATGCTGAATTCGTTCATCTGCTCGTTCTCTATTTTATTGATGTCACCATTTAGAGATATAAATTTTCATGTAAATACTGCTACCAATCTATGCCATCCGTTTTGGTACTTGGTCACATTGTTATCATTCTCTGTAATTAGATTATTGATTTTCTTTTCTGTGATTTGTTGTTTGATCCATTTATTTTTTATGAGTTATTTCATTTGCAATTAATTTTCAATCTATGTTTCCATAGTTTTTTATGTATTTTAACTGCATTGTGATCTGAAAAAATGTATTTAATATTTCTGCTCTTCTGTATTTGGTTGTGAGGTTTCATGCCTTAATACATGGTTAACTTTTGTATAGGTGTCATGTACTACTAATAAAAATATATTTCTCTTCCTATTACCATTCACTTTTCTCCAGATGTCTACCATATCTAAATTTTGTAAAATTCTATTCACTTCCTTTGCTTTTCCTTGTTTATTTTATTTTTTTTAGATTTATCAAGTTATATTATGGGAAAGTTGAAGTCCCCCAGTAATATAGCACATACAATGTACATACGTATGTACGTGTGTGTGTATATATGTGTGTACATATATGCATATATACACATATGTATGTGGGCATATATACAGATAGATGTGTATTAATACAACATATGCATATATATATATAATATATGTATTTACTGTGTATTTCCTCCTGTAGCTCACTGAAGCTTTACTGTACCAAGGTTGAAGTCAGATAGGTTCATTTCCAGCCCTGGCCAGGGAACTCACTACTGGTTTCATGGATTTTTTCACCCTATCCTTTTGTTGATTCTTATACTCCTAGATTCATTTTGAGGTGTTATTTTAGAGTTGTTTGGAGATGAATTTGGGAAAGTTCAGGTTAGTTGCTATGTTACTCTAACCATTTTGGCTCCACTCCCACCAGTTATCTAAAAATAGTTGTTAAGAATTCTATTCATGTGTCCTCACAAAGGAAATATACATAATATACATATATACATATTTATGCATATGTACATTGATATGTACATATGTACAGATATAGATAGATAGATGTAAACCTTTATTTTTCCTCACTTATGAAATTCTCAGTCTTTTCCCTCTGTATTCTCACTGTTTCTCACAATACATCACAATTACCAGCCTTCCAGAATAAGTTAAATTCTCCTTTCACTCTCTTTGAAGACTCACCAAAATAATGACAGATTAACAAGATTCCATTTCCTTTTAACATATGTAATGTAAGCTTGTAATCTTTGTGAGAGAGATTATTTAATTTATGTAATATTTATGTTATGTGTCCTTAATATTTATTTTATATTCAATAAACATTTGGTGATCATGTGCAAAGCACCATGTCAGGTGTATGAAATATAAAGACATGTGAATTTTGTTGCTACTTTTCAGCCATTTCAGTCTTGTCTGATTCTTCTTGACCCTGATTTTGGGTTTTCTTGACACAGACACTGGACTGGTTTACCATTTCCTTCTCCAGATTGTTTTATAGTTGAGAACCTCAACAGGGTCAAGTGACTTGTCTAGGTTCACACAACTAGTAAGGGTCTGAATCAAGATTTGAAGTCAAGAGTATGAATTTTCCTTAGTCTAGCATTTTCTCCACTGCACCACCCTCTCCTCTCTATAATGCCTACATTGAAGAAATTTAAATGTTTAGTATTATCTCCCATTAGATAGTGACATTGTAGCAGGGTTTTTTTCAAACTTTCTTTGTATTCATCACTTGTAGCACAGTGCCTGGCACATGGTAAGTACTGAATACATTGTAACAGACCAAGTAACCAATTGCCTGAGTACTTGAGGGAAATAGAAATTGAAAATACAGGAACAACAAGGATCAGGGGTAATTACCACAAAAGAGAGAAATAATTAAGAGGATTTGCATAGAATAATTTAGCTCCTGGGGGAATCACAGCAGTTATATGGTAGAGGAGATAACTAAGTCAAAAAACCATCAATAAGATACACAAGAATGGCATTCATTCCAGGAAGTGAAAATATCCCGAGCAAATGACCAGAGATAGACAATATCATGTACAAAGAACAGATAGTTCATTTCATTCAGTTGAATATAGACCTAAAAGGGCCAACGTCTCCCACTGCATTATGAGTCACTGGACTCTGATGGCTCTAGAGAAGAAATGAGACTGGTGACCTCACATAGCCCTCTATCACTGAAAACAAAATCAAGTCCAAGTCATGTCATCATTTCTCCGATTGCATGGTCCTCTTCAGCAATGAAGGATGAACACAACTAGAGTACATGCAAAAGACAAACTTAAAAATAAAAATGGAAAAGTAGTGGGGAGTCTTTTATGGATGGGCATAAGTACCAGTTTAAACAATATGCATTCTTTTGTTTGTTTGTTTTGTATAGATAATATAAGAATCACTGTTCATTTTTGAGTAAATGAATGACATGCCAAATATGGGCACTGGGAAACTTATGTGGAGTTCTATATAAAAGATGAGTTTCATAGCAAAAAGATGGTGGGAAGGTGATACTTTAGAGGACATTAGGATAGAGAAGCATCATGACTAGAGTAAATGATAAACATAGAGGTGAACCAACACATAAAATTTCAAGACGGTATACATGAATGTATGTAGAAATTGATTTCAAAATGAAGAAAATAACTAAATTAAATAGGACTGTCAGTGTTGAGGTGGAGGGGAGGTTGTTAAGTATTTGTCAACAATAGAAAATAAAATTGTGAGATTTCCTATTTGCTGTAGGAATTCTATTTTCTAGGACTGTACTATTTATACAACTTTGAGCAAGTTACTTTAACTTTTAAGGCTTTGGTGTCTTCATTCGTAAAATGATAACGTTAAACCAAGTGACTTCTTAGTTCCTTTCCAGTCCTAAATGTATGTTGTTAGTTTCTAATGCCTAATTATTCTAATTTTAGGTCCTCTCTTGAATTTTTCTTCCAGTTTTGTAGAATGTGCTCGTTATTATTAAATGTAATAAATTTTAGTTTACTTTCTCATCTTTAAATCTTGTGTTTTGTTGCAAATAACATTGAAGAAAGTTGCATAGAAATAAACCCCTTGAGCCTGAAATAATTTAATCATGGCAGAAAAGCAGGCTCAAATAACTGGATACAATATGAAACTTTATTCTTCCTTAAAGTGATTTTCTTCTCTCCTCTGTGTATATTTTCAACCACACAATCATCTAATTTTCTGAGGAGGAAACATCATCTTTTCCCTCCCATTCTGACTTTGTCATCCTGCAATTGCAGACAAATATTTTCATGAATTCATAGATCTAATCTCTTTTCTGTGGACCACAAATAGAAAAGCATCAAAAGAATGTATCAATTTTGTTTGTTTTTTTTACAAAAGGATTTTATAATTGTTGTTTTTTCTTTAATTTGAAATTACTAAAAGTTAATTTGGAAAAGAGAAAGATGACTACCTATTCAGAGAGATATTTCTTTTTACTCATTCCTATTATCCTCTTCATACAATTGAAAACAAAGAAAATTTACAGTTTATAAAAAAGTGTACATGATATAGATATATCAGAACTAGCTATTAAAGCTGTGATGGAATTTGAAAGTAACTTATTACTCAATGTAACTCAAACATAGGGCTCCTAAAAGACATTTCTATAAGAGAAAAACTAAGCTCTTACTTTTTTGTTTGTTTATTTTAAAGTATGCTGGATGGGTATGGCTGTGGGTCTGACTTGAAAAAGAGTTTCAATAGTTCTTGGGCTATAGATGCTTTCACAAAAGAGCTGTAACTACTCAGGGGTAAGAGTATGTGTAGGTCTTAACTCAGCAGAAGAATAACATGATGGTAATAGATAAGTGGAGAGGTAATAGATAGTAGTACAATAGAAGACACAAAGCAAGAGGTGATATTAGCAACTTGTAATACAGCAAAGAAAGCAACTGGATAGATAATGTCAACATTCTCATCAACAGAATCAGCAACTCTCTGGGAAAGCCAGAAGTGGTAATTTCAGAAAGAGAACTAACTGGACCATAGTCTTAAAACATGAGTTCTCCAATTTATTCTTCAGTTGATCAATTAGAAAGCATTAACAAAGTTTTTACTAAGTTTCAGGAACATTTGTAAGGGCTGGGAACACACATACAATAAGTCAGATAGTCTTTGCTGTTAAGGAGTTGACATTCCAAAAAGGACATAAAGTTAACATGGAGTAGAGGTGTAGCAAGGGAAACATTTTGTCTAAAATTTCTCATGGTTTACAAATGGAAACATAAGTCAAGAGAATGCTACTCATTCATCTGTGTGATTGGCATTTCACATACTCCTTGCATTATTAGCTTAAGACTGTAGAGGAGCATGTTTCAGTGAGTATAATGTCTTAAATCATGAAGAGTTTTGTCCTAATTAGTTTTCAAATTAATTAAATATATTTTCTATTAGTTGATGCAGTCTCTGAATTACTCAGGAAAGAAAAAAAAAGGCCTGGAATGTATCTTGTGAGTTGTTTTTGCAAAATCAGGGATTTCAGCTAGAAAGTACGTTAAAAGCCACCTAGTCCAAAATCCTCATTCTACAAATGAAAGAACTGAGGGTCATTGGAATGTGTTGAACTAAGTAAATATAGTCTTGAAATTGTGTCTATTTTTTTGAGGGGGGTCATATTGAAGGTCTTCAGACTATGAAGCTAGGTTCAGTATTTACTTGTGAAAAGTGATGTCTTCATTTATTATATTATAGATCTATCCTAGAAGAATTAAATAAGTTAAATATTCCCTGAATATAAGATCTCGCATGTGCTGCTGTTGGATTCTCAGGGTTATATTCTTAATCTTCCTCCAAAAGACAGTACCAAAATTATATTTTCTTCATGTGGATCCCCTGGCTAAATTCTACAGATTTTCCTTCTTTCTTGATCAGTTGACAATACCAAAAGAATCTGATTAATGCTTTCTTCCATGCTGGACCCAAAGGCTTTTCCCTTAGTCAGTTCCAAAAAGGGGAAGCAGGTAGCTAAGTCTCTGTGAGCTTCCTTTAGATGTTTCATCGTATAACACCATGAGCACTTATACAATCTCTTCATTCATCCCTTACTTTGATTATAATTCCATTTAACTTAACAAAGACATATTAAGAATCTACTGCATACAAAATGTTATGCTAAGGTCTTGGGGATGATTAATGAAAAGTTTAGATAAAAATTATTTTTTTCTCAGGGTTTAATGTCAAGGAAAAGAAAGTGTGTGTGTGTGTGTGTGTGTGTGTGTGTGTGTGTGTGTGTGTGGTATGGTATATATGTATATGGGTGTGAGTATATGTGTATGAGTATGTGTATATAGTATGTATATATGTGTGTATATGTATGTGTATATGTATATAAAGGCATGGATATGTGTATCTATGTGTGTATGTATGTATATGTGTGTGAACACAACGAAAACACTATAAAATTATTATATTATATCCAAAGTAATCCAGGCATGATTTGAACCTATAGGATAATCTAACATAATCTTTGATTTTAGAGTTAAAAAAAGAAAGTTACTGGGAAATTAAATGACAGCTCTATGGTAGATAACAAATGTGAATGGGGTTACTAAAAACTCTCATATAAGGGTTGGCCAAGATCTTTTCAATGATGCTCATCTGCCTTTGGTATCTGCCTGGCATTTAACTCTCGCTTTGATACACTTAGTTGAGGGTAACCAACAAACCTCAAACTCATCCATGATTTAGGGGGAATGTACACTTCTAAGCATGAATTCTAACTGAGAGAATTCATTTCACCTATTTGATGAGATATTTTTACCAATGTGCAGCTGTTGTGCATGCTACAAATTCTTGAAGCAATGGGTAAGAGTTGGGTGGAAGGTGGACACCAAAAGTGGATGAGTCTAAACAATAAGCTAATGCAGGTTGAGGTTATCTCCTTGGCCTCAAAACTATCAGTGAATTAAGAGGATGTCTACCTGAATCATGAAAGACATCCTGTGGAGGAATAGGAGGATGAGAAGAATTTGTTCCAATTGTGATGAAAGCAGCTGAAGCAGATATTGTGGAACACTTATGGTTTGGTCAGACATTAAAGACATCAAGGTCATCTGCTGCATAGCAGGTCATTGTCAGTTGTCCTGAATTTCATCTTTCTACTGAACTACAATGACTCTGGAAGAGAGAGTGAGTGACTTTGTGCAATTCTGTTTCACTTAAATCCAGTTCATGTAGTAGTTAACAAATCACCTCATGATGTGGATCTTTTATGAAAATGAAGGACAAGTTACAAAAACACTTAATATATTTAGAAGTATTTTATGACAGATTTGAGAGTCAAATCCAGGTGATCTGATCTCAAATCTTAAATCTAGAATTCTTTCTTTGAAAACCAACTGTATTCACCCTAGAAACCTTAGGACATTCCTAATTTTCCCAGATTATGTATAATTCTTTTTTATTGCATTTATTAATTGTTTATTAATTAATTTTTAGTTTTCAACATTCACTCCACAAAGTTTTGAGTTAATTTTTCTCACCAACTCTGTCCACCTGCAAGCCCAAGATGGCATGCATTCTGACTAGCCCTTCCTCAATCTACTCTCCCTTCTATCCCCATTCCCTTCACCTTCTATTTTCCCATAGGACTGATACTCTTGTTGAGTCTTTTTTCATTGAACTTCTTACAGAAGCTTTTTCATTTTGGGAATTTGAGTGGGACCATCCACCAAGAAGATGTCATGAATCTGTGATTTTTCTAGCTTGGCATCTCTTAAGTCCTTTTCCACAGGGTCCAGTGTGCCACAGAAGAGATCAGCATTCAGCTCCTTGAAACAGGTTCAGGTATTTGATATGTATATAAGTCAATACCTTCATAGAGGGAGTGAATCTCAATACTGATCTGGGTACTAGAAGAGAGGGTGAATGTCCAAAATGCACTTTTGGTTTCCCCTTTGTACTCCACTTGGACCTTAGATATGCCTGAGTCATTTAACACAATAAAAAGCCAGTGCTGCATGTCTGACTGTACAACTGCATTATCAAAGGTGCAACCAATCAGACATTTGACAGCAAAAACTGTGTTGGTGGGATTCATTGCAACTTGATTCTTTTCAGCATCAACTGATTAAATGTTCTGTTTCGGTGAAGGTGACACAGCTGGGAGTTGTCCTGTTTCCTTGGTCATTAGCAATGATCTCCACTTTTCCATGTTGGAAGACTCCCACACAGGAGTAAGTGGTGCCAAGATCAGTGCCAACTGTGGGTCCCTTTGACATGGTTGCTGGGGAATAGGAGGTTGTAGTTAACCACTATTTAGAAAGAAGGACTGCTGCTGTACTGAGTAGACCAAATTACTTGACTTTTTAACTCTTTGTTAAGGCAAGACTGTGCTTCCAGTGTAGAAGGTGTATTGTCCCAAGCTTCAGGGGTTTTGTACAACTTTTTCAGAGATACTTCTACACAATCAAAGGAGATGTGTATATGCCTCTCCTAGCCTGTGGTCTTGTCTGTGAATGACCACATGCATTCATTTCTGTCTTGAAACTGTGAGGAAGATTCCTTTTCCACCACCACCAAAAGATCTTCAATGCCAGGGCTCCTTCTTATACCAGGACCATCACCCAGGACTGCAACCCAGATCCAGGCACAGACAAAGCAAGAAAATAATACCCTAGCACCAGCAAAGAGATCCCTGCTTTCCTCCTCTGATCAGCCACTCAATCCACCTTTCCCCATTTTGGCAGAAATCTCAGGAAACAGCTACTGACACTGCCCTAAACCTGGGGCCAGCTTGCACTCTTCTCTCACCCAGATCCAACAGACCTTTCCTATGATAAATTTGTACAGTGAGACTACATTTGTGGGTTGATAAGTTTGGAAACTGCCACAGCTGCTAGTGATTCAATCCCCTGAGTCCTACTCTGGGTTTACTGGGAAAGGGTCTCTGCTAGTATGTGTTGTCCTGGACTGTGCTCTTCTCTAAGCCTCGTGCAAGAGAACTTTTTTGTTGGCTGTCAAGGTTATCTTTGGCTGGAAATCTGTTTCATTGTGACATTTTGTAGGTTCTGATGCTCTAGGATTTGTTTAGAGTAATTTGTTTATTTGTATTTGGAGCTAGTTGGTGAAGAGTTCAAACAAGTCCTTGCTTTTATTCCACTATCTTTGTTCTACCTCTATTATAAATAATTTTTAAATTAATTTTATCCAGGTATTTGGTGAGCTAAGCTGGCTTTAATTTGAAGACCAAGAAAGAGTACATAGGCACAACAACTTGAATTCCTTTTATTTCTTCCCATGGTATTTATTAGCATTTATTAAAAATGCACACAAACCCATAATCCACATACATGGATGTAATTAGACTACCCTGCTAAAAGATGCCTTTAATTAGTGGGTTTCCTACCTGTTAGTTCATACAAAGGATTTTCCAGTTTCTAAACTTTCTCTAAGTGGATTACAACCCTGTTGCTATCATTACATTTTCTGAAATGAAGTGAACTGCTTATCAGGAATTTAACAATATATAATAGCAATTGAAAATTTTGAATTTGACACTGGGTACCCCAGGGTACCAGATAGGTGGTGTGCTAGATAGAGTACCAGGCCTGGATTCAGAAAACTCATTATCCTAAGTTCAAATCTGGCCTCAAATTCTTATTGACTGTGAGAAGCTGGTCAAGTCATTTAATGCTTTTTGCTTCCATTGCCTCATCTGTAAAAAAGACCAGGAGAAAAAATGGCAAACCACTCCAGTATTTTGTCAAGAAAACCCCAAATAATGTCATAAGAAGGCAATCACAACTTAAAATCAATTTAGCAACGAATCCAGCATAAATTAAAGGAACTATTTAATTTTAAATTGTATTCCTACTGTGAAAGTGTCAGTGAGATTATATGTTCTATTAACTTTTTAAGAGTAGCCCCATAAACCCTTCTTAGTAATAAAGAAAAGTAGTATCTGAAAGAATATGAATCCTTCTATACACAGAGTACTCTGTTTCTCCCATGAGTACAGGAGTTGTGTTTCTTAATCTGTCCTAAATCCAATCTTGGTCATTATATTTAATTTGAGTTAGAAAACATTTGACTTTTTTTTCAGCTACTCTACTGTCATCAATTTAGGTATTTTCTTATTAATTCTACTTTCCTTACTCTTCATCTCATTGCTTGATCTATTCCATATTTCTTTGATTTATTCATTTACCACTTCTTACTGCACAATAACATTCTATTACAGGTATATATACAGCATCGACCCCTAGCCCCTACTGAAGAAATTGCTATGGAGTTTGGATGAGGCTTTCCTGGTTCCCTATATTTCTGCTGAAAAGGGAAGTGGGAAACCAGTGTTTACTTATCAATGGAAATTAAGGACTAGTCATGTTGGACTAAAACACTAGTCTATTTAAGTGTTTAGGAAGGCAAAGAGTGATTCAAATTGGATAGCATATTGTGGCCAGTGAGACTACAGGAATCCAGAAGACCTCATCTATTTACATTGGCCTACATACAGAACTATTCTGAAGACAGAGGGAGAAACAAGTCTTCCTTTTTTGTTTCCAATTCATCGTCCATTTTCTCCTGTGACCATTGAGAAGGAGGGTAGTGTGGGGGAAAAATTCAACTTCCTGACTGTAAGGACAATGAACTGCCAGTGAATATATGTTCCTCTCACATGCTTATAGATGTTCTTTTGCTCTTTGAAACTGTTCTTATTGCATACAACTATTTACTGTGATTTGTGTCTAAGCCTATAAGTGTACAGTTTAGCAGTAAGAGAAGGAAGCATAATCAAAAGAGGAAAGAAGATTTTCTACAGCTAAAATTGAGGTAAGGGAAGAAGATATGATTAGATAGAAAATTCCCATGAAGCCAGTATTCACTGACATATCCAGATTAGGCAGATTTCTTTAAACGTAGAAGAAATTTAATAAGGAAATGAATTAGTATCAATGAGAACTGGAAAACAGGTATTTGTTCAGGTAACTATCTTACATGAAACAAGCAATTACTGCCCCTCCTTGCTACACACACACACACACACACACACACACACACACACACACACAAACACACACACATACACACAGACCATACTTTATTTAGCCAATGATAGGTACCCATTTTTATGCCAAATTTTTTATTTTTAATCACAAAAAATATTCACACCAATATTTTGGTGTATAGAGTCCTGTCTTCCTATTTTTGATCCCACTGGCATTTCTGCTTAGGAACAGGATCTCTGGCTCAAAATATATGAACAGTTTAGGCATTTTTATCTAGGAATTTCAAGTAGTTTTCTAAAACAGTTGAATCCATTTATAGTTCAAGAAACAGTAAATTGGTACGGTATTTCTGAACTGCTTTACACAACACACTTTTTTATTTGCTTCTCTTCATTTCTGTGAAATTTCTCAGGTATAATTAAAACAAAATATGCTGGAAATTTTATCAATTATTCTATATTAGAAGCACATAGAAAGACTTTGTCTGTAATTAAAAATGAAATTTTTGCTTGGAATTCAATATGAAATTTGGTATTGCATTGAGATTAGTCAATATTTCAGCAGAGCCTGCCTTAATAAGAAAATATTCTGATACTCCTGTTGTCTTTGTATTTCGAAGGGGTGACAAGACTTGCCATTGTGACTGCTTTCCATAACATCAGGAGACACTGGTAATGTCAGCATAATTTTTAGCAAAGCCTCAAGAAAGCATCTGGATTCCAGCAGTAAAGCTCTTCAATACTGTGCTTCTGAGGAATAACTAAAGATATTCATTTCCCATTAGACTTCCAAAGAACACTACTCCAACCTACATGGTTCTTCAGTGAATTGATCCTCATTACAATGAATGGAGGAAACCAAAACTATTTGACGGCATTTGTATTGTGGAGTTACGGCATTTTACTAGCATAAAATGCATTAAAGTGTAAAATGAAGCCACACTAATTCTGTCTCCACAATAAAATGCAATGTTATTCAATTGTTTCCTTGAATGGTTACAAATATCATTTTTACCTTACTAGCTTTTATGTTAAAATGACATGAACTTGTAAATTTGAAGCTGTTTCCAAAGCTTGAGTTTTGTATCACCAAGGCAATATTCACAGCACTGGTGGTGACTATGAATGTGCCAGTGTTGTTTTCAAATGCCAAGTATAAAACACTCTCCATATAGAAGGCAGAAGAAAAACATTTATTTAAACGCGAGAAAACCAAATCCCAGAACCAGAAAGCAAAAGCTGTCATGGTGACCAAGAATTTAATAAACATAATCACAACATGGGGCAAAGTCATTCTCAAACCTGCTCTTCCTTACCCAGGGCCTTCTCACTATCAACTTGACTTGTGTTCTATCATCTCTGACCTAATACCACTCACTTACTTTCTCCTACCCTTCCTGTTTCATCTCTTTAGCAAGGTCCTCCCACCACATGTGACCCAGGTTTCCAGGTGATTTAAGGTCACATGGGCCTATTAATTAATGAGAAAGATCTTTCCATTTAAATTACTATTGCAAGTTTTCCCATTATATGCATTAGGAATTATAGGGATTTAGCCTATCTTTGTCATGTAGTTGTTCAGTCATCAATTCTTTCCAATTCTTCATGAGCCTGTGGGCCATAGTATGCCAAATGGGGTTTTCTTGGCAATGAAACTGAAGTGATTTGCCATTTCCTTCCCCAGGAAATTAAGTTAAAAGAAAATAAAGTGATTTGCCCAAGGTCACACAGTTAGTGAATGTCTGAGACCATATTTGACATCTAGTTTTCCTGGCTCTGAAGCATATCATTAAATCCACTGATCCACTTAGATACTTCTTATTTTTTTCTTTCATTATATCATAATATATGTGTATTTGAGATCTTAAATGTAAGAAATATTGTATAAAGTGATATTACATCTATGTTTTATCTGTAAGAAGGAAGTATTAAAAGAATAGAGTCAGTGTATTTCCGGACAATGTTGTTTTCTCATTCTTTGCCTAATTTTATTTAGTTCCAAGGTAACTGGATTTCTATTTGAAATTTAGATTTATGATATTGAAAGAAAATTTCACACACTAATTCTTATCAGAATTTATCATTCAATCTTACAAATGTCTAATGTGAGACCAACATGTGTTTAAATATTGATTCAGCAATAAAAAGTAAAACTGAAGAGTTAAAGAGATATAATATTGGGAATAGTAATATCCATTTGAAACATTCTCCAGGGAATGCTAAAGATTGTCTAATTGATGCCAAAGCATTTATATTTTTATCAGTTTAGTCAATGATCCTAAGAATTTCTTCTTTCCTCTAGAATCCATCTCCTATCCACCTCCCTTGTTTTTCTTCTTATTCCTCCTCCTCCCCTTCTTCCTCTTCTTCCTCTTCTCCTCCTCCTCCTCCTTCTCCTCCTCCTCCTCCTCCTCCTCCTCCTCCTCCTCCTCCTCCTCCTCCTTCTTCTTCTTCTTCTTCTTCTTCTTCTTCTTCTTCTTCTTCTTCTTCTTCTTCTTCTTCTTCTTCTTTTCTCTCTCTCTCTCTCTGTCTCTCTCTGTCTCTCTCTCCCTCTCTCCCTTCTAAAAGTATTAACATAATTGCTGGAGGTTTTATAACTAGTTATACTTGATTCAGAAACACAACCTCCTTCTCCAATAAAAGCATTAAAAAAAAAGTGGACTTTCATACCAAGAAACACTTCAACATTCCTGACTTCTATTGCCATAACTTAGCTTTTGTCAGCTCAGAAAAGTGCTTAAAATGTGAAATCATCTTCACATGTAATGTCATAATTGTAACAGTGTGACTAATTTCCCCTTTTCTCAATATTTAGGATATGAGATTTTAAATATTTTAAAATATGTATTAGGTTCCAGTTTCCATTAAAATATCTCTTCCTCAATTGATATGATTCCAAAGCAAGCTACACTTATATGGGAAATACATATGTTAATGGAAGGGAAAATTAAATTATTTAAAACCAAAACAAAATGCCTCCCCCCACCACAAAACCTTCCCAGGCAAAATGTCTTTCTAGAGAAGTTTGACCGCCCAAATCATTTTGTAACTTCACTTAAATGAAGGGATGAACCATTTCATTGAGCCTTTTGTATGAATATCTATCTATCTAACTTCCTAAACCTGTAATCGTATGTCTGCATTTTAAAATGAAAAAACTGTGCCCCCAAAAAAGTAAATAATTTTCTCCAGGTTACCCAAAGAATAAGTGGAGAAGTCAGGGCATAAACTCAGATACTGTGGTTCCAAATCCAATGTTCTTTTTCAATGCACCAGATTGTTCTCTGTTTACTATAAAATGAATAATTTAGACTAAATCAATAAAGTTCTCCTTGAGTTCCAAAACTGGATTAAATCTTAAAATGTGTCCCTCAAATCTCAGCTTAATTTTAAATTATTAAAGACTAAAATTACACTAAGAGTTTTGGAAAACAGTCTGTTTGTGCATATATATCCATGCATGTATGTATGCATGTATATATGTGTACACATTTATTTAGAAATCTATCAATCTTTTCATTTTTCTTCTGGACTGTTACAGTATAGAAGTGTTCTAAAGTATAGAAGTAAAGTGTTGTAAAGTGTAGAAGTGTTCACAGTCCTGAACTCTGACCCTTGTCATGCTCAGAGACATGTTTAAGTCTATTTAAGTTTAAGATGTTTAAGTCTTTAGGTCAAAAAAGAAATTCTAAGCCTAATATTTAAAGTTTGTCGTAGCTCTGTTCTAGAGTGTATGTGTGTATGTATGCATGTATGTGTATGTATGTATATGATATGTGTAAATGTATATGTATATATATGTGTGTGTGTGTATGCGTATATACACACAGGCACATATATGTATAGACATATTGATGATAAGGACACTATAAATACATATCTATGTGTGTGTATCTATATATGCATATGCGTGTATTTTCAATTTGGGAAGGGCTTTACATATATTATCTCATTTGGGTCTCACATTGGCCCTGAGAAGCAGGAACTACAGGAATTTTTATTCCCATTTTATAGATGAGGGAGCTGAGACTTCATAATGAAGTGATTTTCCCATGTTCACTCAGCTACTAGATATTAGCGTAATTTGAACATTTCTAGCTGCTGACTTCAAATCGAACACTGTATAGGAAAGTCTGCACTCTGAATAATGGTTGAGCTCATTTCAGAAAAAAGAAAAGGTCATTCATACAAGGACTAACAAGAAGATTATGGGAGTAGGAATAATGCGACAACAAAATAGACTAAGACTGCCATTCTTTAAACTTTATGATTTTCAGATTTCATTATCTAACTTTGTTAACTTTCAAGTGTAAACTTAAAAATGCTGTCCAAATGCAAACTATTACGTTGTTACTGTAGCCATTTGTAAATATAGGAATTTGGGCATTTTTGGTTATATTTTGGAATGTGTGAATCCTCATACAGGAGACTGATATCAACAAAATCATGTGAAAATTATATTTCACATATAATGAAAAAGAGAGATAAACTATTGTTACTGTAAAGTGAAACAGTCCCTTAATTTTTTTAACCAAATGAAAGAACCATAAGTCTATTAAGAGCACAATTTACCTCATTGAAAGAAAATTAAAAAAAAATAAAGACTTTCATCACAATTGGTCTGTGATTTTGTTTATTTCTAACACAGTTTTATGATGTGTTTTATCAGTTACTGCTTTGTAGATATATTTGTTACAAGTTTTATTTCAAAAATCTGCATTTTGTAAAGAGGCATTTTGTATGAGATATTTTTAAGAAACAGTATGTGTGGGTAGAATTATTCATATACTATAAAATGAAGTAGGGTTGCATTATGGGAAGCATCATTTTGAACTTTAAGCCCAGAAACTTGTATTTGAATCTCTTCTCAGATGTTTTACTATTGTGCTTCATAACCATGTCTTTGCTGACCTTAAGGCAAACACCCTTTCTCCTACGCCAACTTTTCTATTTACTTTAGCTAGATGCCTATTTTTCTCCTATGTAAACATATTGTAGTTAGGAAACTACATAACTTATCAGAATCTAGTCAGTGACTACAGTTACATACATACCTAAATATCCCCCAAAACCCCATTTTCTACTATTTTGTCCTAACTCAGGAAGATAAAAAATCTTATCTGTAACTTTTGACATTTTGTTACTACTTTCTCAAAACACATTTCATAGTTCTATACAGTCTTCATAGAAAGAATGAAAGTGTTAGAGGAAGAGAGAAAGAGAGGGAGAGAGAGAGAGAGAGAGAGAGAGAGAGAGAGAGAGAGATGCACACACACACACAAGGAAAGACACACGCAGAGACAGAGGGGGACTGTTTTTTATACTATACACTAGAAACTGTGCAACAAGTAGGAAAAGCAAATGTGAACAAATATATATACCCTAAGGGTGGGATCCCAGTTTCCTGTTGTGGTGGAAAAATTGAACAGTTAGGTATGATGTCCTTTAGTAGTAAAGACATTTTTCCTAGTTGGTGGCTTGATGGTCTAGATTAGGTCCCAATCATATTTTACTTGAACTATTGTAATAATTTCTCAATTCATCTTTGATTCCAATTTCTCCCTCTCTCCAATATATACTCCACCCCGTAGCCAAATTAATATTTCTAAAGTGCAAAACTAGCCATAGACCTGCACCCTGACCCTCACCACATGCAGAGGCACCTTTAAGTTTTTTTTTTTATTTTTAAAGTAAAATGGACAATCCTTATCTTAATGTTTAAAGCCTTTTACATTGTGACTCTGCTCTACCTTTATATTCTTATTTCATACACTCTTCTTCAATCATATTTATTCAAGTTTCATTGAATAAATTCTGCTACTTCTTTACTTGTCATCACAATTCATCCCTCAGCTACATTATTTTCCACAGGTGTTTCCCTATGACTAAGTGGTCTTCCTTCATCACTTGTATCTCAGAGAAGCCCTAGCTTCCTTCAAAGCATAGCTCAAGTGCCACCTATTATAAAAAACAAAACAAAACAAAAAAAACCTTTTCCACTCTCTGTGGCACACTGTTAACCCTCTCTAGCTTCAGTGTACTTTGCATTAGTTTGTGTGTATATTACATTTACTTATATGGAAGTCATTCGCAGAATGTAGCAGATCATGTTTGTGTGTGGGGGGGGTTTCCAGTGTATTATTTTTTGATTTATTATATAATTTCTTCCATTTATTTTAGTGCAACTACATAGCATGACTATAGTGAAAATGTGCTCAGAGCAATAGGAAAGTATATGTAGAACCTATAAAGAATTGTATGCTGTCATGGGGAGGGAGGGGGTAGCGGGGGAAAGGTGTGGGGGGGATAAAATCTTAATTCTAAGGAAGTGATTGTAGAACATTTTTAAAAAATAAATAAATAAATAAAAAGGCTTATCTCCCATGTTCTAGAATGTAAGTTCCTGGAGAACAGGCATTATAAGTTTATTAGTTTTCAACAACTGAATTTATTTCAGCAAATATTCATTAAATGCTTACTCCATGTGGGAAGTATGCTAAGGTCTAGGGATAGAAAGATCAAACAAAATAATCCTTGCTTTTGAGGAGTTTACATTCTACTGAAAGGTTAATACTATTTACACAAATGATAAAATACTCAAACAGGTCTGTGATGTCACTGAAATACGAACTCACCCTGATGAAGATTACAGATTATGCATGCATGCCCACCTTGACAGATTCTTGTTTATATCCTCCCATAAGCCCAACTTAGAGGGTTCATATCAAGGGCTAAATATGGTTTCTCATTTCTCTTGACATGAGAATAACAGTGCATCATAAAGGTTATTCTTCACTCTTGTCACATCATTAACCCCTCTTCTATTTTGAGGTTAAGCTTTTTTTTCTTAATGATAATACCCTGATTCACTGTGTTGTGTAACCCGTTCAGTTACTTCAAATAAGAACTTCCATACTATCTTCTGCAGGGATACTGAACTCCTTCACTGGGGTCTAGATGTGACATTGAATGAACTGAAGTTTGGTAGCAGATTACAAGCTCCAGTTTAGAATGTTCTAACATATTTAAGTTTTACATATGAAATGTTACATTATGAAATAAAATATGAATAAGAAGCCCTCTTCAATCAAGAAAAATATAAGTAACTTGCAGTAGAAGGTGATACTTAGTGTGACCTTTAAAGGCTATGTAGGAATCCAACAGATGAAGAAAAGGGACAATGGAATTCCAGATACAGGAAAAAAGAATGAGAAATGACAAGGAGTTGAGACAATATGATATGTGTTCAAGGCAGAGAATATCCCAAATTGATTAGTCCAATCTGTTAATAAATTTTATTAAAGGAAATGTTTTCCTTTAATGGGCTTGATTAATTTTTTCATCATATCATAAAAAATTAAGCAATTTCAAAGGCATTTTTCAGTTCTGCTATACATATGTGGTATTTGATCTCGGTTAACATTACGTTTGCTGTATTAGAGATGTTTTGTAGAAGACTGCCAGGATCCTTTAGCTTCTTCTGCAAATTTACCTTCATCATTAGTATTGCTAATAAGCCCACTCACAGGTTCAACTTCCTCGGTCATTATAGCTATCTCCAACAGATTTAAAAACTAAAATGGGGGGGGGGAAGTCGCTCCCTTTATGAGCTCATTATATCTTCAGCTTGGATAAGACAGCCGTCACCCTTGCCAATTATGCCACCTTTCCTTTCTTCTTCTTTTGCTTCCCTTTGCTCTGCGTTATGATCATAAGTAATAGAAAGGCTCTCTCAATTTACTTTATTTTCTAGTGGCTGTCCTGCCTTTTTCAAGTCATCCAATTTTGCCTTTCTCTCTAGTGCTCTTATTTGTCAGGTAGTGTTCCTCTTCATTGTTACAATTTGCCTCTCTATCTTTCATAGATTAAAAGCTTTTTATGTGTCACAGTCTCTGGCTAATGCATGCTTCACCTCTACTGTTCAGCATGCTGTTCTACCCTTTACATCTATAAACTCTTTTTCTATAGCCCAACCTTTTGCAGGTCTTTGAAGTCTTCTCATTTTGCGTCTCCCTTCCTCAGGTCATACTGATCCATTGAAAAAATGTTTTCTGGTAGCTGACTGGGCTTTTCTTTGAAGGTGTATTTCCTTTCAATTTTCTAGACAGGTTCTAATTGGAGATGGAGAAGTTGTTCAAGGAAAGTAGTCAAGGTATCTTTTGACCTGAGGATTTACAACTCCACTAGTCATATATTTGGTGTATCTTAGGCCTTTTTATTGAGAATGCTTCCAAGAACGGAAGGTTTATATTCATAAAATATTAAAGGAAAATAAAAATTAAATTCATAAAAGAAAAGCAGCATTTTAATAAACCACATGTAAATAAAAACACATTCATTCTCTCTTGTTCTGAATACCATGCTTCAACTAGGACATATGAAGTTAAAGAAATATGATCATCCAATTCCCCACCTACATTGTAATAACAAAGCAAGTAATAATTCATTGTACAAATATTTGTTATTTACTAGGTGCCTCATACTCTGCCAGATGCTTGGGTTACAGAAACAAAAACAAAAACATTTCTTATCCTACAGGAAATTATATTTTAGGAAGATAGGGGATATGTACACATAAATATATGTGTGTAATATGTGTGTGCATGCATAGGTACATACAGATATTTGATTTATATTTATATATACAAACACACACACATATATAAATGTGTGTATGTACAATTAATTTGAATATATATGTATATGTATGTACATATGTGTGTGATGTAACCCCCCATTTAATAGGCTCCAGGTGGAGCCCATCAAAAGAAATTTGATTAGGGGAGACTTGTTTTGTGGAAAGCCCACATATTTTGTTAATGGTAATGAGGCCTTAGGTCAGGACGGTTGTGATGTCCTCTCGCGCTGAAAAGTGTACATATACTCTGAGCTTTTGATTTGGGGGCTTACTCTTTGGAAGAAAGTTCATGTGCCAGAGGAGACTCTGGATAGCCTTTAAGGAAACTCTTGGCTATGAAAATCCTGATGTTGATGCTTCTCTCTCTGCTAACTATGGGTGTATGTAATGATCAGAGAGTTGGATCTATCTGTTGATCTGTGATACATGTATTGCTTATGGTCAGACACTTACGAGTCCTGTCTGTTGGTCTATATTTCTCTGTTTGTGTTTTCTCTTCTCCTCACAAGTTGCTTTCTTAGAAAAGCATATCCACAAACCTGTGCAGACGACTCTCCTGGATTGTTTACTGCTAGAGTTTGTGAGTGTGTGTGTGTGTGTGTGTGTGTGTGTGTGTGTGTGTGAGAGAGAGAGAGAGAGAGAGAGAGAGAGAGGCTATTTCAATATGGCTCACTCAGTTTTCCTTATAGTCCACCTCTCACAGCCATAAACTCCTACTAGAAAAACATAGGATGGACTAGATGGAACTTTGAAAGAAAAATGGTTTCCTTTCTTTTTAATGTATTGTCCAAATTTGCCACAGCTTTCTTTCCCAAGCAGCAGAGACCTGATCCATACTTTGTTGAATCTCAGCTTCAGAGGCTGAGTTAAGCACACAATCATCCACCAACAGAAAATCGTGCTCCCATGCTCGCTCCAGTTTAGTCTTGACTTGTAGCCTTAATTTACCATCAGAGCATTAGCTGACCTTGATGTCTTCTTCATCCTCATTGAAAGGATTTGACAACATTGCCGAAAACATCATGCTACAAAGCATGGGAGCAAACACATAGCCTTGTTTCACTCGGTTGGTGACTGGGAAGAAATGAGATCATTGTCCATGATGTAGAACCCGGTATAGCATGTCATCATAAAATTGATGTACAATGTTAACAAACTTCTCCAAGCAATAGAATTTTTATATAATTTTACACTATTAACAATATCAAAGGCCTTGATGTGATGTACAAAATGACATACAAACTTCTATTGCGCTCCAGACATTTCTCCTGGAGTTGTCAGACAGTCAAGATCATATCAACTGTTCCTTATGAACTTATGTCTCTCAGGTAAATGACCATTTTCTAGGGGAAGTATCAACCTATTAAGGAGGATTCTGGCTAGAATCGTGCCAGCAGAGTGGTGGAACCAAAATAGTGGATTAGAAAAATGGACCTATTCTAGCTCTCTCCACATACCCCATATGATAACTGTAAAAAATGATTGTAAAGAAATTTGTGGCTTCAGTAGAAGCTACAAAATGAGAGAGTGAGAGATTTCAAACCCCAGACAGCCTGAAAGGCTGACAGTATAGTCTATCACACCAGACTTGGATCAGACCACAGACCAACCTGGACTAGGACTGGAGCAAGCTTCAGGGCATGGAATCACAGGTAGCAGCTATTGTTTGCAGACTTCTCAAACCACAAAAGCCAAAGAAAACTTCAAATGTCAGTGAGAAGCTCTTTCACCTACGTGAAAAGGGTGTGTGGTCTGGTCCCAGCCCCAGTTCCAATACAAGCATCCACTTTCAGAGCCCTCAGATTAACGACGCTGGGGAAATGGAATGTGTGATCTGCATGTCAGCCCTGAGTGGAGGTATTGGGATGAGGAGTAACAATGGCACTGACTTGGTGGAGCTGGTGGTGGCAGTGCAGAGGGAATCCTACTCATAGTTCCTTGGCAGAGAAGAGTGCTTTTGGATGCTCCAAGACCAGAGCACAGGCCAGGAGAGGAGGAAACTTCTGTCCCTTTATTGTGCCACCTTGGAGGAACTAAGAACTTACAGGTCTCAAGAGTATACCCTCCACTTGACAAAGGATTTGAAGGTCAAGTAGCTGCCTGGGAAAATGCCCCAAAAAGAGGCAAAAAAAAGGAATAGACTATAGAAGGTTACTTTCTTGGTGAAAAGATATTTTCTTCCATTCTTTCAGATGAGGAAGAACAAAGCATACCATCAGAGGAAGACATCAAAGTCAAGTCTTCTGCATCCAAAACCTCCAGAAAAATATGCAATGGTTTCAGGTCATGGAAGAGTTCAAAAAATATTTTGAAAATCTCAAGAGAAGCTAAGAAAAAATGGGGAAGGGAAATGAGAGCAATGCAATAAAATCATGAAATCTGAGTCAACTGCTTGCTAAAGAAGGCACAAACATGCTGAAGAAAATAACAACTTTAATAATAAACTAATCCAAATGGCAAAAGAGATCCAATAACACAAGAAGGAGATGAATGCTTTAAAAAACAGAATTAAAAAATGGAAATGGAGTTTCAAAAGCTCATTTCAAAAGATCACTGAAAAAAATAGTTTTTAAAAATTAGAATGCCCCAATTGATAAATCATGAAAGGATATGAACAGGCAATTTTCAGAGGAAGAAATTAAAGATATCTATAGTCATATGAAAAATACCCTAAATCATTGTTGATTAGAGAGATGCAAATCAAAACAACTCTGAGGTACCGATCACACCTGTCAGATTTTGTTTTCTTAATTAGTCTAGTATTTTTTTTTAATTTCAGTTTTATTATTCTCTTGTTTGATTTTCAGCGTTTCTAATTTGGTCCTTAATTGAATGTTTTTAATTTGTTTTTATTCCACTGTTTTTAGTTGCATGCTCAATTCATTTAACTCTCATTTCTCTATTTTATACATGTAAACATTTGGAGGCTTAAAATTTCCCCTAAGAATTCATTTGACTACATTTCATAAATTTTGCTATCTGTCTCACTATTGTTATTCATTTTGGTGAAATTATTTGTTGCTTTTATGGTTTGTTCTTTGACCCACCCATTCTTTTGGATTATCTTCTTTAGCTTCCTATTTGTTTTTAGCCTATCTTTCCATGACTGTAATTATATATATACACATATATATATATATGTTTTTTTATTATTGTGTCATGATGTAAAAATGATGTATTAAATGTGTTTGCCTTTATGCATTTAATTGTGAGGTTTCATGCTTAATTTATGGTCAATCTTGTGTATGTGTCATGTACCAATAAGTCAAAGAAAAGGTATATTTCTTTCTATTCCCATTCAGTTTTCTCTAAATGTCTATCATATCTCACTTTTCTAAAATTCTATTCACCTCCTTAACTTTTTTGCTAACTTTGTAAATAGATGCATCCAATGAGATTGGGAGATTGATGCCCCCGACTAGTATAGTTTTACTGTATATTTCTTGCCATAACTCACTTAACCCAATATTCTAAGAATATGGATGCTGTAACAGTTGGTGCATATATGTTTCTTATTGATATTACTTCATTGCCTATGGTACATTTTAACAAGATGTAGTTTCCTTCCTTATCTCCTTTAATTAGATCTATTTTTACTTTTTCTGAAATCAAGATTACTATCTTTGCTTTTTCTTTTACTTCAGTTGAAGTGTAATATATTCCTCTCCAGCCTTTAACAATTATTCTTTGTGTATCTCTCTGTTTCAAATGTGTTTCTTGTAAGCAGCATATTTTAGAATTATGATTTAATAAATTCTTCTGTTTCCATTTTTGGGGACAGTTCATCCCCATTCATATTCACAGTTATGTCTACTATATATTTTCCTCCATTCTATTTTTCTCCTGTTTATACTTTTCTTTCTCCTTTCACTCTTTTCCTCCTCACCAATGTTTTGCTTCTGACCACCTCCCACAATCTGCCCTCCCTTCTATCAGCACCCCTCCCTTTTCTTTCCCCTTTGCCTTCCTATTTTTGCACTCCTTTTTATCTAATCCTCCCCTTTCATCTTATCCTTTTCCTCTTTCATTTTTTATACAGTAAGATCAATTTCTATAGCCAATTGAATGTATGCTTTTAACTCATTGAGCCAAATCTGATGAGAGTAAGGTTCAAACAGTGTTGTATATAAAAAATACTGTAATAAATCTTTTGTATCTCTTCATGTAATGTAATTTATTCTTCCATCTCCTTTTTTGTTATTCCCAGTAAAACCTTTTTTGTGACCACTACTTCTTTTTTCTATATCATCACATCAAAGTCAACTTATATCCATACCTTCTGTCTTGATATACTCCTTCTAATTGCCCTAGTAGAGATACAGTTCTCAAGTTACAAGTATTACCTTCCAATGTAGAAGTGTAAACAGTTTTTTCTTGTTGAATAACATTTTTTTCTTTCCTGTTTACCTTTTTTATGCTTTCCTTGAATATTGCATTTGAAGGTAGAATTTTCTGTTCCTCTCTGGTCTTTTCATCAGGAATGATTGAAAGTCCCCTATTTCATATAATGTCCATCATTTCCCCTGAAAGATTATGCTCAGTTTTGCTGAGTAGTTGGTTCTTGGTAGTAATCCAAACTCCTTTGTCTTCCAGTAATATTCAGTGCCCTCTGACCCTTTAATATAAAATCTGCTAAATACTGTGTGTGGGCTCTTTGATATTTGAATTATTTATGGCTGCTTGCAATATTTTCTCCTTAAACTGCTAATTCTGTAATGTGCTACACTATTCATTGGAGTTTTCATTTTAGGGATCTCTTTCAAGAGGGGTTTATGGATTCTTTCAATGACTCTTTTGCCTTGTTTGATATCAGTGCAGTTTTCCTTGATAATTTTTGAAAGATTTTGTCCATGCTTTTTTTTTTCCTTTCTTTTCTTTTTTTAACCATGGCTTTCAGGCAGCCTACTAATTCTTAAATTGTCTCTTCTGAATCACCTCTCAAGATAAGTGGTTTTTCCAATGATGTATTTTACATTTTCTTCTAGGTGTTTTATTCTTTTGGTTTTGCTGGATGGATCCATGATGTCCGGTAGAGTCATTGATTTTCACTTGCTGAATTTTAACTTTTAAGTAATTATTTTCTTCAGTTTGCCTGCATACCTCCCTTTCCGTTTGGAAATTCTATTTGTGAAGGAATAGGTTTCTCCTGGATTTTTCCCCCAATTTGACCAATTTAATTTTTTGAGGAGTTGTTTTATTCAATCAATTGCTGTACCTCCTTTTCCAACCTGGGCCTTTTCTTCTTACTTCTCCTACATAACTCTCATTACTTTTCCCAATTATTCTTCTCTCTCTTTTATTTGATTTTTAAAATCCAGGTCTCTTTGTACTTAAGACAAATCCATATTGCCTTTTAAGCCTTCATATGTAGATATCTTGACATTTTTGTTCTCTTCTAAGTTTGTCATTTGGTCTTCCCTATCATCATAATACCTTTCTATAGTCAGGGATCTTTTCTGTATCATATTAATTTTTCAGCATATTCTGTGGATTTTAAATTTGAGCTTTGTTCCCGAGGCAGAGGACACACTGTCCTAAGCTTCTTAAGAGGGTAAGGAGCCAGTCATTTGCTTTTGAAGGAAGGGCCCCAGATGCTTGCAACTTGCTAACTATACTGGAGTGACCTAGTCTACTTGCATCTGTTGTACTGGTTTTCTGGGTCTCACCATCTGCCTTCTGTTGTGGAGATGGAGACCTCATAGCTGACCTTTTGAGTCAGGATGAAATGACCTTGATTGTTGATCTGTGCTATGGCTAAAAGCCTCTTGTAGACTTCCTCAGACACCATCTGTGGTGAACTGCTCTCCTGTTTTACCCAAGTGAGAGAGTCCTAAGTTTCTTGAAGCTAGAAAATTGTTTCACTTGTGGTTTTTATTGCTCCACAATCTCTTTAGAGGCTTGATTCAACCTGGTTTCTGGGGGAACTTGGGAGAAGTTAGGCAACTTTCTCACTTTTCTCCACCATCTTGACTATACTCTCCAACTCTCATTTTCATCAAGACATTTTTTAATTCCTCTTCAGTTTCTGACATCAGGGGTATATTACCTGCACAGCTGAGATTGTTTATATTTCTCCCAACAAGCTTAATTTCAGTTTTTCATTCATCCTGCCTGGCATTTTCTATGTCAGTTGCTCCATGTTTGGTTCAAACTGTTGCTTCCTGACACATATACAGGTTCTTCAGGAACAAAGTTAGATGATCTGGAATTTACATGTCCTTGAGAGTTTTTTTTTGTTTTGTTTCGTTTTGTGATTGACATAGTCAATGCTATTTATTTAACCCTGAACAGCATAGCTCAAAATGTCATTGAGCTTCATAAGACCCTCCTGCAAAATAAGACAGTAATTCAGTAGGAATAGAGCTACTGTTATTAACCATTGTAAGTTCTTGGAGTTGATTTTATGGAAGCATCAGTAGGAGAAAGTATAAGAAATGGAGTCAGAAGAGTAGGGTTCAATTTAAACCCCTAATCCCTACCAGCTTTGATTTTGGACAAATCGATTCACTTTTATGAAATTTATTTTCTTCATCTGAAAAATGAAAGACATAACACTTGTGCAATAGATTTCCTAAGGCTGTTGGGAAAAGATGACTTCCTAACTTATAAACATAATAGAAATGAGTTGCTATCATAATCATTAATAACCCAAGATAGAAAGCATTTTGAATATACTTAGATCTCCTATAAGAGCTAGGTGTCTAACATTTAATTTCAAGAAAATAATTTATAATTAATTTATGAAATTATGAAATGGGGACAGGCACAGCCAGTTCTTTGGATATTTGTGGGGAAAGACCATCACTAGCAAAGGGATCACACTTTAATAAGGCAAAAAAGCAAGCAGCAAAAAGTGGATTGAGATACAGAGGCAGAAGACATGGGAACAGGAGATGGGGTAGTGAAGGAGGGCAAGCAGCATAAGGAAGAAGATTAGGAGGGAGAGAGGCAGAGAATATAAATTATGAAATCATAGATTTGAATTGGAATCACTGTGCAGTATGGACCCAAAAGAGATAGAAGAGGGGTCAGGGGGCAGGAGCTTTTATAAGGATTTTTCTTTTGATGGGGGGTGGGAAAAGATCAGCTCCTATCTTGTGCCCTTCTTTTCATTAATATATCCAAAATTATCTCAAAGTTATCAATAAAACTTCAAAGTTGTCTTCTCAAAGTTACCAGCAACTTTTTGAAGTTCTGCTGATCTGAAGCTATGGAGGTTTGGATTTTGTCCAGAATTAACATGTCATAGGTCAGAAACATGTCTGTTCCGAGTCAACATTAACCACAGTTAATGAGCTTGTTGAATTGTACTGCCTATCCTCCCAAAAAATTCAGATTGGTGGTTGATCTTGTGATAATGAGACTTTCCAATCTAGTTTAGGTTTATATTTCTATAAAATGCATTTTCCCCGACCTTCCCTATGTGGGAAACACTCTTCCTTTTTACCTCTTCCTGCTGACATCCTTATCTTTCTTGAAGATGCAAGCCTTATACAAGAGGATCTTCTCATTTCCCTTCACAAATGCTAATTCATTCCCTCAAAGATTATCTACCATCTAGTCTGTATATATTTTGCATGTATCTAGTTGCTTAAATATTTCCCCTCATTAGATTGTGAGTTTTACACTTTTGTCTTTCATTATCTCTAGTGCTTATCACAGTAACTGATAGGTTTAATTTGTTGCCTGGTCTATACCTGTTTCTTTTGTAGGCCTGTGTAAGAGAGCTTGTGTCACAATAGTGTAACCTTTAACAGATCATGTTTACATACATAGCATAATGACCTATCAACCGAGTGTTTCATTGAGAAATTTGGATTGAATTCCGAAAACTGTTTCTTGCTATCCTCATCAAAACCTTAACATGCACTCTGCCTCCCACTAAAGTTACCATACCATACTATACCACACACACTCACACACAATACCTACTTGCAAATAATTATCTTCCCATCTGGGCTCTAGGATCAATAGGTTCCACAGAAATGCTTTATATTCTGATGAAAGACAGAATCAAGCAATTTCATAGATATGCCTCAGATATCTAGTGTGTTTTTAACCATACATGAATCTACAACAAATCATCATTTAGCCTTTCAAGAAAAAACCTCGAGCGAAGTCTCCCTACCTCAAAAACCAATTTATTCAATTTTGAAGGAGTTCTGATTGCTAGGAAGTTTTCTTCGCATAAAATTAAGCATTCATTAATACAATTTCTATCCTTTTAGCTAGTTCTGTCAAATTATGTAAGTTAAATTCCTGTTCAATGTGTCAATCCTTCAAATACTTGATGACAGCTATAATGTAGCTCTTAAAACTTCTCCAGCCTAAAAATCTTTAATTTTTTCAATCATGTTTCATGTGGCATGATTTCCATATCTTACATGAGCCTAGTCATAGACTAAAATGTGATGCCCTGAACTGATATAATGCTTCAGCTGGATGATCTCACCCTAGCATTGTATCAATGAAACACTAGTTCTATTCTCTATGTTTTTCCCAATCCAGGAAAAGATGTCATTGTACTTTCTAGATGTCATAGGTCACTGCTAACACATATCAACTTTGCAATCTACTAAGACATCAATGTCTTATTTCAAATAAAATATTCTGTGCCATGTTTTGAGAATTTCCTATTTGTGAAATTGATTTTTAAAGAAAGTGCATAACTTTACATTTGTTTCTAACAGATTTATAATTATTAGATTAGACCTAATATTCTAGATTGTTAAGAATTCTTTTGGATCTTCATTCTCTCAAAGAATGTATTAACTATGACTTTCAACTTTGTGTCATTTTCAGAATTGATAAGCATGCCAAGGATGTCTTTATCCACCTTATTGGGGAAAAAAAAGGTTAACAAGCACAGTGCCTGGACTAAATATGGAATGCTTCACTTAAGATGTTCTTCTACCTTTATCTTATTGGGTTTTTTTCTATTTTGTACCTTTATTAAACTAGTTCTAAATCCTACTAGGTCTCATATCTTCTCTCTACCTTAAATAAAGTCTTTTCTCTTTCCTTTCATTTCACTGTTGCTTTCCTATTCTCCCTTATTTCATCCAACACTCTCATTTTTGGAGTGTGTGTCTGTGTGTATGTCAAGCTGCAGGTTTAGTTACTCCCCTGCCCCCACAGGTTTCTTAAGTTCCCACATATCTAAAATAAATGTGTAAATGAAGTAGCATTCTACTTTTTGGTCACCGAATAGCCTCTTATGAAGATGGTCAAATTAACAATTCTTGAGACTGAGGACAAAAGTGGTAATGGGACAAAATTTCTCACCCAATAAGCATGATGGCATATTACCAAAACATTGAGCGAATAGACAATTTCTGATAATTTGGAAAGGTTAATAGCAGCTTTGAGAATAAATATTTGTTTTAGTTCCTATATCTGTATAAGCAGTTTACAGAAAACTGTATCATTAAACAAACCTAAGAATAGTGTAAACAGATCAGAACCTCCTCCCTGTTTTAAACACAGCATAGGACATTTTCCCATAAGGATAAAAAATGATCATTGCTTTACATTTTGATGTATTTTCACTTGATGCTGACAGGTCAAGGATAGAGGCCATTATATTTTTGGAATAAGCATAATTCACAGAGTCAAAAATTATCATGTTTTATATCGAGAATGGACATAAAAGATTAATTAATCTAATCACTCTATTTTATAGATGTGGAAATTGATTCCTGGCATTCAATTATTTCAAATATGAAGCTTAAGGATAATTTTTATGTACATTGCATTGATATGTCTTTCACAATCACCTTGCAAAAAGACAGGAGACAGAGAAAATAAGAGATATGCATGAACATAAAAACAAAAATAAGGAATAAAATTTGTCAGGGAAAGTAGATCTATGCATGTGTACGTGTACATATATATAATGTGCATATTCACATATATATGTATATATATGTGTGTGAATACATACATATATATATATTATATATATACATGTATCTTTTCTTAATTGTAGCCTTCTGGGGTAGAGGGAAGAAGAGAGGAAAAAGAGCAAAGTAAAAAGTACCCAGCAGAGACAAGAGACAACTTACAAGGAAGTGAAAAAAAAGATGGACAGCTCTCAACATAATGTATGGTGTTTATTATATAGACTTTTCTGAAATAGAAATTTATTATTATACAATTTGAATCCTCTTTTATGTTTTGCTGTTCATAGGAAACTATTTTTTTCTTGTATTGTTTTTACGTTTCTATATCTAAGTTAACAAAGTTTCTTTTTATTTATCATGTATTTATGTTTTTGTATTTAAGCATGAAGTTAAAAAGAAAGAATAAAAAAATACATTTTTAGCTACGTGTTTATGGCACGGAAGTTGTTTTGTGCAGTATACAAATACTGATTGAGATTAGTCAGGAAAACCTGTATTCTAGTCCAAACTCTGACATGTGCTAGATTTGTATAACAGGGCGAGTTATATAACATATATTTGATTAAAACAGTATTTTAGGACATATATAGTAAGTCATATATATTTCAACAATTTAAATATAGTATGTCTTAAATCAATTTTAACTTGTATTGATGGAGAGTTGCCAGTCCTGAGATGACCATAGATGTTTTGAGTTTTAAAGAATTTAATTGCACATATGCTTTGTAATTCAGTATCTTAATCAACGTTATTAGTGAAAATGAGTATATGTGCCTGGGAACAACTGAAACACATCTATTGGTTAAGAAATTCATCCATTTGACTTTTCTGAGAATGATTTAAGGAGTCAGTATAGTTTACTGAAGTAGAAAGAAGATACCTTCTGAAGCCATAAGAAGTGGATTCAAATCCTAATGTGATGTTTACCATTTGCATGACTTTGTACAATTCACTACCTTGGACTCAATTTCCTTATCTGTTAAATGAGGAACTTGGATTAGAAAGCCTCTGAAGTCCTTTAGATCTAGAATCCTAAACAAGTTATACTTTGGAATTTTATAATACTACAGTGTATATTAGAGTTATAGACGAAGGTCAAACTGTAAAATAGCATTTATTAAGCATGTATTTTATGTTAGGCACATAACAGCTGGCGATACAAGCAAAGTCAAAACAAACAAACAAAACTACTCCTGTTCTCAAGGGGATTCAGCATGCAAGCAATAATGTAAGCAAAATCTTTTAAGGATAAATTGGGTATAGTTACAGAGATACGGCTAAAATTAGAGAGGAGTAGAAAAGACTTCCTACAGAAGATGAAATCTTGGCTGAGTTTTGAATGAAATCAAGTAAGCACACACATACACACACGCACATATATATATGTATATATTTATATGTGTGTATATATATAATTTGAACCTGTGATTTCATATATGTAATGAACTCTCAGGGTGGCAACTCTGTCCACCTATGCAAATTGTTCTCTCTGTGGTATGCGGTCTTAAAGAGATTCAGGTAGAATTTGAAAGCAAATTTTCATGACTCTATAACCAGTCCTTTAGTTAGTACAAAAAATATTACATGTAGAAAGTGGTATAAAAATATTTTCAGAGAAATTAAAAACAATAAAGAGAGTGAGAGGCAGTAAACAAGTAGCTAATGCTCTATTGGTATTCCTATATTTTCAAGATAGTTAAAAAAATCAATTGTCATTCTGGTTGAATTGTGTTATAGTAGTTTTAATGCAGGACAATGAAGAAATGTATAAAGGATGGGCAGTCATGGGTGAGTTCTTATTTGTATCATTAGAAGGAATGTCCATATTTCAGATATCATAGATTATTGGAGTATTGACATATTGGTGTATAATATTTGTTCATCAAGAAAGCTTATGCACACTCTCATAATATCTCTTGTCCAAAATTACAAAAGATGTCTAAATCCTGGGAGTGGGGGAGACCTGTCAGAATTTGAACTAAGCAACATGAATTATGAGTGACTCTGGAGATTAGCAATTTCAAATCTGGGGATATCACATTGTTGAATTGGACTATGTTTAGTTTTGTAGGATAATAGAAATATATTTATAAAGTAGTTTTATTAGTTTATTTGGCAGTCTGAAAAATGTCATTATTTTTAAGGGTCAAACATTCTGATACAATTATGACATTTATATGTCAAATAAATTTCAGATGATTTATTAACTAGTAAAATAGATTCTCCCTCATTAGACAAATAAATAAAAATGATGACAAATGCCAAAACAAGAAAAAATATTAATATTTCCTTTTATAATTTTAGAGACAGTCAACTGAGGTAAACTTAGAAATGATAGTCATTTCTCTACTATTTTTACAACTTTTGAAATGTGTTTTAAAAAGTGGGCATTTTAAAAATCCAATACAAAGGATGATTTCAGTAAAGCAGCTCACCAGGACAACTCGGCATTCCTGTACCTGCCCACTGTGAAATCTAAATTAATTGAGCCAGCTGGAAACTATCCAGTTCTCATTAGCAAAGTCAAGGACGATGATGGTATATCAGGACTCAATAAAATAAGATACCTTAATCTTGGGAATGAGAACTTAATTAAAATACGGATACTGAATCTCTTAAGCTGAATTTTGAGCAATTAATAGAGTGAAAGACAGATATGTGTTCACGTAGCATTTCTGTTTTTTAAGTAACACCATTCGTTTTCAAAAATTGCTCCCAACCTGGAAATATTTAATAATAGCAATCAGGATATACACACACACACACACATATATTATATATACACACATATATATGTATATACATATATATGTATAAATACGTGTGTTATGTGTACGTATATACACATACATACACACATGTATATGTATGTGTGTATATATATATAAACTTAGCAGTGCATGTGTGTGTGTGTGTGTGTGTGTGTGTGTGTGTGTGTGTGTGTGTGTATTTAGCAGAAGCAATGACTGGTATTTAAATAGTAGTAGTTTATATTATTTGTCATCCTTGAACAAATAGCATTCATATGAGATAGATACACTTACCACTAGTATAATATCTCTTTTACAGACAAAGAAATTGTGACTCCAAAAGGTCAAGTAATTTCCCCAGGACTAAAGAAAACGCTTATGTAAGAGATGACATTTAAATCCAGATATTGTTATTTTTCTTCTTTTCTTTACTTACTATTTAATTTTTAGTTTTCAAAATTCACACCCACAAGATATTGATTTCTGAATTTTCTCTCCATTTGTTCCTTACCTCCAAGACATTGTGCATTTGGATTACACCTCCCAATCTGCCCTCCCTTATATCACCCACCCCCTTTCTCTTCTCCCCTTCCCTTCTAATGTCCTGTAGGGCAAGATAGGTTTCTATACAGAATTGCCTGTATATCTTATTTCTCACTTGCATGGAAATTTTTTTTAATTCATTTTTAAAACTTTGAGATTCACATTCTCTCCCTTCCTCAATCCCCACCCAACTTTATTAAGAAGGCAATCAATTCTATATAGATTATGCATGTGTAGTCACACAAAACACTTTCTTAACAGTCGTGTTGTGAGAGGCTGATTCTACTTCCCTCCAAAAGATCCCACCCTCTATTTTATTCTCTCCTTTGACCTTGTCCTTCCTCAAAAGTGTTTGCTTCTGATAACCTCTAGCTCCCATTTGTCCTCACTTCTGTCATCACCCCCCTCCCTCAAACTTATCCTTTTTCCACTAATGTTGGGTAATATAGATTTCCATACTCAACTGAGTGTGTGTTATTCCCTCCTTAAGCCAAATAAAGTTCCCTCTCTTCCCCTTCTATGTAAAAGTATTTTCTTTCCTTTTTTGTGAAAGACAATTTACCCCATTACATAAATTATGATATATGTATACACATATACACAAACACACCCACATATATAAAAATGCATATATACATACATATATATGTATATTTTGATATATTTAGATATATTTTACATGTCTATGTATTATATATTTCTATATCTATTTCTATAAATATGTATATGTACATATATGTGTGAATGTGTGTATGTATATATGTTTGTATACATATACATGCACATGTGTATACACACATTTGCATAAGCTTATGTATATGTATATCCACATGCATGTATGTGTATATGTGTACACATACTATATTCACACAGACACAAACATGCATGAATAAACAGATAACTATTCACATGCATCTACACACAAATATACATACCTGCATAATTCACATGTACACATGTATATATGTGCATGTGTGTATACACACATGTATAAAAACACATGTGTCCATGTTTGCATGTGTTTTTATACACACATATATATTCCCTCCAGCTACCCTAGTATGAAAAAGGACCCATGAGTTACAAATGCCAACTTTCCATGTAGGGATATAAACAGTTTAAATTTAATAAGTCACTTTTGATCTCTCTTTCCAGTTAACCTCTTCATACTTCTCTTGATTCTTGTATTTGAAAGTCAAATTTTCTATTGATCTTTGGTCTTTTCATCAAGATTTCTTGAAACTCCTCTAGGTCCTAGCAGGCAGTCCCAGGTGATCTGAAGTAGCAGTTGCACTGTGGATTCTGAAACATATCAGCACAGGATGGGAGTGCAGGGGAAATGAGTGAGACAGAACCATTGAAGAACAGGAAACTGCAGTGACTGCACCTGATATTACCAGTCTGACAATTAAATGTCTGTAAGTCACTGACTTAAACCTCCAGAAGCCAAGATGGCGGTGTGATCAGTAATTGCTATCTCTATCCCGTTGTTAACTTTGAAAACCCCAGATAATATTTCCCCAGGAAAAATTCTGGAAAAGGAGGATCAGTTGAAGGTGTAGCAATCTCTTACCCAGTGATGCTAGGAAAATTACAATGGGAGGATGCCTCTTATTTTGACTAAAGCGGACCAGTGCAGAATTAGAGCTGTCCCAGAGAGCCACACCTCAGCCAATCAGAAGGAAATCTTGAACCCCAGGGGGTTGGAACCTGAAATTGTCAACACCAGGACCCAAAGCATGCCCCAACACCAGAGGGGAATCAAGAAGACACTAGGGCAGAGAAGTTCACCAAAAACTGAGGTTGCCTATGCTCTAGCTCAGCAGAGAAGACCTCCTGTGGCCAGACAAACCCTCCCCCATACTTAACACAGCTAGCTCTAAGGTAACTCTGGGGAGAAAAAGAAAGACTTCACCTGACTTCTGGTTTCTCACAGCAAACAGATCAGCACCAGGTAAGCGTCAGCATTTTGCCTTTTAGCTGAAAGAACCAGAGGCCACAACAAACAAAGCCTCAAGTTTTAGGCCCAAGAACTGGGGGACAGAGCCACTTGGGACCCAGAAGCAGATATCTATTTAAAAAGCCAGGAAAAGAGTGATCATCATGAGCAAGAAGCAAACCAGAAAAGAAAAGACCATAGAGTCATTCTATGGGGACAAGGACCAAAACAAGAATGCCAAAGAGGTAAGCATTGAGACTGTATTCCCATTTGAAAGTTCAGAAGGGAATATAAACTGGTCTCAAGCCCAAGAGCATTCCTGGAAGAACTCAAGAAGGATTTTAAAAGCCAAATTAGAAAAATAGAAGAAAAACTGGCCAACGATTTTAAAAGCATGAAAGAAAAATAATTCACTGAAGAGAATAGCTCCTTAAATAAGAAAATTGGTCAAATGAAAAAGGAAGTACAAAACTTCACTGGAGAAAACAACTCCTTAAAAGGAACAATTGGGCAAATGGAAAAGGAGATGCAAAAGTTAACCAAAGAAAACAAATTTTAAAAATTAGAATTGGGCAAGTGGAAGCTAATGGTTATATGAGACATCAAGAGTCAGTCAAACAAAATTGAAAGAATGAAAATACAGAAGAAAATGTAAAATACCTCATTGGAAAAACAACTGACCTGGAAAATAGACCAAAGTGAGAAAATCTCAGAATTATTGGTGAACGAAAAATCCATGATGAAAAAAAGAGCCTGGATGATATCTTCCAAGAAATGATCAAGGAAAACTGCCCAGAGATCCTAGATCCAGAGGACAAAATAGTTACTGAAAGAATTAACTGTTCACCTCCTGAAAGGGATCCCAAACTGAAAATACCAAGAAATATTGTTGTCAAATTTCATAACTATCCCAGAGAATCAATTAAAAAAACTACTTAAAATAATCAACAACTTTGACAAAGTTGCAGTTTATAAAGTGAACTCATATAAATCATCTGCATTGTGATACATCACTAACAAAGCCCAACATCAAGAGATAGAAAGAGAAACCCCATTTAAAGCTATTGGTAGGCACTAAAACGTATCTTGGGGTCTATTTAACTAAATAAAAACAGGGACTATAAGAGCACAATTACAAAACACTTTTCTCATAACTAAATATCCCAGTATTTATGGGACACAAAGAAAGCAGTTCTAAGGGGAAATTGTGTATTTCCCAATGCTTACATGGATAGTGTAGAGAAATAAGAGATCAATGAAATGGACATGCAACTGAAAAAGATAGAGAAAAATAATTTGAAATCCTCAATTTAAAATCAAATTAGAAACTCGGAAAATCAAAGGAGAGATTAATAAAATTGAAATTAAGAAAAATTTTAACGAATAAATAAAACAAAGATCTGGTTTTGCAAAAACAAAAACACAGTAAAACAGATAAAACTTTGGTTAAATTGCTTTTAAAAAGATAGGAGACACTAATTACTAGTATCAAAAATGAAAAGGGTGAATTCAAAACGAATGAAGAGTAAACTAAAACAGTAATTGGGAGCAA
Organism: Potorous gilbertii; assembly: GCA_028658325.1. Classification (NCBI taxonomy): domain Eukaryota; kingdom Metazoa; phylum Chordata; class Mammalia; order Diprotodontia; family Potoroidae; genus Potorous; species Potorous gilbertii. The sequence continues at coordinate 171,711,910 of CM053772.1, read as the reverse complement.
TTGTGCTCCACTTACGTCAATAAATCTGATGATTTTTGTGAAACATGGGTATTTCCACAAATATAAATCACCCAGATAAACACGAGGAAATAAAATAAATAACCCCATTTCAGAAAAAAAAAAAAGGAAATTGAACAATCTATCAATGAACTCCCTAAGGGAAAAAAATAACCTCTAGGGTCAAATGGACTTACAAGTGAATTCTACCAAATATTTAAAGAACAATTAATATAAACTATTTGGAAAAATAGTTGAAGGAGGAGTCCTACTAAATTCTTTTTATCATACAAATGCGGTGCTAATTACTAAACTGGGAAGAGTCAAAGCAGAAAAAAGAAAATTATAGAACAATTTCCCTGGTGAATATGGATGCTCAAAAATTTTAAATAAAATATTAGCAAAGAGATGGCAGCAATTTCTCTCAAGGGTAATACACTAGGAGAAGTAATAAAGGGATGATTCAGTAATCAGAGAACTATTAGAACAAGTGACCATATCAACAAAAATACCACAAGAAATGTGATTATTTCAATAAATGCAGAAAAAACTTTTGACAAAATGCAATACCCATTCCTATTAAAAACACTAGAGAACATAAGAATCAGTGAAATCTTCCTTAAAATGATTAAGTAGCATCTGTCTAAAACGATGAGCAAGCATTGTATGTAGTCAGTTAAGCTAGAAGTATTTTCAACAAGATCTGGAATGAAACAAGAATGCCCATTATCACCGCTGTAATTCAATATTATATTAAAAATTTTAACTTTAACAATAAGAAAGCAACAGAAGTGGAATGAATTAGGATAAGCAATGAGAAGCAAAGTTATTCTTCTTTGCAGATTATATGACGGTAGATGGCAGAGTAGAAAGATTCACATATGCTAGCTCCGAACCCACAGCCCATGGATTCCCTGTAAAAAGAACTCCCAACAAACTCTGGAGCAGTGAAAGCCATGCAACAATGGAGTGAAAGAGATTTCTGTTCCAGAGAGCCCTGAAAAACTGATCCCAAAGGTCCGTCGTGCACTGGATGGGAGCATAGCATAGCCCATCCCTGGCAGTGCAGCACCTAGAGGAGCAGATCGGAGCAGGCTTCAGGGTCAGAATCTCTGGTGGCCGCCAAGGTCCCTCCACCCACAGGTGTACAAGTCAGTGAGAGAGACATCTGGGCTGGCTGAGAAGGGAGCAGGGTGTCTCCATAACTCAGGCCCCTTGGGAGGCAGTGGCAGAGGCAGCAGGTGGCCAGAGGTTCCTGGAGCAGGCAGGACCTCAGGTTCATTACTGAAGGTCTCTGCATAAACCCCCTGAGGGAACTGAGCCTGGGAAGTGGCCCTGCCAATACCTGAGAATCTGAATGTAATCTTACCCTGAATAGCAGCCCCAGCCGCCACTGAAAGCCCTGAGGCTGGGGAGCAGCATTTGAATCTCAGAACCCAAGCACTAGCAGGTCTGATCTGGGTCGGGGTGGAGAGGAATCTCAGAAGTCAAGTAACTGGCTTGGAAAATGCCCAGAAAAGGGAAAAAAAATAAGACCATAGAAGGTTACTTTCTTGGGTAACAGATGTTTCCTTCCTTCCTTTCTAGTGAGGAAGAACAATGTTTATCATCAGGGAAAGACATAGGAGTCAAGGCCTCTGTATCCCAAACATCTGAAATAGATATCCAACGGGCTCAGGCCATGGAAGAGCTCAAAAGGGATTTTGAAAATCTAGACAGGTGGAGGAAAAAGTGGGAAGAGGAATGAGAGAGATGCGAGAAAAGCATGAAAAATGGGTCAATACCTTGATAAAGGAGACCCAAAAAAATGCTGAAGAAAATAACACCTTGAAAAATAGGCTAACTTACTTGGCAAAAGAGGTTCTCCAATGAGGAGAAAAATGCTTTCAAAAGCAGAATGAGCCAAGTGGAAAAAGAGGTTCAAAAGCTCACTGAAGAAAATAGTTCTCTCAAAATTAGAATGGAACAGATGGAGGCTAATGACTTTCTGAGCAACCAAACCAAAAACACAAAACAAAACCAAAAGAATGAAAAAATGGAAGATAATGTGAAATATCTCATGGGAA
>CM053772.1:171684974-171709347 GCA_028658325.1 Potorous gilbertii | reverse complement strand
AAAAATAAGTATTCAAGGAATCCACTGATCACCGCCTGAAACAGATCCAAAAAGAGAAACTCCTAAGAACATTGTGGCCAAATTCCTAAGTTCCCAGGTCAAGGAGAAAATATTGCAAGCACCTAGAAAGAAACAATTCCAGTATTGTGGAAATACAATCAGGATAACACAAGATCTAGCAGCTTCTACATTAAGGAATTGAAGGGCATGGAATAGGATATTCCGGAAGTCAAAGGAACTAGAACTAAAATAAAGAATCACCTACCCAGCAAAATTGAGTATAATACTTCAGGGGAAAAACTGGTCTTTCAATGAAATAGAGGACGTTCAAACATTCTTGATTAAAAGACCAGAGATGAAAAGAAAATTTGACTTTCAAACACAAGAATGAGAAGAAACATGCAAAAGTAAACAGCAAAGAGAAGTCATAAGGGACTTACCAAAGTTAAACTGTTTACATTCCTACATGGAAAGACAATATTTGTAACTCTTAAAACTTTTCAGCATCTGGATAATTGGTGGGATTACACACACACAGATTATATGATGGTATACTTAGAGAATTCTATAGAATAAAAATATTTGAAATAATCAACTTTGTCAACAATTTTGCAAAGCATAAAACAACCTTACACGAATCACAGGCATTTCTATATATTAGTAACAAAGTCCCACAGCAAGAGACAAACAATACTTTCCTTCTGAGGTAACTTTAGACAAAATAAAATATTTGCGAGTGTACTTCTGAAGATAAATCCAGGAATGCAAGAATATAATTGCAAAACACTTTTCGCACAAATAAAATCATATCTAAAATAATTGGGAACCTATCAGTTTCTCATGGATAGACAGGACTAATATAATAAAAATGACAATTCTACCTAAATTAATTTAGTTATTTGGCTCCATACCAATCAAATAACCAAAAAAAAAAATGTATAAAACTGGAAAAAAATAATAACAAAATTAATCTGTTAAAGAAAAAAGGCGTACAATATCAAGGGAATTCATGATAAGAGATACAATGGAAGGTGTTCTAGCCATAACAGATCTAAAACTGTATTATTAAGGAGCAATCATAAAAACTACTTGGAACTGGGTAAGAAATTGTGTAATGAATTAGTGGAATGGTTGGGGTATATAAGACACACTAGTGAGTGATGACAATAATCTTGTTAACATCAATAATGCTTGATAGCCTCAAAGACTCTAGCTTATGGGAGAAAAGCTCAGTATTTGAAATAATACTTGAAAAAGTGGGAAAAAAATTATGGCAGAAACTAGGTATAAACCAACATTTTATACCATATACCAAGATCAGGTGAAAATGGGAATATGATTTCTACATAAAGGGTAATATCATATGCAAATTAGGAGAGCAAGAAATAATTTACCTGTCAGATCTAGGGAGAAGGGAAGAGTTCATGACCAATTGAGAGATAGAGAACATTATGAAATGTCAAGTGGATAATTAAATTAAAAAAGATTTTGCACAAAGAAGCCAACACAGTCAAGATCAGAATAGAAGCAGAAAGTGAGAAGACAATTTTATTGACAGGGTCTCTGATAAAGGGCTCATTTCTTGAATATATAGAAAACTGAGTCAAATTTATAAGAAAGCAAGTCATTCCCTTATTGATAAATTGTCAAAGGATATTAACAAGAAGTTTTCAGATGAAGTAATTAAAACTAGCTATATTCACACGAGAAAAGAATCTAAATAATTATTGATTAGATAAACGCAAATTAAAGCAACTCTGAAGTACCACATCACACCTATCTAATTGGCTAATATGACAGAAAAGGAAAATGATAAATATTGGAGGAGATGTGGGGAAAATTCGAACACTAAAGCATTGTTGGTAAAGTTGTGAACTGATCCAACAATTCTGCAGAGAAATTTGGAACGCTTTCCAAGGGGCTATAAAATTTGCATACCCTCTTACAATGCTACTTACAAGTTTGTATCCTAAAGAGACCATAAAAATTGGAAAAGGATACAAAGATTTTTATAGCAGTCCTTTTTGTACTATCAAAAAACTGAAAATTGAGGGAATGCCCATCAATTGAGGATAGGTTCAAAAGTCACTCCCACAAGATTTTGAATTCAAAATTTTCTTTCCTTCTCTTCCCTCTATCCATCCCAAGATAGCATGCATTCTGATTACCCCTTTCCCCAATTTGTTCTTCCTTCTATCAAACCCCTCTTCTTGTAAGCCCTTTTCCACTATTTTCTTGTCTCTATCTATTGTTTCCCAGTTGGTAATAAATGTGTAGTCAGGCAAAACATTTCCATAACAGTCAAGTTATAGAAGTCTAACTTCTCTCTATCCTGACCTGCCCCCCATTTATTCTATTCTCTCATTTGATACTGCCTCTCCCCAAAAGTACTTGCTTCCAATTACCCAAACTGAAACTTCTCACTTCTATTTATGTGTATATTCTCAGATGATCAGAAAGTTTGCTTAACACTGAATAAGTGAAGTTTGGTTTTTTGCTAGGTCTGTGCTGTAAGATACCCAAATGTTTGAAGCAACCTATTTCTGAAGGTTTTAGATAATAACAGTTCATTTACATAGAGATCTTTAAGGTTTTCCAAATGCTTCATAATTTATCCTCACTTCTAATGTATGATAGGACATAGAGTGTAGTAGACAGTGAATTTTTTTTACATAGGAAGACCTGAGTATAAGTCCTGCTTCTGACATGCTGGCTATTTGACTCTGATCAAGTTTCTCAGCCTCTCAGGATTCTAGTCAACTTTCTACTCTAAGACCAAGAATTTCAGTGAAGAGGTTGAACTGCTTTGGTAGAGAGAGCTTACTCACTAGGAATACCCTATATCAATGGAATCACAGGTAGAACTCCTGTTCCTAACAATGATGTGAGTGGGATATTCTAATAAGTTTCATTTTACAGTTGAGAAAACTGAGTTTCTGAAAGGTTAATTTAGTTATCATTGTCTTGTAGCTACAATAGCATGTGAATGTTCTACTGACTTGTGTCTAGAATTTCATTTTGATTTTCTTTTTACCTACAGAAATCTACAAGAAATGGAAAATAAATATCTCCCAGATGAAAGAGAACTATGAAGAATTGTCCATAGTATCACTCATCCATGTTCAAAGATACAGAGAGAGGAAACAATTCCTAGACCTAACTGTAACATATGTTAAACAGATATTTTCCTTATGGATTATTTCCATTAAAGGCTAATTAATGTAAAAGTGTTTCTGAACTCCAACTTCAAAATGAATTTTGAAAAAAATATCATAAATGTAAATATCATAAATTTTAATAGTATCTGAGAAAGTGAGATAAAGACTGGACCTATCTATTCATTGACTTGAATATGTTCAGAAAAATCCATCTAACCTAACATTAATTGGATAGTAAAGGAAAGGAAAATATTTCCTTTTTATTCCCAATATGTTCCCAATTCCAAGCTATACCATGACTGGTCTAAACCTTTTCATCTCTCTTCAGCCTTCCCTCAGTCCATTTACTGCTATGAACTCAAGAATTCACCTCAGATTTCACTGAAAAAAAAATCGAAGTCATTCACCATGAGCTCCCTATTCTATCCTCCCCACTTATCTCTCATCACTCAGATACCTTCTTCTACTATAGTTTTCTTCACTCCAGTTTTCAATAAAAAATTGTTGTTGTTGAATCATGTAACTTGTGCCCAACTGTCTATGATACCATTTTGGGTTTCTTGTCAAAGACACTGGAGTGGTTTGGCATATCCTTGATATTTGACAGATGAGGAAGTGAGAGTAAAGGGGTTCAAGTGACTTGACCAGGGTCACTCAGCTAATAAGTATGTGAGGACAGATTTGACCTCAGGTGCTCCAGGGCTTGTGCTCTATCCACCATGCCACCTAGTTTTTACATAAGGAAGAAGTGACCCTTCTGAATTCCAAGATAAACACCTCAAAATGTACTTGATTCCACTCTTCATTTTCCTATTAAATTGCTTTTACTATTATTCTTTCTTTCATATCTTCAACCTCTTCTGGCTGCTTTCCTGCTGTCAATTAATACTTCCATAGTACCCAGTTTTTCAAATAGCTTTCACTCAACACAACCATCTCTATTACCTATCAGCCTGTATTTCTCCTCCCCTTCAGGCCTAAATTCCTTGAGAAAGGCATCAAGAATTATTTCTCTACTTCCTTTCTTCTCACTCTCTCCTAAGTCCGCTAAAGTATAGCTTGTGACCTCATCATTCAACTTAAATTGCTCTCTTCAAGTTATCAATTGACTGAATTGTGTTTTATCCATGTATTTGCACATAGCAATAATATTATCAGCAATAGCCATAATAAAAGCTAGCATTAATATAGAACTTTGTCTGTATCGAACTTTGTGAAGTGCTTTATAAATAACATTTCAGCTAATCTTCACAATAATACTTTAAGGTGGATGCTTTATTATACCCATTTGTCAGATAAGAAAACTGAGGCAGCAGTTTAGACAACTTTCCTAGGGATATATAGCTAATAATTTTCTGAGCTCATATATGAACTCAGATCAAATACTCCAACCACTTTATCGCCTAGCTGTCCCTGGTACTAGCAAACACTTAATAAACACTTGTTGGAATGAATTGGATTAGTGATTACCTATTAGTCTATGCATGTTGGCTCAAAAGGTATAATGAAAATAAGATTGCTATAGAGATCGCTAAATATTTCTTAAATCAATTAGCCTCCACATTTTCTGTTGTAGAAACATAGAAAGGTCCTGGGCAGACAGTAAACATTTATTCCAACTTGTTTTTTCATTTGCTTTTGAAGGTGGCATACCACATAATCCTGAGTAAAATAGTCTGATAGTTCAAACCAAAGATTCTGGATAATCCATTTCCCAAGGCACTAAGGAAAGGAACAGGACAGGCATATGAGCCAAACAACTTCATGCCTCAGAAAGCACTTAGATGTACATGCTAGACATTCCACCCCTAATCTCTGCAACTTTTTAGCATTTACATTTACACGTAGGAAAAAATTGTATTCACAGTAAAGATCTCACTCCTAAGAAAATGAGAGTTCCAATTGTGAGTGCCTTGCATTTAACTGAAAATATACTAGGACTAGCCACCATACTCATTGTTTCAGACTCCAAGGATATAGTATGGTCAGGTTCTTAGTATACAGATTTCTTTTTTTTTTCTTTTTTCTTTTTCAGAGAATCTTTCTCTTGCCTTCAGTGTTTTCTCTAAATAAAACCAGAACCTTTCCCTTTCCCCTGACATCACTAGAGCATATAGGCTCAAGTGCTTTCCAACAAAGAATTACTGAACAGCACCCTTGCTTGCTCTGCTCCAAGAGTAATCTCACTTTTCTTTCTTTTACCCAACGGAAAATAACCCCCATTAATGTGTGCTTTAAAAAAAAATCCATAGTGAATATGAAAGGAAAATAATACAATAGTCACATTTTTAAGAGAAAATATCCTGCAGAATCCTAGAAAACATGGATTCCATATTGTTCTTCAGAAAGATAGAATAATACTTAAATTTATTTCTTTGCTTATTTGTTTTTCAGTTTATTTACTTAATAGTAAAATTTTAAAATGATAGGTAATATGGCAGATAAAAGGCCAAGGTCATAATTTATGACAAAACAATTGTCCAACTTCTATGGTCAGTACTAGACAGCATCTAGAATACCTGGAGTCGAATCTGCCCTCAAACACACAGAGCTGTATAAACAGATTGCTTCTCGTGTCAGCACCCTAGGTAGGTCTCTAAGGCTATAGATTATAGACATGTATGGATGTAGTACTTCAGTAGTGGAAGCTACCCATACGTTTGAAACCTCAAATCTGGATCATGACAATAAGTGATTTTTAATTCACATATATAAATATGTGTCTGTTTATTCATATATACGTCTATGTTTATGTGTATATATATATATATATATATATATATATAATGTGTATATCTAATCTAGTCTTTATACATGATATAAAGACTAGATTAGTGAGTGGAAACTGGAAAGAACTAATTTTAAATACCCATCTCACATACTAAATAGATGTGTTAAAGGAGAGGAGTAATTTTGCATCCCTGAACCTGTCTCCTCATTTAAAAAGTGAGGATAGTAACCCTTTGGTTCTCAATATTCTTACATCCTTGTGGTGAGATTATCATGAGGTAATCTAAAAGCACTCTGAAACCTTCAAAACAATGAATAAATGTGATCAGTACTAGGGAAGAAGCATCTAAGTTTTGCAATGGATAAAGTGCTAGCCCTGGAAGCAAAAAGACCTGAGTTCAAAATTGGAATCCATCACCAACTAGTTGTTTGATCTTGGTTAAGTGACTTCACCTCTCTTTGCTTCAGTTTCTTAAACTCAGTATGAGGAATAATGATAGTACCTTCCAGGACTGTTGAGAGGACCAAGTGAGATAATATTTGTGAAATGCCTAGCACAAAAGCTAGCACTTATTTAGATGGTATATACATGTTAGCTATTATTTATTGTAGCATCACTATGATATTTGCTTCAGGTTAAGCCTATAGACCTTGGCTGCCCAGGTCCCTTAAGCCAATCTGAAAGTGCATGCCATCCAATTCAAGGTTAATTAGTAAATTAGCAATCACTGGCTACAAATGATGGCATAAGATTCCAAAGTAAGCTCTTTGTAGGAAACGTATCCTGTGAGCCATTGGGGCATCAACTGCATGCTGGGCCAGGCAAAGAAATTTACTTCAAAAAAGTAAAAAAAAGAAATGTTGGAACTCTACTTGGTTTTTTTGGCACCTGTTTGTGTCCTGGTGGGCTCCAAATGGAACCTCTTATTGTTTCTCTCTAATCCATCTTCGGGATGACAGAGGTGCAAGTTGCAAGTCACAGCTTGCACGCTGAGCCAGAGGATGACAACGCTCAATAAAAACAATTATTCCAAAGCCCATGTCTCATCCATTATTAAACCTGTGAAAAGAGTTTTAATTTCCTGTGCAATTACCCAGTGAAATGTCATCTTCTGGATGAAAAAAGATTAATTGCCTTTGATCAAATTCTGTGTATTTTTATTTGACTTTTTAGGACAGTTGTGAACTGTCTATCATTCCAATCTCATCTGTCTCATATCATGCAAAATTAGCGTAATTTTGCATGGAAAATATACTTTATTTATTTTTTCTTTCTCATATATGATGAAAGGTAAAATATTAATGTTCTTTGACTCCCACTACTCCCAATTCATCTTGACTTTTTAAAAATTTATATATAATGTGTGTGTGTATATATTGTTGAGAAATCTTTTCCAATGGGGAATTACAAAAGATAACAGTATTTGCAACTGAGTCATAAGACTAGCTCAACTAGCCATGTGTAGACTCACATTAGAAACTCTATCTTTCTTATTTGTTTTCTATCTATCATTTATTATTAAGCAACACATAAAAATGAGCAGTCTGTTTCTTTCTATTAGAAATATGACATCAGTTCATTTTCCTGTTATGGAAAACTAATGGGGATGAATCTTTAGGAGAATGAATTTTCCAAAGTATCGTGCTATCTTTCTGAGTAGTGATGGAACTGTGAAAGTCACACAGAGTAGGAGATCAATTGAAAAATAGTTGAAGAGAAGCAGAGTTTGACATTCAGACATTATTACAGCCAGTCACTAAAGTCACAGCAGCCACAGGATTTGATTCATTTTCTACCCTCACATTCTGACAAACATCTGGATGAGAAATTCTGCAGGATATTAATATTACCATTGTCCTACAAAGAAAAATTTACTTGCAATATAGCTACTTTTCAGTATTCTGGTGTCTGGTATATTCACTGGGGTTAAATACCAAGTGACAGAAATACAGAATAAATATTTATTGGACTTAAGGAAACAATTATAACATGAGGAAAACAGAGTGGCCTTTATTTGCAACAATTTGGCATGATTGGCAGTCTGGACACTAGTGAAATATGTTGCAGGTTAGGGAGGATGTTGATTGGCACATCTGTGTGGGGAAGCTTGCACAGTACCTAATCCATCAAGAGCTTATGTGAGGAAAATGTAAACTCTGCAACAGTATTTCTTTTCATGATTACTACTCAAATAGAAGCCTGTTATTTTCATATCATACTCACTCCTAGCTTGGAAAAAGAAAAAGATTTGAACAATGTATAAGACGACTTTTTAAAGATTATGACATCAAGAAAAAATGTGACACATTTATTCAAGGAGTTACAAAATTCCAAAACCAGAAGGGACTTTATGAACCATCTATCTAACTCATGTATAAAAGAAATAAAATTATCTTTCTATATCATACCCAACCACTCCTAATTCAATGTCTACTTGAAACTCTCTAAACAAGAACTCTATTACCTTCAAGCCAGATCATTCCACTTGGGCTTAGGTTTAATTCTAGGAAATATCACTTTGTTTTTTCTCCTTTTGCACACTGACTGTTCATATAACTTGACCATCCATCAGTTTAGGAGGGACGTTGACAAGCTAAAGGAAGTATACTGAGGATATTGAAGAATTTCAAGTCAATGCTATTGGAAGATAAGGATAAAATAATGGAGATGTTTATCCTGGCAAAAAGAAGATTCAGAAGGAATTTTAAAACCATGTTTGAATATTCACTAGGCTTTCATGTGGAAGAGGGTTCAGATATCTTCATTCTGTGTAGTCTCCAAAGGATGGAATGAGAAGCAATAGATGAGAGCTAAATTTAAGTTTGTTGAAAAGAATTTATTTCCTCTTAAAACTTAGACCTTTCCAAAGATAAAATAATATGCAAGGTGACCAATTCTCCCTGCTTGGAAAATAATTAATTCTTTTTTTAATGGTTGATCATTTTTGAGAAATGTTATGGTGAAGGCTTATTTTAAGAATGGTTTGAATAAGATGTCTTCTGAGGTCTCTCTCAACTACAAGTGTTGGTATACTATAAATCTAGGATAATCTAGGTAGTCCAACTCTAGATCTCCATTTTGTCAAGTTCCTTCATAAAATGAGTCACACAGAACAGTATGTCATACTAGAAAATATCAATACCATTGACCCTTGAGAATGAATTATCCCAGTGAAAAAAAACTCAAAATATTGGCAACTATTCCTGGTGGTCTAGGCAATAAAGACAGTGCATGAGGACATAGGAGTTCCTATCACAGGCTTCTGATTGGCAGATTACCATGACCAGCACAGAGACAAAGAAACTATACACGACTGGATCAGAGGTACATGCTTACTGAGTATCCTTTCTGAGTGTGGCTAAGTAAACTTCCCTTTTTTAATTATCAAATTACTGATGTCTCTGTGTTGTTGTAATTGCTTACATGAAGCCCCAGACTTTTCTGAATCAGATTAAGCTACCACTAACTTAATATATGTTAGAAAAATTACACTTCTTATATTTAATCCCATTGAGTAATGGGTGCAAGTTTTAGAGACACCAATTGGCAACTCAATCTAAAATTAAAAAAGGTAACTTCTAAGAAAGGTTATATGAAAGTAGATTAGCTACCTTCATAGGGATATAGCTTGAGATCTCTAAGAAGAAACTAGAAGACAATTGTTTGGTCACTTGTTGAAGAATGTCCAATTCAGGTATGAATTATACTAGTTACCACCTGGAGAAGGAAATGGTAAACCACTCCAGTATCTTTGACAAGAAAATAGCAAGTGAGGTCACAAAGAATAAGATATGACTGGAAAAAATTACTGAATAAATTCTTTCCCTTGTCTGTTTCATTCTATAGATCAAATATGGTATTGTCATCTTCTAACTTAGCCCCTTCCTATTTCATTCAATTCTCATCTAAGTTCAAAGTTGCTCCTAAGTAAAGGAAAAGAGGATTTTAGTAATGTTAGAGGTCATTATCGATGAGGAAGTAGAGGTCTTGGACGAAGTATTTCTTTGTAGGTGGAATAGCAACTAAAACCTAGGTTTCCTGATTCTCATCTATCTGTATTTTGGCAAATATGGAAATTATAGGTTTGATTTTGGTGAAGAGGAAGAAGGAAGAGTGGGAAAATTAAAACAGATGAAGAATATAATAACAGGTATGATCTTGTAAGCTATGGGTTTTTTCTTTAAAAAATATGAATTTAATGGTTAAATTCTTTGGTACCAACAGTTAAAATTGGTATTTCCTTTATAAAACAATTCTCAATAGAAATTTATGCTTCCATATGCAATCTTTTTGTTATTGTTCCTTCTACTTTGAAATATTTGTATTTACTAATTTAAAATTTAATAAAATATTGAAAAGCAATGGATTACTCCATTAGTCTATTTTCCTTCCCTCTCCACACTCAAATCTGGTTCCATGGAAAGACTATCTAAGTTACAATATTGCTAAAAAAATCTGTACTTTACTGCCTGTTTTGTTATCAGTGAATATTTAATAAATATGTGCTGAATCAACTGTATGTTACTAGGGGAACAAACAACAGAGGGAAAAGAAATGGACAAGAAATCCTGATTTCTAGAGATAAATTATATCTTTAGTCTCTTAGCCAAGCAAAATTCTACCTGTCTTCCATTTACTACCTTTACAACAATAGGCAAATCATTTCATCTTTTTTTTTAATTCATTTCTTCATGAGCAAGACAAAGAATGCTATAATAGATGCCATTTAATGTCCTTACTATCTTGAAATCTATTATTCTAGTAAATATATGCTTACCATAATGATGTGCCCTTAGCCCATTTCTCCTCAGTAATACTATAACATCGAGCCTCTAGCCATTTGAATAGTGAGGGAGAAGTTGCGTTTTCTTCCCTTCCAATATGCAACTCATTTCAGCACCATCATATTTATATTAGTTCAATATTAGTAAGTCACTTCCTCAAAAGTCACAGGATTAAGTGGGCAGATTTCTACAATAGATACAGAATCAACTTGATGCTGGGATGTAGTCCCTAAGGAGTTATACGAACTAGGCTCTTTATTCATGGGACCAAAACTCTTCAATTTATAGATAACTCTGTAGAGGTCCTAATATATCAGACTTTGCCACTCTTGGGGATGGATATGAAGTACAAATTGAGACCTAGAAGGAGGGCTGATAACTCATTGTGTGACCTGATTTGAACAGAATAAGTAGGCAGGGACAATGGCTCATAACCTTCCCTTCTTTCTTTCTTTTTTTTTTATCAGCTTGATGATTATAACAGTTGCTTCTTAATGTTGTTCCTGCCTCTACTTTCTCAGTGGTTTTGTCTCTTATGGTATCTTGGGTCTCTTCTTTGTCAGAGTTGGGATTTTCATGACCTTATTTTGAGAAGGACTGAATAGCTTGGGTTAAAGAAAGGTCTTCCTCTTGTACATTTCATATGTCTAGGATTATAGTTAAGAATTTATTTTTCACCATACAGAGGTTGATCTTGAGATAATTATAGTTCCTTTTTTGGTAGTTTTCTCAATAATATACATATTTCATAGCAGGTTTTACATTAATTTAGGATTTATTTCAATAGTACACTATTAGAATGTAAGCTTCCTGAGGAAAGGGGCTATTTTCATTTTGTTTTTAACTCTAGCACCTAGCTAAGGTTTCCATATAATAGGCATTTTTGTATATGCTTGTTAAATTCATTAACTTCATAATCAGCTTCATAATTCCCATTTAATATTCTCTTCTCTATGGAAAGATTGCAAAATTGTTTCATGATAATCAGGTTAGCTGATGTGCTATAACCAGTGTTTTTCACATCTTAGAAAGAGTGGTTCCCAACATATTTCAGAGTACAGGTAATAGAATTTAGGATTATTCTTCTTCTAGCATATTCTCTAGCAATACATATAGAGAGAATTCTACACAATAAAACTCATTCTTATGAGTACATGCTTTAAAATCCTACCTGCCTGTCATATCAGAAGTCAACTCTTCTATGAGTCATTAGGCACTAGGAAAGAACTCAAAATGTTTTTAAGTGTGGTTGATTAAAGTTCTATGTCATTTAAATGGATTTTACAGGAATTGACTGGAACTCAGTGGAGTTTAAGTGACTTGCACAGGTTCATACAATGTATCTCTGGAATAGAATTCAACCCAGATTTTTGTGATTCCAAGTCTACTCATCTATTTGTATACATTGAATACATACATTATATGTGTGTATACACACATACACACACATTTTCCTATTAAATGGGCATATAATTTAAAGCAAGGTACTAGATGACATTGGAATATGAAATTCAATTTGATATCTACTATCTATACAAAACTGTTTTAACTCAATATTTTCAAGTCCCACTTCTCAAGCAAGTGTTGGTTATAAAATTCTGAAAATGTTTACATTTAAAATACATTGAAAAGATAAATGCTAGACAAGTCAAGCCATCTTTCTGGACACCTTACAAAATTCTAAGTAGCGGAAAGGAAAACATAGAATTTGCAGAAGTCCTAGAATGTGTGGGAATGATTGGTTACCATCACTAAAAGCTTACATACTTTTAGCCAGTGCCTGAAAAGTCTGTTCTTTCCAATCCCTGTTTCTTTTCTTGTTTATGAACTCATCTTAGGTATGGAACAATCAAATCTTCCATAGTAATAGAATGATATTATGTTTATTGCTTTCCTAGTGACTCTGAGGCCTGATGCTCAGTCCTGGAGTGAAATTAGATTTAACTGACATGATTTGTTTCTTAAGGTACAGTAGTTTTTACTCAGAAATTTTTGTTCTTGGTCTTTGAAAATTGCTTCCTTGGTAATTTTTTTATCAGGTCTTTATAGGTAAGATAATAGTAGTTTGATTTCAAAAATTGACCTTTCCCACTTTTTAAATAATTATGAGTTTTATGTTCTTTTGTCCAACACAAATAAGAAATATTTTTTTTTCTACCTGGTACTCAACTTACTCCATATTGTTCTGTCCTTCAAAATACCAGGATGGGAGTTTACCCATTCCAGTGATAAACAGAAGGTCTAAATGTTTGATTGAATGATTCAATTAATCATCTTCTATGTCAATTATTATAAACAGTACCTGTTCCATGTTTATCGATGAGGGTTCCTGTTTGAGGTTAGAATCAATCAGTCAAACCCATAAACTAAGTGTGAAGAGTTCTTAGAGAATCTTGTTCAATCAATCAAGCAAAGGAATAAACTAGTTTGAAATTATTTAGATACTCAAGTTAGGAAAAACTAAAGTTCTTCTAGCCATTGAAAGAATTCAAAGAAATCATGTATTAGGATTCATTTAAAGGATTTAACTAAAGCTTCTGATCTATACATAGAAGAAGATGTGTATATAAGATGATTTCCCCGCAAAGTTCAAGCCAATGTTTCAAAATTCAAACAGCAGGGGCCTTTTGAGAAGACAAACTTGTGCCTCTTCTAAAGATCATCAAAGGGCATAGGAATCTTGGAATGTGCAGGGCAATGGAGAGAGAGAAAAATCTAAGAGAAAGTAAGGTCTTAGAGAGGAAGTGAGATTCTTCTCTTTCTCATCCTTTCTCCTCCTTCCTCTATTAAACGAGTCATCAGACAGATTGTGTTGAATGAAGAAATACACCATCCAGCCAGGATATGAGAAAGGACACATTAAACATATGGAGAAGAGTGTAGCTCTGGGACTCTAAATGGACCCCCAAAATCCCATGACCAGCATGGAACTAAACATATATTAGATGGAATTCCGTGGGTACTCCAAAAAACAAATTAAGGATTAAATTGACTTCCATTCAACCAAGATCTGTGAGTCTCTCTCTTGTACTTCTGCAGGTAGGAGTAAAATAGCATGTTTCAGGCTACTGGGATAATGTTTTATAACAACCATTCTTAATATTCCACTTTATTACATCATTGAGAATTTGCAATTTCTCAGTGATTAAGTTCCTTAAGCATGATGGAGAAGTCTGAATAAGTCCAAAAGAATGAAGTCAAGTGGAAACTGAAGATATATATATATATATATATATATATATATATATATATATGTATATATATGTATGTATGTATGTATGTGTGTGTGTGTGTGTGTATAAATAAACTCTCAGGGAATCATAGCATTTTCCTGGATTTCAATTTCATTGCTAATATTTACTAGGTGTGTTTCAAAGGATAAAACATCTAAGTCATCTGAGATCAGTTTCCTTTTCTATAAAATGAGAATACTTATGTTCCTTCTTATAGGGCTATTGTTCCTCTCAAGTGAGGTAACATCAAAACAGTTTTCAAAAATAAAATCCAAATTACCAACAATTACATAAAAATGCCTTCAAGTCACTTACAATAAGAAAAATAAGGGGTAAGCAAATGGAGATGGATGTTTGCATGGACTGTTAAATAAGGAGAAAAACAGATGATCTCAATGTAAATGAAAAAAACAGATTTCAGAATTGTGATCAATGTAGTGACAGAGTCAAAACTATGATTGCTATGATGAGTAATAAACTCAATAAAATTATGATAAATCTTGGTTCTTGGCTCTTTCCAGAAAGGTGTGGACTAGAGGTGTGGAATGAAACACTTTTTTTCACAAAATCAATGTGTGCATTTATTTTAGTTTATTATATACAACAGAATGAGTACATTCAAGTTTCCCTTTCATAGTGGGTTATGCATATGATGAACAGATATCCCATACCTATTTCCAATTCAATCTGTGGAATTTTCAAAATCTCTTCCTACTGATGACTGACTGAAGAACTGATACTGGATATCAATGAATAATCTTCTAATTGGCCACAGAGAGAGAAAAAAAGACTCGTGTTCCTGAGTGTCAAATAAGTATGAGACATGTATATAGAATATGATATATACTATTAGATGTGGTCTTGTATTGGTTGGCATTGTTTAGTTGATCACCCCACCTTGTTTTCAAGTAAAGGCTCACTGTGAGATGAAGAAATGGCATCTAAAAATGAAAATTTCAATGAAACTTCTTTTAAAAGTATATCAAAATCTCCTGTTCTAACAACAGTTTAAAGTTAGATTTGGAGTGGAGTGGCTTATATCATATTGAATATTTTACCATTATATTGTTATAAATTGGTAGACATATTTAATGAAACACTCATTTCCTTTAAATGCAAGTCTAAAGAAAGCTCCCTTTTACCTGGTCCCATAATTAACATGCTAATTCTCACCTTTCAGATATTATCTGAATTCTTAAAATTCCTGTTTGATCTTCTTATCAGGAATTAATAGCACATTCATAGTGCTAGATTTTAGCAAGTACAAAATATTAGCATTTTCCACAGGTTTTTGCTTTCATCTACTCATACATTCAATTAAACATTATTTCATTGAAAATACTGAATTTCATGCCAAGTGTAACACTTGGCTGCAGCCCCCATTATTTATTAACATGGAAGGCTCCTTTGAAAGAAGTCATTGGAAACAAACAGGAAAGTTAAGTTACTTTACTATAATGCAATTGTTGGAGAAAAATACATTAAATAATAGCTAACAGGAAACAACCACCTTCTGAAATCTAACATTAAGTGAATTTTTCTGTAACATATACATTACAGCTCAGTTCAGGATGAAAATCAGTAAGTCAGTCATCAAGTATTTGCTAAGCACTCACTATGTGCCAGGCCTGGTGCTAAGCACTGGAAATATAAAGAAAGAGACAAACATCCCCTTCTGCTGAGGAACTTACATTCTAATGGAAGAAATAACATGCAAAAACTATGATAAATGCAAGATACATTATGCTAGGTAGCTCAAGAAGCTGTGCTAAGTTAGAGTATATAAGATGTACAAATGACTAAAAGAAAACAAGTAAATATAATAAAGAAAGAAATTTATTTAATAAGGATTCAGAGGCAGAACACAGAACAAAGTTACATATATGTTGCTAACTTTGGTTCTGATTCTCCTCAAGCTCATTCAGTTAAGTTTGAATACCTTCCTGTATCCCAAGGAGACATCATTTCAAATGGCAGCTGGTGGATAGTAGGAGCTGGTATAATTTGAGATAATTGTTAGTAGGCATTATGTCCACTGACACCCCTAGTGTAAAGCTATGATTTGTTTATGAAACTGAGGCTATATGTGGAGGGCATGGAGGGTACTAATTAAAGGAGCATCTCCTAATCTCCAGTTATTTGTAATCCTACCTTTTCTATAGTCTAGGCATCTGGATTATAATCTAGGGATATTCTCCTTAAAATTCTATATGCAATGTCACCTATGAAATCCCACCCACCCAATCCCCTGGACCTCAGTCCTCACTTTTACGGTCTGTACACTTAGATATAATCTTGTGTATATGTGGCAAATTAAAGAAAATTTTAGAAGGAAGGGTCTAATATTTGGGAAGATTAGGAAATACCTTCAGAAGGTAAGATGTGATCTGAATATTGAAGTCAAGAAACCAAGTGAGAAGAAAGATACTTTGAGGCATGGGTGATGACAGTCAATGGAAAGATATAGACATGGGAGACAGAATTTTGTGTCAGAAGAAGAAAAAGGCACAAATGGACTAGAGATTGTGGAGTGGGGTAAGACTGGAAAGATAGGAAGGGACCAGGTTACATAAGACTTTAAATGCTTCGTATATGCTTTTATAAATTGAATGTTGCAAGATGATTTTATTTGATTTTGGTCATTTTAGGAAGCCAATATATTTTATGTTTTATGTTCAGGTGGGGTTTACACACACTTTAGAAAATGCACTTACATTGCATGTTAGACAAATAACTTGGGTAGATGCATGAAGTACAGAATGGAGTGGAAAAATGCTCCAGGCAAGAAAGTACTGCCATAGTTCAAATGAGAGGTTACAAGATCCTGAATTAGAACAGTTAGTGGCATGAGTGGATAACTGAGACATGTGAGAGACTATATGGGCACAAAAAGCAATAAGACTCAGCTAGTGATTTGAAATGAATTATGAGAGAGAGAGGAGTCCAGGATGACATCAAAGTTGTGATCCAGGATGACCAGTGGGATGATGGTTCCCCCAAAGATATTAAATACATTTCAAAGATTGGAGAGTTTGTAGGGAAATATAACAAGCTCTGTTTTTCAGAAGTTGAATTATGTGATGCTTACTTAATATACAGAATTGTACCAGAGGTAGCTGGTGATGAAGACTAAATATTTGGATATGGCAGTCATCTGCATAAAGATAAGAAATAAACCATTGGGAATATAACACAATATAAAAACACAAAGAAATATAGAAGAGGAAAAAAGAGATGAAGTCCCAAGGCAGAAGCTGGGGGGACATTCACAGTTAATGTGTGTGACTTAGATTTCTATGAAAATCAAGCAAAGGAGGTTGAGAAATAGCAATTAGATTGGTAGGGTTATGATGATGCGGATTGTGTTAAGTCACTATTTTCTTTATCACATAATCAGGCTGATCAGGTATCATTTCTATTCTGAAATGTCATAATGCTTTTTTTGTTTATTCATTCATCTATTTATTTTCTTACTTATTAATTTATCTATTTATTTTGGTATCTAGTGCAAATATTCTAACGCACACAGAGAAAATAGTAAAGAATTCACCAACAGTTTTGTAAATTGGTGAAACAACTTGCTCAGAAGGCTATGGTGTCAGATTGGAATAGGAGAATAGCTAACTACACCTACTATCTAATAGATGCCTACTCTTGGTATCTTATAACATTTTTGTTTCTACATTGCTAGAACATTATAAGTATTGTCAGTGCTCTCTAAATTTGGTATCCTCTACCCTAGGGCAAATGTCTATCCTGGGACAAATACCTCTGTCATAGTGCTAGTTTTGAGATACATTTTATCTTGTCACTTGGAAGGTTATTGTATATACTGCTTACTTCATATTATTAGTGTTTTCCTGTTTTCACAGAGAATCCTAGCCTGAATCACAATGGGCTGTAGTTACTGATTTAGAGGTATTAATCCTCTCTACCTTCATTCTGCATTTTGGACAATAGCATTAATTTTGGTCAAGTACAATTTCATCTATCCATTGTTTTCCATTGAAAATTTGGGGAATTCGTGTGAGCTAATGTAAGAGTGCTGGATTTGGAGTTTAAACACTTTCCTTTGAAAATTGACTTTGGCACTTAATATCTGTTTGACATCACATAAATCATTTAACCTCTCTAGTCCCCCATTGGTGAATTTGTAACATAAGAGCATTAGACTAGATAATCACTATTCTCCTTTTGATCTCTTGGGCTCTAATTGCTTCTAAGTCAACCAACAAATAATCAAAAGAGGTTTTAAGAGTCTCTTTTGGTTGAAACCACTTTTACTCTCTTGCTTACTTTTGTCACTATTCTGTAAGTATTCTACATATTTTCTAATTATTCTAGGCAGAAGGCTATTACTCTTCACAAACTGTTACTTTTTTCTGACATTAATCTATGAATCTTGGTAGTTTTCTATCCTGAAAGACTTCTTTCTTCTGTGCACAGGAAAAAATGAAAAAAAAGAAGATTCTTATTCAAAACTCAAGGTTAATTCCTTACATGAAGGCTATTCAAACCTCGGAATCTTATGTTGTATCATTTTGAGACTAATGTATCTGCAATTGGTTGAGTCATTTTGAACCCACTTTTCTTTTATTAACTGGATTTGTACATGACTATTGCAGAGAATCTGAAGTCAATACATGTAAAGCATGCATTTGAAAATTCTCCAAAGGGTAGCCACTATGTATGCTTCTTTCATTGTGACTAATATAGTGATGGCCGTGAAGGAAAGCATGAATTGTTCCAGGAACAGATCAAGGCTCAATCAGGAAATTAGACATTGACAATGATGTGTAGGTAACAAAAATTAAAGGTGTTAATGTGGGATCTGGTTTGGGAAAATAGCCAGGAAGGCACTAGAATACAAGTTCTTCAAGTTCCTTTGAAGCTCTAGATTCAATAACACGATGACCGTAGATTTTTAAAATTTCTGACTTGCTACATTTTGGAATTTTGTTTACCAGTTTCCCCATTTCTATCAAAGTGTCAGTACTTTTAGAAACACCAAGCACTAGATATTTTCTATAATCCCTAATGTTCCTACATTTCATATAATCTTACAACACATCCTGCCATGTCCTTCTGAAATAGTTTTTGAATTATACTTACTTAATGACTGTATTTTGAATTATACTCATTTTATCTCCCAAATATTTAGTGAGGTTTTAAGCTTTAATAGTATAATCAGCAATATCTCTACAGGGATTTTTCTCCCTTTTCCCAAAGTCCTTTTGTTTATTCACCACAAAAAGGCATTTTGTTTTTCGAATCATGTATTTAGTTATATGTTTCTCTCTCTCTCTTTCTCTCT
Organism: Potorous gilbertii; assembly: GCA_028658325.1. Classification (NCBI taxonomy): domain Eukaryota; kingdom Metazoa; phylum Chordata; class Mammalia; order Diprotodontia; family Potoroidae; genus Potorous; species Potorous gilbertii. The sequence goes on along the minus strand of CM053772.1, from coordinate 171,690,127 downwards.
CTCTCTCTCTCTCTCTATATATATATATATGTATATATTTATATATACATATATATATATACAAATATGTATATAAATATAAATAAATATATATATATATAGTTTCTTGTTACCTACCACAATCTGTTTCAACTCCTGTCTCTTCCTTAACTTTAATTATAGTCATCTTATATGATTTTTTCCTTTTGTGCACAAAACATCATGATGATAACTCACATTTATGTAGTGCTTTTGAATTTACAGAGTACTTTTTCATAATAATCATTTGATGATTGAAAGTATTATAATCCTTTGTGTGTCTGCGGAAGAAGTGTAGTACAGTAGAAAGTGCCCTAACTTTGGAGTCAGAGAACCAGGGTTCATTTTTTTTCCCTCTTAGGAGCTACTACTTGTATCACTTTAGCTACTTCAACTCTACATATATTTATACTTTTGGTAAAATAAGGATGTTTCAACTATATATTCCCTGACATCCCTTTCAGCTCTAGACATATGATCCTCCAATCTATGCCTCTAATAATTAAATTGCTTAAGATCACATGGCTAATAAACAGCAAAATTAGGACTTGATCCAAGACATAATGTTTTCTCTTGAAATGGTTATTTCCTGCAATCAGTGATATGATTGACCCCATGTGTTTGTGATCTTAAGCTCTGTTGTTGAAATATTTCCTCTCTTTACTTTAGCAATCTAAATTTTTCCCATTTTCACATTCCATCTCTCTTTGTAACCTTACAAACAAGAGATTAAGAAGCAAAACACTATAGTTATATTCTGACCTCCCATTCCAATAATCTGGGATAGTTCTAATTGTTCAGATATTTAACCTTGGGAAATTAATTTCTTCTGTCCTTTGCTCAATTTGCACACTTGCAAAATAAACTAACATCCCTGTATAATTTCCAACCTCCACTGCTACAGTTCAATCACTTTGTAATTTTAATATTGTAAAATATTTAATTTTCCTCAGCTATTTCCTATGTAAATTTTCTCTTCTGGAGAGGTGGGGCTTGTGAACATGGGAACAGAAATGATTTCTTCTTCTCCCTTCCCTAGTCTTTCCCCTTAAATAAAATATGTTCTATAGGTGAAGCATGCTCATATTTCTTTCTGCTTCTGAGACTTGCTTTTTATCAGTTATCCTATTCTACATTTCTTATTCTCTGTTTTTCATAAACATGTCGTGATTGGTCAATATAGCATGAAGGTAACACTGGTATCTCAAAGGTTATTTCATAGGATATATGAACATAGATTCATATTTGGAAGTTCCTTTACAAATCAACTAGTACGAACCCCTCCCTTACTCTTTTTTTTTAATAGATGAGGAAATTAAGGCCTAGGGAAAGGAAACACCTTAAACAAAATCACATAGTTAATTGGTGACAGAGGTGTGATCAGAACACAACTCCTCTGACTCCACTTAAATTCAGTATTCTTTCTATTGTATCATGCTCATGAGATGGTTTAGCAAATACAGTGTTGGACTGGGAGTAAGTAAAAAGACCTGAGTTTCTGTCTTAACTGATATGCATAATAGCAGAGTGACCCTGGAAATGTCTTTTCTTCGTCTGTAAAAAGAAGACAATAACACCTACCCCATGGGGTTGTTTTTAGCATAAAATGAGATAATATTTGCAAATTGCTTTGTAAATGTAAATAACATGTAATAATAACTATTAAAAATAATATAAGTTATTGCATATAAGCTCAAATAATTAATAAGCCATTACTATTATTATGTTGCAATGTTGCCAGTAAATCTTCAAGAATGGATACAGTTGGAAACTGTCGTTTGGCCATCTAAAGGAAGATTGGCAGACAAGAAAAAGCGAATTGATTGTTAAATTACTTTTGTTAAATTTTGTAGCTTATTTGGTCTGAAATTAAGTGTTATATACAATAATTAATCATTTTTGACTGTATTCATTGAAACACAAGTAAAAAGGTTAATCATTAATTTTGAGATGATATCACTTTCCAACATATCGGAAGACTTTGTTATAAAATATCAAAAAGTCCTACTTTTATAATTGATTTATTTTTAGTTTTTGACATTCCCTTTCATAAGTTTTTGAACTTTAAATTTTCTCCCCTTCCTTCTCTTCCTTTTTCCCTAAATGGGTGTGTGATTTGATATAAACTCTACATATGCATTCATATTAAACGTATTTTTTTCATTAGTCATGTTGTATTTGAAGAAATGGGAGGAACCATGAGAAAGAAGACACAAAACAAAACAAAAATAACAAAAAAGAGAGCAATATATACATTGACACTCCATAGTTCTTTCTATGGATGTGGATAGCATTTTCCATCATGAGTTCTTTGGAGTTTTCTTAGAATCTTGCTTTGATGACAAGAGTCAAGATTAGGAAAATTAATCAACCCAGTGTAGCTGTTACTGCGTACCATGTTCTCCTGTTCTGCTCACTTCATTCAGCACCAGTTCTTATAAGTCTTTCCAGGCTTTTCTGAAATCTGCCTACTCATCATTTCTTATAGCACAACAGTATTCCATCACATTCATATTCTACAAGTTTTTCAGCCATTCCCCAACTGATGGACCTCCCTTCAATTTCCAATTCTTGGCCATCACAAAAAGAGTTGCTATAAATATTTTTGGACATGAGAGTCCTTTTACCATTTTTATAATCTCTTTAGGATACATGCCTAGAAGTAGTACTGCCAGGACAAATGGGTATGCACATGTTTATAGTCGTTTAGGCATAGTTCCAAACTACTCTACAGAATCATTGGATCAGCTCACAACTCCACCAACAATGTATTCATTTTCTAATTTCCCTACATCTTCTTCAACATTTAGCACTTTCCTGTTTTGTCATGTTAGTCAATCTGATAGGTGTAATGTGGTTCCTCAGAGTCTTTTTGATTTGTATTTCTCCAATCAGTAGTGATTTAGAGTATTTTTATATGACTATACATATCTCTTTTTTCCTCTTCTGAAAACTCCCTGTTTATATCCTTAAACCCTTTATCAGTAGAGGAATGATGTGTACCCTTGTAAATTTGACTCATATCTCTACATATTTGAGAAATGAGGGTTTACCAGAGACCCTGGTTAAAAAAATTGTTTCCCACCTTTCTGCTTCCCTTCTAATCTTGGTTGCACTGGCCTTGTTTAACAACTTTTCAATTTGATGTAAACAAAATCATTCATTTTGAATTTCATAATACTCTTCATTCTTTATTAGTCATAAATCCCTTCATTCTCCATATATCTGAGAGGTAAACTATTCTTTGCTCTCCTAGTTTTCTAATAGTATCAGGTTTTATATCTAAATCATGTGCCCATGATGTTGGGAAAGTTCTACTTTTCACAACTTAAAAATAATTTGTTAAATTTTTCTATATAGGTTCTTTGATACTACATGGTAGAATGCTGACAAATAAAAGATTATCACTGAAGCTTCATAGAGTCATGGAAATATAACTTGGAAGACCATGGCTCCATCTTCTCTTTATCGTTTTTTGGCATTTATTCCTCTTCACACATTTTGTTCTAAACCAAATGACTTCTTTCTCTTCCTCACAAATGGAACTCTATTTCTTAAATGCATGGTTGTACTTACCATACTCCATATCTGGAAGACACTTCCCTCTTATCTCTGGCACTTAGATTTTGTTTTCATTCAAAACTAAGCTCCAACATCCCCTTCTACATGACAACTTTCCTGATTCATCTCATTATTCAAGCAAGATGCATTTGTTGATCACTAACCATGAAGCAGTATGCTAATCATGGGGATACAAAACAAAATTGAAACAAGCCTTTGTCTCCAATGATCTTCCCACATTACTGAAGGAGAGAAGAGGAGAGGAGAGAAGAGGAGAGGAGAGGAGAGGAAAAAAGAGAGACAGAGAGAGAGAGAGAGAGAGAGAGAGAAAGAAACAGAAACAGAAACAAGGAGACAGAGAGAGGCAGAGAAACAGAGACAGAAAAATCTCCAACAATGTGGAATATATACATACATACATACATACATACATACATATATATATATATGTATGTATAATTACTAAGTATATTGGGGGAAATTTGGGGAAACAGATACCATTGAAACTTGGGTAACCTGGAGAGCCTTCATAACCAAGATGCTTAAGTGGTTGAACTGAGTCTTGAAGGAAACCAGGGATTATATGAAGTAAGCTGAGAATGTAATAGAATTTGCTCATATGGAAGATGGAAAATGGACTATGTATGTGCAGCAATAAGTAAACCAATATGATTCAAATGGAAGGGTTAAGGAGAGTGAAGCATAAGAAAATTAGAAAAGAAGAAAAATGTCAGGTTGCAAAGATCTTTAACCATCAGAAGAATTTATATTTGACCATACAGGCATTAAGGAATTAACAGCCTTGGTGATGGGGGGCGGGGCAGGAAGGTAGCTGATATGAACAACCTTAGTCTTTAGGAGAGGAATCACTTTGGCAGCTATATAGGGGATGGATTAGAAGGGAGTCTTGAGGAAAAGAAGACAAAAATGGAAGGTACTGAAAGAGTTCAGGTAAAACGTGATGAGATCTTGAAGTAAGTTTGTAGCTATGTAAATATGGGAGGAAGGATGAGCATTGAGATATTTTATGTGGTTGGAGAAGCATTTTGGCAACTGAATGGATATAGTGAGTCAAGGAAAGTGATGAGTCAAAGAAGACCCCAAAGTTGTTCATCTAGATTCCTAGAAGGATGATGGAGTCAACTTCTACTTGCCTTACTAACTTACTTTGTGTTTTATAGTTATTCCACATTTACTTATATGTGTTCATTACCAAATCTATTCTATTTTACTAGCTAACTTTCATTGATTGGGTTCTCAAAAGGTGGTTGCTACTTTGGTCTCTAGAGGTAATGCCATGATATGAGACTCCCACTGATGTGCTACCCATTAATAATCAATTAGTAAACTCAATCTCTGAGCAAAGGCAATTATTTAAATGGCATAACAAAAAACAACCATTATGGAACATCTTCTACTGCCTTCATAAACCTGACCAGCTATTTGTCACAAATATATGCATCCTTGGGAAAAGTAGACTTAAAATGTAAATACAAAAGTACTGAACTAAGCATATAGGATGTACATGGGGTTACACCAAATCACAGCTCCTGTTATTACAGGACCTGTAAGTC
>CM053772.1:171662536-171684474 GCA_028658325.1 Potorous gilbertii | reverse complement strand
TACATTAGATAAATGCCTTTATTGATTGAATATAGATCATCTAATCCAATCACCCCATTCTATAAATAAGGAGGCAATAATTGGTACAATTAAATAACTCTATGAACGTTACACAGGTAACAGTGTAAGAGGAGAGATTTTGAAACAGGTCCTCTTACTCAAAGTGCAGTGATCTATTCACTCTACTCTCAAAGTGTCAATTTATTAAGCTGCATTCCAATTTTCTACTCTTATATGCCATAGTGAAATAAGAAAGTAATAGGAGTTAACCCTTAACCTCCTGAAAGCTTTAAGGGGACAAAAAAGAAAGAAGAAAAAAGAGAGAAATTATCTTGTTACATTGACTTGTTTCAATGACAGTTCTCTTAAAGACAGACAATATTATACAAATTGGAGATGGAATGAACTTTGACTATTCCCACGCATTAGCTGAGAACTTGCAAAGTTATGCTAAATAGTTACTGAATCACTTCTCCTCTGATATTGAAGCATAGCCATTTGGAAAAAGGCTCTTGAGTATGGTCTCATATTTAAAGTGTTGCAGAATTCAGAGGCAGAAACTACTGCTCTGAGTCATATAGCACAGATAAAAAGCTTTGCTATCAGATCTAATAGTCAGAGTTCAGTCTTCTGCAATGATGGAGAATAATGAAATGAGAAAGGTAAAATGTATGCTTTATGACATTATTACCAGTTACTCATAGAATTTCAGACCAAAGGGTAGATATGGGTCATGTAATCCAGAGCACCTGCTTTTTTTTTACTTAGAAAATAAATTCTTTTCACGCATGAGTGTTTGTGTGTGTGTATGTGTGTGTGCAATGTACTTATAAACAGGATTTAGTTATAAACAAAGAGATGAAACTTTTTTACCATCTCTGGAATATATACTTATTGAACACATTAACCATCTCTTGTTAAAATCATAATACATATCTAAAAAGGAAAAAGTGATTATATGGTAGGGTGGAACTTAATGGATTGGGTTATTTCAAAGAATAATTTAGGAACACAATTGAGATGTGAGTAACCTTGTGCTTAGCAACCATCACTTTTTCTTTGCTTTGCTTCTGGAGTTTCTCAGTTAATATTCTGTACAAATAGAGAAGAGTTGCAACATTGTATCTTCTACAGTTATGAAGCTCAATTACTTTCCTTTTTTCCCTTTTCTCTTTAGGCAGAAATACAATTACTCTTCTGCATTCAAGTAACTTTATTCTCCAATTCTAAGAAATGGGACTTCATTCTTCTGTTCCTGATTTAAGTTGTAGGTGAGTTTCTCATTCCTTCTAAGTTAATGGAGTATATGCAACGCAATGGAGTTCTTATTCAGTGATTTTTTCAGTCATGTCAAACTCTTTGCAACTCCATTTAGGGTTTTCTAGGCAGAAGTAGTGGAGTAGTTTGCCATTTCCTTCTGTACATCATTTTACAGATAAGAAAATTGAAAAAAAACAGGATTAAGTGACTTACCCAGGGTCATAAGTGACTAGCTTATGGCTAGTAAATGTCTGAAGTTAGATTTGAATTGGGGAAGATGTCTTCCTGACTCCAGGTCTGCTGCACTATCCACTGCACCTCTGGCTATCCATATTTTTGAGGGATGGTAGTGTTCTCATGCACATGCTTTAGGTCATATTTTCATTACAAAAGTGTGTGTGTAAAAAAAAAGAACTGGTCTTTTGGGACACTTTTGACATCCACCAAAAACTTCAATTTATAAAGCCCTCCCAATCAACAGACAGAGTATTAGTTTCCTCAACCAGTAACTACATATTTCTAAGTCAGATCAAAAAGTCTCAGTGAGCACACAATGCATAAATTGATTAAAATCTATTTCCACATATGGGTTTATATACATTAAAAAAGATTTATAATTTCCCATTTTCCCATGATTTTTTGCAACGGGGACTTTCTATTCCATCAAAATCTGAACCTATTAACTACTTAGTAGAAGAAACCTAAGAAATTTTTTGAGTTATCTACAGGTTAAATAGCTCATCCAGAGACACATCTGGTAAGTATTTTAGAAAAAATAATCTTTGAAACCAATTCTTCCTGACTCTAAGTCCATTATGCTATCCTGCTTTTATAGAGTGCTATGTTTGTACCATCCTTAAACACACATGCACAGACACACACACACACACACATACAAACACACACACACAAACACACCTATGTTCACATCTCAGAAAAAGAAAATTCTATTAATAGAAGGGGGAGGGGATTCCTCTCCCACTCATGACAAGCAGGGAAACTTTTACCTTTTACATCTTTTAACTGGGTCTATTCATTCCTCTCTGTAGGTCTTACTATATCAATGTCTGGTTTACTTCAGGCACCTGATTGAATTCACTGTTTCCAGCTCACAACTCCTGCTCTCAGATGATCTCCCAGCCTCTGCCTCTCCTCTAGGAACAAACCTGTATATAGGATTGCAGGCTTTGCAGCACCACACCTAGGTAGTCTCCTTACATCCTGACTAAGATAAATATTCTAAATACTATTGTCCCTTGTCCATAAGTACAATCTTCTTTTCATGGAAATCTTTCTGTCATACTGTTCATTATTTCACTTTTCAGACTGACCATGAAGAATGAAACCACAATTAATAATGAAAACTGAGGAATTAATTTTAAAATGGTTGAATGCCTGATCAGTTGAAAATATCTATGTAGTAGGTCCTTCAAGGAAAAAGTGAGCAAAATACTGCTCTTGCAGTCAAAAAGATTTTGATCCAATGAAAAAGATAATTTTATAGATAAATATAACACAAGTGTGATTGATTCAAAGAAAGTCTATAGAATTGAACATTCACATTAAGTACTTGGGAGAATAACCATGGATGATTTTAGAGAAAAAATATTGGTTTAAAAACTACATATGACAAATTTAATTTAAAATAGTATTTATTGGACTAAAATTAATAATATTATTTTGGTTAGTTTTTTTTTTTATTTTAAAGAGGTAAAAAAATCACTTTATTTATTATAAAGAAGAGGCCTTATAAAAATTGAGAGATAGAACGTCCACAACTGAGGAGTTGGTTGTCTTTCTGGACCCTGATCTGGTCAGAGGCAATAAAGAATGTTGCTTACAATTCAAAATATCTCTGTCTTTGGAAGAATTCTGACAAGTTGGTGAGTGTAGGAGAAAAAAAGGCACATAGTTTCAGTCACGCCTGTGAAGAATGATTGACTATGAAATGGAGATGTTTTGCATGATGAAAAAAAGACTTAAAGGACTCCATTAGCCATCCTCTGATATTTGAAAGGCTGTCATATAAAGAGGAAATATTAGGGTTTTTACTTGTTTGTTTGCATGTTTGTTTTTTGCTCCACAAGTTATAACGAGGAGCTAGGTATGGAAGATGAGAAGAGACAAATTCAACTGTGATAGGAATAACAGTATTCTTTTTTTGGCATGAATTTGATTAGACATCTTCTAAACTCCTTTCTTATTCTGAGATTCCATGGCTCAGGATTTATATACGTAGAGATAAATAGACCAAATATGTCAAAGAATGTACATAGTACAGCTGTTCACATACTGTGATCAATGGAGACATTTACACATTTCTTATTTTTATTTAAGTGGTTGAAGAAAATTTAATCACTTTGTCATGTCAACTGTTTTATTCTTTTCAGATAACCTAATTATTGTCCTATTAACTTGTATTATGCAATTAGTACAAATCTACTTAGTAGCTTACTTATCCATTCTTATACAAGTGATGAGACACAGAGGATTTAATAGGAAGAAGCTTTTATTTTCTTTTCATATACATAAAAATTTATGAATTCCTAATGTGACTTCATATAGATAGAGGGCTTCACAAATTATTTGTTGAAAGGACCTTATTCAATATAGGAGCCAGGACCTTTTACAGCACATGTAGTTGGTATTTCTAGCATCAAAACAGTGATATATCCCTGCTCCTGACTTCAAAAATGCATGCACTCAAAAATGAAAGATATGTGCAGTCACAACTTCTTATATCTAAGAGAACTTGGCTTCATATAAATACAAATACCTTCCTGAATCAAAAACAGTACTCTTGACATAACTTAGTTTTTTAACTAAAAAAATACATTTTATATCATTGAATTACAAGAGAGAAGTTTCAAAATGAGTATATGACAGTATTTTTAAAAATTTGATTTAATGGAGAGTACTCAAATTCATTACAATTTTTGACACTCTTAACTTGTGAAGGAAGAACTGAACTTTTGGAACTGGAAAGGGCATAATTAAAAGGCAAGATTGTCTTTCTATATGACAGATATTCATGTTGAATCATCTGTTTAGGTAAGAGAAGTGCTTGGGAAATGAAAGAAAGGCACACTGATGTGCCTGATAATTTTCCTTATCATAGTTACTCTCTGTTCCCCCCCGCAAGCAGTCATCTTTCACTTTTCTTCAGGGCTAAAGTAAATATAATTAAAGAGCAAATTGTTTTATTTCTGAATATATAATTTCTTTAAAATAAAATCGGTGTAAAGAAATCTTGCTTCAAAAGTTTGCTTCAAACTTTTGTAGTATTCTTTCCTAAAAAGGAGGATTTATTTTATGCTACCCAGATAACTAAGATGAATTCATGGCCTGGACTCCTGCCCTTATTAGCTATTTTGAGTTCAAAATAAACCTTCCAAAATTACCTCATATCAAGCACCTTCCAACTCTCTCCTGAACCTAATAAAACTGGGCAGCTTGATCTCATAACAAGGATAGATTTTTGCTTAACCCAAATGTTTACCACTTTTTAGTGTTCTATCATGTATAGTTGAAACACAATCAATTATTGCCATCTGTATGCTCATTATGATTGTCAGAAAGCTTAATTTTAATATCTTACTTATAATTTAAATTTCAAAATGAATATTTTTAATTTGAAAATGTGTGTTTGGAGAGATAGTCTGAAGAATTCATTTATCAGAATACCTCTTGGACTAGACAGTGTAAAGGGACAAAAAGCCAAAATTGAACTAAGAGAGGAGGAAAGATTGCTTTCAGGTAATTACCCAGTTCCATAAATGCTTCTTCCTGGAAATAAAAGTCCATATTTTTAGCACCAAGATTATGCTGCTTTATGGAGAATATTAGAGGTTCAAAAGAATTGCAATTAGGGATCACTGAAAGGGCAACGAAAAGACAAATGATAGGGCATGAGTGGAATGAAACATTTCACGTAAGGAATTATCAAGGAAAAATAGTGTCATTAAAGAAATATGTGAGAAAAGTATGCAATCGTGTAGCGAGAACGAGAAATTATTTAGTAACCCTTATCTTCCACTGGTATCCAGGCAATATTATTAGAACATGCGATTGAGTGGATCATGACAAACAGCGGTACAAAGGTGGGATGGCAAAAGTGGAATAATATACTTATCTATAAGATCACAGTTCTAGATACATATTGGTCTATAATTTAGAGACTATATTGAAATTGAAAGTACCCTATAATTTAGTATCATATATTCTAAGGCAGATACATTAAGGTCACACTAATTAAACAAAAGAGTATATGACAAATATTTAAAAGTAAAAAAAAATTCCATCTGTGAGAGAATTGTAAAGTCTTCAATTAATATATATGCCAAAAGGAAGAGAATTTTGATAATGAAGGTAAAGTGTGGGCACATAGTTAAAGGAAATAGGGATGGCACCTGAAAAAATATAAAAGATATAAAAAAAAAGTGGTTGAAGCGTGAGCAAAAAGGAAAGAAATAAGCTTAAGTAATTCATTTGAATAATAAATACATGGTATGGAATCAATGATAATACTCAACATAGCACTACTGTTATCAAGATATTTGTGAAAATCACTTAAAGACAAACTGGATTTTGAGAGGATAAGTGTGTTGAAGAAATTTATCAAAGGTGGCACAGTGAGAAGGAGGAACAAATCTGAGATGCCTCACAAATTCCTTCAGAAATCCCTAAAAAACAAATCTGGATAAATATGGCAGTGTCAGAATACACTAGGAGACAGAGTGTGGCAGATTTCCAGTCCAGGAGAATCCATAAGGTCAATGGGAAGAATCTTCTGCACCAGGCTGGGAGAGCCCTGGTCTGCACCTGATCACAGCAGAGCATGAGTTAGACAAAGCAGTGGCAATTGCCATACATGACAGCATATGATTGTGGTCTATCTGATCTGGGTGAGAGAAAAGTGCAGGGCCTGTAGCAGCAGCAGCAGCAGCAGCTATTCTTGGGGCCATCAGCCCACAGACTAAATGTTTGAAAGTCATCTACTTGAATTTCTGAGAGCCAAGATACTAGACGTAAACCCTAAGTGATTTTACCCTCTCCCCTTTATTGACCTTGAAAAATCAAGAGAATTTTGCCCCAGGAAAAATCCTGGAATAGTGAAAGCAGCATAAGTAGGGCACAAAAGTCCTTTAGTTTGGAAGGCTAGGAAAATCTTTGGGAAAGGTCTTGCTTGCTGTGATTGAAGGGGAAAAGCAAGTCCCACCTCAGCAGACCAGTAGGAGATACTGAGCCTCATTCGGGTGGAGACAACAAGCTCCAACATCAGGACTCCAGCCATGCCTTCAAACAGTGAGTGGAATTGGCAGACACCAACATGGACAGCTCACAACAGTGCCTGAGTCTACCTGTGCTCTAACACAGTCCTAGGGGAGGAGGAGATGTCCAGAGACCAGACAAACTCTCCCCCATACATCCTACAGAGAGCTTCATGGTGTAACTCTGTGAAACTCAGAAACACCTGGCCTTGACTTTGGCAGGCAACAGCCAACTCCAACTCAGCACCAGGTGAGTTGCAGCATTATATAGTTTCTAGCTGACAGAACCAAAGGCTATAGAACACAAAGGCAGTAACCAGGTCCCTAGAACTCCACACAAAATGCTTGGGACAGAGTCCCCTGTGCTCCAGAAGCAGAGATTCACTTTAAAAACTAGGAAAAAGATAAACACCATAAATAATAAATAAATCAGAAAAGCAAAGAACATAAAAGCTTACCATGGGAACAGGGAAGATCTAAATACAAATTCAGAGGAGGACAGCATTGACACTATAAACACATCTGAAACCTCAAAACGAAATATGAACTGGCCTCACACCCTAAAAGTTCTTGGAAGAGATCAAGGAGAATTTTAAAAGAAAAATTAGAAAGGTAAAAGAAAAATTAACCAATTCTTTTAAAAATACAATGAACAAAATGGGAAAAAATCACTAAAGAAAATAAGTCTGTGAAAAGAAAAATTGGCTGAATGAATAAGGAAGTACAAAACCTAACTGGAGAAAATAACTCTTTGAAAAGAAAAAAAGGGACACATGTAAAAGGAGGTACAAAAGCTAACTAAAGAAAATAATTTGTTAAAAATTAGAATTGGATAAGTAGAAGCTAATGTCTCTTGGAGACATGAAGAATCAGTGAAACAAAATCTAAAGAATGAAAGAATAGAAGAAAATGTGAAATATCTTATCAGAAAATCAACTGACATGGAAAACAGATCCAGGAGAGATTATCTAAGACTTGTTGATGTATAACAAATCTGTGATGGAATAAAAAAGAGCCTGGACAGTATCTTCCAAGAAATCATCAAGGAACATTCCCCTGAGGTTTTAGAACCACAGGATAAATAGTTATAGATAGAATCTACAATCACCTCTTGAAAGAGATTCAAAATTGAAAACTCCAAAGAATATTATAGGCAAATTCCAGAATTTTCAGGTCAAAGACAGCAAGAAGCCAGAAAGAAACAATTAAAATATTGGGAAACTATAGTCAGGATCACACAGGAGCTTGTAGCTTCTACAACAAAAGTCCAGAGGGGTTGGAATATGATATTCCATAAGGCAAAGGAGCTTGGACTACAACAATGGATCAGCTGCCAAGAAAACTGAACATAATATTTCAAGCAATTTCACTCAATGAAATAAGATACTTCCAGACCCTCCTGATGTAAACATCAGAGCTCAATGGAAAATTTGATCTTCAAATACAAGACTCAAGAGAGATATAACAAGGTAATCAGGAAAAGAAAAGAAAAAAAGCTTTGTTATTCAATAAGGAAAAACTCTTTACATCCCTATTTGGAAAGATGATACTTGTTTATTTTCAGAATGGTATATTTTTTACATCATTTAAAAGGGATATACATAAGCACATGGTGTGGGTATAAATTAATTGATGTGATGATAAAAAATCTAATTAAGGGGTATGAAGGAATGGAGGCAAAGGAAAGGAAAAGGAAGAAAAAGGGTAAATTATATCACATAAAGAGGCACAAAAATATATTATAGTAGAAGGGATAAGGGAAGGAGAAAAACACTATTTAAGTTTTACTTTCATCAGATTTCGTTCAAGAAGAGAATAACCTACTCTGTTAAGTATGTAAATATAACTTGCCCTGCAGACAATAGGAAGGGAAAGGAGAAAGAGAAGATAGTAGAAGAACTGATATAAGGGAGCAAAATTTGAAGGAGGTGGTGATAAAAAGCAAATCTCTGTTGAGGAGGGTAAGAGAGAAATAAAAGCATAAATAAGGGGAAAGAAAATGGAAGGACAGAAATTCACAGAGAGTAATCTAAACTTTGAGTATAAATGGGATGAACTCTCCCATAAAATGGAGAATGATAGCAAAATGAATTGAAAACAGTTGTTTTACAATGTGTTGTTTACCAGAAACACATTTGAAACTGTGATGCACACAGGGTAAAGGTAAAAAGTTGAAGTTGTGTATATTATCCATCAGCTGAGGTTTAAAAAATAGAAGGGGTAACAATCCTGATCTCAGACAAAGCAAAAGCAAAATTATATCCAATCAAAAGAGATAAGAAGGGAAACTTTATCCTGCAAAAAGGCACCATAGAAAATGAAGTAATATCATTACCAGGTATATGCACAAGTGGTATAGCATCTAAATTCGTAGAGGATAAACTAAGGTAATTACAGGTAGAAACAAACCTCAAAATAATACTATTGGGGTCCTGAAGTTTGCCCTCTCTAAAGTTGAGAAATCTAACCTCAAAATAAAGAAGAAAGAAATTGAGAAGGTGTGTAGAATTCTGGAAATGGTAGGTATGAAAGACCTTTGGAGAAAACTGAATAGGAAGAAAACTTCCTCAGGAGTATGTGGTACATATGCAAAAACCAAATATGTACTAAGACATAAAAACCTCACAATGAAGTACGGAAAGGTAGAAATATCAAATGCATCCTTTTTCCAGCTAATGATACAATAAAATATATATGTGATAAAGTTCCATGGAAAGATAGACTAAAAATTAATTTGAAACTAAATAATCTAAAGCTAAATAATTCGTGGATCAAACAATAAATCATAGAAGTAATCAATAACTTCATTCAATAGAATGACAACAATGAGACAAGCTACCAAAATTTGTTGGGATGCAGTGACAGCATTTCTTATGAGAAGTTTTGCATTTTTGAATGCTTATATGAATAAAATAGAGAAAGTGCAGATCAATGCATTGGGCATACAACTGAAAAAAGTTTACTGTAAAAAGAACACATTGAAAATCCCCCATTAAATCCCAAATTAGAAATATGAAACATGAAAGGAGATATTAATAAAATTGAAAATAAGACAAGTATTGAATTGATAAATAACATAAAAGTATAAAATTGATTTTGTGTAAATAAAATTGATAAACTTTTGGTTATTTTGATTTAAAAAAAGAAAAAAGAAAATGAAATTACTAATATCAAAAAATGAAATGGATGAATTCATCTCCAATGAAGAGGAAACTAAAGAAAAATTCGGAATTATTTTGCCCAAGTGTATGCTCATAATTTTTTCAATCGTAGTGAAATAGATGAAAATTTACAAAAATATAAATTGTCCGGGTTAATAGAAGAGGAAGTAAAATATCTAAAAAAACCCAGTCTCAGAAAAAGAAATTTAACAAACCATCAGTGACCTCCCTAGGAAAAAAATCTCCAGAGTCAGATGAATTTACAAGCTAATTCTATCAAAAATCCAAAAAATAATTAATTCCAATACACTCTAGACTGTTTGGGAAATTTGACAAAAAAGGAGTCCTACCAAATTCTTTTTATGATACAAATATGGTACTGATACCTAAACCAGGAAGAGTCAAAAATAAAGAAAATTACAGAATAATTTCCACAATAAATATAGATACAAAAATTTTAAATAAAATATTAGCAAAAAGATTAGAGCAACTTCTCACAAAAATAATACACTTTGATCAGGTAGGATTTATGCGAGGAATGCAAAGCTGGTTCAATATTAGGAAAACCATTAGCATAATGGATTATGTCATCAAAACAACTAACAGAAATGATCTGATCTTCTCAATAGATGTAGAAAAAGTTTTAGACCAAAAACAACACCCATTGCTATTGAAAACACAGGAGAGACTAAGAATAAATGGAGCCTTTCTTGAAATAATAAGTAGTATCCATCTAAAACAATCTGCAGTCATTATATGAATTGAGAATCAGTTAGATGCATTTCCAATAAGATCAGGGGTGAAACAGGGATGCCCATTATTACCGCTGTTATTCAATATAGTAGTAGAAATGTTAGCTTTAGCAACAAAAGAAGAAAATAAATTAAAGGACTTAGAATAGGCAAAAAAAAAAAGAAACTAAATTATCCCTTTTACAGTCAATATTATGATACTACAAATAAGAAACTACTTGAAATAATTGACAACTTTAGCAAAATTGCAGGATATTAAATAAACCCATATAAATCATACTCATTTCTATATATTACTAATGAAGATCAACAGCAGGAGAGAGAAAGAGAAATTCCTTTTAAAGTTACTTTAGACATTACAAAATATTTGGGATTCTACCCGGGGCCTATAGGAATACAACTACAAAACATTTTTCTCCTAACTAAATTCAGATCTTAATAATTGGAAAAAAAATCATCAGTTACTCATAGCTAGATGGAGCTAATATAATAAAAATAACAACTCTAAAATAATTTATTTATTCAATGCCACACTAACACAACTAACAAAAATTACTTTTATAGAGCTAGAAAAAAATATCAAAATTTAACTGGAAGAACAGAGAGGGTGAGGGATATCAAGGGAATCAATGAAAAGACATGATAGGGAAGGTGGGCTAGCCATACCAGATTGTAAATTGTATTATAAAGTAGCTATCCTCAAAAACACTTGACACCAGTTAATAAACAGATGAATACATTAGTGGAATAGGTCAGGTACAAAAAACACAGTTGTCAATGCTTGTAGCAATCTACTGTTTTATAAACCTAAAGACCTCAACTTCTGGGTCAAGAACTCACTGTTTGACAAAAACAGTTCAGGAAACTAGAAAATAATAAGGTAGAAACTGGGAATCGACCAACATATAACACCCTATGCCAGAATAAATTTTAAAAGAGTATAGGATCTGGGTATAAAGGTTGATACTATAAACAAATTAGGGTAGCAGAGAACATTTTATATTTCATATTTATGGAGAATTAAGGAATTTATGAACAAACAAAAGACAGAACATTAAAAAATAAAAAATGGATAATTTTGTTCACATGAATTTGAAAAATTTTTGCACAAAGCCAATGCAACCAAGATTAGGAGGGAAGTAGAAAACTAGGAAAGAATTTTTGCCACTAATGTCTCTGATAAGGCCCTCATTTCTAAAATATTTAGATAACAGAGTCAAATTTACAAGGGTAAAAGTCATTTCCCAATTGATAAGTGGTCAAAGATAGGAACAGACAAGTTTCTGAGAAATAAAATAAAGTTATCTATAATCATAAGAAAAAAATAGTCTAAATCACTATTGATTACAGAGACACAAATCAAAATAATTCTGAGGTACCATATCTCACTTCTCAAATTGACTAACGTGACAAAACAGGAAAATGATAAACGTTGGAGAAGTTGTGGGAGAGTTGAAGTGCTAATTCATTTTTGGAGGAACTGTGAGCTGATCCAGTCATTCTGGAGAGGAATTTGGAACTAAGCTCAAAAAGCTATTATACCTTTGACTCAGCAATACTGATTCTGGGGCTGTATCCTAAAAAGATCATAAAAATGGCAGAGGGTAAAACACATACAAAAATACTTATAGCACCTCTTTTTGTCATGGCTAGTAAGTGGAAATTGAAGGGTTGCCCACAAATTGGGTATGGGCTGAATAAGTTGGGGTATATGAGTGTAATGCAATGCTATTGTGAAAAATGATGGACTAAATGATGCACTCCTAAAGATGTACTTCAGAAATTGATACCAAGTGAAGTAAGCAGAACCAAGAGAACATTGTACTGATTAACAGTCACCATGTGTGATAACTGATTTTAATAGTCTTACTCCTTTTCAACAAGGCTAGAACCCCAACCTATTCAACTGAACCCATGATGGAAAAGATCCATCCATGTCTAGAGAAAGAAATATGGAGTGTGATTGCAAAATGAATCAGATTCTTTTCTCTTTTCCTCTGTTTTGTTTTCTTTTTCATGGTTTCTCCCAATTATTATAATTCTTCTATTTAAGATGACTAAGGTTAAATGTGTTTAAAAGGAAATACAAAGAACCCACATTGTATTGCATATTGTCTTGGGGAGGAACAGGGAAGGGAAGTCCTAAAAATTTAAAACTTATGGAAACGAATGTTGAAAACTAAAAATAAATTTAATTTTTAATCTTTAAAAAAGAAAAATAAGTGTATTACCATACCTGATTTTTTAGAAGTTCAACACTGGAAGCAGAGCCAAGATGGTGGATTAGAAAGATTCACCTACTCTGGCTCTTCCCCCAGAGCCCATAAAATACCTGTAAAAAATTACCCTAAACTAGTTCTAGAGCAGCAGAAGTCACAGAATGACAGAGTGAGTGAGATTTCCAGTCCAAGATACCCTAAAAGGCTGACAGAAAAGGTCTATCCCACCAGATGCAGAGTGGAGTGCAGTCTGTCAAACACATCCCAGCCTTGGCCATGTGGCTCGGCAGGGACAGGACTGGAGTAGGCCTCAGGGCATGGAATCTCAGACAGCAGCTGCGGTAACCAGATTACTCAACCCACAAATACCAAAGATAACTTCAAAGTTCAGTGAGAAAGCCCTTTCACCTGAGTGAGAAGGGGATGTCGCAGCTATACCATGATTGCAGGGGTGACTGCAGGACAACGTCCATTGTAGGAGATCTCAGTCTAAAGATGCTGGAGAAATTGAAATGCTGATCTGAACTTCAGCCCTGAGTGGTATCCCTGGGGTGAGGAGGAGAGCTAGCAGTGGAGATGTTGGAAACTCTGGAGTAGGAATTTTACTTGCAGGTCCTGGGAAGAAAAGCATATGGTTGCTCCCAGACCAGAGCACAGGCTAGGAGAGGAGTAAACTCCTCAACTTTGATTGTGCCACCTTGGAGGAACTGAGAATTTATAGGTCCCTAGTGTATGCCCTCTCCTTGACAAAGGACACAAAAGTCAAATAACTAGCTGGGCAAATGCTCCCAAAACGGAAAAAAATAAGATAAGACTATTGAAGGCTACTTTCTTGGTAAACAGATACTTCCTTCCATCTTTTCAGGAGTGGAATAACAATGCATATCATCAGAGGAAGATCTAAAAGTCAAGATATCTGCATCCAAAACCTCCAATATAAATATGCAATGATCTCAGGCCATGGAAAAGCTCAAAAAGAATTTTAAAAATCAAGTAAGGGCGGTGGAGGAAAAATTGAGAACAGAAACGAGGGAGAAGCAAGAAAATTGTGAAAAGCAGGTCAACAACTTGATAAAGGAGATTCAAAACATGTGGAAGCAAACAACACCATTAATAATAGACTAACCCAATAGGCAAAATAAGTCCAAATAAACCAGTGAGAAGAAAAATGCTTTATAAAACAGAATTAGCCAAATGGAAAAGGAGGTTAAAAAGCTCATTGAAGAAAATAGTCCTTTAAAAATTAGAATAGAGCAGATGGAAGCTAATGACTTTATGGAAACCAAGAAATTACAAAACAAAGCCAAAAGAATGGGAAAAAAATAGAAAATGTGAAATATCTCACTGAAAAAAAAATCTAACTTGAAAAATAGAGCCAGGAGAGACAGTTTAAATTATGGGGCTACCTGAAAGCCATGGTCAAAATAAATAAATAAAAGCCTGACAGAACCTTCCATGAAATTATCAAGGAAAACTGCCCTGATGTGCTAGAACCAGAGAATAAAATGGATATTGAAAGAATCCAATGAACACCTCTTGAAAGGAATCCAAAAAGAAAAACTCCTAAGAATATTGTAGTAAACTTTCAGAGTTAGCAGTTGAAGGAGAAAATATGGCAAGCAGGCAGAAAGAAACAATTAGAGTATTGTGTAAATACAATCAGTATAACAAAAGATCTAATTACTTCTACATTAAAAGATCAAAGGATTTGGAACATGATATTCCAGAAGTGAAAGGAACTAGAATTCAAACCAACAATCACCTGCCCAGCAAAACTGAGTATAATACTTCAGCGAAAAATGGTCATTCAATGAAATAGAGGATTTTCAAGCATTCTTGATGAAAAGACCAGACCTGAATAGAAAATTTGACTTTCAAACACAAGAATCAAGAGATGCATGAAAAGATAAAAAAAGACAGAGAAATAATAAGGGACTTACTAAAGTTGAACTGTTTATATTCATACATGGAAAGATAATATTTGGAACTCGAGATTTTTCTCAGTATTTGGATAGTTGGTGGAATTATATGTATATAGACAGAGGGCACAGTGTGAGTTGAATAAGAAGGGATGACATATAAATCAATAAAACAAGGAGTGAGAGAAGAATACATTGGGATGAGAAAGGGAAATTGTAATGGGACAAATTATCTCTCATAAAAGGTGCAAGAAAAAGCTTTATCAATGGACGGGCAAAACAGGAGGTGAGAGGGAAAAAGTGAAGCTTACTTTCATCACATTTGACTCAAGGAGGGAATAAAAAGAACACTCAATTTGGTATGAAAATCTATCTTACACTAAAAGAAAGTAGGGGAAAAGGGGTTAAATGGGGTGATGGAGGGAAAATAGAAGGGAGGACAAATGGGAGGAGTAATTAGAAGTGAACACTTTTTGGGAGGGACAAGGTCAAAAGAGAGAATAGAATAAATGGGGCCAGGACAGGATGGAGGAAAATATAGTTAGTCTATCACAACATGACCAATATGAAAATCTGTTGCATGACTACACATGCATAGCCTATATTGAATAGCTTACCTTCTCAGCGAGCATCAGTTGGGATGCAAGAAGGGAGAGTAAAAAGAGAATCTGATCAAATTTTGGAGGGACAGAATCCAATAGGACACAGCCTGTGGCAGAGTCACAGCCCAGGACAGACTGGAAGGTCAACAGGAAGATTCTGTTCCTTGGGGATGGAGGAGCACACAGTACAGTGTGTCCCCGTTATGGCAAGGATAGGCAGGAAGCCACAGGGTGATCTGAGGCAGCCACAGTAGTGCAGAATCTTGGGCAGGATGAGAGACCAGCGGAATTGAGCAAGTGAGAATGGAGGAACCCCAGCAGCTGTTCCTGAGACTATCAGCCAGAAGATTAAATATCTGTAAGTAACCTACTTGAACTTCCAGGATGTAAAAGGGTGGAGTGATCAGTCAATACTCTTTCCCCCTACCCTTTTTGACCTTTAAAGGACCATAAAATATTTCCCCTGAAAAATCACAGTCTCATAGCATGTGAGGCTAGGAAAATCACTAAGGAGGATTCCTCTTGCTGTTGCATGAGGGGAACACTGCAGGGGTGGAGGTGTACCAGAAAGCCCCACCTCAGTGAATGGGGACAACATCCAGTGTCCCAAGGGGATGGAGCCTCACAGTCACTAACACCGGGACAAAAGGTATGCCCCAGAATCCCAGAGGAAACAGGAAGCATGTTTCACCAAGCACTGAGCTTGCATTTGCTCTAGTTCATGTGAGAAGACCTCCCCTGGCCAGACACTTAACAAGCTAGTTCCAGGTCAACTCCAGGTAAACACAAAAAGACTTCACCTTTTCTATACTTTTTCACAACAAGCAGCTCAACACCATGTTCTTTAGCTTGTAGTTGAAAGAACTAGATGTCTCATAACTCAAGGCTTCATCATCATGAGTAAGAAGCAAAGCAGAAAAGGAAAGACCATGGAATCATTCTATGGGGACAAGGACCAAAGCACAAATATCAAAGAGGTCAGCATTGAGACTGTAAACCCATCTGAAACTTCACAAAGCACCATATACTGGTAGCAAGCCCAAAGAACACTCCTGGAAGAGCTGAAGAAGGATTTTAAAAGCCAAATTAGAGGAACAAAAAAGAAAAAAAAACTGGTCAATAATTTTAAAAGTATGAAAAAACTTGCTGAAGAGAATAGCTCCTTAAAAAGAAAAACTGGACAAATGAAAAAGGAAGTACAGAATCTTAAAAGGAATGATTGGACAGATGGAAAAGGAGATGCAAAAGTTAAATGAAGAGAACAATTTGATAAAAATTAGAATTGGGCAAATATTTTAATTGCAAGGCATTGAAATTGTGCTTTCATTTTTAATGTTTATTTATTTATGTTTAGTTTTCAATATTCATTTCCAAAAATTTTCACGTTCCAAATTTTTCCCCATCTCTCCCTTTCCCCCACTCCAAAACACCATATATTCTGATTACCTCCTCCCAATCTGCCGTCACTTCTATCATACCCTTCCCTTCCCATCCCATATTCCCATCTGCTCTCTTTTCTTTTAGGGCAAGAGAGATTACTATACCTCATTGTCTATATTTCTTATTTATCAATTGCATGAAAAACAATTCTCAACATTCACTCCTAAATCGTTTAGTTCCAACTTCTCTTCCTTCCTCCTTCCAAAATGAGAATGTAAGCAATTCAATATAGACTATATATGTGTAGTTTTGCAGAAGACTTCCATAATAGTCATGTTGTATAAGACTTACTTATATTTCCCTCCATCCTCTAGTGCCCCCCCATTTATTCTATTCCCTTTTTTGACCTTGTCCATGCCCCAAAGTGTTTACTTCTAATTACTCTCTCATCCCATTTGCCCTCACTTCTATCATCTCCCCACCCCACTTATTCCCTTCTCACCTACTTTCCTGTAGTGTAAAATAGATTTTCATAACAAATTGAGTGTGCATGTTATTTCCTTCTTAAATCAAATGAGATGAGAATAAGCATCACTTTTTTCCTCTCACCTTCCTCCTTTTCCCCTCCATTGGAAAAACCTTTTCTTGTTCCTTTTATGAGACATAATCTCCCTTTCTACTTCAAGTATATTTCTCTTCCACCCTTCAATTAAATTTTTAGATATCAGCTCTTCCCACTCAACTCATCTTGTGTTCCCTGTCTATCTCTATCTATATATCTATATATATTTATATACCTATATATCTATGGATATAGATAGATATCTATATCTATATCTATCTATCTATCACTCTATGTGTGTGTATGTGTGCATGTGTATAATCCCTCCAACTACCAAATACAGACAAAAGTTTCAAGAGTTACAAATATTATCTTTCCATGTAGTAATGTAAATAGTTCAAATTTAGTAAAGCCCTTATGATTTCTCTTTCCTGTTTACCTTTTCATGCTTCCATTAGTTCTTGTGTTTGAAAGTCCAATTTTCCATTCACTTTTGCTCTTTTCATCAAGAATGCTCTCTTTTATTGAATAGCCATTTTTCCCCTGAAATATTACACTCAGTTTTGCTGGCTAGGTAATTCTCGGTTTTAATACTAGTTCCTCTGACTTCTGCAATATATTCCAAGCCCTTCAATCCCTTATTGTAGAAGCTGCTAGGTCTTGTGCTATCCTGATTGTATTTTCACAATACTTAAATTGTTCCTTTCTGGATGCTTGCAACATTATTTCTTTGACCTGGGAATTCCGAACTTGGCTACAGTAGACCTCTTTCAAGAGATGATCAGTGGATTGTTTAAATATTTATTTTATCTTCTTTTTCTAGAATATTAGTGCAGTTTTCCTTGATAATTTCATGAAAGATGAAGTCTAGGTTCTTTTTTGATCAAGGCTTTCAGGTAGCCTCATAATTTTTAAATTGTCTCTCCTAGATCTATTTTGCAGGTCAATTGTGTATCCAATGACGTTTTTTGCACTCTTTCCTAGTTTTTCATTCTTTTGGTTTTGTTTTGTAATTTATTGGTTCCTCATAAAGTCCTTAACTTCAATGTACTCCATTTGGATTTTTAAAGAACTATTTTCTTCAGTGATCTTTTGAACCTCCTTTTCTATTTGACTAATTTTGTTTTTTAAAGCATTCTTCTCCTCCTTGGCTTTTTGCACCTCTTTTGTCAATTAAGTCAGCCTATTTTTAAAAGTGTTATTTTCTTCATCAATTTTTTATGTCCACTTTAGCAATCTGTTGACTCATTTTTCATAATTTTCTTGCATAGCTCTCATTTCTCTTCTCAAATTTTCCTTCACCTCTCTTGCCACACTTTCAAAATTCTTCATCAGCTCTTTTATGGCCTCAGACCATTGCATATTTATTTTTGAGGTTTTGGATGCAGAAGCCTTGACTTTTAGATCTTCCTTGGATGGTATGCATTGTGCTTCCTCATCTGAATGGAGGGGAGAAAATACCAGTTCATCAAGAAAATAGTCTTCTATAGTCTTATTAGTTTTCCCTTTTTGGAGTATTTTCCCAACAATTACTTGACTTTTGAGTCCTTTGTGGAGAGAACGTTATACTCTGGGGACCTGTAAGTTCTCATTTCCTTCAATGTGGCACAATCAAGGGAGAGGAGTTTACTCCTTCCCTGGTCTGTACTCTTGTCTGGGAGCAACCACAAGTACTCTTTTCTGTTCAGGTTCTTTGAGTAGAATTCCCTCTCCACAGCTTCCATCGGCTCCACCAGGCCAGTCAGAGCTCCTCCTAACCCCACGGCCACCAATCAGGGTTGAGATCCAAAGCAGATGCATGATTCCCCCAGTGTCTTTACACTGAGGTCTCCTAAAATGTACACTGTGACACAGCAACTGCTGCCACTCTTGTGCCTCCTGGGTCAGACTCCATTCCCTTCTTATGCCAGTGAAAGAGCTTTCTCACTTTGAAGCTGCCATTGGCATTTGTGGGTTGAGTGATCTGGGACCTGTAGTTGCTGCCAGGGATTCCACTCATCCTGAGGCCTGCTCCAATCCTATCCCTCCTATGCAACCAAGACTGTGTTATGCTCCTCTCCACCTCATGCAATAGACCTTCCCTATGCCTTGGACTGGAAATCTCTTTCACTCTGTCCTTTTATGGCTTCTGCTGCTCTAGATTTTGTTTAGAGTCATTTTTACAGGTATTTTATGGGCTACGTGGGGGTGATTCTACAGTTCTGTCCTTCTACTTCACTATCTTGGCTCCATCCCTTGAGATTGTCCTTTTAAAAATATATCAAATTTGTCAAGGAGTTTAAAATTTAGTAGGACACATAAGGTAAATATGTGAATATATTATAGAATAACATAGGGATATTAATGTGGTCACACTGAAATTCAACCTCTCAGTGTTCAAGATGACATACAAAAAGCATACATCCTAGACCAGGTTATTGACTTGCATGGGTTGAGCCAGGTTTCTCATTGGGATTTTCCAACGACAGTATAACTAGTGGCTTTGAAAAAAAAATTAAAGTAATGTAAGAAAACTAATCAGAGAAAATAAAATTGTTTTGAAAATTTTGGAAAATATGGAGATAAAGACAAAAATCTGCTGAGAATGAAAAGAGTTGACCATGTTAAGAAGTCTAAGAAGGGATAGGAAGCAAAGACATTTCTGCAGTGTAGAAATGAGTGGGGATGATATTTGAAAGGGAGTGAACAAAGGTAGAAAACAGGAAAGTGTCAGATGTGTTAAGGGAATTCTCATGTGTATTACTTTCTGCATATTAAAACAATAATATGCTAAAAGGTCATCAATTCGTCATTAGATTTTGAAAGTTATTGGTACTGGTGACTTTTTTTGTCTGCATACATTGCCGTATTTACAGAGCCTCTGAGGATTATAAACCAATAAGTATAGCACTTAGGCAAGTATAATAAATCCTTAATTTTAAGAGTTTGTAATTCAGACCCCAAACCAAGTAGCCATTCTAATTAATTTTTAATGGAAAAATATTCCTGATCCCTTTTTATATTCCCTGTAGGAAAATATTCTCCTATAAACATTTGCACTAGAGAGATATGAACTGTCATAATCATTAAATATATTCAAAGGAGGATCCAAATTAATATTTAATATTTAATTATGCTATATTTAACATTCCAGTTGTTATGAAAAGATTTACTAATCACTCCTTAGCAATCATAAAGATGGGAAAATATGTTTCTTCTCTTAATGCTTCTATGACATATTGTCAATTTAGCTTTAATAATCCATGATCTCATCGAAACTGGTGTTCCATTCAACCATAAAAATTCTAAATCCACCATACTTTCCTTTCCTGTTCATTTGTTCACAATCTCCCATAACACTTTCACAAGAATTTCTCCCAATATGCTGGATATCTTCCTCTAGATTCCTTTTCTAAAGCCTGTAGATGCTCCCTTGATTGAATCTTATTCTAATTAAATATTTTACCTATGCAGTTTTCTGTTTGCATACCTGTCTTCTAAACATAGGTGAGTGTAGGGAATAGCCAAAGGAGAAGTAAAAATCTGAAAACATATTCTCAGTTAATGCAAATTGTTCTTATGACTATAAAAGTAACAGAAGTGATTTAGGTGGGATATTTATTAGCACAAAATTGTGGCAAGCAGAGTTATATGGTAAAAGATTAGTGTGTAAGGTACTTAAAATGGATTTATGATCTCGCTGATGTAGCTACTACCTAAAACTGTAAAGCTCATGACCTATTGACATCTACCCTTTACCCCATTCCCATAAATTCATAATAGGAGATCAATCCAATATGTTTAGGGATTCTCTCATTTCTCCTGGCATTATATGATTACCTGTGGAGGATGCAGGATTATACCCTTATTTATATCATGCTCTTAATATGTGAGCAGTACATTTTTTAATCTTACATTTCTTTGATTGCATTTTTTATTTCTTTTTAGTTTTGTATTTTCTGTTAAAGTTTTCTTCTACTCACTATGTACTTCTATTTTCCCTCTGAGTAGTCTTCATTTTTAATTTTTCAGTGACTAACAGTCATGATATAAAATTGATCATAAGACAAGTGACTTCTTTTGGAGGGAAAGTCTGGGAACATTAGAACACTTTGCCATTTCTCAAAGATAACCTTACTGATCCATTGATCTATTTGTTCAAAGCATACATACAGATGAAGATCTATGAATTGTCCCTTTAATTGTTTGTCACACTTGTACAACAGGCATTTTTCATTCACTTAGTTTTTTCAAAGTTATGCAAGAGGCCTTTCAATGACTATAGATCTCCTCTAAAATATTCTTTAATGTTATAGAGCATGATGCAACCAGCATAATGCCATTCATATAAAGAGTTTCACTAGGAAATTGGAGTATACTAGCATATATAAATAACTACTATTTACCTATGTTTCATTACAGAAGATACTTGAAACAATTCTCCTGACTCTCCAGTAATAGCAACAAAGTTCTATCAGATTCTTACCTTAGTCACTTATGAGCAGAACCCAAAATTAGTGGTAGTTCTCAAGTATTTATCAAGCTATTTTTGACTTTCAGAGAGGTCAAAGACTCTCTTCCCTTTGGATCTGGTGATAATATATCTTGCTTTGGGATATGTATGCAAATATGTCCTTTGAGATTGCTGCTCATTAAACTGACTTCTGATATTTTCATTTGTTACAACTGACTTGTATTTCATTGATTCATTTACAAAGCATATTTTGTAAATAAATAAAATATTAGATATGAATAAAGCAGTTGATAACATGGCAATCCGAAACATCTTTTTACATTGTGTATGTAAAAGAAGAGGGAATATATTTGTTCTGCT
>CM053772.1:171641862-171662036 GCA_028658325.1 Potorous gilbertii | reverse complement strand
ATATAGGTGCACATAAAATCCATTAGTACAACATCTGAGATGAGGTTTAAAGTGGAACAGAAAGGCACTAAAATTATCACTAATATAACTACCACATTATGTGTTTCCAAAGGAGGCAGCATACTCTAGGTGAAATAACACACCAGAGTTCTAGTTCTGACTGCCACTGAATAGTTATGACCTTGAGTATTTTTTTCTATCTTTTGAGGTCTCCATTTTCTCAGTTGTTAAATGAAGTTAGACTCAATTACTGCAAAGCTCCCTTTTCAGCGCTAAGCTCTTATTCTATGTATGAAAAATGAGGCAAGTATTCTTAACCTGGAATCCAGGAAGTAATATATTTAATACTTTGATAACTGTCTAATATAATTGGTTTCCTTTGTATTTTATTTTATACATTTTAAAACATTATTCAGAGGAGTCTGATAATCTCCACCAGACTTCTAAAGAATATATGATAAAGAAACCCTGAAATAAAGCTATATATTTACAATCCAGGCTTTATAAAGATGATTCTAGATGTGGCAGGGTATAAGCTTTTGTGGATGACAGCATGGTCTTCCTCCTTACTTAGAAAACTTGAATGCCCAAGGAGAGGTGGGAATTGGGGGACTGTTGTATTGCATGTAATTGCAAATTTAAGTACCATACATTTGCCAGTATGCCTATTAAGGACTCTTATTTCATAGTATTCTGTGACATATGCTTTGAGAATCACTGATATAAGCAAATATAGAAGGAAGTGTGATTTTCTTAACATGAGGAATTGCTGGTGGAGGAATACCGCACCCCCCCCCCTCAATCCAGATCTGAACAAGTCTATGCTAAATTTGATTGATTACAATGAATAACTTAAGGCATATAAAAGTTCAATGATTTTTTTCTAGAGTGGTACCATCAGAAATAAAATTAGAATTGAAATCTTTTGACTCCAAGTTCAGCAATCAACATTAAGCTGCCTCTGGAGGAAAGCATGCATGTATGTATATGTATGCATTGTCAAAGGAGGTATCCTGGGGTAGCTTTTATGTATACTCATCTCCATTCTCCTAGAGATGATACTTTGTATTTGATAGTAATTCATAAACACACAAACTCTTACATAAAAGTTTTTAAAAGTAACCCAAAGGGTTAACATGTGTTGTTGACAATTATCTCTCATTTACAAATATGTTAATTGCTTTAATCCATTATTTTACTTAAACCTCCAATGAGCCATAAGACATATGTAGGACAGGTATTATTCCCTAGTTTAGGGATAGATTAGGAAACTGGGTATCAGAGAGGTTGCAGTTTGTCCATGTTCTCAGATTTAGTGAGTGCCAGAGACAGGATTGGAATGAAAGCCTTCTTGACTATAAAACCAATACTCAATATATCCTGCCATGCTAATTTTAGTGAAAGATTAATGGCCAAATGAATGTCTATTTTTCCTAGTCTTAGTCTTACAAAGGAAAATGTTTTCCATAGTGTTGTCGGTTTATTTTATGACTTTCCAAAGGTGAAAGGATCTACACATTTGAATTTTAATAAGAACCATGTTTAAATTTAGATTTTTGAAATTTAAAGGTGCTTTAAACCCATGATAAATCTAAGAAAGACAGTGTTATGATATTGTATGAAATGCATTCAAGATGACATAAAAGTTTTCAAATGAATTACAAGCATGCTGATGGCAATTGTCATGTCTTATTTATGATCTAGGACAACCCCAAAGCATCTAAAATAGTGATAGACTATGAGGGGATATTTATTATTAAAGGATGGTGTATATCACAAATAGAGTTAGCATTTAAATCAACCACAGATTGGAGAAATATTTGGTTGTAAGCCTTAAAAATTTCAACTTATAAAAGATTTTTACCATGAAAAAGTCCATCATTTCATTACAATTATATGACTGTGTGTAATGATAGGAAAAATAGAGTGGAATCCCATTTTGAGGAGGAGATTAACTCATGTTACATGAAATATTGAATTAGACTTTTATTGATCCAGTTACGTTTGGTGAGACATAATTACCACCAGAGTATATCTGAAACCACAGTCTGGCAAATATCAGAAGTTCCTACTGAGCTGGGTATTCTCCCATGCACACAGAGTACAAATGATATATTATCTCTCTATCATTCCTAGCATTGGTGACCACTTTTACCATTCTTTTACAAATGAAAGACCTGAGGGAAATTAGGTCCCTCCCACCATATTTTTCAAAGTTGGGGGTGGGGGGGAAGAGAGCTAGACAGTCTTCCTTAATGAAGTTGCATGTGCTCTTATTTTGACTCAGGAGAGGCAAAGACCAAGGCTATGAAGGAAAAAGAGGAACCTCTTTCTGATGTAAATGAAACAGTTTCCACTATTGAAAGAGATACCACTGCATAAGAAAAGACCTGTAAGGAAAATGAAGCTACTTCTAGGCACCTACTTCCTCCACCAAAATCTTCCTCTTTAGTCACTCATCTACATTTAGATAAATCAAAGGCTGGCTCATCCAAGTCAGAGTGAGGCCTCTTCGAATGAACTGCAATATAATCGAAAGAGCTGTCCAAGAAGAAAGGCTAGTTCACTCCAACTTCTTGATGGAGGAGGTGAAAAGTAAATTACAGCCAAGATCCTTACAGAGTTAAAACTAAGAGGACTCTGCCTAATAGAAGCTAAGGGGCACTGAAAGGGCACAATAGCAGTATAGCTCAAAAAAGTACAGTAATCCTAGGTGGCACAGTGGAGAGAGTGCAGGGTCTGGTGCCTTGAGTCCAACTCACTTTCCTGAGTTCAAATCTGTCATGAGACATTAAGTAGCTATGTAACCCTAGAGAAATCACTTCACCCCCTGATTGTCTCATTTTCCTCATCTGTAAAATAAGTTGGAGAAGGAAATGGTAAACCACTCTACTATCTCTGCCAGGAGTCACAAAGGGTTGGACATAACTGAACAGAAACTAACTGGAGGTTGTGAAGACTGTAATTGCCTATCAAAGAGAGAATCAAAAAGTGTGGTCGATCATGCCATATAGCACAGAAAAGAGACACAATGGCCTTGTGAAAAGCACAGCAACTGGCCTAGCCAAATTTGGGAGTATCAGCTTTCAACTGTCTAGTTGATGAGGCTGACATCTACCCAGCAACAATGAGAGCCTTACCTAAATTTAACAGTAACAGGGGATCTTTATCTATTGAGAAAAATATCTTCTCATGTCCTGTGTCTGTGATTAACCCTTATGATTTCTGCCCATATCCTTAAATGTTGTAAGTTCCCAGTTTTGTGACCATAGCCCTGAACTGCTTCCCAGAATACCCAAGATACCTCTTTCCCCTTTTTTGTCTCTCCTCACGCACCTGCTTCCCTTTTCCTGACATCCTTCCCTGTGGTTAACTGCCCAAGTAGGATAAATAGGTTGCCCCTAACCTTAGCTGAGTGCTCAAAACTTGTATATAAAAGTAAGCCCCTGACTTATGTCAAACTGGTAGTGCTTCTAAGCACTACTTCTCTGCTTTTGTGTCAATGAAACTGCCTGACTAGGAGAATCTCTGTTCCTTAAATTATTTCCAGACAACCTGACTGAACTTCATTTACTCTGTCATAGTGACCTACCTACTCATCACAGACAAGTAGCAGTTTATATGTAAGCATGCAAAGAGCTGACCTAGCTAACCTATGCATACATCTGGCATGGATTCCCTGCCCTTCTTGGAGCCAGCCTAGTCGAGCAGAGGAAAATGAACCATCACCAACACCAATACCCAATTCCACAGTCAACTTTATGAGTACTCTCCAGAGAACGAAAGGACATTAAGGCTCCAGTATTCCAATATTCTGAATCGTTTTGGAAACATGTTCTCAATATGTCTACCTTACTATCATAGGGTTTTAAATTCTTGCTGAGTTGCCCCCTCAAATCCAGACTGCGAATATCTTTTTTAAAAGTATATTCCCTGAGTTTCTGGGACAAATGCTATGTCTCTCTTGCTGTAACATTTGGCAAATTGCCTTTTCTAAAACAATTTGAGACTACTGCCTGATTGTTGAAGTTGTAGTTCATGAGCTAAAGTGTTAAGGATCATCACCGGAAGGGCTATTCCTAGAACACCAAGGGTAATGATAAATAATAACAATAGCTAGCATATATATGGTATTTTAGGGTTTGAAAAGTGTGTTACAAATATTATCGCATACTCAAGGCTTTATAAGAGGTAGGTACTATTTTCCTTATTTTACAGGGAAGAAAACTGAGGCAGCTAGAAATTTGATTTGCCCAAGATTACATAGTGTTTATGGTTGGATTTGAACTCATGCCCTAGTGGTTCTAAAGCCAGTAGTCTATACACTGTGCCACAAGTTTCGTCAAATTAGGTGTTTTAAGCACTCAATGTCTTCCAAGCATTGGGCTAAGAGCTGGTAATACTAACAGAAGCAGAAAGTAACTTGTGTTTCAAGAAATTTATATTCTGATGGGGAAAATAATACATAAAAGGTAACTAAAATGGGCGTGGGGGAGTGTGGGGCAGGGAAGAGAAGGTGCAAAACATAGGGTGGTAAAGCAAGTTCTATGGAGATGAGGCAGCATTCTAGACAGGTGGGAGATGAAAGGAAGTAGTAGTTATCATTGTCCCTCATTTTGCAAAAAAGGAAACTAAGAAGTTAAGTGACTTGCCCAGGGTCACACAGCTATTAAATATCTGAGGTAGGGTTTAGACTGAGGTCTTCCAAACTCCAAATCTAGTCTCTGAGCCCCCTTACTAAGTGGAAATCATCTGACTCCTACATTTTGTCACATGGGAAATTTTGTTCACATTTTGTTCAAACGGTCATAGACTTCTACACATATGCATATAGATCTTCTATCTAACTAGCTAGCTAGATTTCATCATTGATTTGGGGAAGGTGCTGAATAGTTCATTTGATATCAGAGAGACATAACACAGTTTGCTTCTTCATTTCACCCTTTTTCCTAGGGATTGAGTTCTTACAAATTATGTAATTTCATTCCAAGTTCTAATAATTTTACAAAGTTGAAAAGATTTTGAGTACAGTCTTAGAGACTGACTATGTGTCAGTAATATGAGAGCTAGGCAAACTCATTTCAGAAAGATTAATCACCTGGCTGACTCTATAAGCCATGAAACTCATAAAGGTTGTCTATCAAGTCAGAGAAAAATTAGATTTACATCAATGGAAGTAGTAGTCATCGATTTCTATTTCTAAGTTAGAATTCTATATTCTAATAATTCTAATTCTGTTAAAAGATATATATATATATTTATATGTGTTTATTCCATTTATTAACATATGCACATATCTATACAAAGCACATACATATATATACACATGGGTAGACACTGCAAATGTATAAGTCCAGAGATAAAAGAGGAGAAAGAGAACAGTTTGGATTTCCTTTGGGGGGTTGCAAAGTTTTGCATAATAATGCCAATCTTTCCCTCAAACAAAGGCTTTTCATTTTAATAATAATATTCTGCTAGTGTTGTGGTGTGATTGTAGTCAAGGAAGAAAAAGAAGGGGAAAGGAATAAGTCATTTACATAGATACTACTATAAGTCAGGCACCATGCTAAGCACAGCAGAAATATTACAATGCAAACTTTAAAATTCAGGTTATAGATTATCCAAAGAGCATGTATAAATACAAATTCATTACACACACACACACACACACACATACATATAATGTGCATATAATCTCTCTGTATATGTGAATGTCCTATTGATTTTCTCAGTTATTGAGAAATAATGCTTCCGTCATCTAGAAGAAGGATTTATAAGAGGATAAAAACCAAATAAATTGTTGCACTGTATGTATACAGTTCTGATTGATTCAGTGAATGGAGAGTTAAATTTGGAGTCAGAACATCTTGGTTCAAATTTTAAAATTAAAGGAAGTAGAGCTTCTAAAGTGTCAACGTAAGGAGGACATAAATTATAGCAATGAATGATGGCCCGTACAAAGGCATGACAATGGGAAACGGAGTGTTTATGAGGAACAGAAGGCCAGTTTGTCTGAACTTGAGAGTATAAGAAAGGGACTAATGAATAATCAACCTGAAAGATAGATTGTAAAGGGTTTTGCAGGCCAGAAAGGTTTGTTTGTTTGTTTTTCATTTTATTCTAGCAGCAATAGAGACCCAAAGGAGAATACTGACTGTGGGCATCCATGGTCTGATCTGATCTACACTTGAAGAAAATAGCTTTGGTAATATTGTGGAATATGTAGGGAGAGACTAGAGCTAGAGACACCATTTAGTAGGCTACTGGAATACTCCACTTGAAAAGCAATGAGAACTTGAACTAAAAGCATGACTGTGTGAGTGAGAAGAGAACCATGAGAGACTTTTTCATGAAAAAAAAGGATCTGGTATCAGATGCTACATGTGGAATGAAAGTGAGTAAGTAGTCATAGAAAGCAGCAAGATGCATGGCATTGCCCAAAATAGAAGCAGAGTGGTGTCTCACAGGTTGGCCCTCATACTAAAATGCTGGTGCTCCTCATGCAAACTCCTGACTTTCCAGTCTTCCTTCAAATTCTGGTCAAAATCTTACTACCTATAGGAATCCTTTCCCAATACCTTTTAATTCTAGTGTCTTCTATGTCTTGATCATTTCCTATACATGTTGTATATTGCACATTTGTGCACAATTTATTTTAAATATTGTTTTTCCAATTAAAACGTGAAACTGTTTTGCCTTTCTTTGTATCCCCAATACTTAGGAGAGTGCCTGGAACATAATAAGAACTTAATAAATGTTTACTGACTGAATTTTGAAGGGAAAGATAGTTCTTTTATGGACATACTGAGTTTGATGTGAATATTAGATATCTAGTTTGAAATATCTGATATTTTGTAATAGAGGTGACAGGGCAAGTTATAGAAATCTGTAAGTCATCTGCATAAAGGTTCTAATTAAAACATGGGAGGTAATAAAATGACTAAGTAAAAGAGTGTCTAGGGAAGAAAAGCAATTGTCCAGGACAAAGTCTTGGGTTTCACTAGCAAAGGAGATAAGAACATGTCTGACTTTTAATCTATAAACTCACCATAAAAAAAAATCAGAGAGATAATGCAAATATGAAACTTAGGGATGAAAGGCATTTATCCATTAACTCAGTGTATTCATAGTTAATGAAAAAATATTGTTGCATGTATATGAAAAGGCCTTCAGTATCATAAATCATATAGATATTCTTTTTCTATCTACAAGGATTGGATTCGTAGGGTAATACAAGTATTCATTTGTCAAACATATTGGAAAAATGTGTTGGGTTTTTGAATCTAATTTAAAACATAAAGAAATAAGATGTAATTGTAATCATAACATGACTTGCTTATTCCTTTATTATCACGCAAAAGTTAAACATAGAACATAAAAGCTAAACTGTCTGTAATAGAAGCAGCTTGGGTATTTCGGTTCAGAATGCAATTAACAAAGCAAATCACAGCTGCTCGGTACTTCTGTGTTCATCCCGAGAACTTGTTTTCACCTTCCAATTTTGACTTGTTGTTTTGGACAATTAGATATTTGAGAAGACATCAATTAGCAGATCATCCAAACAGGAAAGCTATGAACTCAAAAATCACAGGGCTTGAAGTAACGTTTTAAACCAGAGATGATGTATTTAGACTGATTGATTTCAGCCAAACAACTCCAAAAGAAATGGTGAGGGGAGCACGAAGGTAAAAATCGAAAGTAAAGGCACAAGTTAGAAAATGAATGATGAAATAGTTCCTGTCATCAGAAGCATAACTAGCAAAGTACTGTGGAGGCAGCAGGGAGAAAGTTTTTTTTATTATTTTTTAATGAGAATATGATGTCAGAAGTAAGAGAACAAAAATAAATGGAAGTTTAAGGGGAAGAGAATTGTTATATGAATCAGAAGACATTTTAGAAAACATCTAATTCCACATATATGTGAAAAACAATCCTTTATAAAATCAACCAAAATTTATCCAACCTTTCCTCTAATTCTTCCAATAAGAAAGAACTCATTATTTCTCAAAGGCATTTGCTCCACTGTTGGGAAACCCTATTTATCAGTCATTCCTCTACTTTTCCTTAATCCTAAATTGGCCTTTCTTAAATTTCTACCTGTTTCTACCATTTCTGCCCCTGAGGGTCAACCGGAAAGAGGCTAATCATTCTTCTACTTAACCTTTCAAATATTTGAAGTCAGAAATCATATCCCCACTGAATTTTCTTTCCTCCAGGTTGACTGATGCTGGTTATCTTTACCTCAGCCTCACATAGTATGATCTCAGGGTCCTTACTCCTCTAACTTATCCTACTCTGGGCATACTCCAACTTATCAATATCTATGTTACATGGAACGATGAAAATGATGACAGATTATCATCTCTGTAACTCTAACCCTTAGCACATCCATTAAAATATTGTAAGTACTTAATAAATGCTTGTTAAACTACTTGATTAGTTGATTGACAAGTGGCTTACTTTGGAGGCAGAATAATGCTAAGGAAATTGAACTGGAGTTCAAACTTTTTATTAGACCATGAACGGACTTGATTGTGATTGAGAGAATAACACGTTTCATAGTATGAGGTTTCTATAGATGATAAAGAAGAATAGTAGTGTGAATTTTTTTTAGCTTGCTACTAAAACGCTTTCTCACCCATACCCTGATTTATACTGAGGCTGCAAAACTATTTCCATTTAGATTTTGTACATTTGGTCCCAGGTTTTGAAGTTATAGTACCCATGCATATTTCAAGTAGGTCATTCCTATATATATTTAGCAAGGTGGTTACTACTTTTACTTTCTAGTCCTGGGAGGTTACTCTTACTGAATTACTTCCCTTCTTAAGGGTTCAGTTTAAAACTGCCCCACATCTGTTAAATACATTTGACTCACTGTTCTGGGAGGTATCTCTAACAGTTATATTATAAGATCCAATTTAAATCTAACCTTGGTTGATTAAAAAAAAGTCCCTTAGTGAAATATAGTGGCAAAAAGGAAACATTGCACTTAAGAAATGCCTGATGCTAATCACAGTCAGATTGCTTTTATGGAAATAAATAGTTATATACTATTTTGCTGACTGAATTTGGGTTCAAGGGACTTCAGTTCAAATCCTGATTTCAGTTCCTAGTTTTTTATCTTTTGAAATAAAGTATTGATTCCTCCTTATTGATTGTTTCTGCTTTATTCTATATATAAACTGTTAGTACGTAGCTGTTGCAAGTTATCTTCATATTAAATTGTGAATTACTTGAAAGCAGGGCCAGTCTCTTGCTTTGTTTAGTATCCTTAGCACTTAGCATAGTGCTTGGCACATAGTAGAAATTTAATATATACTTATTGACCATCCATCTAGATTCTTTTTCAGATATAGATGTGGAGTATTGTTTTTTTTTATTAATCTGCAAACGTAAACTTCTACCTTCCTGAAAGATAAAGCCAAGTGACAATTCAGTCTATTGTAGTGACAAGGGTGTGTTTGCTTATTGACAATGAACTGTTGAAGAATTAATGAAAACCTGTATTCCTGTGTCCTTGGATGAAAACTAAAGCTCTCAATATTGAATATAATCCTCTTAAGGTACTTGATAATGGCTTTTGATATTGACTGTTCCTAATCATGATATCCCCTCATCCTAAAGATCCCAGCACATTTAGTTTAAAAAGAAAAGAAGAAGCACAATCTGATAGACAAACTAAAGAAAAAGATTACTGGGACCGACTCCAGAATGAAAATACTTAGTTCTATTAGTCTGCATGTGGTAGGAAGAAAAAAATGTGCTACATCCAATTGAAATGACATTAAGAATTTAGGTGGGTGGGATTATTCAACTTGAAATGGAGCCAGAGAGGTGCTAGAGAGTTAGATATAACGTAAAGGAATATTTGAGGGATATTAATCAACAAACTGACGTCAGATTGTGATGTTCAAATAAAATTCTGACAGTTCACTTAATGCACTATGTCTGTCCAGCTGATGATAATCCTTTAGGTGCTTGGTATTCATCATTCAATTCTTTCCTTTAAAACTTCAATGACCGTGAAACAACTCCTTTCTTACAAAGTGCTCCATTCAATTAACAGATTACCAGCCAATGTGTATTATTGCACCCCCTTAATATAGTTAAATGGACCACAAGATGTTGTAGTGAACAAATTGTTGAAATTAGAGCACAAAGACCTACGTGCAAGTTATACCTTCATCACTCATTAGGAGCATGACCTTTTGAAAACTTTTACCTTCTCTGAGCCTTAAGAAACTTTGTGAGAGTCATATGAAATTTGCCATCTGAATCAGTGAGTGGATTTCCTAAACCAATCAAATAACACATCCTGGATATGTTCAATTTGTCAATTTAATACATATTCAAAGAGTATAATTTTAATTGTGATACCTGTGCAAGGTGTGACTGAGATAAAGTCAAAAAAACAAATTATCTCTATTCTGCAGAATCTTATATTCTCTTGAAGGAATGAATGCTACATGTACAGGAATAATTAAATACTAAGTACTTGCAAAGTAATTTTTGTAAGGAGGAAGAGAACATTAAGTGCTGGGATGATCGGTGAAGGTCTCTTGGAGAGGGAAGTACAATAATATTAAAAATGTCTCCTAGTGGAGTTGTGACTTGTACCATCAATTCTGTAAGGATTTTGAATGAACATACCATTCAATCTAAAGATTTCACAAAGAGGTATAACCTCTAAGAGGGGTAATGGTAAAAAGAAAGAATCTATACACATCCAAGCTATTTAGGTGGTACTTGTTTTGTGGTAACAAAGAACTGGAAATAAAGCAGAAATCCATTCATTGGTAAATGGCTAAAGAATTTGTATTTTTAGGAATACAATATAATATTGCTACACAGAAAGAAGCAGCAAAAGTGAATAAAGAAAACATATGGGAATACTTAAATGAAATTATGCAAAATAAAGTAAGGAGAACCAGGAAAATATTAAGTACTAAGACTCTAAGAATGAACATGGAAAATACCAATAATAATGAAAAAAACTTCTATGTGACTCTTTGACAAGGTCTTGAAAGATGAGGAAAATTTCGTAGGGTCTTGATGTAGAGAGAAGATCTCCCAAACATAAGGGACAGATGACTATAAAAGTTTTCAAGAAAAAAAACAATGTAGAACATCAATAATCAAAAATTCAGTTATCCTGGAACTTAGAATAAAGGATCATAGCATGAAAGAAAGTTGGAAGGGAAGGTTTAAACTATAAGCTAAAGTTCTTACATGATATCCTTTGTTGTTTACACTTTTGCCTCGTGGCCGTAGGAAGCTGTTGAGTGAAATGGAGCAGGGCAGTGAAATGGTCATGTATATGAAGATTATTTGGGGAGCTTTATATACTAAAGAGGAGAGAGGCTGAGACTATTTATTTCACCAATGGCACAGATATTAAGTCAACTCTTAATAAGACTCCTCTCTCTTTTTTAATCCACTTACAATTTTCTATTAATGGACAATGCTAGTTGGACAATTTCATGAAACTGAGCAGCTAAATAGATGCCAAATGAAAGCTAAGAGGCTAACAAGTTAAAGAACAAAGATCAATGATCTTCCTTGCCTCTATCTCACCTTACTCCAGAGACTGGTGTTGTAAGGAGTTTGAATTAGTCATACCTCATTTGCACAATCACTTCAAATTCCTGAGTATGGGAATATTTCTTAACAATATAGTTATCCTTAGTTTCATAAGACTTCAGAATTTTTATAGTGTTTTTGGAGGTCATTGGCACTAAAGTTGTTACCATGAAAAGAAAAATGAATGACAGGCAGTGGACCTGGTTAGGCAACTTTTCTGCCCTCTGACATGGAAAAAATATAAGATTATTCCTGAACACATTTTTTTTTTGCTGAATTTGAGTATTATAATGAAATGTAGAGACCATAAACAGAACGTCATGAGTAGGGGTTGAGAAACATGTTTTTGTTACTGATAAAGTTATGATGGGAATACACAGATTCAGTGACAAAATTCAGGTCTCTGTGGTAGGGAAAAAAGGAAGAAAACAAAGAAAAAGGAGATGTAATTGGCTATTGAAGCTGAAAAGAGGCAAAAGAGTGCATGGCATAAGCAGTCATAGCCAAGGTAGAGTGACCAGCAATTTTATTGAGAACATTGCATTGTTTGAGAACATGAAAAATTAATACATCTTTTCCTTTAGTATCTAAAAAAAGTACTGCAGCAACTAATTCCCACTCTCAGCAAAATTTTTGTTATTTTACTTTATTTTCATATTATGCATTTTTTAAAGTTGATTTGAGCAATGAATTGTTCTCCTTGTCTCAATACCTTTCCTGCTACTTCAAAAAGGGACCAAAATTTATAGTTATAGCTCTGGGGATAAGAAAGAAGATCTCTAAATACGCATTTCTTTCAGAATATAGTTCATTTTACACTAATTGTGTCACATAATTGTTATGAATGCTCCTCATCGCAATCCTGTGAAGTACATATTGGAGGGTATGCCCAACTTAAAGGCAGGTAGAACTGGGTTTGTGTCTTCCCTCAGATATTTCCTAGCTGTGTGATACTAGAAACTTCTCTCAGCCTCAGTTTCCTGTCTTGTATTGTGATAATAAATCACACTTATTTCACATGATTATTGTTTGGATCAAATGATTTAACATGTGTAAATTCTCCATAAGTTGTAAAGCACCGCACGTGTTATTGACATTTTACTGCTACTAATTTTATGATTATTAGATTGCTCAAATGTACTCATTTTTAAAATGAGGGAGATGAGATCCAGAAAAGTTGAGATTTTCTTAAGAGTCTCACCACCTACACGGACTCTGAATCCAAGTTTATCTATTTCTACTATTTCAAGTGAATTCTCAGGTGAAAAAATTCTTTCTCCCTGTCTTCTCATTTCCTTCCTCCTGTTTCCTCTACATCTTATTACCTTTCCCTTACATGACGACATGCTAGGCTCCTAAATTTAGACTGGGAGGAAGACTAAAAGT
This sequence comes from Potorous gilbertii, assembly GCA_028658325.1. NCBI lineage: Eukaryota > Metazoa > Chordata > Mammalia > Diprotodontia > Potoroidae > Potorous > Potorous gilbertii. The sequence goes on along the minus strand of CM053772.1, from coordinate 171,649,067 downwards.
CATCAAATCTAATTCTTTCATTTTGCAGAAGAGGAACCTAGGGCACAAATCACTTGAATATTTTACTCAAAGTGTTATAACTCAAAAAGATAATCTAAAATTTCATACTATAAATCCTGAAAGTAGATCAGAAGCAACATGGTAGAGTAGAAAGAAAGATGGCTTGGTTTCCAAAGTTTGGCTCAACTCACTACTTACTTGACTGGATAAGTAAATTGCTTTCTCAGGTATCGGTTTCCTCATGTATAATTGTAAAAATAATATCTTTGTCATGGAGTTCTCATGATAATCACATAAAAAATATAAATAATGTTCTAAACGAATGTTATTAGTATTACTAGGAGCCACAACAGCTAATAACGAAGACAGTGGTGATGTTCTTGTTCATCTGATAATATAATTTGAATGAACAGTAATTTTAATTTTATCTATTTATTTTTATTTATCTATTTAATTTTAATAAATTTATTTTAATATTTAATTTTTTTAATTTTTAATTTAATTTATTTCATTAATTTAAATTAATATTTAATATTAATAAATTAATTTTAATAGATCTATCATTAGAGCTTTAAAAAGTCTTGATAATTTGTCAATACTTTAGTTTAATGCTTTAAATATTTAATGTAATTTGAAATATTCTAGAGATTTCTTATCTTATAGTTTTCACTTTTTGCTTCCTGTTTAGGTGTTGGGTAGATTCAGGATACAACAAAGAGTTAGAATCAATGCCTTAGAACTCTTCCCCTAGGATGTTATGCATTCTCATAGAAAGCATCTGACCCATTAAGAGCAAAGAGGAAAAGAAGGTTTTGTTTAGTAAAATTGACTTAACCTTAAAGTTTACTTTTATTTGTTTATAACAATACTTTAAAATCCATCTTGAGTGTGTGTGTGTGTCTAAGTGCTAAATAAAAGGAAAAAAAAAAAGAAAAGAAAATAGTTCCATCAGAGCTTTTATGGCCTGCGATGTAAATAAGTTATTTGGAAGTTTGTCAAAAGCCTGTAATTGTTTTAAGTGATGGTTGGATACTTCACGAACATATAATTATTGAGCTTTAAAAACTTGCTGCCTTTCCTACGGAGCTATTAAGGGCCATCATACTTGTACTGAGATAGAACATTAAAGCATTTCTTAGATTGCAGATAATGGAATGATTAAATTATGTTGCATGCAATAGAAGAACACACAGACACAAATGCACATGGAATTATCTTCACTGAATTTTCTTCATGTCATAGCCTCTATATCCATGCATTATGACAAAATAAAACAAACACAACAGAAAAAAAGGAAGGCTATGTATGTAAACACAGTGACACTGGGATGGGGTGACTTAGAGGAAATGTCTGAGTGTCATGGAAATTAGAGAAGATAAGAATATTGTCTCTATGCCTTATAGTGTTGTACCTCTACCCTAGAATGTCCTTTCTCCTGACATTTGTGTCTCAGAAAACCTATTTCCTTAAAGACTCAATTTAAACAGAGCCTCTTCTATGAAACCTTTTCTTATCCCATCATCTCCTTGTGCCTTCCCTCCAAAGACAGCTTGTATTTATTCTGAATGTATAATCTATATACATATATATGTATGTGTATATATAGATATACATACACATGCATAAATGTATTTATATGTATGTATCTATGTATAAATACATATGCATATGTATGTATGTATGTGTGTGTATATATACACATGCACATGTGTGTGTGTGCAAGCAAAACCTAGCTCTGCTCACTCTACTTGCACTGGCACTAGAAAGCTGAGTACCCAGGAAGCAACTTAGCTATTCTCCTTGAGTTTCTAGGCATAACCCTGACAAAATTAATTTTTCACACTGAGTTACAAGTTCTAGTACTAGTCCAGTACTAGTCTAGTACTTTATTACATGTTCTAATACTAGTCTAGTCTTGAGTTCCCACCAATGTGCTACCCATGAATAATCAACCAATTCACTCCTTTGGCTTTTAGAAATAGTAAATATTAAAAACATATAGAAAGGATTGTTCTCTCAGCTGGCTTGAAGAAATAGATAGCCTTTCTTCAAAGCTAGTGTTCAATGAAAGATTTTTATAATAGACCTGTGGTTCTTGGGTTCTTGTGTGTATTTGTGTGTGTGTGTGTGTGTGTGTGTGTGTGTGTGTGAACATTTAGTTCTGGCTCAGCTAATAATTCTTCTTCCTTTTCAGACATTGAGAAAATTTTTCATAATCCCCTATCATCAACTGCTGAATCTTCTTGACTGCAAATAAGTTTATGTCAAGGATACATAAGGATATAAATTGGGACTAGAATCAGTCAAGAAATGTTACATGCATAGGTTTAAAGGATTGGCTTTCACTTTCAAATCAATAAACATTTATCTATCACCTACTGTGCTAAGCACTAGTGATGTGAATAAGAAAAAGGATTTCTGACTTCCAGGACCTTACAATCTAGTAGGGGAAGACAATTCACAGAAAGAGTTTGGAAAGGGGAGGAGACACACCAGAAGCTATTTGACGTGGAGGCTTCTTATTCTGCAGAATGAAATCAAGGAGAATTGCAGATGCAAAGCAGAGTGAGTTGGAAAGTTCAAATAGTGCCCTCTCCTAAAGAAAATCTCCAGGTCTTCAGTCAGAGTGGAGAAGAGGGTGAGAAAAGTGGGAAAGTATTGGAGTATCCAAACCTCAGTCAATAGTATGGTGATGTGATCTGGAGTGATCAGCTTATCCTGAGAAGGGCATCATTCATGGGGTTGAAACCAAGTTTGAACGCACATGAAGAACTGGTCCATTCACATACATTTATTGTTACATGTTCTCTTTTCTGTTATCAAGTAAGCTCATTGAGAGCAGGAACTGTTTCAATTTTGTTTTTGAATTCCAAAGTGTATTTTGAATTTGGCACAGAGCCTGATACATAGTGGAACCTTAATGTTTGGTGATTGATTCTCTTTCTGAATGTCTTCTATTGCTCAGGGAATTTGCACTTAGAAGCATCTTTTGCACAATGAGAGTATTGCACAATGATAGCTGCTCATTATGTAGAGACAATAACATACCTAGGTTAATATATATTTCCTCTTTACTTCCACAAAATCTTACTTAAGGTTTAAACACAAAAATTACTTACCCACAAAATCTATGATGGAAAGAAACGAGGGAGATATAAATAACAGTCTTGGGTGTCTCACTTGTAAAATAGAAATACTTTGACTATCTAAGAACAGGAAGTAAATTAGATGATCTCTTGATGTCCCTTCTAGCTCTGCATTTTTGCTTTTGTACCTAGAGAAAAAATAGAAATCTCCTGGCTCCTCTGTTGTGAGTCGGCAAATAGAAAGAAGGGATTGTCTTTTGTTGTTTGGACAGTCATTTGTTTTTATTTGATGATACATTAAAGAGAAATGGGAAGATCTCTTACATCTGTAGATGGGAAAAGAAATCAACGACCTTGCTTAAATTTTATTTCTCCATTCTGCACTTTGTCATAAAGAGTGACTGCTACCTACACAAGGACTCAATAATTTGTTATAGATGGTCACTCTTTGTATAGAACTCAGCTGTAAATATAATAGTGAAAGTACAGTTATGGGGATCATATGTATGATGTATGACTAAATAATAATAAATTAATAATACTTATATTAAAAATTATGAAGAACATTGGTGTTGTGCAGCTCATCCTAATTAAACATTTTTTTAATAGGGGATCCCATTAGGTAGCTTTACCTATAGAGTAACTGAGATTTTTGGCATGCAGAATGATTCCTATTTCAGATCCAACATAATTTCTTTTTTTGTCCTAATCTGCTTGAAGTCTCCATTTATTCTTCTTTCCTTCTTTTCCTCCTTCTCTCTCTCAGTTCCCTGCAGAGTTACAGAACACTTGAACTTTAAATTCTGCTGTTATATAATTACTAATGTATAGTGCAGAAGGCTTACAAAACCTCAAAGAGTTTCAAAACCACTGCACTAGTGGATGACTGGGTTGTAAATTAAGCGAACAGCCTTTAACCACTGATAAAAATGCCATTTTACGTAAAAAAATGATGGCCAATAAAAGAAGTTCCTTTGGGTATTATCTCTTTAGTCTTAAAAATTCACAAAGGGGTGCAAAGTCTCGAGGAGCATACATGAGCAGAGATATGCCGGACACAGACTTTCCCCTCTCTTTTCCTTCCTACATTCCACCCATGTCTATTACTATTGCCTCTACCATTGCAAGGCTTACAGTAACAACCCGGAGATAAAACCTAGGACAAAGTGAGTACTGAAATGAAAGTCCACAGGGTACAGGCTGAATAATAGTCCTTTACAGCATCATAAACCATATACAGACGAAGTTCTATACCTAGTTAGCAATTTCTTGGTATTTTGTTCCCACACATACACACAAATACCTATGATTTCATTAATAAGGATGTGCCTAAGGAAGAAACTCTATCAATTAATATCAGCCATTTTAATGCAATTTAAAGTCTTGCACAGTTCCCTCAATTACTAAGAGATTGTGACTTATGAAACATAACACATTCAGTATGTTTCAGACAAAGCCTAGATTTTAGCCTGTTTTCCTAGCTGTCTTGCTTTTTATTCATTATACAAAACTTCCCCTTAGTTAACAAGTCTAATATATTAAAATTGTAGGTTTAGAATACTTCCTTTCCATCTCCAGTCATCTTGATGAATATCTGGTCACTGGATTCAGATGGCTCTGAAGGAGAAGTAAAGTTAGTGACCTGTGTAGACCTCCCTTACTCAAAACAAAGTCAAATGCAAGTCATGTCATCATTTGTCTGATGGCATGGTCTTCTTTGGCAATGAAGGGTGAATACAATCCTGTGAATATATGCAGCTGGCAGAATAGGTAACCAGCACGCTTGGTAACTCAACTCCTCCTCTCCTGTATGCCTCCCCCTCACCTTCCTTCTCCTTTCCAAAGGAAGGTAAAAGGTTCCCACTTGACTTGGTTTTTACTGACTTCTTTCCTTTCCTTCCCTTGTCTTCCCTTCCCTTCCCTTCCTTCCCTTCCCTTTCCTCCTCTGCCCTTCCCTTCTCTTTCCTTTCCCATTTTGTCCTTTCTCAAAATCTTAAACCAATGGGTCCCTGCCTAAGGGCTCTAGGGCTCTTCTGTACCCCTCAAGCTTTACAGTGATTACCAATAGTAACTGTTACTGTTTCCCTGATATAGTTCTTGGCCTCGTTAAAGGGGCCATAACCTGACTACTTCTTAAAAAAGTCTATTCAATGAATGGGCATTGCCTCACCCTAAGTGAGTACCAGTGAAGACCTTTGCTTGAAGGGCCCAAGGTCTCTCAGTGCGTCCCTGCTCATGTCCGGACATCCTGATGAATATCTGATCGCTGGATCCAGATGGCTCAGGAGGAGAAAGTGAGGCTGGTGACCTTCACAGCCCTCCCTCACTCAAAAAAAGTCAAGTGTAAATCATGTCATCATTTCTCTGATGGCATAGTCTTCTTCAGCAACAAAGGATGAACATAACCCTTTGGATATGAAATATTTGCATAAATTACATATCAACCAAGGTCCTCCCTTCTTCCTTTTACCAGCATTAACTTCCAGGGTGACTATGTTGCAGTATCTTGGAAACCTCTCCCACATCTGAAGGTATCTTTTTGTACAGTTTCCGAAGATCCTAGGAGAAATGCTGCTTTACACACCCATGATCTCCTTTTGGTAGACAAAGACTCCACTTTCACAGATATTAAAAAAAAAAAAAGGATGGAGCCAAGGAAGAAACAGTACAAAATATTCAATTCGTGTCTAGTTTGAGTTGAAATATTCTTAAAATTTACAGATTAATTTACAGATATTGTTGAAGCTAGACAATATGTCAATTACTTGTAGAAATGTTCTGAATTTTACTCATCTGTCCCAAGATCTTTAAGGTTAGGGATTTTTTTTCTTCTTTTATACCCACTGACTTTTAAGTGCCTAATGTGTACCAAATCCTGTTCTACATGTTTGCTGATTAGACAATGTAATATGTAATTCGAACAGTAGAAAATCTATTAAATATGAAGCTTATTATTTAACATTTCACACATATAAGATTGAGCTAGCAGTTTGGTTCAATGCAAAATGAACTGAATTGAGAGTCAGTACATGTGAGTTCAAATCTTGATTTTACTAAGCATTAACAATTTTATTCTGTGAAACCAGTTAGCCTGTCTAATACTACTTCCCATGTATAAAATTTGGGTGATGATGGACCCACAACTTACCCTAGAAAATCATTGTGAGGAAAGAATTATATAAGCTTTAAATTAATTTATGTATACATGTTATTGTTTAAAGAAATGATTACTTATAGTTGTCAAGAGAGCCTGTGGATTTTTAATTTTACAATTGTTTGCCCAATTAACATCTCACATTTTTACTATTTGCATATTACCCTTAGCATAAGCCATAATCATTTCACAGAACAAAATCAATAAGGCATTGGAAGTACTTCAAAAAAAATTAAAATACAAAGGATATCAAAATATGGATAGAGTCATTTCAAATAAACAGAAGGGAATTCTGCTGAGGTAATATTACACTGGAACATATACTGAATGAATAGAAGCAATAATACATTTTGAAAGGAAGGAACAAACTTCACAAATACAAGAAATGGAGGAGTTGGGAGAATGGTTCACATCATTTTAATAGTAACAATGGGTCACAAAATAAATACAGCTCTCAGTGCATTCATATAGTTCTGGGTGTATTCTCAGCACTGAATAAATTCTTATGGATCTTTCTCAGTGTTGGTGTATTCCTCACAGAATGCTTTAGCTTGATCAACATGAATTTGCTGTAACAAAGAAGAAACAAACCTAAATTTCTGACTATTGGAATGAAAGTCCAAATAAATTATTTGATTTGGCCCAAAGAAGAGATGGCAAAGGGAGTGACTATAACTGTTCCAATTAGACTTTGGATGGTAAACAGTTCTACTAATATTAATATATGCCCCAGCTAAACAAAGTGAAAATTTCTCCTCAATTTCCTCACCTTCTTCAATTGAATAATTCTTGTCACCTTTCCATAAACTGACCATAGGGGATCTACCTTCAGGAGGCCTTTCTATTTTGTCTTTTGTATTCCTACTGAGGAAAATATATTACTCTGCTTATCCATTTTTTTATCCTTTTTACATGATAGTTTACCTCATGCTATTAAAATTATCAATTTTTAAATTTTATCACAA
>CM053772.1:171625469-171641362 GCA_028658325.1 Potorous gilbertii | reverse complement strand
TCTATAAAGAAAAAGTATGAGTAAGGTAGGAGGGCAGGAATTATGTTTTGTCCTTGATAATCATACTAGAGCCATTAGCAGTATCTGAAGAAATGGCATGAGGTTTATTGACTAACTAGCAGCATTTTGAAACAATGAGCCATGTGGTTCATTAGAAAGGTATTTATTAGATTTGCATGCTGTTAACAATTTTTCTTGCAATAAAAGGATGGATTGCAATTCCAGAGAGTGCAGAACTGGTTGAAGTTTTTAATGTTACTGATTACAATCTATTTTTATATTTAAAAGTATTTGTATTATATATACTATAGTCTTTCCCTTGTGAGAAGATTAAACCACTTCTGCAATAATCCTTTCTGTTTCTATTTATTGTTTAAGATCAAATCACTGTAGTTAAAAAAATATTTTGATGTAGAAGCAGAGAGGTCCCATAGGTTTCCATTCTAAATGACAGCACATTGGTATAGGAATGAATGGATGAGCTTTCCAGAATAGCTTTTTGTTTTGTTTTTTAAACTGGTTGACAATTAACCATGTGTAAGTGATGAATGAAGTGACAGATATGATCAGGAAATTGAATATAAAGGTGAAAATGGAATTCAGTGTGTGAATCTGTGTATATGATCCCAGCATGGAACATTTCGACACTTGGTCAATTTCCTATTTTATTTAATCTGTCACTTGTTTCTCTCCCCTATGTCAATGAAGAATAAAGAAAGGGAGATAATCCTGAGAAGTTTTGCTGAACTAAGGCAGTATGATTTATAGTCTCTTTTAAGTACTAAATGATCTCTAAGGATTTTTCTAGCTATAAATCTATTTCCCTATGCTCTTGTACACAATGCTTGCTGTTACAATGATCCAATAAAATTGCAAATGACAGTCTTCCTCCAAATCAACAATTTCACCTTCATAAACCAGAGGAGTTATACATTATACTTTGAATGAACCGTGATTTCACTGAGGTAGGAACTTTCTTTACCACTACAGATCATAACTCCTCCATGCTTTCTCATCCTGTGATTCTGTTCTGCATTCTCCCACAAATCTGACATTGATTCTGCCTTTTACCCCAGGAAATTTTCTTGTGTTCTTTCACTTGTATGCAAAAACATCATTTGGCTTTCACTGTACCCATCTGTTGTGTTCTATTCTTTCTTTATGACAAGCTCACCTTTCTTTCCATATTTATAAATAGTTGGCTTTTGCATCATTGTGAACTTATGAAGTCATTTTTGGAACTGACTACATCAATCTGTTTATGAACAGTATATGTCTTTCGATCATCCTTTGGGTTATTTATTTGATTCTTCTCTAGTTTTGCTATTCCACAAATCAAAGCGGCATAAAATCACTGATAGAATGTATATATAAAGAGATGATTTTGCTCATAATTCTTCTTTACCTCAGTAGCAAAAATGAATAATTTAAATTTAGATGGCAAACTTGAGTGAACCAGAGACATGTTGAAATGAAAGAGTCCTCATCCTAGGGTTGACAAATATAGATAGACAGATAGATAGATAGATAGATAGATAGAGAGATAGATAGGCAGGCAGACAGACAGACAGATAGAGGCATGCACTTAAATATATTTTTCTTCAAAATCTCATGTGTTTTATTTTACTCATTTAAAAACTTTATTCTGAGGAAGAAATTCAGGTTTCACCAAAGGAATAATAATAGATAATAGTTACCCTAACATCAGTGAAAGTACAGGTGCCTACATTTATATAGTGCTGTAAGCTTTGCATAATGTTTTGCATATGATAACTCATTTAATCCTCTCAACTTTTCAGGTAGGTGCTATTATTTTCTCCGTTATATATGCCAGGAAACCTAAAGAGGAACTAAGTGACTTATCTATGGTCATTCAGCTAGTAATTCTCTGAGAGAAGATTCAAACTCAAAAACTTTAGATCTCTTGATTCAGACTACCCCTATGATTTTACATATGAGGTGCCTGATTAGGTCTAGATATTTTGTCCCTCTTCTGAAGTCACATAACTACTAAGTTTTAGATGCAGAATTTTAAATATAGTCTTCTAACTTCAAATCCAATCTCCTTTCTATCCCTCCACATGACCATTGGTGTTTTTGAAAGTACTTTTTTATGTTCTCAAGTGCAAGCTGAAGTAATCATTTCCTCTGTCTTGTATTTGAGAATATACACAGTGCATTCAATATCCTCAGTGCTTTTTCACATTGTTTTATTAATATTGGAGTGATATTTTATTTTTAAACAGTTTGGGGTATTTTTTTTTTTGCTTCCTGGTTACTGTGATCTTTCCAATGTTTTTTGTGTGTTTTGGTGGGGAGTTGCAGGGAAAAGTGGGCAGGCAGGGAGACTAATGCCATGCTTCCTCTTCCTAATTTAGTATTTGCTTCCAAAGATTAGAGTGTCGTGATGGAATATATTGAAGCCAAATTCCTTTTCCAAATCAAAAACAAAGCAAAAGAACTTTCTCTCCTCCATCTCCCTGCTGAAGTCCTTTGGAAAATCAATGCAACACCTACCTATCTGTACATGTAAGCTGAAAGTTAACAATCTGAGAATATGTTTATGGCACAGGTCATATTAGTCTTTTACTTCTAATACTTTAGGAATAACAATTGGTTTACAAGCAATTCAATCAATATTTTAAATTAAAGAAAAAGTGCTTTATTTTCTTTTCCATATATTTGACTTCCCTGAGCCACAAGGAGAATGTCTCCTAATTTTATAGCCTTTTGTGAGCCACAAGGAAGGTTTATATTTGATATAGATTTATTGAAACAGGAAACCCAAGGCATGCTTTATTGTCCTTTTATAGCACAAGTTAGTCAGTTAAAAGATTTCTTATTTGGATTTTGCCCAGTTTATTCACTTTCTGCTGCACTGTTGACAGAATAGTTATTATCTTTGGGTCTTGCAAATATACATGTCTTTAGGCATATATATTGACCAAAATCAACCAACAGTTGTTAAGCACTGTTTTTGTACAAGGTCTTTTTGAGTCATTGGAAATTCAAGGGTAGAGTTTTTCAGACACTGATTTTAAGGAGCTTAAGACATATTGAGGGAAAAGAGGTGGAGATATTTTAATACGGTGATGCATGACATAAATGAAAGTAAATCTTTATAAGGAGAAGTCTAAATAAGCAAAATGTTTTGAGAATAACTAGAAGAAACAAAGTTGTAAACTGGTAAGTGAAAGGTAAGGAAAGGATATGTAGAGAAAAACACCTTTCCACAACAAACCACAGAAAAGCATCAAGAGAAATTACAATATCAATACTACTACTAAAACATCTTGATTACAATCTCACCTTCTCCAAGAATAAGTGTGCAATTTTTGGCAAGTCACTTAGCTTTTACACCACAATTTCTTTGCATGCAGAATGAGCAGTTTTTACTGAATGACCTTTAAGGTCTTTCTTCCCTGGTCTATTTCTATAATCCATGATTCTACAATTCTGTAGTTCTCAGTTTTTCCTTTGGAGTAAATAAAGAAAATTTGAAAATTCAAGTACTTTTTTGTTATTATATGATTAAATTCAAGTTGCAATTTTAGTATCCTGTCAGTTTTATGACTTGGTTAATATGACTTTGAATGATACTTTATATAATTGTATTATATCTAAATATGATTTCATATACTCCATCATTTAATAACAAAGCATTGAACTAAACTAATTATTCCCATTAATACTTACTTTAAAATTCATTAGATACTTTCCTCAAAACAAATCTAAGAGATATGTACTAATATTTTTTTTCCATTTTGTAGATAAGGAAACTGAGCCTCAGAGACACCGACAGACTCATCTCACGATTTTCAGCTAATGAGCCCAAATACTCTTTATTATGTATATACTTGTTATTTACATACAATTTATCCATCTTCAGATCAGAATTTGAAAACAAAACAAAATGATTAAAGTTATATGTGAATCAAGAGCAATTACTTTAAATTACTTTTTAAATAAAAAAGAACATTTGATATTTTAACCTGGGGAAACACAAAGAAACAACACATTATTATATGTAGTTGAAAAATAAGCAGCTACATACTACTGAAAGTCAAATTGGGAGCAGAGAATCCAATCAGTGCCTTTTATGGTCTAAATATTAAAATCAACTAAAATGGAATATGTCTTACTGGAAATAAAGGTGGAGTATAATAGAGATTCCTTTATTCAAAAAAATAAACAAACTTGTTTTTAACTCCCTAAACTTCAGTCTTGCAAGAACTTTACAGTTGACCTTAAATTATATCAACTAAGTTAAATTTGCTTTAATTCAATAAGTATTTCAGAAGTTCTAGCTATAAGTCAGCAGCTATGTTGGAGGAGATCAGAAGGCAAAAACAGACAAATTCTTCTCTTTAAGAACCTTCCATTCTAATGAGGAGATAGAACATCATTTGATCACCAATCATTTATTAAACACTGGCCATATAGTAGGCACCGTACTTTTTCTGGGAATAGACATATGCAAACCAAGTGAAAAATAATTTTAGAGTACAGTGGAGCACTGGTAATGCTTATAGGCCAAAAAGTGCTCATGTAAGAGTTAATTTTTTTATGTTTATTTATTTATTTTCAGGCTCGAAATTCATTTCCACAAAATTTTGAGTTTCAAAGTTTCTCCCCATCCCTTCCCTCCTCCCAACCCATAATGTCTTGCATTCTGATTACTCTTCCCTCAATATGCCTTCCCCTTCTGTGACACCCCAAACTTCCCTTATCCCCACCTTCTCTCTTTCCTTGGAGGGCAAGAGAGATTTCCATAGCCCATTATCTGTATTACTTATTTCCCAGTTGTATACAAAAACAATTCTCAATATTTGTTTCTAATACTTTGAATTCCAACTTCTCTCCCTTCCTTCGTCCCCAACCATCTCCACTGAGAAGGCAAGCAATTCAATATAGGCTATATATGTGTAGTTTTGTAAAAGACTTGAATAATAGCCGTATTGCATAAGACTAACTATATTGCTTTCCCTCCTATCCTGCCTCCCCATTTATTCTACTCTCTCATTTGACCTTGTCCCTCTCCAATAGTGTTTACTTCTAATTACTCCCTTCTCCCATTTGCCCTCCCTTCTATCATCCCCCTCACCCCATTTATTCTCTTCTCCCCTGCTTTCCTGTAGTATAAGAAACATTTTCCTAACAAATTGAGTAAGCATGTTATTCCCTCCTTAAGGCAAATGTTAAGAGAGTAAGCTTCATATCACCTCCTCCATTTTCCTCTCCATTGAAAATTATTTATCTTCCCTCTTTTATGAGTGATAGTTTGCCCCATTCCATTTCTCCCTTTCTCCTCCCAATATATTCCTCTCTCACTCCTTAATTTTATTTTTTAGATATCATCTCTTTTTATTCAACTCAATCTGTGCTCTGTCTATATATGTGTGTGTGTGTGTGTGTGTGTGTGTGTATGTGTGTGTGTGTGTGATCCCTCTAACTATGCAAATACTGAGAAAAGTCTTAAAAGTCACAAATATTATCTTTCCATGTAGGAATGTAAACAGTTCAACTTTAGAAAGTCCTTTATGAATTCTCTTTCCTGTTGATCTGCCTGTCTTGATTCTTGTGTTTGAAAGTCCGGTTTCCATTCAGTTCTGGTCTTTTCATCAGGAATGCTTGAAATTCCTCTATATGATTGAATGGCCATGTTTTCTCCTGAAATATTATACTCAGTTTTGTTTAGTAGGTGATTCTTGGTTTTAATCCCAGTTCCTTTGATTTCTGGTAAATCAAATTCCAAGTCCTTTTATCCCTTAATGGAGAAGCTGCCAGATACTGTGTTATCCTGATTGTATTTCTACAATACTAGAATGGTTTATTTCTATCTGCTTCCCATATTTTCTCCTTGACCTGGGAGCCCTGAAATTTGGCTACAATATTGCTAGGAGTTTCTCTTTTCAGTTTTCTTTCAGGAGGTGATTGGTGGATTCTTTCAATATTTATTTTATCCTCTGGTTCTAAAATACCAGGGCAGTTTTCCTTGATAATATCATGAAAGATGATGTCTACACTCTGTTTTTTGATCATGGCTTTCAGGTAGTCCCATAATTTTTGAATTGTCTCTCTTGGATCTATTTTCCAGGTCAGTTGTTTTTCCAATGAGATATTTCACATTGTCTTCCATTCGTTCATTCTTTTGGTTTTTTTTTGTGTAATTTCTTGGTTTCTTATATAGTCACTAGCTTCCATCTGCTCCATTCTAATTTTTAAAGAACTATTTTCTTCAGTGAGTTTTTGAGCCTCCTTTTCCATTTGATTAATTCTGCTTTTTAAAGCATTCTTCTCTTCATTGACTTTTTGGATCTCTTTTGCCAATTGAGTTAGCCTATTTTAAAAGGTGTTATTTCCTTCAGAAATTTTCTAGGTGTCCTTTAGCCAGCCCTTGACTTGCTTTTCATGATTTTCTTGCATTGCTCTCATTTCTCTTCCCAATTTTTCTTCCATTTCTCTTACATGATTTTCAAAATCCCTTTTGAAGCCTTCCATGCCGTGAGCCAATCGCATATTTATTTTGGAGGCCTCTGATTGTAAGCATTATTCTTCCTCATCTGAAAGGATTGACAAAAATACCTGTTCAAAAAGAAGATAGCCTTCTATAGTTTTATTGTTTTCCCTTTAATGGGCATTTTCCCAGCCAGTTATTTGACTTTTGAATCCTTTATCAGGAGGAGGGTATACTCTGGAGAACTGTAGGGTCTGAATTCTTCCAAGGTGACACAATCTAGGGAGAGGAGTTTACCCCTCTCCTGCCCTGTGCTCTGGTCTGGGAGAAACCAAAACTTTTTTGCCCAGAATTTGAGAGTAGCAAAATTCCCTCTCTACAATTGCCTCCAGCTCTGTCTTGCCCCAGGGTTGTCCTAAGGGCTTAAATTCAGATCACCTGCTCAATTCCCCCAGGGGTTTTAGGTGGAGGGTAGGACCTCCAAGCAGGGATGAGGTTTAGATCAGAAGTTCAACTCCCCCAGAGGTTTTAGATGGAGTACTCCACAAATGGACCTTTTAGTTGCTGCCACCACTGCCGGGGTTGCTGCCACCACTGCTGGGGTTGCTGCTGCTGCCTCCAGTGCTTCCTGAGGCCCAGTCTAGGGAGGACCTTGTTCCCTTCTCATTAACTTGAAAATGTCCTCTCACTGACCCTCGGAGTTATCTTTTGAATTTTTGGATTGAGGGATTTGAGAATGTCAGTTGCTGCTGGAGGTTCCACCCAGAGGCTTGTTCAGGTCCTATTCCTCCCAGTGCTGTGTGGTGGTCAAGGTTAGGCTGCCCTCTGCTCTATGCCATGCATGATAGATCTTTCCTGTCTACCTTCCAGGTTACCTTAGACTGGAAATCTCTTTCATTCTGTCATTCTGTGGCTTTTGCTGCTCTAGAATTTGTTGACAGTCATTTTTTACAGGTATTTTATTGGCTGTGGGGGAAGAGCTAGAATATGTGCATCTTTCTTCCCTACCCATAAGAGTCAATTCCTTACCTGAATCTTGAAGACAGGTAAGGACTTCAAGAGTTAGAAGTGAGAGAGTATAGAACTCCACACATAGAAGGGAACCAAAAGCATTCATGCAATAGGAATGGTCTATAAAAGAAATGGTAGGTTGGACAATTTGATTGGAGTTTAGCACCAGGAAGAGTAATATAAGAAAAGATTGACTGCCTGTCCTCTAGCCAAATTGTTAATTGTTTGTGCAGCCAAGCTGTACAAAGTAGTGTGTGTTTTACCTAACATTCTATAGGAAATCATGGCAGTGTCTTAGGAGAAAAAAATCATCAAACCTGTGTGACAGATATTTCAATTTGACAACTAGGACTATAATGAATTGATGAGATGGAGAAACAAATGAATTGATGAAGAATAGAAATTATTATTATATTATATGTTATGTACACATATATTGTATATAATATATTATTATAATACTCTAGGCAAGACATGATGAAGGCTTGAAACAAAGTAGTAGTATTACCGTGTGTGTATTAGTCCTTCGTTGCCAAGGAAGACCACACCATCAGAGAAATGATGACATGACTTGCACATGACTTTGTTTTTTTGAGTGATGTAGGACTGTGCAAGTCACCAGTCTCACTTCTCCTCCAGAGTTATCTGAATCCATTAACTAGATAACCACCAGGGTGACTGGAAATGACCCAGAATGAGGCAAATGGGGTTAAGCGACTTTTCTAAGGTCACACAGTTAGTGAGTGTCAAAGGTCTGAGGTGAGATTTGAATTCAGATTCTCCTGATTCCTGCCCTGGTGTTCTATCTGCTGCACCACTTGGATACCCAGTGTTATTACTAGAGGGAAGGAGAATGATCCAAATATAGTAGGCAGAGATTTCTTTTAAAGGACCAGTTACATGAGATAAGACAGAACAAGGAGTCAAGGATGAACTTGAGTGTCATTGAAGGATGTAACAATATTGAAGACAAATCAGAATTCCTAGTTTCCTAAATTCCAAAGTCCCCAAGACTTCATAGTCAATCTCCCAATAAAAATCAATGTGCCCTAAGGAGTATCACTCCCATAACGTCATACTTTCATCATTCTGGCTTAATTCTATTACTTATGGAAAGTTCTCATGTCGGGGATCAGTGAATCCTTTATCCCTTTTTCCTTTCCATATGCCAACACAAAAGCTCAGAATATGTTGGCAAGTCAGAAAAATCTAAAACTCCATAGTTTAGGGTGAGAATAAGTGATAAGTCCAGTTTGAAATAAAGTTATTACGTGCATGGTTAAGTACAATTGATCAGGAGGTGAATTTCTTCTCTGAAAGGAAAAAAAAATAAATGCCTATTCTTTAGAATTTATCTCCTTTAGTTCTCCTCTTGTGTCACTGCAAAGCTAAATATTTCTCCTATCCTTTTCATGTTTGAATTTTAAATTTTGAACCCTCTTCTAAATAGCATTTAGTTAGCATTTTGATAAGCTTGCTTTTTTTGAAATCTTTTCAGAAAATGACACTTTTAGAATAAATAGGACCAATCAGCAACCTTCAAAAAGATTGAGGTCAGTGGGAGAATGCTTCTCTGATTGGTCTTCTAAACACATACTATTTTTTTAAACTCTGAAGTAGTGTCAAAGTTATTTTCGATCTGGGAAGTACAAGTAGCTATAGTACTTACTCCTGATTGCTAGATTAACCATTTGAACTACCTTATTTCCATTATCCTCTTTAAGACATGATTTTTAAACAATATCACTGAGAGTACCTGCTGTGTATGGTTCTTTTCTTCCCTTGGGTTTGATTCTGAAGGTAATCTTGAGCTTTGACATCACACAATCAATCCTTGATGGTAGAGCTAGATAATGGCTTCCTGGACAGTTATAAAGGGTTGTATAGTGTCTTTCCCAGGGCACCTTTAACCTAGGAATAGACAAGTAAGTAACAAATGGGCGAACAAGCAGGAAGATGAATTGGAAAAACTGAAATAACTTCCTAAATTAAAAAGAAAAGGAATTAAGGAAAATATATGAAAATAAGCCATATACTTCCATGTATATAACATGGAGAAAGCATTTAGAGTAAGAATGGTATCTTCAATTTCATTATTAAAGGGAATTAACAATGAAGCTTTCTTCTCTACCCATGTGTATCAGCATTTGTTCTGAAACTAATCTTTTGAGAGAGTTGTCTAAGACATTGAATAGATGAATGACATGCACATGGTCATAAAGCTGGTATTTGTCAAAGAAGGGAATTGAGTCCAGGTATTCTGGGTTTCAAAGCCTGCTTGCTAAAAACTGTACAAAACTTGCACTATGGTAATGTTTAAAACATCATTATGAACATATTTTATATTTTTCATGCCATCAATATAAAAAAATCTAAATTCAGGAAACATTAGTACTCCCAAAATGTGGAGAAGAGAAAAATTAAGAAGAAAAAAAGGGGAACAAAAGGAAATAGACTGAGCTCAATAAGTAGAAATGTGGAAGTTAGAATTCAGTATATTTGGAGCTTAAAACTGAAGTAACATCAATATTACATTTGTCCAATGATGAAAGAGGCTACTTCACAAAGTAGTGAAGGAGGTCCCTGACACTGGAAGTTACCAGGCAGAAGCTAGAATTCTTGAAATAAATTGGAAATTAGGCTAAATGACTTCTAAATAGAGTTTGGATAGGTATTTGTGAGACTGAGGAAAAATTTGAAAAAAAAAAACCCCAACTCTTCTGGTTACTTATTGTCCTCCAGATTTTGTGGTGTTCACTGAAACGTTTGTGATTTCAATGAATGCAATGAAAATAATCTGTTGTATGATCAGTGAAGTTTTCTTGCTTAAAAGCTTTAATGTATGTTTAAAAATAATGTTAGTTCTTCCCACCTCGTTCACACTGCCCATGTTGGACATCCAGTTATCCAACCTTTTCTGGTGGTTCTCCCAATTCAACTGAACTGTACCAAGCAGTGTCGAGGACAACAGAAAAAAAATTAGGAAAAGGAGAAAGGGGTGAAAGAGGAACCTATGGTAATAAGGATAGAAGATTTCTTGCAGTCAATCAACTGGGTCATAATTGTCATTTAAGGAACATATGCAGTGTTCTTTTAGTTGGAACGTGAATGTAAAAGAACAAAACTATTATCCAACTGAGGACAAGGAAAAATCTTTTCCCCTGATTTTAAAGGCCATCAAGGAAGAAAAGAAACCATAGTAGTATTACCATGCTGACCTCAACTACCTGCTTCATATTTTGTTTTCTTGTTTTGTTTGTTTCATTTTTAATATGGGCAGCATGGAACAGTGGAAAGAACAGTGTATTTTGGATCAGAAGACATAATTTCAAATCCCACTTCTTCTATTTTCTACTTGTCCTATCTTGGGGGAGCTGTTTAAATTCAATTTTATTTCCTCATTTGTAAAATAAAGTGAGACTGCTCTAGATGACCTCTAAGATCCCTCTCAGCTTAAATCTATCATTCAATGACCTAGAAGCAGCCAACAAATAATCGCATTCATTAAGGCAAAGATATCATAATATCATCAGTTCTTTTCAAGTGCTGAGTAAATCGTTCCTAACTTAAAGCATTAAGAGAGAATTGTAAAATTTAAAACAACAACAAAAAAAAAACTACCCTTCTGTATTCTTGCTAATGGCACAATCATCTTTCTAGTCACCAGAGTTTGCAAGTGCAGAATCATCTTTTTTCTCTCTCTCTACCGTTCTCATTAACATTCAATCAGTCACCATGTTCAATCCATTCTCTACCTTATTTTTAACATCTATCCTTGCTTCCAACTCCTACTCTAATCATGTTGTTTCAGGGCTCATTACCTTTCACCTGCAATACTTATTATGTTAGTTTCCATCCCCACACCATTACCCCTGTAACTTTTCTATTCCCCCACTTTGAATAATTCATTTCTGTATTCAAAAGTTTTCACTGCCCCTCCATGTTCATTCTAGCTCCCAAAAAACCTTCTACATTACATTCAAACCATAGGATTTTTGGATCCCCATTCTCATACTGGCCCCTCTTATTTACCAATCCTTTAAGAATTGCACTCTGTGGAAGGCACTTTTATCAGCTTTGGGGGGATGCAACAATAAAAACAAACAGAAAAAATTAAAAATGAAATTTAAGAGGAAATAAAGTAAAAATAAAATATAATTTTCCTAAAATTCTTGAATTGAACTAACAAAAAGAAAGGAACAATTGATGTTAATAATGTCTTACAGATCATTTAAAGTATAATACGTGAGGGATATTTATATTCAAACATTAGATAGAGTGGGGACAAATGCAAATTGTAAGTAAGCAATTTGAACATATTTGTATTAAGTGAATGACTGTAATTCACATTCATTGAGAAGAACAATGCATCTTGAGTAAACTTTTAGTTAATTCTTATTTATGACATAATTTGGCTAAAGACATTAAATAGAGAATATTCTTCAGTGTTATTCCTTGATGGTATTTGCTAAATATTTTTACATGTTCTGAGAGAGAGAGAGAGAGAGAGAGAGAGAGAGAATGTGAGTGCCTGCGTGAGATGTAATTTAAATATCTCTGTATCCTCAACCTCAGGGCTGTTCTGCAGCTAAGGAAAACAGTAGAAAAATGTTAAATCTGTCACATCCTAAAGATTGAAAGTGCTTAAAAATATATTTCTACTGCAGCCACATTTAACAGCTTCAATTATCACACAAAACAGTCAGTTTATAGTAGGGAAACAGCACGAGGACCCACTTAAAAATGATAAGAACACCTGTACTACCAATTTCGGCAGTTTTATGAATAGAAAATACCCATACTTACAGAACAAAAATCGGTAATTTGAAAATTCACAGATATTTCATCAAGGTATTCGGTGTTTTTTTTTTTGCTTTGCCTTTTTAAAAGGCTATTTGGAAATTGTTTGTATCATCTCATGTATTATGCGACAGAGCTTATTACAGATCCAGAAAGAAGAGCTAAGGTAAGTATGAAATAGAATTTGTAATGACTTGGATTGGACATAAAAAATAAAGAATTGTTATTCCAAGTTGACAATCAAATTAAATCCCAGCATTATTCCAAATATTTTCTGAGCTACAAACATTTTGGGATGTATGTGTATGTGTGTGTGTATATGTATATATACATATATATGTTTGTGTGTATGTATATATATTTTTCTGTCTCAGTAAATGTGTATCTACATATATATATATATGTATATATGTAGACATGTACAGATGTATATAATATATGTGTGTTTATAAAATTATATATATATATATGTATATAGACACATATATAATATGGAAGTGACGAATACCAGGGTAAGAGAGAAGTCCATAAGAGGTTAAGATATTTGGAGAGAATTAATTCCTATTTTAAGATTTGAAGATAGAAGACAAACAAAGCAATTTATTTTTTGATTCCTTCAAATGTGATTTCCTTGTACAAGTAATATATTTAATTAATTCTGTATTTTTCTTAGAACTATATGAAACCCTTTCATTTCATAGAAAAACCTCACAATTGGGGATTTTCTTTAGTGGTTTCAGTGTCCATTAGTGTAATCTTCATTGAACAAGCATGTATGAAACAACTAATATGCTGGATATTAGGCTAGGTACTAAGGAGGCAGACTCACCTCACCTTCTACTTTTAGAATTCCATGTTTCTTTCAAGGCTTATCTCAAGGACCGCCTATGTTACACCTTTCCTGATACCCCTAGTTAGATTCTTCCATGGACTGCCATGCCCACCCACCATATTGGTTTGAATTTCCCTTATGGAAAATTTTGCATGTATTTTTCTCTGTGCATACCTAAAATACACCAGGCCCTTAACAAATGTTTATTCATTTATAAACTGAAATGCTTCTCTATCCCACTTGCCATCTGAGTGAATGTTCATTTTCCTGAGGGAAAGAAATCTTTCTTTCTTTCTTTCTTTCTTTCTTTCTTTCTTTCCTTTCCTTTCCTTTCTTTCTCTTTCTTTCCTTCTTTCTTTCTTTCTTTTTCTTTCTTTCTTTCTTTCCTTTCCTTTCCTTTCTTTCTCTTTCCTTCTTTCTTTCTTTCTTTTTCTTTTTTCTTTCTTTCTTTCTTATCCACAGCACACAAAAATCTGTCTTGTACCTTTGTCAAAAGGCAAAGAAAATCCTTCCTTCAAGTTCCTCACGTTCCAAAGTAATATTAATAAAACTTAATTTTGCTGAGAGTGAGAATCTAGGAACTTTTCTTTAATTTTGGTTCTTTTTAATTCCTCATAGTACTTATAGCACTGGATAGTTTTTTTGTGCTTTTGATATGACCTTCAACTTATTTAAAACAAGTTCAGAAAAAAAAATGGACTTAAAGACAAAAAGTGATGGAAAGCTACTTTTGAAATTCACATTTTAAAAGCTAACTATTGGTTTTCTTTCAGTAATTGTATCTAATACCAGTATAGAGATAAAGGTCAAATGATTCACGTGTACATGAAAGGAGGGAATGCAATCAATCCACTCATTTGTTTTCTTCTCAACTGGACATTCTGTGTGCTCCAGTTCCAAGTCAGTCCCCAGTTTGTTTTTGTTCGGTTTTCCTTTCAGTTTTCTCTCACTTCGATTTTTGTCATAGAAGTCACATTCATATGGATTTAATCACCCAAGTATAGTCATAATTTCTTGATGTCAGGAATGATCTCTTGTTTATCTTTTCTATCCTTAATTCTTAACCTATGCCTTGAATACAACTGATATTTAGTAAACGTTGAATTAAACTCAATTCCATTCTTAGTATTTGTATAAATAAGTATACATATATATGTTTGCATGTGTATATATAATATACATCTGTGTATTAAATACATATACATATAACACATGTGTATATATTATTTATGTGTGTATTTGTATACATGTATGTATACATGTGTATGTGTATATGCATATAGTCACATATATACACACATATATTAAATGTATATGTGTATAGACGCACACACAAATATATATACATATATATTTATTTGTATATAAATATCTATGTAATTTCTCTGTAGTATGAGATTTTAACTTTCAGGGATAAGTGATTAATTATCATAACCCTTTTTCAAACTACTCAAGTAATTCTTGTTCTGTTTTTTACAATTTTTTACATATTTAAAGGATTATAGGCATCATCATTTATATCATTAGAATTACATTCTATTCTTAGAAGGCCGGAGACATAAATACAAGCTAATTAGTAAAGCTCTGTCTCCATTGATTATGGGGAATATCCTTAATATGCCTTACCCATTTCTATGTAGAACATCAAGTTGTTATCATTTCATATCTTGATTTCAGAATAAATTACATACGTTGATGAATAGCTGAGTATGCATTCTTCCTTGTCTCAGTGACAGTATCATGGAGTAGCTGAAGAACCCTAGAGATCTCACATTAGAACTTATGCATATTTCATAAGGATGTCCCCATCAGAAACTTCCAGTCTCCAGAGTAAAGGGTTAAGGTAAGATCTAGAATTCACAAGGCATACTTCTGTTGTTCCTATGTTAATGAGGAGGCTAATTGCAACTTTCCCCAGGTATTCTCCGTGTCAATTATTCATGAACCATTGACAGGAAACTGACATTTCCAAATGACAGCCCTCAATCCTTTTGTTTACAAATTTGAATATGCTTGTAGTGATTTTCAGGACAGTTTAAATGCTAATGTTCCTAAAAAGTTAGGTTTTTAAAAAATATGTATATATACTTCACTATAATATCTGAAACCTAATATCCCATTAAGCTAGTTTCTGGTAGGACATTTAGTTGGAGCAGCAAAAATAAAATTTCACTTCTTACATTTATTCTGTTCTGTTATGTTGGACAAGTTGAAGAAGTTTTCTGAACCTTGGTTTTCAATTCTATCAAATAAGGATAATACCAAGATTGTCTTTTTCTTGTCCTTTTTTTAAGGGCATTACCCATTAACCTGGGAAACTCTTGATTAGCAAACTCCAATTCTCTTTGCAGTTCAGACACTGCTCTGTAACATAGGGTCCCTGTAACTGTGTCCCTGTGAGAACCAAAATAGATAATATAAAGTGTTTTGTAAATGCTAAAACAGTGTATAAACCCCTGCTTTAGCAAAACAAGTGACCTGGAGTTAGCTTGAAGTTCTAACAAAAAAAGAAGAAAAAATATTTTTAAAATGTATTAAGTTTCTGTTACTAGAGTGAGTTACCAGGAAGAAAAACTCATGAAAGAAGGGACCCTTTTCATTGTCATATATGCCTTCAGTTTCAATCATGTTATAAGGCTAAACTGAAACCTAAATGCATAGAAATATGTTAAATGACAAACTTCCATTCAAATTAAATGGCTACTCTATTAAAATTTAAAAAATATTCTGAACTTAACAGATAATTAATAAAATGTTAACTTGTATATATATATATATATATATATATATATA
>CM053772.1:171589841-171616191 GCA_028658325.1 Potorous gilbertii | reverse complement strand
AAAGGAAGTAATAAAATGCACTCTCATTTTGGTATGAAAACCTATCTTACAATATAGGAAAGTGGGGGAGAAGGAGATTAGCAGGGTGGGGGGGGATGATGAAAGGGAGGGCAATGGGAGGAGGGAGCAATTTGAAGTCAACACTCAGAGAGGGCCAGGATCAAAAGAGTGAATAGAAACAATGAGCGGCAGGATAGGATGGAGGGAAATATAGTTAGTCTTACACAACACGACTATTATGGAAGTCATTTGCAAAACTACACAGATATGGCCTATATTGAATTGCTTGCCTTCCCAAAGGGAATGGGTGAGGAGGGAGGGATGGGGAGAAGTTGCAACTCAAAGTTTTAGGAACAACTGTCGTGTATTGTTCTTGCTACTAGGAAATAAGAAATACAGGTAATGAGGAATTGAAAGCTATCTGGCCCTACAGGGCAAAAGAGAAGATGGGGACAAGGGCAGGGATGGATGATAGAAGAGAGGGCAGATTGGTGATAGGGGCAATTAGAATGCTCGGTGTTTTGGGGTGGGGACAAATGGGGAGAAAATTTGGAACCCAAAATTTTGTGAAAATGAATGTAACAAGTCAAATAAATAAATTTATATTAAAAAAATTATATCGAAGTACATCTAGCTTATCCCCATTACGTACAATGTTCACTGCTGGATTTCGGAGATGCTACTTATTATTTTAAGGAAAGCTCCATTTATTCCTATGTTTGCCAGTGTTTTCGATAGAAATGAGTGTTGCACTTTTTTAGATTGCTGTTGTTTAATAGAATTTGTGACATAGTAAAGCTCTCTATTGTTCAGAGCTGTGCCTTTCCTCCCTAACCAGAGCTTTTATTTACATATGTACACTCTCTCAAACATAAAAGTTTTGCTTTTTTTTGTTTTGGTTTGGTTTTTTTTGTTTGTTTTTTTGCACAGAAAAACAGACACTGATTGAGATTCTATGTGAAGGTGGACAGAGTCCTAGCACAAAGGTCAGACTCAGAGGGAAGAGGTCACATAAAGGCAAATCAGGCCTAGGATGGTGAGTTCTGAACCTCTCCTCCTAAGTCATCCTGGCAGCCCCAAGACTGGGAATGTGGAGGGAGGGGACAAGGAAGTTACCCATTAGTCCACAGCTGTGTGTCTTAGTTGAATATTATGCCAGAGGGCCAATAGTGGCTTTGAGTGGGGAGAGGGATAAAGGGTGACCTAGGCATTAAATCCCTGCCTTTCAGTACTTGCTTTCTGGAATGGGTGGGGTTGCAGCTCTTAGACATGCAAGAATGAGGCTAGCACCCACCTTCTGTGTAAACTTTGGTGTCTAGTTGGGTGGATTTCATCTTGCCCTAAGCCAAGATGCAGCCTAGGCAAAGAGGGACCATGCCCATAGCCAACACTTCCTCCATGATTACCAATGAACTCTCCCCTACACACCACCTCTATCTCATATGTAGGGGAAGAAAAGAGGGAAGAGAAGAAAAAGACACATCCTTTCTTCCATGTCTGTTGTCCCATCCACTTTAGCAACCTTGTGAGTGACTATAGGGGAGTTTGTGGAAACCTGGGGTCAGTGGTTGGTAACTCAGACTATAGACACCTTAAGGTATAACTTGGGCCGGCACTGTCTGTCTGTCCACCATGACACCGTGACAAAACTTGGCTGGGTGCCTTCCAACCCAAGGTCCTTGCTGAGTCCTTTCCAGCAGACAGGCAGGGGAGGTTTGTCCTCTGTGGGGAAGGGAAAAAATAACGGGATCAGGAAGAAGGGTGAATGTCCCTCTCCCTCTCATACTGCTGCAGCCAGCCACATGAGCTGGTGGTGTTCCTAAAATCCCAAGGTGAAGATCCTTGGTATCTGAACCCTCATGCTTCATGTGCACTGTCTGGGAAAAAGAGTTCTTGGCATCTCTGTATTGTACCCTGGGGAGAGACCACATTGGGCTTCACTGTTCCTGATCATCGCAGATCGCAGTTATTGCCACCAGGACTGGTCTTATTCCCAAGGAAATGGGTGGTGTCAAAGCTCCCCTGGTCCAAGAGATCCAGGTAGTAGCACTTGTCCCTGCCCTCAGGAAAGACCTCGAAGCTGATGATGTCCCCTCAGGAGAACATCAGACCCTTGCCCACAAACTCTGCCTTCGAGGTCTCCACAAATTTCGCCCTGATCTTTTCTTTATTGTCCAGCTCGGAGAATTCAAACCTCTCCTCCAGGGCACAGCAGAGACCAATGTGGGAGACGTTCAGCATCCCATTTTGTAAATCGATGAAGGCCCTATGCTTCTTGGGTAGCTTCAACAACTCCTTGTAGTTGAAGCAGAAGTTAATGAGGTCCCGCAGGCACTCTTCTCCAAGAAGAAAGCTTGGAGAGTAGCCTTCCATTTTTGTATTACACCATCCCATTCTCGACAAAGACACAGCCACACTTTTCTATGACTTCATACCCTTCGCCCAGCTGTTCTGAGATGTTGGAGTAATCGAAGCCTCTCACCACCTCAATCTTCACCGTCCCCGAAGTTCTTGGAGGAAGGCCAACTTCAGGATCGATTTTCTGGCGAGCCGTGTTGAGAGTCCGGTCCATGTCAAGCAGGCAGAGGATGCGCTCCTTCCTCCAGAACGTCTCCCAGTTGGCCATGGCACAGGAAAGTGTCGGGGGCAGCGGGGTCGGCAGGAGTGACCCAGGCTTAGCCGAAGCTGGAGGAGGAAGGAGAGAAGAGAAAGGGAGCGGGTGTTGTATTTTGCCAGCTGTTTTTTCTGCACCTGTTAAGATAATCAAATTGTTTCTATTAGTTTTGTTGTTGATATGATCAATTATGGTGATAGTTTTCCTGATATTGAACCAATCTTGCATTCCTGGTATAAATCCTACATATTCAAAGTGTATTATTCTCGTGATAAGTTGCTGTAAACGTTTTGCTAATATTTTATTTAAAATCATTCCATCTATATTCATTAGGGAAATTGATCTATAATTTTCTTTCTCTGTTTTTGCTTTTTTCAGTTTAGGTATAAGCACCGTATTTGCATCATAAAAACAATTTGGTGGGACTTGCTCAATTCTCCAAAATGTTCCGTATAGCATTGGAATTAACTATTCTTTAAATGCCTGATAGAATTCACTTGTAAATCCCCTTGGCCCTGGAGATTATTTTCCTTGGAGAGTCATTGATAGTTTGTTAAATTTCTTTTTCTGAGATGAGATTATTTAAGTATTTTGCTTCCTCTACTATTAATCTGGGCAGTTTATGTTTTTGTAAATATTCATTCATTCCACTAAGACTGTTGAATTTATGGGCATACAGCTTGTCAAAGTAATTTCTAATTAATGTTTTAATTTCCTGTTCACTGGAGGTGAGTTCACGCTTTGCATTTTTGATACTGGTGATTGGTTTCTTATTTCTTTCTTTTTTTTAATCAAATTGACCACAGGTTTATTAATTTTATTTGGGATTTTAATAAAGCGAGCTCTTGGTTTTATTTATTAATTTGATAGTTTTCTTAGTTTCAATTTTATAAATCTCTCCTTTGGTTTTCAGGATTCCTAATTGGTATTTAACTCATTATTTTTTCTTCTAATTTTTCAAAAAAATTTGAACAATTTTCAAGTTATTCTTTTTCTAGTTTTTTTTTTGTTTTCAGTTTATTGTCCAATTCATTGATCTCCTCCTTCTCTACTTATTCATGTAAGCATTCAGAGATATAAAACTTCCTCTAAGAACTGCCTTTGCATCCCACAAATTTTGGTAGGTTGTCTCATTATTTTCATTCTCTTGAATGAAGTTATTGATTGTTTCAATGATTTGGTATTTGATCGACTCATTCTTTTCAATTTAGATTATTTAATTTCCAATTAATATTTGGTTCATCTTTCCATGGCCCTTTATTGCATTTTAATTTTTATTGCATTATGATCTGAAGAAGACGCACTGACTATTTCTGTCTTTCTACACTGGATTATGAGGTTTTCATGCCCTAGTATGTGGTCAGTTTCTGTGTATATGCCATGTACCACTGTGAAAAAGGATACATTCCTTTTTTTCTCCATTAAGTTTTCTCCAGACATATATCATATCTACCTTTTCCAGAATTCTATTCACCTTCTTCACTCCTTACTTGCTTATTTTGAAGTTAGATTTATCAAGTTCAGTGTGGGGCAGGTTGAGGTCTGTAATGTTAATTAGACTTGTGAAGATCTTCCCCACATATTGATGCTCTTAGCCATTAAGGGAATCTTGATTAGGGGAGGCCTACACCTTTTGCTAATTTCTAATGCACTGGTTCTCAAGGATTGTGATGTTCTCTTGCTCTGAATAATATTTAAATACTCTGAGGTGAAGTTTTACTTTGGGGCTTAGTCATTGAAAGTTTTTGTCTAGATGAGACTCTGGCAGCTGCTAAGGAGCCCCCTGGCTTTGAAAATCCTGATGTTGGTGTTTCTCTCTCTAGTAACTATGCATACACACACACACACACTCACACACATAATGGTCAAACAGTGGCATCTGTGTGTTGATCTGTGATGTATGTATTACTTAAAGTCAGACAGTGGGAAGCCTGTCTGTTGGCTATCTTTGTTTTTCTGTATTTTCTCTGAAGTTCAAGGTGCTGACATTTTCTCCTGAACTAAGGGAATGATAAATGTGCTTGATTAAAATGATTGTTGACTCCTCAAAAGTTGCTTTCCATCATCTAAAAATATGGGGGTACTTGCTAATACAAGGTCTCCCGTTAGTATAGTTTTGCTTTCTATTTCTTCCTGTAATTCCCTTAACTTCTCCTCTAAGAATTTGGATGCTACCCCACTTGGTGCACATATAGTAATGATATTACCTCATTGTCTATGGGAACTTTTATCAGGATATAGTTTCATTTCTTATCTCTTTTGATTAGAGCTATTTATTTTTTGCTTTGTCTGAGATCAAGATTGCTACCCCTCTTTTTTTTTTACTTCAATTGAAGCATAATATATTCTACTCCAGCCTCTTACCTTTACCCTCTGTGTATTTGCCTGAATCAAATGTGTTCTTTGTAAACAACATATTGTAGGACTGAGATTTTTAATCAATTCTGCTATCTGCCTCTGTTTCATGGGAGAGTTTATCCCTTTCACATTCACAGTTATGACTGTTATTTGTATCTTTCGTCTAATCTTGTCCCCCCATTTATGGTTTTATTTCTCCCATCCCCTCCTCAAAAGAGTTTTACTTTTGATCAACATCTCCTACATTCTTCTATCCATTCTATCATCCCCTCTCTTTTCTTTCCCTTTTCTCTTACTACTGTTTCAGTCCTCTCTATTAACCCCTCCCTCTCTTTCCTTTCCACTTTACCCTCCTACTGCCTGTATTCAAGTTAGATTTCTATGAGAAAATTATTCTCTCCTTGACCCAAATCCCATGAAAGTAAAGGTCAAATAATTGTCACCTCTCTCCCTTTTTCCATCTAATAGAATACTTGTATGCCTCTTCACTTGATGTCATTTACCCTTTTCTGCCTCTGCCTATCCTCTTCTCACTTCACAACACTTAGTTGTTTTTTTTAATATTACATCAGTTAATTTATACCTACACCCTCTATCTACATATATTCCTTTTTAAATGTCGTAATAAATATATGATTCCAAAGATTAAAAAGTATCATCCTCTCATATAAAGATGTATGCAGTTTGCTCATATTGAATAAAAGGTTTTTCATTCCTATTTTCCCCATTTTCAGTCCTGCATTTGAAGATCAAGTTTTCTATTCAGCCCTGGCCTTTTCATCAGAAAGGTCTGGAAATCCCTTATTTCATTGAATATCTATCTTCTTGACTGAAAGATTGTGTTCAATTTTGCTGGGTGGTTGTTGTAGTCTCAGTTCATTTGCCTTACAAAATATCATATTCCAATCCCTTTGACCAAGGTCCTAAGTGATTCTGACTATAATTCCTCTATATTTGAATTCTTTCTTTCAAGCAATATTTTCTCCTTGATCTGATAGATCTGGAATTTGGCAACAATATTCCTCAGTGTTTTCAATTTGTGGTCTCTTTCAGGAGATGATCAGGGGACTCCTTAGATAACTATTTTGCCCTCTGGATCTAGGACCTCAGGGCTGTTTTCATGGATTATTCTTGGAACATACTGTCTATGTTCTTTATTTAATCTTGATTTTCTGGTAGATCAATAATTCTTAGATTATCTCTCTTTTTTCTATTTTCCACTGCAGTTGTTTTTACAAAGAAACATTTTACATTTTCTTCTATTTTTTTCATTCTTCAGATTTTGTTTGACTGATCCTTTATTCCTCATAGAATCATTAGTTTCTACTTGCCCAATGCTAATTTTTAGTGAATTGTTTTCTTCATTTTGGGGCATCATTTTAAAGCATTTTTTTCTCCAGTAAGCTTTTGTATATCCTTTTGGGCAATTTTACTTTTTAAGGAGCTGATTATATTTTTAAAATCATTGGTCATTTTTTTCTTCTGCCTCTTTAAATAGGCTTTTAAAATCATTCATGATCTCTTCCAAGAATGCTCTTTGGGCTTAATACCAGCTCGTATTTCCTTTTCTGTTGTCAGATGTGGGTACAGGGTCAATGCTGTCCTCTTCTGAATTCATATTTTGGTCTTCCCTGTCACTGTAATAAGATTCTCTGATCTTTGGTTTTCTAATTCACCTCTTTTTCATGGTGAATGCCTTTTTCTTAACTTTTAAAGTGATCCCTGCTTCTGGAGCAGAGTGGGTTTTGTCCTATGTTTCTTATGAGGGGAACTAGGGTCCTGGTTGCTGGCTTAGTGTTCTGTGACCTCTGCTTGTTTCTGCTAGAAACTACATAATGCTGCAGGTTATCTGGTCTTGAGCTGTCTGGTGCATGCAGTGGTTGAGGTCAGGTGAAGTCTGAGCCTCTGTGAGGTTACATTGAATCTCAAGGTGTGAGGTTTGGGAGTGGGTTGTTCTGACTGTTGGAAGATTCCCCTAGGGTTGCACTAACTCCACCTGCCCTGGTATCTGCCCAATTCTCTTGGTTGTGCTAAGGCACACCTGGAGTCCTGATGTTGGTGATTAGTGGCTCCACCTGCCTTGGTATCAGGATCTCCTGCTAGTCTGCTCAGATGGGGCTTCCTGGGAGGTTTCCATTCTTTTATTATTTTTAAATATTTATTGATTTTTAGTTTTCAACATTAATTTCCAAAAGATTTTAAGTTTCAAATTTTCTCTCCATCTCTCCCATCCACACCCCATGACACCATGCATTCTGATTATACCTTCCCTCAATCTGTAATTCCTTCTTTCACACCTGTCCCTCTCTTATCCTCATTTCCTCTATTTTCTTGTAGGGCAAGATAGATTTCTATATCCCATTACCTGTATTCTTATTTCCCAGTTACATGCAAAAAACAATTTTTGACCTTCATTTTTAAGACTTTGATTTCCAACTTCTCTCCCTTCCTCCCTGGCCACTCATCTCTACCGAGAAGGCAAGCAATTCAGTATAGGTGATACAGGTATACTCATGCAAAAGACTTCCATGAAAGTCAGGTTGTATATATTTCCCTCCATCCTATCCAGCCCCCCACTTTTCTATTCTCTTTTTTCACTTTGTCCCTCCCCAAAATTGTTTACTTCTAATTACCTCCTCCTCCCATTTGCCTTCCATTCTATCATCTCCTCCACACTCCACTTATCCCCTTCTCTCTACTTTCCTGTAGTGTAAGACAGATTTTCATACCAAATAGAATTTACATGTTATTTCCTCCTTAAGCCAAATGTGATGAGAGTAAGCTTCATTTTTCCCTTCACCTCCCCCTTTTCTCCTTTATTGAAAAAGCTTTTTCTTGCCTATTTTATGATAGATAATTTGTCCCATTCCATTTCTCCTAATATATATATATATATATATATATATATATATATATATATATATATATATATATATACATTCCTCTCTCACCCTTTAATTTTATTTTTTTAAATATCATCCTTTCCTATTCAACTCACCCTGTGCCCTCTGTCTATATGTATGTAATCCCTCCAACTACTCAAATACTGAGAAAATTCTCAAGAGTTACAAATGTTATACTTCCATGTAGGAATGTAAACAGTTCAAGTTTAGTAAGTCTCTTATGATTTTTCTTTCCTGTTTACCTTTTCATATTTCTCTTGATTCTTGTGTTTGAAAGTCAAATTTTCTATTCAGGTCTTGTCTGTTCATCAAGAATGCTTGAAAGTCCTCAATTTTATTGAATGACCATTTTTACCCCTGAAGTATTATACTCAGCTTTGCTGAGTAGTTGATTCTTGATTTTAATCCTAGCTTCTTTGATTTCTGGAATATCATATTTCAAGCCCTCCAGTCCCTTAATGCAGAAGCTACTAGATCCTGTGTTATACTGATTGTGTTTCCACAATTTCCAAATTGCTTCTTTCTGGCTGCTTGCAATATTTTCTCCTTGCCCCAGGAAATCTGGAATTTGCTAGAATATACCTAGGAATTTTTCTTTTCAGATCTCTTTCAGGATGTGATCAGTGGATTCTTTCAATATTCATTTTACTCCCTGGTTCTAGAATATCAGGGCAATTTTCCTTGATAATTTCCTGAATTCCTAGGCTCTTTTTTTTGATTATGGCTTTCTGGTAGTCTCATTATTTTTAAATTGTCTCTCCTGTATTGATTTTCTGGGTCAGTCGCTTTTTCCAATTAGATATTTCTCATTGTCTGCTATTTTTTTCATTCCTTTGGATTTGTTTTATAATTTCTTGATTTATCCTAAAGTCATTAGCTTCCATCTGCTTCATTCTAATGTTCAAGGAATTATTTTCTTCACTGAGCTTTTGGATCTCCATTTCCATCTGTCCAGTTCTGCTTCTTAGGTCATTCTTTTCCTCATTGACTTTTTGGATCTCTTTCGCCATTTGGGTTAGTCTATTTTTTAAAATGTTTTTTTCAGCAGTTTTTGGATCTCCTTTAGTAAGCAGTTGACATGTTTTTCATGATTTTCTTGTATCACTCTCATTTCTCTTCCCAATTTTTTGCTCCACTTCTGTTACTTGATTTTCAAAATCCTTTTTGAGTTCTTTCATGGCCTGAGACCAATTCATATTTTTCATGGAGGGTTTGGATGGAGGAACTTTGACTTTATTTTTTTCTGTTTTCATGCTTTGTTCTTCCTTGTCACTGAATTAAGATTCTATGGTCTGACTCTATTTCTGGTTTTTGCTTATTTCCCCATCCATTTATTTGGCTTTTGAACTCTTTCTCAAGGTTGTTCTCTGCTTCCAGTAGGGGTGGGTGCTGTATTATCAGTCAGTCAATCCTCCCACAATCTGTGAGCTGAGAGCTCCAGAAACAGTTAACTGAAGTTTCTCCTGTTTGTGCTGTGACTACTGTGGGTTCCTCTGCCCGCTCCCCACTCTGCTGCCTTGAGACTGAGGCCAGATCACCCCACTCTCCTTCACTGGTCCCACAAGCTTTACCCACTGAACTTCCAATTTATCCTCAGTGTTTTGACGTCATTAATTCTGGAAACTACCACAGTTGTTTAAGATTCAATCTTGCTAAGGCCTGCTCAGGTCCCCTTTATGCATTTGTGGCCCATCCTAAACTGTGCTCTGCTCCCAGCATGGTGTGACAGATGTTTTCCAGAGATCTTCTAGACTGTCTTGAGCTGAGATTTCCTTGACTCTATCATTCTGTTGGTTCTGCAGCTCCAGAATTTGTTTAGAGCCATTATTTACATGCATTTGACTGACCTTGGCAGGAGTACTCTAGAAAAACCCTGCTGTTACTCTGCCATCTTGGCTATGCCCTGATGCTTGCATTCCTGCACTGGTATCCTTCCATCACAGCAAGAGGGCACCTTCCTGGTGATCTCTCTGGCCTCCAGAGCTAAACTAATATTTACCCCTTCTGCTGGCTTCACAATTCAAGGATTTTTCCTGGGGTAATGTTCTTTGAATTTTTCAAGGTTAACCATCTTGACTCCCAGAAGTTCAAATAGGTGACTTTCAAAAACTTAGTCTGTAAATTGATAGTCCCAGGAGTAGCTGCTACGGCTGCTGTTGGCCCTGTGCTTCTTTCTCCCCCAGTTCTGGTGCACTCCTGTCCTGTGCTGAATTGGTTTGGTAATCCAAACTGCTACTGGTGATTCAACCTGCCTGGCCATTCCCACTGTACTGTGGCCGAGTCTATGCTGGTGCCTCCTATGTGCCCTGCTTCCCTCCAACCTGATGAAACAGATCCTTTCCATTGATTTTTTTGGCTGTCCTGGGCTGGTTATCTGATACAGTTGGTCTCCCAGTGGATTCTGACACTCAAAATTTCATTCAGATTAACTTCTTAGAAGTATCTGAAGGAATTTGTGAATGAGCACAGGTGAGTCAATGCTTTCACTCTGCTGACCTGGCTCAGGCCCCAGATTTTAACTCCTTTAGAGGAAGGTATGGGACTTAGATAAAATTTTGTGAGATTCCAGGCACAGGGAATGCTATTGATTGGGAAATAGTGATCCTCTCTCATAATATCAGAAGTAAGTGTGACTTAGATAAACAAGCTCATTCATTTCTATTGTATCTGGCATGTATATGAGAAATTTGACCATTATACAAATGGTGCGCCCCATCAAAAAGAGTTGTTTGAAATGAGGCAGAAAGTTTATTTGTCATCAGATGGGCTTTGAATGACAAACTGAGTTTGAACATTAAAAATTTTAATAGAGAATTTAAATGATGTGACTTCTGCATAAAAAACTACTTAAATAATAAATTTTCCTCAAGATTAAGTAAAATCTTCATCAACCTGTGTAGCAATAGTAATGTCTGAAAATTTTACAAAAAAAGGTTATGTATATTTTCTCATTTAATTCTCAAGATAATACCATAAAGCAGATTCTTTAGGTCAACACTGTCTTATTAGAAAAAAAGATTTATTATCATATGTTTGAACCATTAGATAGATATGAAGTTTTATTTGAGAATGAAACATTTTCTATTGTACATGATCTATCTGCCAAAATGAGAGAAGTATTCCTGAATTTATTTTAATTATATTAACCTCTAGTCAAACTGGCATTCAGAATGAAGACCTTATTGACATTGCCATGCAAATATTTAAAAATGTGTCTTGTCTGCCAGTAAATTTTGGCCATGAAGCGTTTTTTTGAATGTGTAGGCCTCTACCCAAATGTACAAGTGTTAGTCCTAAGATATTCACTGGACAGTGGCAAATGAAAAGGAAAATGTCATGAATATATATGACCAATAACAAAGTTCCCATACAATTTTGTTTGCCAATATCTGAGTAAGAGAGAGAGAGGAGTGAGTGAGTGAGAGACAGAGAGACGGGGGGGGGGGAGGGAGGAAGTAAGGAAGGAAGAAAAAAGAGGACAAAGGAAATAAAGGAAAGATATTTAACCTTAGCTTGGCATTTGAGATCTCTACTCTCATATGATAACCAGACTTTTAGCCTCATCACATACAATACCTCTTGAGTGGATTCCACCATTTCTGTTATAGTCTAGTGATGTTACACTGACTTGCTAGATGCAACAAAGAAGGAATATAATAGTTTATCCAAGACACAATTGTTTCTCCTTTAGTAACATAGAATCATCATTTCCCAGTTTTTAGACTGTCTCTATTAATGTAGCAATATGGTAAAATCAGCTATCTTCATGTAACTAGACCATTGACTAATTACAGCAAAGGCCAAAGTTGTCAACAAATTAGAAGAATATTTTCAGATATAAAGGAAGGGATGTTAATAATTACAATTACTCCAACCTGAACTATTCAAAAACAGTTTATGATGCTAGGGATGACAGCAATATTGACTTTGGTCGTTATCATTTCTCTTGAAATCTTATCCAATGCGAAGTGGTCTTCTACAACAGAAGGTCTGTAGGAGCAACAGGGTTCACTGAAGATAAAACGAATATGTACACATAGGTAAGTCACAGATCCATTATAATATTGTTATGTTTAAGCACATGACAACCTTGGGAAATCTATTTTCTTTTTTTTTTTTCATCATTAGTGGAAATCCATTATAATCTTTAGTCCAGAAGAATAAGCATTACTTGAGAGAACTGCTGGGCTTGATTTGTTAACAATAAAGTCAGCTGCATCTACCCTGTGCAAAGGAATGGAGGGGGAAAAGGAAGCAAGAATTCATTGATGTAACCTGGAGGAGAAACAATGAATGAAAACTTCCAGAACCTCCAGGCTACCTTTATAGTACATGCAAAAATAAAATCTCCTTAAAAGAAATTGAAGGCAAATATTGTATTTGTTATGTCCCCATCCTTGCTGACTTTTTTTTTGAGACAATGAGGATAAATGACTTGCCCAGAGTCACGCAACCCATTGATCTTTAAGATTGGTAAAGTAAGTACATTGCAATTAAACATCTTAATTCAACAAATATTTAGTAAGCTAATACTCTGTAAAACAATGTTCTAGATAATAGAAAATAACGGTAAAAAAATAACATATGCCATACCCTCAAGGAGTTTATTTTATTAGGGAGGCTATAAACAAAAAAGCATAATAAAAGGCTGGATGAAGTATTGATAAGTAAGCAATTGAGACAAAATTCTTGATAAAGAGAAAGAGTGAACAAGTTTAGACTGAATCTTAGAGAAGAGCTTCTAGAGAAGGTAGTGCTTGAAGTTATCTGTAAATGAGAAAAAGGAGTTTTTAAGAGATGACAAAGAAAAAAGAAAGTATTTTATACGATGAGAGATAGGGGAATAAACAAGAAAAATGCATTTCAACAAACATTTATTAAGTTCTTACTAGTTGCAAAACACAGTTCAAGGCAGTGGAAATACAAAGATAGAAATGAAATACTCATTCCCAGTAACTAAGATAAAAAGGACATGAATATATATAAATACAAAAGTATGCAAAGTAATTAGCAATGATGATATTAATAATATTGTCTTATATTTACAAAGAGCCTTAAAACTTGCAAAGTGCTTTGTATCCATAATCTCATTTGATCAATATTTCATTTGATTTATTACAAGTTGATTTCTGAGAAATTAAGAGTTAGGAGGAATCAGGAAAGGCTTCAAATTGGAAGTTACCAACTTGATCTGAAATTTGAAAAGAGGTAGAGCATACAAGAGAGGTGAACCACAAAGCTTCTAAATATGAGGGACAACATCTGCAAAAGCAAAGAGATAGGAGATGGAGTGGTGTGTATGCAAAAGAGCAAGGAGCCATATTTATGTGGAATATGGAGGTAATGGAAGTGTTGGGGAGTGAAGGAGGGTGTAATGTGAGGTTGGTCTGGAAAGATTTGCAGCACCACACAGAAGAGTTAGTATTTTATCCTACAGGAAACTGGGAACCACTGACGTTTCCTGAGCAAGGGAAAGGCATGGTCAGAATAGCAAACTGGCCTCCGAGTATAGGAGCAGCCTGGGATAATTCAAGGAATACTAGTCCTACAATCAGGAAAACCTGGTTTTGAAGCTTGTCTCAGCCAATTCTGGCTCTGTGATCACAGACAAGTCTCTTAAGTTCTCTGAATCTCAGGTTCTTTATCAGTAAAATGATGGGGTTGAAATCAACGACCTCCAAGGTGCCTTCTGTTTCTAAAGATATGATCTTATGATGCTCTAATGGAGTTTGGAGAATAGCTAGTTGCATAGTCATATTTCACTGATTAGAATGACTTCTGAGATAAAATTAAATATTAACAAAGTCAAATTTTGAATCACTTATTGTCGTTCAGAATAATATGAAACATTTTCCCTTGAATAATATTGTCTTGTTTTCTAAATTGGGCTCCTGTAATCAGCCCTTTGTCACAGAGATATCTGTTTTTTTTTTATATTGTAGTCAATGCAGTGTTAACGTTTCATTGTTCATAAGAGTTTGGTCATAGTCCGTGTAATTTAGCCGTTTCTTGCTGGAGAAACAATAAGGTCCTGAATATAGTATACTAAGTCTAAAAGAAGCTGGGTTCAAAAGGCATTTTTGAAATTTGAAAGAATCTTAACAATAGATAGATAGGACAGTCAAACTTTAGTAAATGAAAATACATTGTTAGAACTTATCAGGTCAGTAATCAACTGGTACATAAGGAAATTGGCTACCCAAGGCTATTAGACACAGTCCTCCACTCCCACAGGAGGCAGGCCTAGCTGGGGTTTGAGGTGTTGGGGTGGAGGAAGTTGTACCAATGCTATGAATTATCTAGAAGAATATAGCCCAGCATCTATGACCTGCTTTCTTTGCTCTCAGTTTTGAGGGCTTTTGTCATATACTACAAGAAAGAAAGCAAATATTTTTAAACACCCATTCTTTGTCAGGTACTGTGTAAAGCACTTTATAAATATTATCTCATTGTATTCTTATAACAATTTTTGTAACTGGGTGCTACTGTTATCTTCATTTTAACAATTAGGGAAACTGAGGGCACCAATGGTTAAGTAACTTGCTCAAACTCACATAGCTAGTAAATGTCTGAGGTCACATTGGCACTCAGCTCTTTCTGACTCTGGGCCCAATAATTTATCTCATATTATGCAGCTGATTCTAAGCCAGAAAAAAGTCAATGGAGCTGAACCATAGCATATATGGAAGAGATTAAAGCGGGCCCGAAGTACATAAACTGTACAAAGTCCTGAGGATACAGACAAAAGCAAAAAGATAATCCCTGCCTCAAGAAGCTTATATTCCAATGGGAGAAGGCAGGGCATAGAGGGGGATGCTGAAATAGATAAGCAGGTGTTATTCATGACCAAGTCACAGCAAAGGCTATTAATCATAATGTTGATGTGGTTGCTTACCATGTTGCGGGCTCTGGTGCTAAGTGCTTTTACAAAAACCCTTGGAAATAGGTCCTGTTACTATCCCCATTATTTACAGATGAGGAAACTGTTGCAAACAGTTTAAATGAATTGCCCAGCTAGGAAGTTTCTGAGACTGGATTTAAACTAAGGTGTTTCTGATTTGAGGACTGACCTGGTCCTTATCCAAAAATGAAGATCTTCAAAGAGGCTCACCAATGGAAGAAGGGAGCTGACATGGCAAAAGGATCTGCCAGAGAGGAAAGACAGTTGAATATTTGCCACTTCAAAATTCAAAATAACTGGGTGAGATGATAGAACCAAAATAAAAAAAGAAAATTAAAAAAATGATTAAAAACCCCTCATTTTGAAAGCAAACGGAAAAGATGAAATGTTTAGCGGTATATCATTTGCGTATTAGAGGATTTTTTTAACCTCTAAAATCAATACTCAGGGGAAAATAATATTAATCTGCTGTTATTGTCCATACAGGAAAGTATTGAAGCAGGTTTATTATGTTATCCCCATAACATGAGAACTTGTGATTCTTCCTCCCAAAGGACCCATCATCAAATATTTAAAAGGTTAATATGAGATAAAAATATGAGAATAATTGCTGATGAAATTACTCCATGTTTTATGTTTAGAAGCAAATGCAAATATCATATTCACTATTATCAGGCTATAGCTATTCCAGCTAATATACAAGATACTTAAGGAAACTTCCACAATCAATAGACTGCCTTCTGCAACATTAAATCTCATCCATTTCAGAGCAGCATAAACTGTTATTTTTTATTTATTTATGGCATTTTAAAGCGAAGTAGATCCTAAAGCTTTCACTGGAAGTAGATATTTTATTTTCTTATAGGTAACTGCCAACCATCACTTCTTATATTGCTCTTTCAAATGTCTATATGAGTTCCTTGCTAGAATCCTAAAGGGAAGTTTGTGGTGAATTTAGATGTGGAAACTAGGATCACATTTGAATACTAGGAATGTTTTGAGTGGGTGTGTGGGTGGGAAGCAACAACAATGTACAGAAAGAAAAATGATGCCATTGAATCTATTAGAGACAATGAAAGGAACATATGCCAGAGAAGGAAAGATGATCCTTCTGAAAATAATGAGTTAGTATCTATATATTGAATTTTATTATTTCAGAGAAAATACATGACGCATTTTGATTGTGGAATTTAAATTAACTGCTTATTATGATAACATAGCACACTAACAATTTGGAACAGTTGTGATATTTCTCTTAGTAGCAACACGGCATGTAAGTTGTCTTTGTCCAATGTAAGAAATGGACAAGGGCCTCATAATGTAAAGATAATATCACATATTGACCTTGAAAATATATTGAAAATCATATAGCCAACCCCATGCTTTATAGATAAACAAACTGAGTCACAGAGAAGATAAATGACTTAAGATAAGGCACACATTATTTAGAGAGAGGCAAAGAAGTGGACTTGTGATATCATTGGTATAAGGAAAGCTCACTGAAACTTTTTCAACTAAATCAAAGAATGACCTCACCACTTAGAAGCATATAGAGTGATTTGCCCACCACCTTACAGATGGTATGTGTGTGAGGCAGAACTTAGGTCTTCCTGATTCTGAGAATGACTATCTTTCTATGCCCAATTTCCTCTCTGCAGAGCTAGAATTCAGAGCTAAGAATCTTTTGGCTCAAATTTTTTGCTTTTTACATTTGATCTGCGTTCCTAACTTTATCAAGGTGAACCTAGCATTTGGTACAGATTAATCAACTCAGTTACTGTCTCTATTTAAGTGAAGATACGTAAGCAGTGTCTCCTGCCTCAACCCTAGAGCTGGAGTGGCAAAAAGGAGCAAAGAGGATAGCCGTTCAGGAAGTAGATCATAAGACTGTCAAGATGGTTAGCGATAATGGTGGAATTCCATTATTGGGAGATCTACTGGACTCTGAAGTGATGATTTCATATTACAATTCATGACAGACAAGATGAAATATAGGCATAATTTAATATGTAGCTTAGATTTGGGAAGAAGATATTTCCAAGGACTTCCTGGATAGGATAAAATGAAACCTCTGGATTAAAAATTTTCATGGGGATTCATTCTAGAAGGAATGAGAAGGTTGTCAGCAATGAAATTCTGTAGATGCAAAAACAATTATAATGAAATGGAAAAAGGGAAGATGAGAATATGGGTGCACAGACACTTCCTCAGAAAGTCTGCTTAGGCAAATATGGTTTCTGAAAACTGTGACACAGTTTGCTACACCTCATTTCTGCTTCCATTTTAACAAATTGAAAACATTCTCCATAATTTATTTACGGTTTATTACCATAAATTATACATTAACCTTCGTTGATCACAAATGTCATAAATAAATGACACAATTTGAATGGATACAATTATCCTTTAAAATAACATCCATATCTAGGTTATCTAATTAAATATGTTCTTCTCTGGGTCTCAGTTTACTCATCTGTAAAATAAGTGAGTCAGATTTGGTAACTTTTCAGCTAAAACTATGATGCTTTGGGTTAACCTAGATGCACTTTGAAGTCACTTCCACCTCCAAGATTCTGTAGTTGACTTTCTCAGTGTCTTATACTATATGTTAGATATGATACTAAGTATATCATAATCCATTAAAAGATATGACCAGTTTCCTTCAGAAGTCTCCAGTTAGTTAGAGAGGCAAACGTAGATTTAATAACAGCTAACAAACAGCACACGTATTATTTGATTTTCATAACAATCCTGCAAGTGAGGTACTATTAGCTCCATTTTACAGATAAAGAAACTGAGACAGAGGTTGAGTCATTCTGTGCAATATACCATCCAGATTCCTTGCTTAAGAACTAGAAGGTTAAGATACTGCATTTACTCAATATGATTTGCATATTTTTGTTGTCTTGAAATTTTTAGAAAAAGGACTACAGTGTTAACATCTAACATTCAATACATTTTTTAAAACATGGAACTACCATCGGAAAAACATTGTCCTGTGTTAAGGAGAATCTAACATCTAACATTCAATACACTTTTTAAAACATGGAACTACCATCGGAAAAACATTGTCCTGTGTTAAGGAGAATCAAAGGGGTAGGCAGACTCACTCTTGCCTACAAGGGCCTTATATTCTACTACAATGACAATGGCATTTTGACCTGTAGCCACATAAGGACACTGCATAATCTCATAGGAGGTTAAGCGAACTACAGAGTGCAGACAAATTGTTGTGTGTGATTGACAATGATAGGGAGAATTGGGGAAGTCTTGTTGGTGGAAGTTTATCTGAACTGAAATTAAACTGATAGATTCAGTAGGCAAAGAGATGGTATTCAGAGGTCATTCCATAACTAGAGAACAGTATCAGCATAGAAGGAGAGGGAGGCATGTCAGATCAAGCAGGGAGTAGTTGAAAAGCAGTGCTTTTCCCAGTCTAGTTGAAATATGAAATACATGGAGGGCAGAAAATGAAGATAAGATTAAAAAGTTGTCATGATTTCAGATTGTAGAAGATGATGAGAAATGGGCTGAAAAGCTTGAAACTGGCGTAGTAGTAAAAACAATGGCTATGCGTGGAGAGAGAACACTGTCCTTATAATAATTAATGTCTATATAGTTTTAAGTTTTACTTTATAGCAGGCACTATTTTAAGTGTTTAAGATCATTATCTCAGTTCGTCTCACCACAACCCTGGGAGATAGATGCTAGAAGGGGAAACTGAGAGAAAGATTAAGCAACTTGCCCAGGGTCACACAGTGAGTAAATAGCTGAGGCCGGATTTGAACCCTGATCTTCCTGAACCAGGATCTATCCACTTTGCCACCTAGCATTTATGAAGCCAATGGTGGAAAGTGATTACCTATTCTTTGTTTATAAAAATAACATTTTTATGCATCTTTTTGATCTTGCATTTGCAAGTCTCAAGAGGTGCATAAACAGGTAAAGAGGAAAGGGAAGTCATGAGGTAATTAATATGGTTAAAGTGTTTACATTCATTTCTACATGGGAAGATGATTTCATAACTCATAAGACCTCTTTCATTATGAGGGTAGTTAGAAGGAATACACACACACACACACACACACACACACAGACAGAGAGACAGAGGGCACAGGTGTGAGGTGAATATAAAGGGATGATATCTAAAAAATAAAATTAATGGGTGAAAGTGGAATAAACTAGGTGTAAAAGAAAAGGAAAGGTAGAATAAGGTAAATTATTTCACATAAAAGAGGCAAGAAAAAGCTTTTACAGCTGAGGGGAAGATGGGAAGGTGAGGGGAAATGAGTGAACCTTAGTTAGTCTTATCAGAATTTGTGAAAGAGGAAATAACATTAAGACTTAATTGGATATAAAAATCTATCTTACACTGCTGCAAAGTAGGAGGGGAAGCAGATAAGAAAGTAGGGTGATAGAAAATACGGCATATTGGAGGAGGGGTTAGTCAGAAGCAAAACATTTATGAGGAGGTACAAGATGAAAGGAGAGAGAGAATAGAATAAAAAATGGGGAATAGAATGGAGGGAAATGCATTTAGCAATGGTAACTATGAAAAAAAATTAAAACACATTTCTCTGATAAAGGCCTCATTTCTCTAACATACAGAGACCAGTCAAATTTATAAAGAATTATAGCCACTCCCCAATTGAAAAATGTTCAACAAAGATTTTGATCAGTTTTCAGATAAAGTTGTCAAAACTATCCATGGTCATATTTTTAAAATCTTGTAACTCACTATTGATTGGAGAAATGCAAATTAAAACAGTTCTGAGGTACTACCTCATATCTACTTAACTGGTTAATAAGACAAAAAGGTAAATGATAAATGTTGAAAAAGATGTGTGAAAAAATGAAACATCAATGCACTGTTGGAGTTCCAAACTGATTCAAACATTCCATAAAACGATTTGGAATTGTGCCCAAAGAACCATGAAATCATGCATACCCTTTGACCTAGCAATGCCATTACTAGGTCTGTATCCCAAATGATATATAGATATAGATATAGATGTAGGTATAGATATAGATCTATATCTGCATCTATACCTACATCTCTCTCTCTCTCTCTCTCTCTCTCTCTCTATATATATATATATATATATATATATGTGTGTATACACACATGTAAAGAAAAGTATACGTATACATATAGAAAAATATTTATAGCAAGTTCTTTTATGGGGTAAATAATTAGAACTTGAGGGAATGTTCATCAATTGTGGAATGGCTGGACAAGTTGTGGTATGTGATTATGATAGAATACTATTGTACTGTAAGAAATTATGGGAATAGCTAAATGACACAGTAGATAGAGCAGCAGAGCTGAAGTCAAAGGACCGGAGTTCAAATCCAGTCACAAACATCTGATACTTGCTAACTATGTGACCTTGTGCAAATTGGAAATGATGAGCAGGATGGTTTTAGAAAAAACCAGGAAGAATTACATGGACAGATATAAAGTGAAATGTACTGTGCATAAAGTAACAGCAATATTGTAATATTGGAGCTGTGCTCCAAGACAACTCTGAAGGACTTATGATGAAAAATGTTATCCATCCCCCAGAGAAATAATTGTGTTGGAACACAGATTGAAGCATACTACTTTTTAAAATTTTTCTTGAGTTTTTTCCTCTCTTTTCTTACACAGTGTGACTATTTTGGAAATGTTTTGCATGATTACATATGTATAATCTGTATCAAATTGCTTGCCTTCTCAATGTAGGGAGGGAGGGAGGAAAGAAGATAATTTGGAACTCAAAGGTTTTTAAAAGAGTGCTAAAAATTGTTTTTAGGTGTAACTGGGGGAAAGTAGAATATTAAAATATTAAATTTTAAATTAAATTTTATAAAGAAAATATTAAACTTAATAAAGAAAAATAAATAACAATTTTTCTTAGAATTACCAGAAACAAACTTAAGCAAACATGAACATTTTCTTATACAAAGAACAGAAAAGACACTGCATATACAACATGAATTTCCACTATGAAAACCATGAAATTTCATTAAATGAAGCCTGCTTATTTTAAAGTATGTAGTTATCTTTTCCAGATCGTTGGGGTTAGGAGCATAGCACCCCTCTAATCGGGAAAATCCAAGTAAAAATTTTTGGCTCCCATTTGTACTAATGAGGAAGTCTTTGTTTTTCCTTTTCCTTTTATTGGGTGTTTTCAGTACCTTATTGTAAAATCTGGGTAACATATTTGATCCTAGGCCCTGCTAGTCTTTGCATGTCCCCTGTGGTTTCCACAAACCTCCCCCTCACAGTTATCTTTTAATTTCTTTTGCTGACCTGCAATATAGAGAAACAGTGATGGGAAAATTTATTATGTGTAAGGGATAACAGTATTCCAGATTTGACCTGGTAATCCTAATACTGGCCATATTGACTTGAGTCTCCTGAACTTCTGTAGTCTTCTATGATTAAAAAAAGAAAGAATGCTGTTTTCTTCCTTTAAAAAATGTTATACTAGTTATCTACTCATTCTTCCAACAACGCAGCCCTGCTGACATTGTTTTCTAGCAATGTGCCTGATCTCCAGTAGGCCTGCAATACCATGGTCTAATCTGGACACTGCTCAGCTGGATAGCTGCTGGACTCTATTTTGCCAAACACATTGTCTATAGCAGATATTGGTCTGCTGGACATGAAGTCCCTGAACATGCTGCTTGACTATGGGATTTTCTGCCTCTGGTTTTTGCTTAGCTGAAATCCTTTTTTTAGTGTGCTTAAATGTTTTGTTTTCAACTAGATGCCACTAAAATGGATATTTCCATCTCTTTTAGAAGAGTAAAAAAAATTTTTGCCCTAAGACCCATAGGAAAAAAAAATCCCTTTACTTTTTTCCTTGGAGGTTTGACTGTCTGAGCTTTTATGGTTTGTATCTCCTTGGCAATAAATTGAAGAAGATGAGGGTAATTATCATGAATGTTTGGGAACTGGCAGATGAATGATGTTAGAATATAAAGG
The DNA here is from genome assembly GCA_028658325.1 of Potorous gilbertii. Taxonomy (NCBI): domain Eukaryota; kingdom Metazoa; phylum Chordata; class Mammalia; order Diprotodontia; family Potoroidae; genus Potorous; species Potorous gilbertii. The sequence goes on along the minus strand of CM053772.1, from coordinate 171,594,442 downwards.
TAAATTTTTGAAATGATTGATTATTTCAGTTGCACACACATATGTATAAATATATATATATATGTTTATACATATATATGTATATGTATCACAACCTGTGTATCACGTATATGTATCACATGTGTATATGTATCTAGACCCTGATTTATGATAAAAAATTGATATTCATATCCAGAGAGAGAACCAATGAACTCTGATTACAAACTGAAGTATAGTTTTTTAACTTCTTTTAATTTTCTTGCCTTTAAAAATATAGTTAATATGGAAATATGTCTTGCATCATTTCACAGGTGTAATTGATGTCATATTGCTTGTGGGTTCAGGAGGGAGTGGAAAGAAAGGAGATTTAAGGAGAATGTTAAATATATATGTACATATATACACATATATATAGATATATATGTGTATATATGTGTGAATACATATAAATATATACATATACATACATGTATACACACATATGTATTTGTGTGTGTGTATCTATATCTATATCTATATATGTATGTATTTATAGGCTAAAAGAAGCTATCTGCATCCAGAGAAATAATTGATAGACAGAAGTGTATACAGAATGATTTTCTATAAAGTACGTATTTTCATCTAATGGTAGTTATCTCAAGAATAGGGGAAGGAAAGAATAAAAAGAAAGTTGCATTATAATTTTATTATGTACTTAAAAGTAATAGCAAGTTGTAAACAATAGATATGCAGTTTCATGTGTGGTGCAGTCATCCTTTTTATTATATGTTATAGAAAGGCTTCTCTTATTTCATAGATTTAAAATAAAATAAAGCAGTTTAGACAGTTAAAAGCTAAATAAAAATAAATAAATAACACATTAAAATTCAAGCTTCATTATAAACCAATATCTCATGTTTCAAAAGTAGGATCTATGAATGAAAGAGATCAGGTTCTATTAAAGAGAAATGCTCAGGCAATCAGAAAGCATAAATATGCCCCTAGGAGGAGTACAACTTTTTAAAATTCCACTAGGGATTTGCCAACTTAAATATGTGATGATGAGCAATAATCTGAGAAATGATTTAGTGTTTTAATACATATGTTATTTGACCTTAGAGATCATCAAGTTTAACCTCCCCATTTTTCACGTGAAGAAATTGAGACCAAGAGAGAAAATGTGGCTTGACCTGATGTTAGAGGTCACAATCAAAAGAATCCTGGTCTGAGTAAAGGTCCGCTAAGTACTATGTTCTTTTCCTTGAACTCCACTGGGTGGAGTGGCTTTAAAAGACCACACAAATACTAAGAATTGAAATTCAAGTCCATGTCTCCTGACTCCAAATGTGTTGTTCTTTCTATTATATCATGATATATATGAATGACTGACAAAAACCAGAATCTTATTCAAGACCAAGTCAGATAATATGATCTTTTGTCAGGCATACTAAGATGTTATTTCTTCCCTTTTCTTTAAATGTAGTATCTTTCCTGTGATTTTAATGTTTTTAAACAGAATGTCCTAACATACATTTAAAGCAGAAGAAATATAACAATTTTTAAGAATGATTCTCTTATCTTTATTTCTCTTAACTTCAGGCATCTTGGTACAAAGGAAAAATCACTCTACTCTCTAACTCATTAAGGTATTTGTGGTGTCAATAATAACTTAATTGGGTAATTAGATGCCTAATTGTTTAAACACATTTGTGAACTATACAAACCCACTGATTTGATCTTGAAATTGAAGATTATTAGTTTATCTCAATGATGTATATGAGTAATCACAAGCTGGTAATTAACATGACATTGTACAGGAAAAAAGGTGAATTCAAAAGTGAGCAGTATCCAAGGCATGCAAAGCTCTGTAGTTCAAGGAAATATTCTTAAATTGTAATGTAGTTGGAAGGAAACAGGCAATCAATACAAAAGTTCAGAAAATAAATAGAATGGGATAACTTAACAAACCAAAACAGAAGATTTTTTCTCCAACTTGATTGTTTCATAAGAAATATGTTCTCTGAGGGGAGGAGCCAAGATGGCATAGTAGAAAGATTCACGTATGCTAGGTCCGAACCCACAGCCCATGGATTTCCTGAAAAAGAACTCCCAACAAATCCTGGAGCAGTGGAAGTCCTGCAGCAACAGAGTGAAGGAGATTTCCATTCCAGAGAGCCCTGAAAAACTGACCTGAAGGGTCTGTCGCACACTGGATGGGAGCAGAGCCCAGCCCTTCTCTGGCCATGTAGCAAAGAGAGGAGCAGATCAAAGGAGGCTTCAGGGATGGAATTTCCAGTGGCCGTGAAGGTCCCTCCACTCACAGATGCACAGGTCAGTGAGAGAGACTTCTGGACTGGCTGAGAGGGGAGCAGGGTGTCTCCATAACTCAGGCCCCCTCGGGAGGAAGCAGCAGAGGCAGCAGATGGCCAGCAGCTCCCTGAGCAGGCAGGAGGCAGGACCTCGAGTCCATTACAGAACATCTCTGCATAAACCCCCTGGGGGAACTGAGCCTGGGAGGTGGCCCTGCCCCCACCTGAGAACCTGAATTTAATGTTACCCTGAATAGCAGTCAGGCCTGCCACTGAAAGCCCTGGGGCTGGGGAGCAGCATTTGAATCTCAGACCCCAAGCAATAGCTGGGCGGATCTAGGCGGGGGTGGAGAGGAATCTCAATAGTCAAGTAACTGAGTGGGAAAATGCCCAGAAAAGGGGAAAAAAAATAAGACCATAGAAAGTTACTTTCTTGGGGAAAGGATATTTCCACCTTTCCTTTCTGATGAGGAAGAACAATGCTTACCATCAGGGAAAGACATAGGAGTCAAGGCCTCTGTATCCCAAACATCTGAAATAGATATCCAATGGGCTCAGGCCATGGAAGAGCTCAAAAAGGATTTTGAAAATCAAGTTAGACAGGTGGAGGAAAAACTGGGAAGAGAAATGAGAGAGAGATGCAAGAAAAGCATGAAAAACGGGTCAATACCTTGATAAAGGAGACCCAAAAAAATGCTGAAGAAAATAACACCTTGAAAAATAGGCAAACTCAATTGGCAAAAGAGGTTCAAAAAGCCAATGAGGAGAAGAATGCTTTCAAAAGCAGAATTAGCCAAGTGGAAAAAGAGGTGCAAAAGCTCACTGAAGAAAATAGTTCTCTCAAAATGAGAATGGAACAGATGGAGGCTAATGACTTTCTGAGAAACCAAGAAATCACAAAACAAAACCAAAAGAATGAAAAAGTGGAACATAATGTGAAATATCTCATTGGAAAAATAACTCACCTGGAATATGGATCCAGGAGAGACAATTTAAAATTTATGAGACTACCTGACAGTCACGATCAAAAAAAGAGCCTACAACAACAAAGCTAACAAAAACCACATGATTATCTCAGTAGATGCAGAAAAAGCTTTAGAGAAAATACAATACCCATTCCTATTAAAAACACTGGAGAACATAGGAATAAAGGAAATTTTCCATAAAAATAATATGCAATATCTACCTAAAACCTTCAGCAAGCATTATATGCAATGGGGATAAGCTGGATGCATTTCCATTAAGGTCAGGGGTGAAACAAGGATGCCCACTATCACCACTGTTATTCAATATGGTACTAGAAATGTTAGAGGTAGCAATTAGACAAGATAAAGAAATTGAAGGAATAAACATAGCCAAAGAAGAAACTAAGTTACCACTATTTGCAGATGATATGATGATATACTTAGAGAATCCCAGAGATTCAAGTAAAAAACTACTTGAAATAATAAACAACTTTGGCAATGTTGCAGGTTACAAAATAAACTCCCACAAATCTTCTGCATTCCTATATATTAGCAGCAAAGTCCAACAGCAAGAGATAGAAAGAGAGATCCCATTTAAAGCTAGAGTAGATACTATAAAATACTTAGGAGTTTACCTGCCAAAACAAACCCAGGGATTATATGAACACAATTACAAGACACTATTTGTGCAAATAAAGTCAGATTTAGTAAGTGGAAAAACATCAGTTGTTCATGGATAGGCTGAGCTAATATAATAAAAATGAGAATTCTACCTAAATTAATTTTCTTATTTAGTGCTATACCAATTAAACTATCAGATAATTATTTTCTAGAGCTGGATAAAATAGTATCAAAATTCATTTGGGAAAACAAAAGCTCCAGAATATCAAAGGGACTAATGAAAAGAAATGCTTGGGAAGGCGGCCTAGCACTACCAGACCTCAAATTGTATTATAAAGTAGCAATTATCAAAACCACTTGGTATTGGCTAAGAAACAGAGGGATAGACAAATGGAATAGACTTGACACCCAAGACACAGTAGGCAAGTAATATAGCAACCTCTTGTTTGATAAACCCAAAGACCCCAGTTTTGGGATAAGAACTCACTGTTCAACAAAAATTGCTGCAAAAACTGGTTAACTGTGTGAAATTAGGCATAGACCCATCCCTGACACTGTACACAAGAATAAAGTCCAGAGGGGTACATGATTTAGGTATAAAGATTGATACCATGAATAAACTGGAGAAGCAAGGAATAGTGTATTTATCAGATTTATGGAGAGGGGAAGAATTTTTTCTAACAAAACGATAGAAAGCATTATGAAATGCAAGACGGATAATTTTGATTACTTTAAACTGAAAAGTTTT
>CM053772.1:171561588-171589341 GCA_028658325.1 Potorous gilbertii | reverse complement strand
GTTTTTCCCCAATAAAAACAGAAGCAGCAGGTTGTCCTCTGAGGCACAACAGCAATAGAAAGCATGCGGGACATCTGTTGGGGGAATCATTACAGTATCAGTGAGGAATCTGAGGGTAAGAAAATGTCTTAGCTATGTCATGTAGGAACAGAGACCTGATTCAAACTTACATCCTCAAAATATGAAGCCATAGTGCTGTCCATTCCACTACACTATTTTTCACTGAGTTTAAATATTTGAAAGATTATCAAATGTAAGAAGAAGTAAACATTCCATCTGATATCTCCATGAAATACTGTGTTTAAGGGGTAGAAGTAGATACATTTCAGTTCAGCATAAGTAAGAATTTCCTAATAATTGAACATGTCTGGGGCAAATATATATATATATATATATATATATAAAATTTTGTTAGTGGGAGATTTTCCTATCACTTGAAGTAATAGAGAATTATTTCATCACTCATAATTGAGAAACACACTTTTCAGGGAAGTTATAGAAAGAATTACTATTCAAAGGCAGGAATGGATAACACTTGAAAGTTATTCATTCATTCAAAGATTCTTATCTTAGTTCCTATTATCTATAGAGAAGAACTTCCTATTGGGAAGATCTGAGTTTAAACACTGCAACTTCCGCTGACTTTGTGACAGTAGGAGAAATCATTTCATCCCTCAGAGCTTCAGTTACTGCTCTGTGGAATGGGAAAGCAATAACTTTAGCAAAGACTTCTTAGCACCATTGTTCTAAAGCTCAAATGAAATAAAGTATGTGAAACATTTAACATTATAATGCTATATACATGTTACCTGCAATTATTAGACTAAGTTTTTCATGTGGTCACATGTAGGAGAGATAAATAACCACAGTTTAAAAAGATCATGAGAAAATTTTGTGCATGAGGAACCAAATGGAATAGGTCAGGTAGAGAAGAGGGGTAACTGATTAAGGATCAACCAAAATTATTGGCCAAGTTAAGTACACAAGACAGAGCAGAACATGTTCTAAGAATAAGGAGTGGTCAAATATGGTAGGAGTTGAAACAGAGCCAAACAACATGAGTTGTCATTGATTTTTTTTTTCTACAATAGTAGCCAAATATCAGTGATTCATATGATATGCTGGACATGGGAAAGATACTGCACAACTGCAGTTGGGAAGAGGAGTTAAATAGTTAATTGAGTATTCTAAGTGAGAGAGAATAGAGAGAGGAAAAAAAGATGGAAGCATTGGAAATTAGTAGGATGAAGTGATCCAAAGGCCTTTTAGTTTTATTGCCTGCTGCTTTCCTTTGCCATTGAATCATTTTCTAAAGGAACAGTTTTAGCCTTGCTGACCAACAACTGCTAGGCCTTTCTTCTCTATCTCATTATGAATTAATTCCTACTTACCTGTCAACCCAAAAGGTTTTCCTCTACTGTGACACGGTTTACATCACCACTTTTCCACCAAAAATAGGCCAGAGTTATGTTCATGTGGTTGGAAGCAAGAAAGTCAAAATAATATATGCCTTTGACTAATTAAGGAGAGATAAAAAAATATGGAATTAATGGGAATTTGGTAAAAGCAGAAGAAATAATGTCAACAGGGTACTGCTTTATGCCTGGAAGACAGAAGAGATATTAATGACTTACTGTAGCAAGACAGAAAAAGGGTTGGACAATCTGGCAAAATGATAGCTAAAAAAAGGTCAAAATATTGTGGAATGAGAAGTTGTGTAGCACTTCACCTTAACTGAAAACTTATGTAGTACTTAATCTAGTGTTGTATGTAAATACATTTTGGAGGAGGGAATGCAAGCGGTGCAGACTTGTAGTTTCATTATTTCAGTGACATCCTCACACAGAAAAAAAAATAAAATAAAATCCTCCATTAATGTAAATTGGTGCATTGTCTGCAATTGTCTTCCAGAAAATTGATTTGGGGCACTTATATGACTAGCATACGATCACACAGCTAATATGATGATTCCAAGTCCAACTCTCAAACCATATACTACGATGTCTCTTAAGTCCTTAATACAAGCTTGGATGGCATTGAATTGTTCAGAATTCGATAGTTCCTGCCTCCACAATTTTCTTGCACACCATACCTTTGAGAAACAAGCACTCCTCTACTGCAATTCCAGGCCCATTACTGTAATTACATTCACTACTTGTACATAATAGCTTCACTAATTACTCATTTGCCTGTCCATCTCATGGTATATGATTTATTATTACTATGTAATTTTGAGCCCAGAATCATAGTATGCTATGCACACAGAGAATGCAGATGACATAGAAAGTATTTATGTTTTTCAGCCTGAAACATAACAAGCAAAATAATTTATTGTTTTCACCCTAAATATGAAATGGAGAAAGCATTTGCACCTATGCTAGGTGTACAATGACAAAAATAACGTATTTCCTAATCTTAAGAAGATTATAGTCAATTGAACTACTGCAGTATATAAAGAAGTACAGAAATATTAAGTGTGTGCAGAAAAGTGATAAATAATTTCTAAACTGAAGGTAAAAAGCTAAAGTAAGTAGGAAATTCCAAATACAAGACACTTGGCCACTGCTTAAAACTGGAGAGTCTAAAAGATGAAGATGAGAAGGAAGCACAGTTCACACACAGAGGGAGAGAGAATGAAATTTATTAAGCACTTACTCTATGCTAGTCAGTAAGTTCAGAAGATAGATATGCAAGGAAGCTAGGTAGTGCCCATCCTTAAGTATTTTGCATTGTAATGGGGGAAGACAATATAGAAGAGGAAAATGAAATGGAGGAGGCCTATGCAGTAGGTAAGGAGAAAGAGGAATCTAAAGAGAGAATACAGGTATCTGTCGTAATATCATTTATTTAGGTGAAAGAAAGATAATAAATACATTTCAGTTGATCTTTCAAACCCAGATATCAATATTCCTTACTTTTGAAGTGGTAATGTGGATTGCAAATGGTTAGAGGTTCATATCATACCTTCTCTCTAAACTATTCCTTCCCTTCCCTCCTATACTGACTCTCCTTCAAGTGAAATTTTATTAGGAGTAAGAAGGGAATACAGAGTTAGGGCTGAGAAGATTTCTTTCAAAATTAGTAACTCCTTATGTGTGGGTTAAGATACCCTGGAACATACAATGAAACAAAACAAAAATTCACTGATTTTGGAGTCACAATGCTGAGATCAGTTTCTGATTCTGTTTTTTTCCCCCTACTCTAATGACCTTGGACAAGTCAAGCAACTCTCTGGCCCTTAGTTTCTTCATCCATATGCAATACCTTGAGAATTGACTAGTATTTTGAACCTTGTAGTTTCAGTGACTCCTCTAAATTCTGAGAAGGAATTTGAGACTATTTGAGTATCTGAGCTGCATGACAGAATTGTGCTACACCCAGTGTTCTTAATAAATATGGAAGAAAGGGAGGGAGGGAGGGAGAGGAGAGAGAGAGAGAGAGAGAGAGAGAGAGAGAGAGAGAGAGAGAGAGAGAGGACTGACTTGTAGTTAAGAAGAAAAAAATAAAGGGAGCTATCGAAATGGAAAATTCAGAGCATAAACACATGTGCTGAAACTACTACTGATTCAAGGGCTGAGAAAATTTCCAAGAAAAGATCTGCTCTGTTTCCAACTTCCATTCCCTAGGTCTGTCCATTAATATACCCCCTAAGTGTTCTCCATTCATTGTTTTCTTTAAGTTTTGCCTCAAATGTAAAGAAAGCAAAGTTTAACTAACACAAACTTCATAAACCAGAGGAGGAAGAATCCATTTGTGCTAACCAAAAAATAAACAAAGAAAAAAGGAAGAAAGGATGAAGGAAGGACAGAAAGAAAAAACCAACAAATATAATAGAGTGCAGTTGATTAAATTTTGAGAGAAAAAAGGTGAAGAAGTTGGGATAGATTATTTCTTTTTTTACATTAGACTTTTTTGTTATTTTCAATATTCTTCATTCACTACCACATAACTTAGATTTTTTTCCCTCCCTCTCTGTCCTTCTACCCTCTGTGCCCTCCTCCCCAAGACAGCATGCAATTTTGTATAGTTTCTACATCTACATTCCTATTAAATACATTTTCACCATAGTCATGTTTTGTAGAAGAATTAAAATGAATGGGAGAAATCATATAACAAATCAAAATCTAATAAAAAAGTCTAATACATTCTGTGATTGAATTTCATAATTCTTTCTCTGGATGTGGAAGGCTAGATTATTTCTAAGGTTCCTGCTACTTGAAGCTATGATCTATGATTATATATATTTCATATGTAATCCTAGCTCAGGAGGAGAAAGTGAAGCTGGTGACCTTACACAGCCCTCCTCCACTCAAAACAAAGTTAAGTACAAGTCATGTCATCATTTCAATGACATCATGGTCTTCTTCAAAAATGAAGTATGAACATAACCTGTGAGTAGACCCAGCTGTCTGAATGGGGACCTAGCTAGCTGGATAACTCAGTTCATCCTCTCAATTCTGTCTCCTCCTCTCCTTCCTTCTCCTCTCCAAAGGAAGATGAATTTGGATGGCCAGAGGATGCCCAGTTAACTTGGGATTAACTGTCTAGATTTCTTTCTTCCTTTCTTTCTTTCCCTTCCTGGCTTAAAAGTGATTATCAAAAGTAACTGTTGCCCTTTCCCTCCCAGTTTGATTTGGTTACTTTTTTTTCTTTTCTTAATTAAAGGCACCATTCCCTGAAAAAATTCTTGAAACAGCATGTACTTTCTAGAGTGCTCCCACCAATCCTTGCCAAATACCAGTAAAAAATAGCTCTAAACAAATTCTGGAGCTACATAACTCAAAGAATGATGGAGGGAAACAGATCTCTAGCCTGTGACAGCTGGGAAGATCTCCAGGAAGTATCTATCACTGTACACTGGGAGCAGAGCACAGTTCAGAGTGGGCAGGGCTGGCACAGACAGCACCTAAGCAGGCCTTGGCAGGACCAAATCTCTTGCACCTGTGGAAGTTTCCAGACTTCAGAACCCCAAAACACTTAGGACAAATTGGAAGTTCAGTGGGAAAAGCCTGTGAGACCAGTGAAGGAGAGTGGAGTTGTCCAGCCCCAGCCCCAAGGCAACAGAAGGGGAAGGATCAGAGGAATCTCCAGCAGCCACAGTAGCTTCAGGGGCAGCTGAAGCCACTGTTTTTGGAGCTCTAGGCCCCAAAATTGTGGAAGAACCAAGCTGCTGACTGTATAATCCCCATATCCCACTGGAAACAGAGAATTGCCTTGACAAATAGCTCAAAAGTCAAATAAACGGCTGGGAAAATGAGCAAAAACTGAAAAAAAAAAAACAACAAATTAGGACAATAGAATCTTATTTTGGTGACAAAGAGGACCAAAGTTTCCAAACAGAAGAAAACAAAGTCAAACCTCCTCCATCAAAAACCTCCAAGAAAACTATACATTGGTCTCAGGCCTCAGAAGAACTCAAAATGGATTTTGAAAATAAACTAAGAGAAGTAGAGAAAAAAGGGGAAGATAAATGGGAGTGATGCAAGAAAATCATGAGAAATATGTCAATTGTTTGCTAAAGGAGACCCAAAACGATGAAGAAAATAACACTTTAAAAAATAGGCTAACCCAAATAGCAAAAGAGATCCCAAAAGTCAATGAGGAAAAGAATGCCCTAAATGGCAGAATTGGCAAGATGGAAAAGGAGATCCAAAAGCTCACTGAAGAAAATATTTCCTGAATTATTAGAATGGAGAAAATGGAAATTAATGACTTTATGAAAAATTAAGAAATTATAAAACAAAACCAAGGGAATGAAAAAATAGAAAACAATGTGAAATATCTCATTGGAAAAAACAAAAATATCTCATTGACCTGGAAAATGGACCGAGGAGAGAATATTGAAAATTTATGAAAATACCTGAAAGCCATGATCAAAAAGAGAGCCTAGATATCATCTTTCATGAAATTATCTAGGAAACCTGCCCTGATATTTTGGAACCAAAGGGTAAAACACATATTGAAGGAACCCACTGATCACCTCCTGCAAGAGATCCTAAAAGAAAGGCTTTTGGAAATATTTTAGGCAAATTCTGGAGTTCCCAAATCAAGGAGAAAATACTGCAAGCAACCAGAAAGAAATAATTCCAATATTGTGGAAAGACAATAAGGATAACATAAAATCTAGCAGCTTCTACATTAAGGGATCAAAGGGCTTGGAATATGATTTTCTAGAAGTCAAAGGAGCTACGATTAAAACGAAGAATCACTACTCAGCAAAACTGAGTGTAATACTTCAGGAAGAAAATGGTCATTCAGTGAGATAGAGAACTTTCAAGCACTCTTGTTGAAGAGACCATAGTTGATAGAAAATTTGACATTCAAACACAAGAATCAAGAGAAGCATGAAAAGGTAAACAGGAAAGAGAAATCAAAAGGACTTTCTAAAGTTGAACTGTTTACGTTCCTACATGGAAAGGTAATATTTGTAAGTCTTGAGACTTTTCTCAGAATTTAGGTAGTTGGAGGGATTATATACACATAGATAGAGGGTACACAGTGAGTTGAATAGGAAGAGATGATATCTAAAAAATAAAATTAAGGGGTAAGAGAGGAATATGGTGGGAGGAGAAAGGAAGAAATAGAATGGGGCAAAATATCTCACATAAAAGAGGCAAGAAAAGCTTTATCAATGGAGGGAAAAGGGGAGAGGTAAAAGGAAAAAGGTGAAGCTTACTTTCATCACATTTGGCTTAAGGAGGGAATAACATGCACACACAATGTGTTATGAAAATGAATCTTACACTGCAGGAAAGTAGGGGAGAAAGGTATAAGTGGAGTGTGGCAGGATGATAGATGGGAGGGCAGAAAGGAGGAAGGGGTCATTAGAAGTAAATATTTTTAGAGAGGGACAAGGTCAAAAGAGAGAATAGAACAAAGGAGGAGGCAGGATAGGATGGAGGGAACTATAGTTAGTCTTTCACAACATGACTTTTATGGAAGTCTTTTCCATAACTACACATGTATAACTTGACCAATTTGCTTGACTTTTCAGTGGTGATGAATGCACAGAGGAAGGGAGAGAAGTTTGAACTCAAAGTTTTAAGATCAAATATTAGAAATTGTTTTTACATGGAACCGGAAAATAATAAATGCAGGTAATGTGGTATAGAAATCTATCCTGCCTTTAAGAAAATAGAGGAGATGAGGATAAGGGAAAGGAGGGATATGGTAGAGGGGAGGGCAGATTGGGGTAAGGAAGCAATCAGAATTCACAATGTCTTGGGGCGGGGAAAGGGGTGTGATGGGGAGAAAATTTGTAACTTAAAATCTTGTGGAAATTAAAAATAAATAAATATTTTTTAAAGGGGCCTATTGAACCTCTCCTCACTCGGAGTCCCTGAACAGGCCTTACCTGAAAAGGCCAAGATCTCCCATTGCATCCTGGATCACCTCCAGTCATCCAAATGAATATCTGGTCACTGGATCCAGATGGCTCAGGAAGAGAAAGAGAGACTGGTGACCTTACACATCCCTCCCTCACTCAAAACGTAGTCAAGTGCAAGTCATGTCATCATTTCTCTGATGTCATGGTCTTCCTTGAAAACAAAGGACAAAAACACAACCCTACAATTCCTAACATCTGAATTAAATCATCATAAGGTTTTAGTTCAAGGTGACTTGTATTTTTTTTTTTAATTTCCTTAAGCAGACTTTTAATTTGTTTTTATGGTTAATTTGACTAGCCTCAGGACAATTGACAAACCAAGACAAATAGTAAAAAGATAATTTTCTCTCTGAATTCAATATTGAGATCATTTGGAAAATAGATTACATTTCAGAACAATATGTACTCTAATTTATTCCTCTTTTGTGGGGATCAGTTTTGAGGGAGGAGGGGTGGACCTTATTTCAAAATTCTAGTATATAATCCAAATATTCCTTAAAAGGTAGTCATTGGGCTGGAATTGAGAGTAGGGGAAAAGAACCACTATGGGCCCTTTTGGCTGAGAGGCAGAGTTCTTTCCCTCTTCCACTCCAGCCAGAAAAAGGTGGGAAGCTCAGAACTTCTCTTAGTTCAACCTGACCCAGTTCCCACAAAGCTCTGAATACCTATCCTTTGTCATGTAGATATTGACACCTTTTCCCTCTCACGCACCTCTTCCCAACCTTAACTGTTTCCAGAAGGATTCTATAGCCCCACTTGACTCTGAACCTTGGTCCCACTCTTCTCATGGTTGGGGACTATCTGCTTGACATTCATCCCCCAAATGTTGCTTAGAGTGCCAAGAAATTTGACTCTTTCCCTCCCTAATCCATGCCCACACACTCTTTCCTTCCATAATAACTACTTTCGTAAATTTGGAGTTCTTCCCTATTAGAATATGAACTCTTGGGGATGAGATACTTCATTTTTGCATTTAGCAGAATGCCTGACAACATAATAAGGATTTCATAAATGTCTATTCACTGTTCATTTTTTAAGAGTTTTCATACAAGATATTGAAATTTAGAGGATATAATAGCACTAACCTTGTATCAATCAGTCATTTTAGCATTTACTAAGATCTTATTACCTACTTATCACTATGTTAAGTCCTGGAAATAGAATTACAAGCAGAAAGTTTTGCCCTTAAATGCTTATATTCTAATGCAGGAAGACAACACAAGTCAGAAAAGTGGGAGGAGAAGGGAAGGAGTACTCTGTGGTTGTAGTCTGGAGAGGGATGAAGATAAAGCTAAATAGGATGCTCTCCATAAATGGAGATTCTAGAAGAAGAGGTCTTAAGGCAAATGACATTTCTAATGTGTGAATTCTGAGTTGATGGGATCTTCTATGAAAAGACGTTTGTGAGACATTACAGTAGCAGATCAAGGTGCAATCATCATTGTCTGGGTTCATAAAATTCTGCTTCCCCCCAGCCTAGAAGATATGACTCAAGTGTAATTTCATTTCCTTCCTTAGCTCTCCTTCTCTTTTCCCTTCCCCTTCTCACTGCCTTGATCCAGACACAAACTTCCCTTATAGCTACAGCTCTGGTTTCTTACATAAGAGCCTTTGAAAGAAAGCCTGTTCCTCCCTGACACCAACCCCATTCTCTGCCCCAACCACCACCATGCTGAACAGGAACAGCAATGACTTCTTGATGGTGACTTACCTTGCCAGTCTAACCCAGTCGCAAATTGCTCTCAACGAGAAACTTATTAGCCTGTGAGGAAACCCAATGAGCAGCACCTATAGCCAGCAACTCCACCTGATGTGGGTCCTCCCTTGGTCTAACCTATAGGATGGAGCAGAAAAGTGAATTCTTTAATCATCATCTTTAAGTTGCCTGTTTAAGTAATTGAGCTGTTTATAACTCCAAATAAACCACAGACATTCCTTTTCCCCAGGAAACAAAAGAAAGAAAACCAGCCACATAATAATTTTGCTAACCTTGAATTATTTGTTGTTATTGTTTTTTGTTTCTCGTTTTCCTTGTTTGTTTAGATCATTAGCTCAATTACCTCTTCATATCTGGGTACATACTGACTTTGAAACTAATATGTATTTAGCATGCACATTTGGGTTCATAGTAGGTACAGCTTGGCTTCTGATTCAGATAGTGAAGTTTCCCTACTGTTCAGTTTCCCTGTGCCATCTCCACTGTTTATGTCAGGCTCCTCTGGGTTATTACACTAAGGTAGAGAACTAGGCAGATTTTCTTCAGCTAGAGCTTTCAGGGGAATGTTAATTGACAATTAGGAAATGATTCAAACACAAGGAACACTGCCAAACAGGTCTGGCTAAAATTATGGGCACGAGGAATTTCTTAGCTTCTTCTAAATAACTGTCAATCAATTAAATGTGAAATATAAAGGAATAAAATTATAGAAATAAAATGATAGTAGAAAACAAAGATAATATTGTTAAAGTATATTTGTTTTTTATTTTTAATGTTCAATTTCCTTTGAATCAATTGTACTTTTTCTTTCTTCACTTCTAAACTTTGCCCCTCAAAATTATTTAGGTATCCTTGTCTCACATTTTTGTCTATTAGAATTTTTCTAGTAGTTTTTCTTTTCACAATTAGAAAATTATTTCTTGAACTATGCAGTAACTTCTGATTTATCTGGTATCCTCAGGAAATTAGGTTTTTCACATAAGTGATTTTTTTTCCTGGATAACAAAACTTATGCACTATTTCTGATTATAATTGTATCCTAGATGTCATTTAGTCCAATCCTCTCATTTCACTGATGTGGAAACTGAGACCTGGACTATTTCAGTAGTGCTCTGCTTCATCTTCTTGCCTCCAGTTTGTCCCCATTCCAATCATGTCCCACTAAGTTGTGAAATTCATCTTCCTGAAGGGCAGCTCTGTTCATATCACTCTGTAGTTAGTACTCTTCAATTATGTAATTATCTCCCTACTATATCCAGTATCAAACACAGAACCCGCTGTCTTTTAAAGTCCTTCAGACCTCCTCGTTTCCTATGTTTTTCAGTCTTCTTACACCGTAGTATCCTCTACATATTTTGAAATCCAGTGACACTGGCTGACTGTACTTTCCACATTACACTCCACCTTCCCTTTCAAGGAGATTTCAGTGGTTGTTTCCAATCCCTGGAATCATTATCTCCTGCTTCCCCTGACTTCCTCCCAATCTCACGTAAAGTCTCACTTACGGCAACAAGTAATTCTCAATCCTAAGTAATCTTATTTCCTTCCTTGTGAGACTATTTAGAGTAACCAACCTAGAGGACTAAAGACTTAATTTAAGTTTCTTTGGCATTTCCTCGCTATGTGACCCTGGGCAAGTTACTCATCCTTCTGATTGACTCTACCTGGCAGGGTTATTGTAAGAGTCAAATGAAAGGACCTTTGGAAAGTGCATAGTGAAATCCAAAGGGCTATATAAATATTCGCTGCTAATTTGTAATCTCAATTAAGCACAATGCCTGGAACAGAGTAGATACTTAACAACTTTTGGTTGGCTGATAAAGTTGAAATGACTTATCCAGAGTCACACAAGAAGTAATAAAACAGAAAATTCAAACAGCGAACAGTTTTCTACTTTAAGTCTGACATTTGCTATTGAGTGGACCCAGTAAAGTTTTTACCCTCTTAGAACACCTAACTTATCCATAAAATTATAATAATAAGTACTAGCCTAAAGGGGTGGTTGAAGGATCAAATTAAATAAGGTATTTAAAATACTTTTGCAAATTCTGTAGAACTTCTATTATAACTGGTTTACTTTCTACTCCTCTTTTGCCTCTTCCACATTCTGCTACTACTTGCTTTCTCCTCCTCCTTTTTCTCCATCTCCTTCATTTTTTTCTTCTTTTCCTTCTTCTGGTATATATTTCCTTCTCACTATTTTGAGTTCCTCTCAATTGCACAATATATCTACATATTTCAAGAATGTTCAAATGGAGATATAAGCAAAAGAGTTCACTATATACATTAGAATATAAATGAATGAATCTAATGACTTGTAGATAAAATGTGAATACTTGAAATTATTTCTTCTCACTACACATGGCTTGGTTCTCTGGATAGACATTTATCATTAAGAATCAGCCACATTGCAATAACACATCACCCTTTTAATGCCCAGTAGCATGATGCTTAGCTTCACTGTGCATTGGCAGGCTATTTTTTACAGGTTTCTAAACAGATGGTTTTATATCAGGACAACTTAACAAGCCACAGAACAAATAGAAATGAAGCCTTTACTAGCAGTACTGCTTTTCATTGCACATTTCTGCCAACTCAAGCATATTGTGCATATTTCTTCCCTCAAAATTCAATTTCACAACTTGTAAATGTGTATTTATCAGTTTAGAAGATGGCAAACGCTCCCATTCTTTTTGAAAATTTGGATATTTATGACAACATATTTGTAAACATCTTTTACATTATATAGAAGGATAGTTACTTTTAGAAAAACATCTTTCCTACCATTCTCACTACCTGCAGACCCTTGCAGGGTGGGGAGAAGGGGATAGGTCTGACCATGGTAACTTAAATAGCAAATCTGGTAAGTGCTCATTTATTCTCCTTCTTGTTTAGGTGAAAACTCCATAGTGAAATACCACAATGAGAGAACACATTATCCAATAGTTACATAGGAAGAAGTAAGTGTGATTCCTTAGTTTTTGAAATCTTGAGAATGAGGTCTTCTTTTCTTCTTCTTTTTTGTTCTTTTTTTGTTTTTTTTTAAAGTCTTCTCTTCTTGAGAGTACAAATAAAAAGTGCTTGGGGAAAAAAGGAAAAGATTCATGGGAAAAAATAGATTTGTGCTAATGCACTGTTTGTACCTGAACATTATGTTTGTTGTATGTTTGACTATGTAAAGGAAAGGGTAGGGAGTTTATGGATATTGACAATTTATGGAACAAATAATTTTCTTGATTTTTATTTTTCATATTGCACACATATGTGGGAATATTCTCAATTTTGGATATTTTTAATAGAAATAGCATTCTTTAAAATGGATTACTCCAGATGTATGAAACATATAGCTGAATTTGTGCATGTGTATTATATACACATTTAGGTGCACATGCATACACATACATGCAGATACATGCAATATGATACAAATTTGTTTAAAATGCAAGGGTGTGTGTACAGTTTCATAAGCATCCTCTCACTCCATCTCACACAAATGCACAAAATATTTATCCTTAGAAATTAAGTTGGCTAGTGGACTGAGTACTGAAAATATTGACTGATAACTGGTTTCATTAGAAATTTTCCTATGTAGGCTAATATACTAAATATACATATACACAAGTATTTAATTGTACATATAAAAACAACTATGAATAAATGCATATGTGTTCATGTGCACTTTCACATGGTTCCTGTCATTTCAAGAATCAAAACTTTTATTCCTATACTATACACTTCATATTTACTGAAACTATCTTTTCTCTTGTCTACTGAAGCTATTAGACTCAGAATAAATGCACATTACATTCCTTATTATACTTAAATATCAGCTGTATAATAATTCCTTATTATACTTAAATATTAGCTGTAAGGAAAACTGTTAATCAAATTGAATGGACAGTCTCAGGAAGTTATGGGCCCTCTTTTATGGAGGTCTTAAAATCAAAGCTTTGATCATTTCTTGAGTATGAGTTGGATTATGAGTCTTGCATATGAGTCTCTGTGATACCCTCTAAGTCCAAAATTGTGACTTGATGATTGTGTCACATGCCCAGCATTGTTTGGGAAAACCCAATAATGCAATTAGTCTGTTATGTAGACTTATTTAGATGCATGATCCAGTGATGAGGAATAGTTCTGATTTTATATTTCTACAATATCTATAGTTCATAGCATTCTTTTTGCAAATACTGATGGGAATAGAAAAGGCACTTGAATCATTTCTTACACTTCACTACAAATGATAGTAAGACCTTTATCCTTTGCTAGGTTAGTCAGTTTGTTCTCAACAGATTGGATTTCCTGTTGCTCTAGGTGATTCATGTCCAATATACAGCTTTAAGTCAACAAAAGGATTGCAGAGGAAGCTTGAGTCCTCCAAAAATCTTTTTGTGTTGGATGCACAAATTACATGGGACAGGATAAGTCATTGATACCTAAGTCTACCTCTAAATATAAAAGTTTCTAGCTTTCAAATCCACAATTGGAAGAGAGGGGAAAAAGAGGTGGGATGCTGAAAGGAATGGGCAGAAGAGTGGAACCCAGGTTCAGGTCCTGTGTATGATAAATCCTAGTTATGAGACAAACATTTAATTTCAGTTTCCAGGGAATATGAAAGACTCAACAACAGTTTTAATCAGTCAATTAATCAGTAAACATTTATTAAGGAGACAATATAACACAATAGAAATAGTGTACTGGAGTCAGAGGAATTATCTTCAAATTTCACCTCTGTTACTATTTGTATTATATTGGGTAAGTCTCAACTTCCTTATAACTCAATTTCCTTATCTATAAAAACAAACTAAATTGAAAGGTGGAAGAAAGGACCTCTGAGTTTCTTTAAAATCATACATCAAATATCCTGCAATCCTAATTTTGTATGTGCTTTTGTAAATAAAATTTCTCTACCAAGAGTTGCTCACAATGATAAAATCGCACATCTGCAATTCTCCCTGCTCCCCAAAAAGAGTTCAAATGTTTACTGTATTGATATTTGTCTGGCTATACATATATTCAGTAGATCAGTAATGAGGAATCTTTTGAAGTCTTCTGATTTTAAGAGATCAGTATGTTCCTTTTGATTTTTTTTCTTAAGTGCCCCACATTAAAAATATCAGGATGGGGGATGAGAGTGGGCAGGACAGAATAAGAATGTGATGACATTACATCTTAAATGAATTTTCAAATGTAATGAACTTATATTTCTGAATATTTTCAGAGCTATCAGACAATATGAACACAATTCTATAAGAAGAGAAAGCATGAGCAAATTCAGCTGCTATCTTCTGCTATCCAGGGGAGGAAGTGTGAGGATCCTTCCATACTATTGCAATATTTTTCTAGGCAACGCTTTGAGGAACTTGGAGAAGTAGGCCACCTTCTAAGCACAGGGAGAAGTGCATAGAGGAGCGCTTTTAACTAGCACAGCATTTCATTCAAGAAGACAGCTTCAAGACTTCATTTAAAATTATCAGGGGCACATTATCTGGGTACACAACAAGAAGCAATTATTGGTTTAATTAGCCTGCATTCACCACGTCGCCCTCTTTCTCTTTGTTCGATTGCCAGGCAATTTTCTACAATCATTAAGCAAGGGAACTATAATTCCACAATGACCTAATCTGTAGTTCCTTCTTATCACAATGGAATATTTTAAAGTTATTTATGACTGTCCTCAATAAGAACTCAGTCCATGGGGCAGAAAACACTTTGCGTTTCTAAAAATTCCATATTCATTGACATGCCCTAAATTCATGCAGTATTTCATACTTTTTTTTTATGTCTTACACTGGAAAATCATTTGCCATCAAAAGGAAGTTAGGTGGATTTGGTGGAGTAATTAGACCGAAAGAAACAATTGAAATTATTTTAAGCTTAAATCTAATCTACACTAATTAAAATGGACTTTTGTTGTTGCCATGATAAAGGTCTTTACAAGTCTAAATTTTAATAGTCAAATTTTAATCTCCAATTTATCTAAATTAGTGTGACAATGGGTGCACAGATTTAGATCTGGATCATTTTAACAAACTTTTTGTATACAGCAAAATCAATGCTAGAGAAGATGAATGATTCAGTAGAAAGAGAATTAGTTACGAAATCAAAAGAACTACATTTAAATCTCAGCTCTACATTTAGAGCTCAGCTCTAAATCCAGGGAAATTCTGTGATAGAATCTATAGCCTATCAGTCTTCTGATCTGTTTGAACTAAGTGACTTCTAAGATTACTCTGGACTCTATATCCTTGACCCTCTATGCAATCTGAAATCTACTCAGAAGTTTTTTTCCCTTCCTGTTTTAGTGGATCTGAAGCCTAATTGATAAAACTCATCCCTCCACTGAGGCAAATTCTAGTTTAGCAGGTATCTGTTTATACTGCTTCTACCTGGTGCTTTTATCTGTAGAATTCTGTCTTTTAATATTTTCTGATGTTTCACCAAGGCCTTTTTATCACAAATGTGATTAAATATAGAAACTGGGTCAAATAGAATATATCAAAGAGAATATGGATTGCCAAAATGGAAAAGCTTCTAGCTGTGACCAAAGAAAAATACCTTTATGTAGAACTTCAGTAATATTCACTCTCAAGTTTATCCTGCTTTATTTATTCAGAAATAACCACATTTTATTGCAAATAAAGGATACAGTATGACTTGACGATTATTAGATAATAAAGCTTATAACTTTATTAGATAATAAAGCTTATAATTCATAGTCATATGTCATGCATTTGTAATTGACACTATTTTCATCCAAATAACAAAGATAATACTGATACATTGTATTTGAATTTGTGTTCTCAGTCTTGTTTGAGTATACTCTGTTGTTCCAAATTGGTCAATCTATGCAAATTTTGGCCTATTCTTCCATAAATCCTTAATAAAGCATTGCCCAACCAACGAAAGGTCTTTCTTTAATCTTTAAATATTTCATGAATGTCATTGAATGACTCCATATATTTTTTCCACTCAGTCTACTTGACTATCTCATGTCCCTCTCTAATCATGTGCATCCTCCTTTTCATATATAAGAGCCACTATTAGTAAGCTGCTTCAGTTGCTTTACATCAACGAAGCACCTTTGATTGTCTTTGAATAACTTTCCATTTAGTTTTGTTAAAGTTATGTATTCCTTACTTGAAACAGGCAGAATGCTGCAGATAGGAAAGACAAAGTTATCCTTTTTTAACTTAGTCATCTACCAGGAAAATCCTAGCTCTTTCATTTCCTACACTCTGTCTCTTTTTCTTAATGGTTGGCAACAGTAGAAGACAAGAATTAGAGAATTGTGGCTTTCCCTGTTGTTGTTTTCTAAATTGTTGTTTTCCCAAGAAAATTAAAATAGCCTTATGTTTTAAAGGAAACTCTTGTATATTCATTTTTATCAAATGTTGACTCTGGGTCTTCATTACATAACTCTTCCTCTTTGAATCTAATGTTACCATTAACAACCAGGATTGTTTTCAAACTACTTTGTGTATAGAGATCCTCATAAATGCTTTACAAAATAGTTTGTAGATCTAGCAGGAAAAATGCATTCTTAATTGAAAATTTGTACTAAAAACTTATTAAGATATTTCTATTGTGTATGTGTAGGTGTGTTTGTGTGTTCATGTGTATTCATGTCTTTGGAGTTGTTTAAGGATGAATTCATTTTCAATTAATCAAAAGTGTTGCATACAGTTGTGTCCACAATGACTAAAGGAAACTAACAGTTTTTATTATTCTATTGGTTACTGTTACATGATGCAAACATAGATATTGACCTTGATTTGACAGTAGTGTCTATTTTAAAATTTGAAGAAATAGCATTTACTGAAAATTTTTCTCTTCCATTCAACCAAAATCCATTTTATAGAAATCAGTAGAGTATGCCTTAGAATGACATACTAAATTGGTACATTTTCTGATCATGCATAGTTATATATTTCTAGAGATTATAAACCATTTTGTCTATCTTCTGGATATCAGAGACATCAAAGATATTTTCAACATGTTAAGTTGTTCTACTGGGATAAATCAATGAGAAGACATGAATAACGTTTTCACAGGATAAATAGGTATGGACAGCCTAAAATTTACATTGCTAGTGGGAATATTCTTATTAGTAAATGAACAAATCTATTTAAATACTTGAAAAGGCAAATGTTTTGACATCCCACCTATCATGCATATTCCATGAGAACAGTGATATTTTTATATATTTATTTTTATTTGATAAGTAATCAGTGAATTCAATTAAATTTCATTGACACAAGATATTGTTATAGAATCTTAGAACTCACATACTGAAAATCACTTCATTCAATGATTCATTTTATAGTACTTTTGATAAATGATCACACAGCTTGTGCTCAAAATCTACTCGTGATGATAAGCACATTATTTCTTGTGGCAGTTGTCATAATGTCCTATGTCATTTCAAATTTAATAATGTATCCTCATATAAATCAATTAATAAACATTATTAAGCACCTACTATGTTCCATGAAATATACTGATGATGGAGATACCAAAAAAAAGTGAAATTCCCCACGTTCAGTAACTTTACACTCTATTGGGGCAAGTAACATATGCATATGTGGGTATGATATAGAGCTACAGATATGTGTGCTTGTGTGTATGTGTGTATACTCATTTATATCTGTATGCATATATATAAAATGTATATATGTATTTGTGTATAGATATATATGTATATAACATATATGTAATATGTATGCAGCTATATTCATATTGCAAAATATATTAAGAATGTCTAGCTATACACATACATACATATATACATACATACACATGCAGATCAGATGGGAATGGTACTAGGAACTGGTGAAATCAGAAAAGGTCTCATGTAGATTCTTGAAGAAGATGGGATTCTAAGAGGTGGAGATGAAGAAAGAATGCATTCAAGGCAAGAACAATCAGTACAAATTCAGAGATATGGGAAATCAAGTGCAATGCATGAGGAAATTTGACTTGGTTGTAGAATTGCAAGGAATAGGACTAATCTTACCAATATAAATCTGGAACAGTAGATTCATGAGATAATATATTTAAAAAGGAACTAGGAAGTCATTGAGTTCAACCCTTTTATTTTATGAATGAACAATCTGAGGCTCAAAGAAATTGAGTACTTTTTTCAAGGTCATACAAATACTAAGTATCTGACTCAAAATCGAGGGTCCTTTCCACTCCACGATGTGCTAAAAAGGTGTCAAATGTTGAAGGGTTTTAAATACTAAACAAAATGTTATATTTGATCCTAGAGATCCTTGTTGGAGTATACTAAGAAGTTTACTGAGGGCAGATCTCGGTTTTGGGAAAACATTTGATTTCTCTTTGGAGGATGGATTGGAATGGGAAGATACTTGACGTAGAGAGGCCAATTATGAATTAATCTCAATGGTCTGGGTTAGAGGTAATGATGGCATAGGATAGGGGGATAACTGTGAAGGTGGAGAAAATCAGATGAAGATGAAAGGTGTGGAGACAGAAATAATATTTGGCAATTGGTTTGAGCCCTTAGTAGTCAAGAGCAACACTGAGGTTATGGAATTTGGTAGCTCAAAACTCTTAGACCTGGTTCCTTCTGAGAAATATGACATTTGCCTGCTACCTGTTCATGAAAGACTCCCTTTGGATAATCAGGAACATTCTATTACTTGTTTAGGCATCAGCCTCTAAAATAGTCTCCATCTGCAACACAATCTCAGAAAAGTCCCCCTCTCTTCAATCTAGTGAATCTTGAACAAATTTAGAATAACTTTCCTGGATTCCCTGTAATATCCAATTTATTCGATTGTCTTTGTGGATGTTTCAGTATTTTTTCAAGTGTCATTATGCACACAAAAATGAAAGCAGAGCCCTTGCTTCTGACCAGTTATCCTCTTTTTTGACCATTCAGTTACGGGCTTCTGCTACATTTTTTTTCTGTTAATTGATGAATTGCAAATGATAATGGCTTTTTACTGATTGAACAATAGAACTTTCTTGAAAAAATAATGTATGCTACTTTGTTGCAAGACTAACTCTGGATAGTAGCCATCCTACTCTGAACCCCTACATGTCAATTTTTCATCATTAATACATTGGTCATCTTAAATTGGTCTTGAGTCCAATTTCTATCTATTCATCAATGAGGAGTTAAATTACTTATTTTTAGGCATTCTCCCTGACTCTTCTATTTCTGACGTTGCTGAAATATTTCACTGAAGTTTTTAGTTTTCAGACTACAAATGAATCTTTGTCTCCCTGTAACTTCTTTTCTTTAAAGATTTTGAGAAGTATTGAATATGTATGCAAATATTTAACAGCACACAATTATATAGACCTTTAAAGTTTAGTGACTACTTGAAATGTGCTATCTCATATGGTTCTTATAACAACCCTGTGACATAGGCGTTACTGTTATTCCCAATAGGTAAGTCAGGTTGAGAGAAGTTGAATACCTCCACCAAGAATCAAACAGCTAGTAGGTATCTAAGGAAGGATTTGAACTCAAGATTTCCTGACTTCCTGAATAGTTATATATCCACCAAAAACATGTCATCTTCATTCAGTGATTGCTCTATGTAACTTGGTGTTCAGTGCCATTATATAATCCTAATATCAAGCCTTTAATGAAGTTTGAAGGGAACACCTTAGATTGAAATGTTTTACGTCAATATTGGAAAATTTCACAGAAACAGAGAATGTTAGTTTTGGAAAATCCATCAGAAGCCATGTAGTCCAACTCATACCAAAAAGCAATGGCTAGTATAACATATATAACCAATTTCTAATCAAAGACCTCAAATCCAGTGCTACTGAAGAAAATTATTAGACTCAGATTGTTACAAATAGTTTGTTCCCAATCTTTACTATCATGTCAAGTTTTTATTTTCTTTATTTTTGTACAGTATTTCATTTTTTCTCTACCTGCATGTCAAAAACAATCTTTGAAATCCATTTTTAAAAACTTTGAGTTCCAAATTCCTTCTCTTCCTCCTTCCCTACTTCCTAGAAGGCAAGTCCTTCAATATAGTTTTATTGCCTATAGTCATGTAAAACATATTTACATATTAGTCATGTTGCAAAAGAAAACAAATTCAAGAAAACTCCAGAAAAGTGAAATAAAAATATGCTTCCATCAATGTTCATACATCTTCATTTATTTGTCTGGGGATAGATAGCATTTTTCATCATAAGTTCTTCAGAATTGTCTTGTATCATTTTATTGCTGAGAATAGCTAGGTCACGCACAGTTCATCCTCTTACAACATTGCTATTACTTTGTACACAGTACGTATCATTTTGCATCAGCTTCTGTGAGTCTGATTCAGGTTTTTCTGAGAGCATTCTTCTCATCATTTCTTATACCAAAACTATTTCATCACAATCATATTTCACAATTTCTTTAGACATTCCCCAACTGATGGGTATCCCCTCAATTTCTAATTCTTTGCCCCCAGAAAAAAAGATGTTATAGATTTTTTTGTACATAAAGATCCTTTTCCTTTTTGAAAAATCACTTTTGGAATAGAGATCTAGAAGTAGTACTGCTAAGGCAAAGGTATGCATCATTTTATATAGTCCTTTGGGCATAGTTCCAAATTGCTCTGTAGAATGGTTGAGTAAGGCCACAACTCCACCAATAGTGCATTAATGTCTCATTTTTTCCCACATCCTTTTCAACACTGGTCATTACCTTTTCTGTCCTATTAGCCAATACAATAGTTATGAGATAGTATCTCAGAATTGTATCAATTTGCATTTCTCCAATCAGTGGTGAATTAGAGCATCCTTTCACATGGCTACAGATAACTCTGATTACTTCATCTGAAAATTGTTTATATCTGCTAATCATTAATCAGTTGCAGAATGACTGTTATTTGTATAAACTTGACTCAGTTCTCTGTGTTTGATAAATGAGTCCTTTATCAGAGAAATATATCCCAATTTTTTTCCACAATTACGATTTCTAATTGTATTTCCCTAGATACTATTTCCATCTGTCTATTCTATTCTCTCTCTCCTATCACTCTGTCCCTCCTCAAAAGTGTTTTTGCTTCTGATTACCTCATCTTACAATTTGCCCTCCCTTCTATTCATCCTGTTTTTCTTAGCCTCTTCCAGTCAGTATTTAATGTAGCTTTAGAAAGATTTCTATACCAGTGTGGATATGTTATTCCTTCTTTGAGCCAGTTGTGAGGAGAGTGTCATTTATTCCCTCTCACCTCCCCATCTTCCACTCCACTGTCAAGTATTTTTCTTCCTTCTTTTATGTGAGATAATGTGTCACATTCAACATTTCTCTTTCCCTTTCTCCCAATGCATTCCTCTTTCACCCTTTAATTTTATTTTTAGATATCATCCTTTCATATTCAACTCTGACTGCTGTCCTCTGTTTATATATACTCCTGCTAACCACCCCAATAATGAATTACAAGTATTATCTTCCCCTGTAGGGGAGGTTTAACCTTATAAAGTCTTTATAATTTCTCTTTCCTTTTCATCTCTGACTTTTTCATCAAGAATGCTTAAAAGTCCTCTATTTCATTGAATACCCATCTTTTCCTCTGAAGAATTATAATCAGTTTTTCCGGGTAGGTGATTCTCGGTTGTGATCTTAGCTCTTTTGCTCTCAAGAATATCATAAACCAAGCCCATGGATCTTTTAATACACAAATTGATAAATTTTGTGTTATCCTGACTGTGGTTCCATGATACTTGAATTTTCCTTTGGCTGTTTATTATATTTTGTCTTTGACCTGGGAACTCTGAAAATTGGTAATGGCATTCCTGGGAGTTTTTATTTGAGGATTTCTTTCAGAAAGTGAATGGTAAAATTTTCGGGTTTCAATTTTACCCACTGATTTCTACAATGTTGGGACAGATTTCCTGGATGATTTCTTGAAAGATGATGTCTACACTCTATATTTGATTATGGCTTTCAGGTGGTCCAATAATTTTCAAATTATTTCCAATTTTCTCTGGTATCTGGTGTCCAGGTCAATTCTTTTTCCATTGACATATTTCACATTTTCTTATATTTTGCCATTCATTTGATTATGTTTTATTGTTTCTTGTTGTCTCATAGAGTCATTAGCTTTCACTTGCTCAATTTTATTTTTCAAGTACTTTTTTTCATTGAGATTTGTATCTCCTTTTCCATATGGTCAATGTTACTTTAAAAATATATTCATTTGTTTTTAGTTTTCAAAACTGACTTTCATAAGATTATGAGGTCCAAATTTTCTCCTTATTTCTCCCCTACCCTCCCAACTAAAATGGCATGTAATTTGATATAGAGTCTAGGCCACTGGATCCAAATGACTCAGGAGAAGAAAACAAGGTTGATGACCTTGCATAGCCCTCCCTCACTCAAATCAAAGTCAAATTCAACTCTTGTCATCAAGTTCTCTTTGAGAATGAAGGACAAATACTACCTGTACTTGAGGAGCAGCTCTTCCTTCTCCTCTCCTCTCCTCTCCTCTCCTCTCCTCTCCTGTCCTCTCCTGTCCTCTCCTCTCCTCTCCTCTCCTTTTCTCTCCTCTCCTCTGGTGTTCTGTCCAGGGGAACATAAACTTCATGACCAAAAGCTGCCTTTCTTCCTTTGGGTTTCCTGGTTACATTGCTTGCTCAAAGATTAAACTTTAAACCCAAATCATTCTGGGGCTCATATTACAAGTCCCCACCCACCTAGCATAGAGCAGATGTAATAACCAAATAATAATTTTTTTCTCTTTTACCCAGAAATCCTGAGGTTCTTCTCTTATTTTATTTTTTTCAATTAAAGGGGTCATCCCTTGAGTAACTTAAAGCAGCCTATTTATTGAATGGGTGTATCTCACTCAAAGTGAAATTGTGATAAAACCTTGTCCTGAAAAGGCCCAGGGCCTCACATTGCATCCTGAGTCATCACCAGTCATCCTGATGAATATCATGCCACTGAACCTAGATGTCTCAGGAGAAGAAAGTGAGACTGGTGACCTTGCACAGCCCTCCCTGACTCCAATCAAAGTTAACTGCAAGTCATATCATCATCTTGATGTCATGGTCCTTGAGAACAAAGGACAAACACAAAAACAACAATAGTAACATATACATTTCTATACAACCTGTTTTCACATTAGTCATGTTGAAAAGAATTAAAGTCAATGCAAGAAATCACAAGGAAGAAGAAACAAGCAAAGACAGAAAAAAAAGAGAGCAAATAGTGTGCCTTAGTCTAAATCCAGACTTCACAATTATTTTTCTGGATGGGGACAATATTTTCTATCATGAGTCCCTTGGAGTTGCCTTGGATCCTTGCATTGCTAAGAAGAGATAAGTCTATAAAAGTTTGTCATAACACATTGTGGTTCTTAGTGTGTACAATATTCTCCACTTTCTGCTTACTTAACTCAGATCAGTTCTTTCAAGTCTTTACAGGTTTTTCTGAAGTCAGCCTCTCATCATTTCTTATAGCACAATAGATATACCACAGTTTGTTCAGTCATTCCACAATAAAATGAAAACTCCCTCAATTTCCAATTATTTGCCACCACAAAAAGAGCTGATACAAATATTTTTGTACATTTAGGTCTCCTTTCCATTTGTATGATCTCTTTGGGATACAAATCTTGAAGTGGTATTGCTGGGTCAAAGAGTAAACACAGTTTTAAAGCTCTTTGGCCATAACTCAAAAATGTTCTCCAGAATGGTTGGATCAGTTCACAACTCCATCAACAATGTATTAGATTCCCAATTTTCCTACATTTTTCCAGCATTTATCATTGTCCTGTTTTGTCATGTTTGCCAATCTGATAGGTGTGGTGTGATACCTCAGAGTTGTTTTGATTCTTGTTTCTCAAATCAGTACTGATTTAAGGGAGTATTTTTTCATGTAACTATAGACACCTTTAATTCACCCCAATATTCCTTTTTAAGGAATGTATTTTTTCAGTGAATTTTAATGCTTCTTTTTTTTCTATTTGCCCAATTCTACTTTGCAAGTTTTTCTTCTCATTTTTATTTTGTGGTTGTTATTGTTTTTGGTGGAGTTTTTGTAACTTCTTTGCCATTTGGCCTACTCTCTTTTTAAAGGTGTTATTTTCTTCAGTATCTGTGTGTGTGTGTGTCTTTTACCAAACTGTTATCTTTTTTCATGATAATTTTGCGTTACTTTTATTTCACTTCTAAATTTTTCATCTACCTCTCTTATTTGGTTGTCAAACTCCCTTGTGAGTTCTTCTATGACCTGAAACCAAATCATATTTTTTCTTGTAGGCTTTTGATGTAGAAGCTTTAAATTTATTATCTTGTTCTGAATGGATATTTTGATCTTCCTTGTCACCATAGTCACTAAATATGGTCAAACATTTTTTTTTTCTCATTTTTCCAGTCAATTTCTTGATTTTTCTCTCTTGGGTAAAGTAGGACTCTGCTTCAGGGATTTTGTGCTGCTGTTTTCAAAGGTACTTCTAGGGACCTGTAAGTATTCAGTTCTTCCAACTTGGTATGGCTGAAGGAGATATGTGTACTCTCTTGGCTTGTACTCTGGTCTGTGAGTGACCACAAGCACATTTTCTGCGCTGAAACAATAAGCAGGGTCCCTGCACCACTGCTACCACAAGTTCTGCCATGCTAGTACTCCTCCTTTCCTTGGGACAGTCACCCAGTACTGTGACCTGGATTTGAGTATAGGTAAAGCAACATAATCATTCCCCCTAGTGCCAACAAAAAGACCCTTGTGATCTCCTTTTCACCAGCTGTTCAATCCCTTTACTGTTTGTATTTTGAGAGATCTGGAAGTAGCTAATGATACTGTTGATTCAATCACTTCCAAGGCCTGCTCCTGTTTTGCTAGGGACTGATCTGTGCTGGCACAGCCTTCAATGGACTGTTCTCCACTTCTATCTTTGTGTGACATGTCTTTCCTCCAGATCTTCTAAGTTGTCTTTGGCTGTAAAATTATTCACCCTGTTCCTTTGGGGGTTGTACCACTCAAGATTTGTTTTACAGCATTGTTTGAAGGTGTTCAGAGGGATTTTCAGGAGAGCTCATGTGAGTAACTACCTTTTCTACACCATCTTGGCTTGACCTCCCACATGATGTCAAATTTAAATTGTTCTCTTTGTAATTTTGTACATTGTTCCTGGTTCTTCCCCTGAGGGGAAATGAAAGTGTAATCCTTCTACATTATATCCATCTGAATATTTGAAAACACCAATTATAGTGTTCACAAGTCTTCTTTCTAGGCCAAAATTTATCAGCTACTTAACAGATACTGCATCTTATCTTTCTTAAACTGTGGTGTGCCAAAGTACATTGAATATTCCACTTGCTGTAGTCTAACAAATACCGAGTGAAGTAAGAGTATCGTCTCTTTCTTCTTGGAGATTGTGTCTCTTTTAAAATAGCCCCAAGGAATGGTAGTGTTTTTGTTTATCACATCACATTCATGATTCACATTGAGCTTAAAGTCCACTGAATCCTCAGTTCTTTGTTGCACAAATTATTGTATGATCTTGTCTTAGCTATCCTGTTGTTGGGAAGTTGATTTTTTGATTGTGCACTAAGTTATAAGATTTGTCCTTTATCCCTATTGCATTTCATCTCACTCATTTAAGCACACACACACAAACACATCTGTAATAAATATATGGATATAAATATATATGTATAAATATACATATATATGCATGTATTATATAAACATTTTAGCTTGACATATACTCAATGTACACGGCTATTAAAAAACAAAGCATGACAAAAACCACACAATTACCAAAAAAACTAATGATGCAGCTATAGCATAACATGATTTAATTTTACTAATTAACATGAATTCAAGGTATCATTCTATAAAGTAGTAACAGGCATCCTGCATGTATCTTCAAGTCTAAACATAAGATAAGGAAAATATAAATTTAATTATAATGAAATAAGAGCACTTTTTTGTAGAAATGGGTTCCAAGTAGGAAAACAATAACAAAGTATAGAGGGAAAAGGTTTTCAAATTGTGAAAATATTTTTCTTCAAAAAAAAATCTCAAAAAATCATTAGAATTGTAAGGAGTTCTATCAGATGTCTCTTAAGCAGTTTTACAAAATAAAATGCACACATTCTCACAAACACACAAAACATGAAACACTGGATAAATTCTCACATTTAACCACTTGGGACCATTGATAGTTTCTAACTCAGGAAGTGAGTTTTTCTGATATCTCCCTCCTTGTTTTAATAGGCCCCAATGAAATAGAAATGCTGACCATTTGCCAAGTTCTCAATGATTCTCTGATCAGCAAAATTTTATCTTTCTGTTACACCTTTATCTGTGTGACAATAAATTCGTTATCAAGGGATATGTGAATTTGTATTTACCCAAAGAAAAATTAATGAAAATTACTGATTATCTGGTTTATCTTTCATTCTTTCTTAATAATTTTATTTAATGAATGTTAGTCACCATACTGTCAATTCTGCAAAATAAAAAATGCAGACAATACTTGTTGAATATTTTTGAAGCATTTACTTTTAATATGGAAATTAAAGGAAGCAGAGCCAAGAGGGAAGACTAATAGCATGAACTTTCTAGAACACTCCCCCCAGGTCTAGTCAAATATTTGTAAAAAATGGCTCTAAACAAATTCTGGAGCTGCAGAACCCACAGGAAGATAGAGTGAAACAAATCTCTAGGCCATTCCAGACTGAAAAGTTGCTGGGAAGTGTCTATAAAGCCACACATTGGGGCAGAGCTCAGTCCAGAATGGGCCACCCTGTACAGATGGAACCTGAGTAGGCCTTGGGGGCACTGAATCTTGGACATCGGTGGAGGTTCACAGGGTTCATGACCCCAAACACTGAGAAGAAATTGGAAGGTAAGTGGAAAAAGGCTATGGGACCAGTGTGGGAGAATGGAGTGATCTAGCCCCAGTACCAGGGCATCAAAAAGTCGGGGGACTGAGGAACATGTGGCAGCCACAACAGCAGCAGGGGCTGGAGCAGGGATTATTTTTGGAGCTCTAGGTCCACAGATTATGAGGGAATCAAGTAGCTGACAATACATCCCCAACACCACTGAATCTACCTTGACTATGAGTTCAAGAGTCAAGTAAATGCCTTGGGAAATGAGCAAAAACAGAAAAGAATCAGAAAAGAGAATATTACATTGGTAACAAGAAATACCAAAAGATGCAAACAGAAAACAACAAAGTCAAAACTCCTCCATCCAAAGCTTACAAAAAAAATATGAATTGGTCTGAAACCATGGAAGAGCTCAAAAAGGATTTAAAAAATCAGGTAAAAGAAGTAGAGTGAGAAGTAGAGCAAAAAGTAGGAAGAAAAATGCAAGTGATGGCAGAAAATTATGAAAAATGAACCAACTGCCTGCTAAAGGAGACCCAAAAAATGCTAAAAAATAACACTTTAAAAAAAATAAACCAACCCAAATGACAATAGAGATCCAAAAAGTTAATGAAGAGGATGCCTTAAAAAGCAGAGTTAGCCAGATGGAAAAAGGGATCCAAAAGTTCACTGAAGAAAATAATTCTTTCAAGGTTACAGTAGAGCAGATGGAAGCTAATGATTTTATGAAAAATCAAGAAATTATAAAACAAAACCAAAAGAATGAAAAAATAGCACAAAATGTGAAATAAGTCATTGGAAATACAACTGACCTGAA
>CM053772.1:171514066-171544826 GCA_028658325.1 Potorous gilbertii | reverse complement strand
TAAACTAAAGGGGAAAAGTACATTGTATTGTAAAGACCAATGGATTTGAAATCCAAAGGTCTGGATTCAAAGCCAAACTCTATTACCATTTGTATGGCCATTAGAAGAACATTGAAGTAATCAGGTCTTTTATTGTTAATATGTAAAAAAAAAAAAAAGAGGGTTGGATTAGATTATCTTCAAACATTATCATAACTCTAAATCTATGGTACTATATGAAAATGAATCATTGACTGGGTCATTTTCATGAAGTATTTAAGTATACAAAAATATCAAGATGTGTTGGAATTGGTAAAGGTTATAGTCTTCTCCATAACTACACATGAAAAATGTTTGTCACTCCATCAACTTGAAATGGAAAATTAAACTAAAATGTCTCAATACATGGATTTTAATTGCAGCAGATAATATCAATATGTCATAAAATTTGAACACTATACATCACAAATGATGTATTCTTCATACTCACTGATGAAGATTTTAGATTAAATATTCATATGTTTTATTGCAGAAAGAATAGCCATAATAAACTTTATTCCTAATTTTTTAAAAAGTAATCTGTACCACGAATAAAATTATAATTTCAACAATCTAAGTTAAAAATCTTGACATTGCCACTGTTTTGTACTTTATATGTATTTGAATTTTCTCATTTTTAATATTGGTGAAATAACTATTTATCACCAACTTCTTAGTCTGAAGCTAGAAATGTCTGTTGGGTGATTGGATTTTCTTCCTCCCTTCCTTACGTGATAAAATTAATTTTCTAATTTGCCTTTACAAGGCAAAAACACAGACTACATTGACATTTTACTGTGATTTTTTTTTGTTTCATATAGAAACAAAGAAGACTGATCATGCTATGTTTCAATCTGTTGAGAAAGATGATACTCTTTTGGTAAAGGAAAGAAACTTGCATTTAGGGTAAAAGGAGTGAAATTGAAAGTTGATGTGATCTAGAAGTTATATGAATATTAATATCTTTAGCCCAGCCCTTTCTCAAATTTCTGCAACTATCATTTACTTCAGAAGAAGAAATGATATTCACAGAACTGAAGACTATTTTATTTATTTCATGTATGTTTGCCCATCCAAATACTTCAACTATTTTTGGCCAACTTATCCATGAACAGACTCTTTCCAGTTAATTATGTTGGGCTGTGTAAAGCAGGCGCTGTCTATTGATTAAAATATATTTAAAATTTTCTCAGTTTGGTAGAATTTGCCAATGCTTGTACTATGCTGGCCTTCTAAAATAATGCAAAGTAATTTTTCCATGACAAAACGAGGTATCAGAATGAGACTTGCTACAGGGAATTTATCAACAAAATAAAAATTTTCAAGTAGTTCCAGTCATGATTTTGTGGCCACAGAACTATTTATGAAGTCAGCACTCGTGTAATGATTGTCACACAAGGATAGAAAATGATGAATCGAATCCTAAACAAGTTGACTCTCAGACTAATGGTGTTTAACACTATCATCAATGACCTATATGATGAAACCGAGTGCATATTCATGAAATTTGTAGGGGACAGCACTCTGGGAGAGATGGGTAACACCATTAAGGATGGATTAAAATTCAGACTAACCTTGATAAATTGAAGAAACAAGACCTCCAATTATTTAATAGATTTCCAAAAGTCCAGCCTTTTGAATGGTCATAAGTGTGTAATGAATAAGTTGGAATTATTCTCTACTTGTCCCAAGCCTGACACAAAATTATCTACTTAAATAGAGTCATATCACAATATAGAGTTCAGAGGGATCACAGAGGTCATGAATTCTACAATTTCCTTTTTTTCAGTTGAAGAAACTGAGTCCCAGGGAAGTTAAGTGACTTACCAAAGGTAACAAAGATGATATGCTTTGGAGGACAGATATAAACCCATGTTCTCCAATTCTACAGCTTCTTTACATTTCACCTTTTTTTCCTCTGTATTTTGTATGAATACTATGAGTCTTATCACCCCAAATGAGATATTGCTGCCTTAATATTGATCACTAGTGTGACATAAGGTGAGGGTAAAGATAAATTCTGGAAAAATGTAATACCTCAAGAAGTAATAAGTATCACTTTATTTAATTCCTATATTAAAAACTTATTATTTAACGATGTACCTCTTCATTCAACTCAACAATCATGTATTAAGGAAGGCTAAAAAGACAAAAATGAGAAGTCTCTGCCTTCAAGGAACTTCTCTTCTAGGGAATGAAAATAGCATATAAACATTTAAGAAGCACAATCTATGTAGAAAATAAATACAAAGTAATAAGAGGGGCACATTAGAAACCTGGAAGAATTAAGGGAAACTCTTTTTAGGAAGTGGCACCTGAGCTCAGCCTAAGGTTAGGAGTTTTAAAGGGCAGAGGTGAAAAGCATTCTAGTACTGTAAAGAATACTATAATCTGTGCAAATAGAGTTGGTGGGTAGCAGAATGTTGGATCCAGTGAAGGACAAGTAAACCAGATTGGCTAAAACAAAATGTAGGTTTGGGGGGAGTAATATTAAATAATTTTTATCATATCCATATGTTTAAAAGTAAGCCAGTTCCAACCCCCCACTGTTCCATGTAATTTTTCCTTATTCTACTTGGAACATTTTATATATTATAATTTTGGATGTTTCTATAATGGTCACATATTCCATTTTTGTTTCATCTTTGAACTAGGTTCTTCCCCCCACCCCAATTATTTGATGAAAATTGCAATCAAATTTGTTTTCACAAAAAAAAAATTCTCAACTCTGCAAACTTGAAATATTATAGACTCTGGATAATTGCCTTCTACTTTCTGTTTTTTTCACATCATAGAGCAATCTCCAGAAATTTAGCTTCTGAGTAATGCAGCTCATGCTTGCCTATTCTCTATCATACCACATGCAATTGCTTCTACATCTGTTATAATAATTTCCTTAGACCTAATCCAATACCAGAAATGAATTCATTGATCTGATCATGTGGCCTGTGGTTTTAAAAAATAGTACTGTCTCCTTTTGTTAACATTTTTTTAACATTTTTGGGGAGTACTAAATAGTGAATTCCTTCCAAGGTTTCAATGTTTCAATGTTTACAATTTTTTTCTGCACTTAGTAATTTTGCATTGGCTAGCATTTTTTCTGGAATTCTTACCCTCCCCATTTCTGCCTCTTAGATTTGTTGTTTCCTTTAAAACTCAGATCAGAAGCTGCCTTTTGCATGAGACCTTTCCCTTGTTCTCTATAATTATCTTGAACCTCCTTTTTACATATATAACATATATTTTCTATGCATCTGTCACCCCCTTTGTTGGAATGCAAGGCATTTGAGTGCAAGGGTGGCTTCTCTTTTTCTTTGGTATACCCAGTGTTTTCACATACAGTGGATCATAGTAGATAGAACTGGCATTCAAATCAAGATGACTTGGTTAAATTCCTATCTCTGACCCCAAACAAATAACTTTGTAATGGAAACCATCAGTGCTGCAGTCAAATCTCTAAGGCAAAAAGTTTAGGAGAAGGTGCCAATCTGTATTAGTAGAAGAGTCATCTAGGAGTCATCTTTCAATATAATTACTGACTAATATCTCTTTCTAACTCTACTGTTTAACACAGGACTTGGAAAAGTAGGTACTTAATAAATGGTTATTGAATTAAATATATATATATCATTTTCAGTTCCCTGAATAAAACAAACATTTCCACAATAATGTAAAACAAAGATGATTACACATGAAAGTGGAAATCTTCCATGTACAACTAGCTAATCCCTCCAAATATACAATAACGTTATCATGTAAATGTAATTTTTCTTATTGCTTGATTATCCATCTTTAAATTATTTTATCTACATAAACATCCAATTCATCTGACAGTCTATTCACCACGTGTATTGATTTGTCTATGGTATAGTACCTTTGTAAATCTCCCCTAAAGTTCTTGGCAATTTTTATAAGGTTATGATGCTGGTATTTAGAGTTGGTCTGACTGAAAGCATGGTATTTGTCTTGATGTTTTATCTTAAAGCCATGAACAACGGTGTTTAATTTTCTGTTTAATGGATTCAATTCCAAATAATACCAGAGAAAATAAAATGAGTGATTGGTTCATTCTTTTATATAAAATTAACAATGTGCCCATCCTTTCTCTCATTTAAAGTTGCAATATAATATTTCATTTACTCATTGAATGAAACTAAAAACAGAGGAATGAAAAAGACAATTGGTTTAATGGTAAGTTTATAATTCTGGAGTCAGAGGATATGGGTTCAAATCTCATCTCTTACACTGAGTATCTATTTCAGAAAATGAGAGAACCTTTCAATTTATATATAAGAATCGAACTGGATGACATTTGAGGTTTCTTTAAGTTCTAAATCTAATATCAGATGATCTGTAAGTTGAAGAACTTGAACTTGAAGTCCTTTGAGGTTCTTTCCATGTCTAAGTTATTTAGGAAGGTTGTGGTACAACTAATATACATTAGAGGAAGACGTAGATTGGGCTTATTTGCTTATTTTTTTTTTTTACTTCACTATTATTTTAACAGGTAAGCAACCGGTGGAAAAGTCAAACTAAGATGTAAATAAGTAAGCTGTTAGCCACTTAAAGATTTAGAGAAGTACAAAGATTTTTGAGAGGTTAAATGACTTGTCCATGGTCACACAACTAGTATTAACAAAAACAGAATAGTGTCCAAATCTTCCTGACTCTAAAGCAAACTCTCAATCTACTCACTTGATTGAGATACATAATGTTTGGATCCCAGTTGTCCAGAAAGAACCTGGGGAAGGATTTCTAATCAAGAGATCTTGATCATCGAAAGAGCTTTGGGTTAGTACTTAGTATTAGCAATATGAGATAAGATACACAGGTTTTGGGCACTCAGCTAGGGTTGAGAGTATGCTCCTACAATAGGAAGTTAACCACAGGGAGGGATGTCAGGAAAGGGGATGCATGTTTGTTGGGTACTTTATAAAATAGTTCAGGGATATGGTCATAAAATAGGGAACTTAAATTGGAACATTCAAGGATATGGGCACAAACCATAGAGGTAAGTCCCATACTTAAACATTAGAAAGATTTTCTTGTTAGCAGATAGATCCCCCTGTTATCGGGCAGATTTAGATTTGGGCAAGGCTATTGTTGTTGCTGGGCAGAAGTTAGCTACATAAAATCCACAGTACCTTTTAAAAAGTTTGTTTGGACTCATGTTTTGTTTTGTTTTTTTCAAACTATAAAAAACTTCAATTCTATAAACTCCCTCTATAAACACAGAGGAGTCACTCTTTTTTACCCCTAAGTGCATTCTACTGTTGCTTTGAATTAACCAAGACAATAATTCATTTGCCTGTGGTCATAAAGCAAGTACATATAATTAGCAGAATGCGAATTCAGGTGACACTGACATCAAGGTCAATCCTGTATCAGTTAAGCCAAGCTGCCTCTTCCTAAAAATAAGACAGCTCAAATTAAGATTTAATGTGTGTGCATGTGGGTGGGTGGGTGGGTGAATGTGCAGTCACTGATAAGTATATTTAATGTGTCACTGGAGTATTATGTTTCTTGTCTTCACTTTGTAGAAATATTATTTCATGGTCAATATGAATATTGATATATTCATAATAAGGATGATTCTTATCAAGTGGCTGATGAAAATATAATCTTTGAAAGTCTTTTATTTCTATCCTTGCCATTTTTCATTTGTCTCTTTTATTCTTGAAAGACCTAATTTGACGAGGCAGAGCCAAGATGGGAGGGTTGAAGTAAGGACCTGCTAAAGCTCTTCCTCCAAACTCCCCCAAAGACAACTCTAAACAAATTCCAGAGCAGTAAAAGCTACAAAATGACAGACTAGAACAAATTTCCAGTCCAAGGCAATCTGGAAAGTAGACCAGAAGTGTCTATTGCACTGGACTGGGAGTGAAGTGCAGTTTGGTGTGGACCATGCCAGCATAGATGGACCTGGAAAATGCCTTGGGACTGAATTGTTGGCAGCAGCTAGAGTTTCCAGATAAATAAACCCACAAACACCAGATAGCTTCTAAGATTGGTGGGAAGGGTGTCTCTCACCTGACTAAGGGGAGCCTGGTTAGGGCCCCTCATAATGGGCCTCAACCTCAGATTCCAGGGCAGAGTAGCCTCTGCTTAAGCAGAGAGTGATTCTGGAGGCCCTCACTTAACAAAGAGCTAAAAAGTCAAGTAATTCACTGTGAAAATGGATAAATGGGGGGAAAAGAAAGAAATCATAGATTCTTGCTTTCTCATTTAAGAGATATTTTCTTACATCATTGGTGGTGGAGGAAAATCAAAACATACAAACAGAAGAAGACAGCAAAGTCTTGTATCCAAAGACTCCAAGAAAAATATAAATTGTTATGAGGTCATAGAAGAGCTCAAAACAGATTTTGAAAATCAAGTAAGAGAACTAGAAGAAAAATTGGTAAGAGAAGTGAGAATGGTGAAAGAAAATCATGGAAAGAGAGTCTATAGCTGGCTAAAGGAAACCCCCAAAATGCTGAAGAAAATAACACTATTAAAATTAGAGTAACACAAATAACAGAAGAGGTCCAAAAAGACAATGAGGAGAAGAATAACTTAAAAAGTAGAATCGGCCAAATGGAAAAAAAGGGGACCCAAAAGCTCACTGAAGAAAATAATTCCTTAAAAATTAGAATGTAGCAAATAAAAACTAGTGACTTTATGAGAAATCAAGGAATAATGAAACAAATCCAAAAGAATGGAAAAGTAGAAGACAATGTGAAGTGTCTCACTGGAAAAATAACTGACTTGGAAAATGAATCCAGGAGAGATAATTTAAAAATTGTAGGACTACCTGAAAGCCATGATCAGAAAAAGAGCCTAGATATCATCTTCCAAGAAAAAATAAGAGGAAATTGCCCTGATATTCTACAACCAAAAGGTAAAACAGATTTTGAAAGATTCCCTTATGCAAGAGATCACAAGAGGAAAGCTCTTAGTGATATTGTAGCCAGATTCTAGAGTTCACAGGTCAAGGACAAAGTATTAAAGTGACGAGAAAGAAGTAATTTAAGTACTGTGGAAGCACAGTCAGGATAACACAAGCTTCAAAGGGCTTGGAATGATATTACAGAGATCAAAGAAGTTAGCATTAAAACCCAGCATTTTTTATAATACTTCAGAGGAAAAAAAATGGAACTGCAATGAAACAAAGGATTTCTTAGCATTCTTGTTTAGAAGACCAGAGATAAATACAAAATTTGACTTTCAAATACAAGAATAAAGAGATTTATGTAAAGGTACAAAGGAAAGAGAAACCGTAAGAGATGTTTTAAAGTTGAACTATTTACATTCTTACATGGATAAATGATATGTGTAACTCATGAGACCTTTCTCAGCATCAGGATAGTTAGAGGGAATAGATAGATAGAGAGACAGACAGACAGTCAGACAGACAGATAGATAGATATGTATGTGTATGTATGTTATAGTATGCATGCATATATGTTTATACCCACATGTATGATCACATATGTGTGCATTGTGTATATGTGTATGTGACATGCATATGCATTTTTGTATAACATTTGAAAATGTGTGTGCACGTGTGTATGTGTATGCATGTATATAAGTACATGTGTATGCATGTGTGTATACAATATGTTTACAAATGTGTGTATGATTATATGAGTGTATTGTGTATGTATGTGTGTGTATTGAGAGAGAGAGAGGGAGAGGGCATAACATGAGCTTTGAATGAAATGATGACATACAAAAAACTACAAGTGTTCAGAGGAATGTACTAGGAGAAAGAGAAAGGGAGAATTAGAATATAATAAATCAACTCACCTAAAAGAGGTAAGAAAGAGCTTTTATAATGGTGGGGAAAAGGAGGAATGTGAAAGGGAATAAGTGAGCCTTTCTTTCATGGGATTTGGCTTCAGGAGGGAATAATATACATACTCAATTGGATATGGTGGTTTGTATTATCCTACAGAAGGGAAGGGATAATAGAGGCAACATAATAGAAAGAATGGCAGATTGGGGGAAGGAGTAATTGGAAGAAAACACTTTTTTAGAAGGATAGGTCAGCAGAGAGAATAGAATAATGGAGGGAAGGACAGGATAGAAGGAAGTAAAGTTAGTCTTTCACAGTTTGACTGGTACGGAAATGTTTTTCATGATTAGACATGTATAACTTGTATCAAATTTTGCCTGCCTTCTCAATGAGGGTGAGCAGAGAGGGGAGAAGGGGGATAATGTGCAACTCAAAGCTTTAAAATGAATGTTAAAAAATGTTTTTGCATGCAACTGGGAAATAAGCTAAACAGGCAAAGGGATTTAAAAATCTATCTTTCCTTGCAGGAAAACAGAAGGAAAGGGGATGGAGGAGAGCAGGGAGTTATAAAAAGGTAGGCCAGATTGAGAGAAAAGGTAGAGTACATGCACTACTGTGGTGGAAGGGAGGGAGAGATGGGGAGAAAATTTGAAATTCAAAATTATGTGGAAGTAAATGTTGAAAACTGAAAATAAATTTTAATAAAGAAAGACCTAATATATTTATAGTATTATTAGTGACACTGAAGTCACTTGTCTTATTTTAAGTAGTCAGAGAATCAATCTTTTTAATATTTTAAAAGTTGTTAAGATTTATTGTATGCCAATAAATCTAACTATTTTACTTTGTCTCAATCAATTCTTATACTATTGTGGATGCTCTTATTTTTGCACAGCTGCTGTTCCTAATTTCATCTTTTAAAGGACCACTTCTTCTTCCTCTCATGGCTCATTAAGTGGCAAGATTTTATAGTAGAATATTACTGCCTTTTTTTTCTTTTTTAAAAAGATTGTTATAAAAGTATTGAATTCCAAATTCTGTCTTTTCCTTCCCATTCCCTTCCTCCCTCCCTTTCACCCTTCTTGAGACGGTAACTATCAGATATTGGTTATACACGTACACTTATATAAAACCAAGGATCAATGTTGGATCTAGCTAGTTCTGTCTTCCACTTATAGGTGAACTATCAACAGGGTAACACTCTACAAGTGATTTGTCAACTATTTGCAATAGTCTTTAAGAAAGGGAAAACATTTGAGGACATATGAAAAACTAATAGGTTTAAACTTAATATAAGAAATGCAAACATTATAATATAGTGGAAAGAAACAGAATCAGGATGCCTCCTGACCTCAGATCTCTCCCCTATAAAGATGAAAGTTTTGATTATATCTCACCTAACGTGTCCTGAATAGGTAATTCTTTGTGAAATTCAAGGGGATGTAGATTTTTTTTTTTTTGTAAATAGAAGAATCTGAGAGGAGGTGCCAACTGGGCTAAAGATAATGAACTCTATCTATTCCCAGCTATCAGTAGGGAATCATAATTTTGCCATTATGTTTGGGATTATTATACTGGAAGGAGTGTTTAAAAGCTAAAGAGATTTCATTTAAATAATGTTAGTGATGTGATTAGAATATGAATCACAATTCAAGTATCCACTATCAAACAAACACGTAGACAATGCTAATGATAGTAAAAAACAAATATGAAAGTGGCCACGGGTTGGGGGGCAGAGACAAGATGGTGGAGTAGAAGTAAAGACCTAGTAGGGCTCTCCACCCAAGCTCAGTCAAATACCTGTGATAATGACTATGAACAAATTCTATGGCTGCAGAACCGATGGAATGGCAGAATGAAGCAAATGTCTAGCCCAAGTCAACCTGGAAAGTTGACAGGAAGTATCTATTGCGCTGAGCTGGGAACAGAGGGCAGTTCAGTCCAGCATGGGTGGCACCAGCACAAACTGGACATGAGCAGGCCTCAGGTGAATTGAATCTCTGGCACCTGTGGTGGTTTCCAGGCTTTACAACCCCAAAACTACAAGGAGAAATTGGAAGGTCAGTGGAAAAAAATTGGTAGAACTGTGTGAGAAAGCAGAGTGATCTTGTCCCAGCCCCAGGATGGGAGAGGGGAAGGAGGAGCCTAAAGCAGTTACAGCAGCAGCAGGGACAGTAGCAGAAGTTGTTTTTGGAGCTCTAGACCCACAGATTATTAAGGAATCCAGTTCCTGATAGTATACTCCTTAATCCCACTGGAAACAGAGAACTACCTTGACAAAGAGATCAAAAGTCATGTAAATGACTGGGAAAATGTACAAAAAACAAAAAACAAAAAAAAAGAATCAGACTATAGTCTTTTTTATAGTCAGACTTTGGTGACAAGGAAGATCAAAATATAAAATCTGAGGACAACAGAGTCAAAGCTCCTAAATTCAAAACTTCCAAGAAAAATATAAATTGGTTTCAGGTCATAGAAGAGCTCAAAAAGGATTTTTAAAATTAAGTAAGAGAAGTAGAGGAAAAATTAGGAAGAGAAATGAAAGTGATGCAAGAAAATCATGAAAACCAAGTCAACTATTGCTAAAGCGGACCCAAAAAATGCTGGGGGATAAAACGGTACCTTAAAAATATACTAAACAAAAAGGCAAAACAGATTAAAAAGTCAACGAGGATAAGAATGCCTTAAAAAGCAGAATTGGTTAGAAGGAACAAAAGGTCCAAAAGCTCACTGAAGAAAATAATTCTATAAAGATTAAAGTGGAGCAAATGGGAGTTAATGACTATGAAAAACCAAGAAATTATGAAACAAAACCAAATAAATAAAAAGATAGCAGGCAATGTGAAATATCTTATTTGAAAAACAATGGAACATGAAAACAAATCAAAGAGAGACAATTAAAAAAATAGTGGAGTACCTGAAAGTCATGATCAAAAAAGAACCTAGATATCATCTTTCAAGAAATAATCAAGAAAAATCATCCTGATATTTTAGAACCAGAGGGTAAAATGGTTATTGAAACAATACACCAATCACTTCCTGAAAAGGAA
This sequence comes from Potorous gilbertii, assembly GCA_028658325.1. Classification (NCBI taxonomy): domain Eukaryota; kingdom Metazoa; phylum Chordata; class Mammalia; order Diprotodontia; family Potoroidae; genus Potorous; species Potorous gilbertii. The sequence goes on along the minus strand of CM053772.1, from coordinate 171,533,981 downwards.
AACTCCCAGGAATATTGTAGCCAAATTACAGAACTCCTAGGTCAAGGAGAAAATATTGCAAGCAGCCAGGAAGAAACAATTCAATTATTATGGAATCACAAACAAGATAACACAAGTTCTAACATCTTCTGCATTAAAGGATCTGAGGGCTTAGATCATGATATTTCAGAGAGCAAAGGAGCTATTATTAAAATATAAGGCTTCATCGCAAAAAAAAATGGTCATTCAATGAATGAGGACTTTCAAGCTTTCTTGATGAGATAATAAATGAATAAAAATTTAACTTTCAAACACAATAACCAAGAGAAGCATGTAAAGGTAAATAGGAAAGAGAATTCCTAAGAGACTTACTAAATTTGAACTTTTTACATTCCTACAAGGAAAGATAATATTTATAACTTCCGAGACTTTTCTCAGCATTAGAGTAGTTGGAGGAATTATATACATATTGATAGAGGATACAGGTGATTTGAATTTGAAGGGATGATGTCTAAAAATAAAACTAAGGGAATGGAGAGGAGTATAGTGGGAAGAGAAAGGAAGAAATAGAATGGGGTAAATTATCTCTCACATAAGAGAGGCAATAAAAAGATTTTTCAGTGAAGGGGAAGAATGGAGATGTGAGAGGAAAAAGTAAAACTTACTTTCATTAGACTTGACTTAAAGAGGGTATAAGATGTTCACCAAATTTATTATGAAATCTATCTTGCATTACAGGAAAGTAGGGGGGAAGGGGATAAGTTGGGTTGGGTGGGATGTTAGAAGGGAGGGCTAATGGGAGGAGAGGGTTGAGGAAAGACAGGGTCAAAAGGGAGATTAGATTAAGTGAGTGGCAGGATAAGATGGAGGGAAATATATTTTTAGTCTTCATAGCTTTAAATATTTGTTGGACTACACAATCATAACCTTTATTAATTTGCTTGCATTCTCAGTCAGCATGAGTGGGAAGGGAAGAAGGGAGAAAAGATAGAACTTGAAATTTTAACAACGAATGTTAAAAGTTGTTCTTCATGCAACTTGAAAATATGACATACAAGCAATGGGTTGCAGACATGTATCTTACTACATAAGAAAACAGAGAAGAAGGGGATCAGAGAAGGGAGGGTTGTGATAGAGGAGAGGGCAGATTGGGAGAAGGGGTAGTTGAAATGGTGATAACTTGAGGTGGGTGGAAGAGAGAGACTGAGAGAAAATTTGGCACTCAAAATCTTGTGGAAGTGAATGTTGGAAACTAAAAATAAATTAACTAAAAAAAGAAATGTTAAAAAAAGTCACCTTGGAAAGAGCAAGAAATGATCAGACTTTAGAGGGCATAAACATGACTAACTGAATTAAACTAATCAAATTGCATGGACATGGATCTTATTTATTTATTTATTTATTTATTTTTTATTTTTTCTTTAATAAATTTATTTATCAGTGTATTGGGGAGGGGGGAGGGGACAAATGGGGAGAAAATCTTGGAACCCAAAATCTTGTGAAAATGAATGACATGATCTTATTTAGATCCCCTCTTTTTTTAAATCTCAGATCGTGTGTGTGTGTGTGTGTGTGTGTGTGTGTTTTGTCCTCTCAGTGATAAAAATTGGTCATTGTCAATTTGTGCTTTCATATCTTGAAGATATCACCATTTTCCCAGTGACTCTAATAACCATTGCTTTGTTTGCCTCAAATGATCCTACTCTTGTTTCTGACTCTTCAGATGCAGAAACACTGTCACTGAAGATTGTATCCCCAAGTTAAGCTATCATGCAGTCATATTTGCCTGACTCATGAAAGACTCTTTTTCATAGGCTCTGATTTGATCCAGGGTTTACATTAAATAATAAAACCTAGGAGTTTATTTTGATAGACATGTTAGGCTTTAATTTTATCCAGCTCTACCCCTCTAAAAGTTATTTTTAGTCCTCTGTATTCCTCCAAAGTAGCAATAGATATGTCTGCTTACTTGTGGTCAACTTAATTCAATTCACATTTATTAAGTGGCTACAGTGTGTGAGGAACTGTTAAGTATGGGGTATATAAAAGGAGTGAAACTGTCCTTGTCTCCAATCCAAGAAGATAATTTTGTCCTTGGGGCACTCAGTATGTACACAAATGCAAATAAATGCAAAAAATCTCAAGATATAATGAGCATTAATAGCTAGGAGAATTTGGGAAAGTGTCTAGTAAGAGGTGGCACATGATTATAATTGCCAGGCTGCTCTAGCATCATTGATCCAGCTATTTGAATTGCTGAAGTGGTGAGTTTTCTCCGAACTGATTATAACATTGTTTTAAAATCTTGTACTGACCCATATGCTTACCTTTCTTTTTCTGTAACAGTTTAGGGTGATATTTGGACACTGAGAATATTATTGATGAAAGCATGACAAGGAAGCATGAAGATATTATAGTTAATTTTGCTGGACAAACTGAATCTTTGCAAATTACAGAGTTACCTAAGAGGAATGGGGGAAATAAAATTCTGATGGGTCTATCATATAGAGATTTTTGAAAATATTTTGACGTGGATAGAAGCAAAATGGAATATTGTGTAGAAAATTGGTTTTGAAACCAAGCAAATTACTTAACTGCCCAGTGCCCAAGGCAACCAAAGATGTAAAGTGCAGACAAGATGCTTATATGTACTTATAAAGGAAGTTACTTATATTGATGAAATCATAAAACCAGTTGTTATACCTTTCCTGGTTGATGTAACAAATTGCAGACTGAGCACACACACACACACACACACACACACACACACATACACACACATTTCACATATGCCTTGAAAATATAAAACATTGACAGATGTAACAAGTGATAAAGCATTTTTCAAAAAATTCACTGACTATCAACAACCAGAGGGTACTTATAAAAGGATACTTTTACTCTCATAAAATTTTCTATAATGTCATTTAGGATGCACTGTAGAGAATCAAAATTAAAGCAAAATAATCTATTAAAAACAGTAAGATCCAAAGAATCTTGTTGATATGGAAACATCATACTAATTATATTAAGCCATGGAACACTCCTAATTTCATGTCAACCTGCACAACACAAAGAATAATAAACAAAAAAATGAGAGCAAACAAGGTATATTGGATTGAGGAGGACCTCTATCTTGGAGATGCATTTATCAAATCTCACCTTTGACACAAATTGACTGAGTGAGCTTAAATAATTCACACCTCCTTAATGTCATAAAAAAAAACCTTTCTGCATCTAAGAGGCAGAGCCAAGAAGGAGGAGTGAAAGCAACTACTCACCTAAACTCTAAGAGGAATTCTTCATATACCTCTAACAAGAGAATCTGAATGAATTTGGAGAGGCAGAATTCAATAGGAGGCAGATGGTAGCAGGTTCACAGCCCACGACAGACTTGAAGGTCCACAGGAAGGATCTGTCTTGTGGGGCTGGAGGAGTACACAGCTCACAGGCTGTGCAAGGGCTTCCCCACCATGGTAGGGCCAAGCAGGAAGCCCAGGCAGTCTGAGGCAGTGGCCATACTGTGGAATCTCAGACATATCAGCTCAGGACTGGAGTCTAGCAGAACCAAACAAGTGAGAGCCCAAAGCCCCAGCTATTTGAAGTGGATTCTCCTGAGAATATAAGCCCTCAAATTAAATGTATGTAAGTCCCTGACATGAACTTCCTGGAGCCAGAGCCACTCTGCCTGGAGCCATGGCAGAGTGATTGGTCAATGCTCTACCCCTCCCACTGTTGACCTTGAAAGACCTATAAAATATTTCCCCAGGGCAAGTCCTAAAACAGTGGAATTAGCAGAATTGGCAAAAAGTCTATTGGACATGAGGCTGGGAAAATATCAAAGGAGGGTCCCTCTTGCTGTGACTGAAGGAGATCAGTGCAGGACCAGAGTTATCCCCTCAGCAAACCAGAAGATCCTAAGCCCCAGGAGGGAAAAATCCACAACCACAAACAATGGGAATCCAGGTATGATCAGCACCCCCAGGGGAACCAGAAAGACACTAGTGCAGACTGGTTCACCAACCACTGACCTTGGCTATGCTTTACCTCAACAGAAGAGACTTCCTGTGGTCATATCAACCCACCCTAACACTTATCACAGGTAGCTCCAGGGTAACTCTGAGGAAACACAGAAAGACTTCACCTGGTCTCTGCTTTTGAATACTAGCCAGCTCAGCACCAAGTAAGTTGCAGCACTTTAGCTTGCAGCTGAAAGAATCAGAGTCAACAACATACAAAGCCTCAAGTTCAAGGCACAAGAAATGTGAGACAGAACCCCTTGAACCCCAGAAGCAGAGATGTACTTTAAAAGTTAGGAAAAATGTGATCAGCATGAGTAAAAAGCACAGCAAAAAAGAAAAGAACATAGAATATTTCTATGGGGAAAATGTCCAAAACATGTATACCAAGGAGGTCAGCATTGAGACTGTACTCCTATCTAAAACATCAGAAGGGAATAGGAAGTAGTCTGAAGCCCAAAGAACATTCTTGGAAGAGCTAAAGAAGGATTTTAAAAGCCAAACTGGAGAAATAGAAGAAAAACTGATAAACAATTTTAAAAATATGAAAAAAGAAATCACAGAAGTATATAAAAGGACAGTTGGACAAATGGGAAATGAAGTACAAAACCAATTGAGAAAGTAACTCCTTAAAAGGAACAATTAGACAGATGGAAAAGGAGATACAAAAGCTAACTGAAGAAACCAATTTGATAAAAATTAGAATTGGACAAGTAGAAGTTAATGATTTTATGAGACATCAAGAATCAGTCAAACAGAATCTAAAGAATGAAACAATGGAAAAAAATGTAAAATATCCAGTTGTAAAAACAACTGACCTGGAAAAAAAGATCCCGGAGAGAAAATCTAAATACTATTGGTGTACCAGAAAGCTATGATGAAAAAAAAGAGTCTGGACAATGTCTTCCCAGAAATCATCAAGAAAAACCTGTCCAGAAGTCCTAGATCCAGCGAGCAAAATAGGCATAGAAAGAATCCACCATTTACCCTCTGAAAGGGATCCCAAACTAAAAACACCAAATAATAGAATTGGAAAATTCCAAAACTAGAAAGTAAAGGCAACCATGAAGAATTGATTCAAATACTGAGTTGCTAGAGTGAATCTCACACAGGATTTTGAAGGTTCTACATTAAATGATCGAAGGAATTGGAATATAATATTGTGTAAGGCAAAGGAGCTGGGACTACAATCCAGGATCAATTACCCAGCAAAGCTGAGCATAATATTTCAAGTAAGGAGATGGTCATTCAATGAAATAAAAGATTTCTGGAATTCCTGATAAAAAGTCCAGAACTCAATAAAAAATTCAGTCTTCAAACACAAGTGGCAGGAGTGTCATAAAAAGGTAAACAGGAGAAAAAGAAACTTATTTTTCAATATGAGCAAACTGTTTACATCCATATAAGGGAAGATGATACTTGTTAATCTTGAGAATTGTGTTTTTATCATGATATATGAAAGGGACATACATGTGAAGAAAAAAGCATGAGTTAAGGGTGAATAGGGATTGTGATGGGAAATGTGAAAAGGAGAATGCAGAAAATGTAAATAACATCAGAATAAGAGGCACAAAAATATATAACAGTAGAGGGAAAGGGAGGAGGGTGAAGAGCATGGTTGGAGATTTACTCTCATTTGATTTGGTTCAAGGAGGGAACAACAAATTCAGTTAAGTATAGAAAGCTAACTAGCACTATAGGCAGTAGGAGGTCAAGGGGGGAAAGAAAAGGGAGAGGAGGGCAAAAGGGAGAGAACAAGTAGCAAGGAAAAAGTAGAGTAAAAGGGAGAGAGGGATGAAAGAAGGAAAGGAAGACTGAGGAAGGCAGTCTTCAAAAATTGAAGCTCTACTGTGGAGGGGAAGGGAGAAGAGAAAACTAAAAGCACAAATGAGGAGAAAGAAGATAGAGGGAAAGACACACATAGTAATCCTAACTGTGAATGTGAATAGGATGAATTCTTCCATAAAATGGAAATAGATAGCAGAATGGATTAAAAAGCATAATCCAACAATATATTGCTTACCAGAAATACATTTGAAATATAAGGATACACATAAGATATAGGTTAAAGTCTAGAGCAGAATATACTGTGCTTCAACTGATGTAAAAGTAGGAGTAGCAATTCTAATCTCAGACAAAGCAAAAGCAGAAATACACTTAATTAAAAGAGATAAGGAAGGAAACCATATCCTACTAAAAGACACCATAGACAATGAAGCAATATTATTACTAAATATATATGCTCCAAGTGGTATATTATCCAAATTTTTAGAGGAGAATTTAAGGCAGTTACAGCAAGAAATACATAGCAAAACTATACTAGTGCGGAACCTCAATATCACCCTCTATGAACCTGATAAATTTAACCTCAAAATAAGGAAGAAGGAAGTTAAGGTGGTGAATAATACTCTGGATGAGGTAGATATGACAGATTTTCCAAGAAAATTGAATGGGGATGGAAAGAGAAGTCTGCAAAGGTAAACAAGAAAGAGAAATTACAAGGGACTACCTAAGGTTGAACTACTTACCTTCTTACATGGAAAGATAATATTTATAACTCTTGAAATTTTTCTCAGTATCTGGGTAGTTGGGGTGACTACACACACACACGCATACACACAAACACACACTATAGATAGATAGATAGATAGATAGATAGATAGATAGATAGACATAGAGGGAGAGGGAGGGAGAGAGAGCACAAGGTAAGTTGAATAGGAAGGAATCCTATCTAAAAAAAATAAAATTACAGGATTATATTGGGAGGAATATTTCAGAAACCTACTGGAAGGAGAAAGGAAGAAATGGAATGGGGCAAATTATTTAGCATAGAAAAGGCAAGAAAAACTTTTCCAATGGAGGGGATAAAGTGAGAGGAAAAAGTGAAGCTTACTCTCATCAAATTTGCCTCAAGGAAGGAACAACATGCGCACTCAATTTGGTATGAAAACCTATCTTACACAACAGAAAAGTAGGGGAGAACGGGATAAGCAGGGTGGAGGGGATGATGAAAGGGAGGGCAAATGGGAGGAGGGAGAAATGAGAAGTAACACTCTTGGGAAAGGAAACGGTTAAAAGAGAGAATAGAAGAAATAGAGGGCAGGAGAGGATGGAGGGAAATATAGGTAGTCTTACACAACATGACTATTATGGGAGGCTTTTGCAAAACTATACATATATATTCTATATTGAATTGCTTGTCTTTTCAGTGGGGAAGTGTGGGGAGGGAGGAAAGAAGAGAAGTTGGAACTCAAAGTTTTATGAAGAAATGTTGTAAATTGTTTTTGTGTACAAGTAGGAAATAAGAAATACAGGTAAAGGGGTACAGAAATTCATCTTGCCTACAGGAGAAGAAAGAACATGGAGATAAGGGAAGGGAGGTGTTAGAAGGGAGGGCACACTGGTGGAAGGGGCAATCAAAAGAAATGGGGAGAAAATTTGGAACTCAAAATTTTGTGGAATGAATGTTGAAAACTTAAAATAAATATTTTTTTAAAAAATTAAAAAAAGAAAAAATTAGTTCCATATTCTGTCCCTTCCTTCCCTCTTCTCCTCCTCATTGAGAAGGTAAGAAATGTGATATTCATTTTATATATGTATATATATGTATATATCTATGCAGTCATGCAAAACATATTTCCCTATTAAACATGCCCCGAATTTAAAAAAGAGAGAGAGAAAAATATAGAAAAGACCAAAAAATGCTTCAATATGTATTCAGTATTACTTCAATTCTCTACTTGAAGGTGGCCTTCCAGTATCCATGGTTATCTCTCCTAACTATTACAAGTTATTGCCTCTTAGTAACACTCTGTAATGTCCAATAACAACTATTTTTATCTCTAAGTAAAAAAAAAAATGAAAAGTGTGAACGAACCTACAATGAAGAGGAAATTGAAACAGTAATTATAAATTACTTTGCCTAACTGTATGCCCATCAATTTGATGATGTAAATAAATGTGATGAATATTTAAAAAAAATAATTTGTCCAGATTAACAGAAGAAGGTGAATACTTAAGTAACCCAATCTCAGAAAAAGAAATTGAACAAACCATCAATGTACTGACTAGGAAAAAATCTTCAGGACTAGATGGATTTACAAGTGAATTTTATCAAATATTCAAAGAACAGTTAATTCCAATACAATATAGATTATTTGGGAAAATTGGAGAATAGTTGCACTGCCACATTCTTTTTATGATGCAAACATGGTTCAGATACCTAAACCAGAAAGAGGCTAAACAGAGAAAGAAAACTATAGTCCAAATTCTCTAATGAATATAGATGCAAAATTTTTAAATAAGATAGAGAAAAAAGAATACAGTAACTTATCACGAGAAAAATATACTATGATGAGATAGCATTTATATCTGGAATGCAGAGTTGGTTCAATATTAAGAAAATTATTAACATTATTGATCATATCAACAACAAAACTAACAGAAACTACATGATTATCTCAGGAGATGCAGAAAAAGCTTCTGATAAAATGAAACACCCATTCCTATGGGAAACATTGGAGAGCATAGGAATAAATGAAACTTTCAATAGAATAATAAGCAGTATCTACATAAAACCTTCAGCAAGTATTATATGCAATGGGGATGAGTTAGATGCATGTTCAATAAAGTCAGGGGTGAAACAAAGATGTCGATTGTCACCACTGTTATTCAGTATGAAACTAGAAATGTTAAGTGTAGCAGTAAGAGAGGAAAAAGAAGTTAAAGGAATTAGAATAGGCAAAGAAGAAACTAAGTAATAGCTCTTTACAGATGATATGATGATATACTTAGAGAATTCCAGAGAATCAAATAAAAGCCTACTTGAAATAATAAACAACTTTGGCAAATTTGCAGGTTACAAAATAAACGCACATAAATCATCTGAATTTCTATATATTACTAACAAATCCCAACACCAAGAAATAGAAAGAGAAATCCCATTTAAAGCTATGATAGACACTATAAAATATCTGGGAATCTACCTGCCAAAACAAATCCAGGGACAATGTGAACACAATTACAAAATGCTTTTCACACAAATAAAGACATATCTAAGTAAGTGGAAAATCATCAGTTGCTCCTGGATAGGCCAAGTCAATATAATAAAAATGACAACTGAACCTAAATTAATTTACTTACACAGTGCCATACCAATCAAATTACCAGTTACTTATGTACTAGAGCTAAAAAAAGTAATTTCAGAATTCATCTGGAAGAACTAAAAGTCCAGAATATCAGGGGAACTCATGAAAAGAAATGCTAGGGCAGGTGACCTAGCCCTCCCTGATCGCAAATTGTATTATAAAACAACAATTTTCAAAATTACTTGGCATTGGCTAAGAAACAGAGGGGTAGACCATTGGAATATGTTAGGAACTCAAGACACAATAGTCAACCAATATACCAATCTACTATTTTACAAATCCAAGGAACCCAGCTTCTAGTATAAGAACTTACTGTTTGACAAAAATTTCTGGGACAACTGGATCACATTGTAGTGGAAACTGGGAATAAACCAATACCTGACATTGTGTACAAGAATAAAATCCAAATGGGTGCATGATTTAGGTTTAAAATGTGATAATATAAACCAATTAGTGGAGCAATGAATAGCATATTTGTCAGATTTATGGAGAATGGAGAAATTTTGGACCAAACAAGAGATAGAAACCATTATGAAGTGCAACATGGATAATTTTGATTGCATTAAATTGAAAAGGTTTTGCAGAAAGCAATCCAATACAACCAAGATTAGGAAAGAAGCAGAAAATTGGGAAAGAAATTTTGCAGCTAGTGTCTGTTTTATAAAGGCCTCATTTCTAAAATGTAGAGAAACTTGGTCAAATATACAAGAATACAAGTCATTTCCCAACTGATAAATGGTCAAAGAATAAGAACAGACAATTTGCAGAGGAAGAAATTAAAACTATCTATAGTCATATGAAAAAATGCTGTAAATTACTATTGATTAGAGAGATGCAAATCAAAACTCTGAGGTACCACATCACACCTATCAGATTTCCTAACATGACAAAAAGGAAGATGATAAATGTTGGAGAAAAATATTGGAAAGTTGAAACACTAGTTCATAAATTGGTGGAGCTATGAGGTGATCGAAACATTCTGGAGATCAGTTTGGAACTATTCCCAAAGGGCTATAAAATTATACATACCCTTTGACCCAGCAATATTGCTTCTAGGATTGTATCCCAAAGAGATCATAAAAATGGGAAAGAATCCCACATATACAAAAATATTTATAGCAGCCCTCTTTGGGGTGACCAAAAATGAAATCAAGGGTATACCCACCAATTGCAGAATGACTGAACAAGTTGTGGTACATGAATGTAATGGAATATTATTGTGCCAAAAGAAATGATGAACAAAAAGACTTCAGAGAAGCCTGGAGAGACATATATGAACTGATGCTGAGTGAAAGGAGCAAAACCAGGAGAACTTTGTACACAGCCACAACCACAGTATGTGGGGAATTTTTCTGGTCAACTCAGTCCTTCATAGCAATGTAAGACCTAAAATATTCCCAATGGATTGTTGAGGCAAATCACCTTTCACATCCAGAGAAAGAACTATGGAATTCGATTGCAGAATGGAGCAGAACATTTGTGTTTGTGTTATGTTGTGTTTTATTTTGTTTTATGGTTTCTCCTATTCATTTTAAATCTTTTCAGCATGACTGTGCTGAAATTATATCTAGTAGGAACATATCTGTGGAAGTTATAAAAGATTGCAAGCCTTCTTGGGGCGGGAGTAGGGAGGGAGTGGGAATGGAAGTAGAGGAAGGGGAAAAATTCTAAGATATGTGGAAGTGATTATAAAACACTGAAAACAAATAAAATTATTATTAAAAATAAAGAGGGAATTAAAGTCAGAAAAAAAAAAACTTTCTTAGACTGTAAGTGGCAGAGAAATTGCCAGCCGGAATTGATAAAGGAAATCACATCATATGAGGATTCTCTCTCTCTCTCTCTCTCTCTCTCTCTCTCTCTGTCTCTGTCTCTCTCTGTTTGTGTGTATGTATTGTATATATATATATGCATATATGTGGCCATTTATTTTCCTATTAATTTTCAAAGACTCTCTTCTTTCATCCCTACTCCTATGTATTTAGAAGGCAAACAAAAAAGAAGCCATATTCATTATGCATATGACATGCAAAATATGTTTCCATAAAGTCTGTGTTTTGGAAAACTAAAACAAGAAAAATAAACAGGAAAAAATATCCTTCAATCTATTCTCAGAGTCCATCTGTACTCTCTTATGATGTATAGTATTTTTTATTCTTAGTCCTTTGAAATTATCATAGATCATTGTATTCATCAGAGTTGTTAAATTCTAGTTCTTAATGACTTTGAAATAACAGGTTCAATTCCAAATAAGTATGTGTGTTTACAAAAATGGACAAATTTGACTATGAGTCTGTTGCTTTAAATACTTGTTACATGAACAAACAACTTACCTTTACCGTTATATATGTCCTTAATTCTGTCTTTTATCACAATTCTCAACTCAAGTATGTTGTTAATTACATTCTTTTCTCTATTTATATCACATATAGGTCTTTATATTGCTCTTTGGGTATTTATTATTATGTTACAATTTTCATACAATTGATCTCATGTTTATGGATCATGGAAGCAATGAAAACATCCAGAGTTTAGCCTCCTCGCCCCTGTAACTTCTCTACATAACTCTCTTAGATATAATGTAGTAGAGAGTGCTTTGAGTGAAAGGATTTACTGTGAAGAAGAGGTCTGCCTTCATCTTCATCAACATCAAATGTTTCCCACTGCTGCTAGCAGGCAGATAGGCACGAGAGCCGAGGAGATGAAGCACTCCATAGAAAGTTTCTGTTTCTAGCCCAATGTTCACATTCTTTATATGGCGAAGTGGCTCCTGTGGGCAAGGGAATAATTGACTCGACTAACTGCCACTAGGTGTTACTTATAGTGCAAATAAAGCAGTCTATTTAAAGCAACAAAGACCTTTGAAGGAAAAAGAGGAGGAAACATACATTAGACAAATCAAACTACTAATACCAACACCATTTTGAAAATCATCTTCCCTCAGACCATATTGAAGATATCCCAGGAGCTTGATAATCAAGAACCCTGGATACAGAAATTCTTTCAGCTGGGTACCTTTAACTTTTATACTGGGAAGCAGCTCCAGTGTAGATGCACCCTGACGCTGTTCCTGCAGATGCCAGAGTCATCTAATAAAGACCCAGAAAACAACACTAGCCACCAAAGTTCTTGTCAAATGTTTTAGCATCAGAAACTGATCAGCTGAAAATAACATTAAAGAAGAAGCATTGCCATCCATTTACTGCTATACTCTAAGGATCTAGGGTTCTTTCCATTGTGTTAAAGCTGAAACTTTTCATATATGCTATCTTCCCACTGCAATGTGAGTTCCTTGAAAGCAGGGAATATCCTACTCTCCTATTTGTATCCTCAGTCCTTTGCATATAGTTGGGATTTAATAAAGCCTTTTTCCCTGCCTTCCTTCCTTCTTTCCTTCCTTCCCTCCTTTCTTCCTACCTCATGCTGTTCCTTTATTTGCAGCATTGAGAGAATAGATCTTTAAAGAGATGGAATTTTGTGACATTGAACAGTTTGGGATCATTGAGAGGACTGCATAATTTGGCAAACATAACCTAGTATGATTTTTTCTTATGACTCAGTGTCCTTTCGTAGTGCTTAGAAACAGTGTGTGTCCTATTCATTCATCAACTCTCATGGGCAGAATTGTAGCTGTAGATTTGCTGGGATGACTTGATTAAGTACAAGCGTCCTAAATTTGAATGTACACAATTTTGACTAGAAAAATACATATAGAAACGTAGGCCCACACATATTGCTATATATAAATAAACCACATACTACATATAAATATTTGTATATGTACACTTAAACATATAAGCAAGACATACGTGTGCCTATATGTGTGTATGTATGTATATCCAGAATTAGATATTCATACCTACATAAATAAATGTAGATCAACGTAGTTCTTTAGATAAGTATATCTATAAATCAATTTCCATTCATCCATCTCTCTATCAGACTGCCTGTCTTTTCAGGATTTATAAATGTAGACATACACAAGAAAACCATGTTAATTCCTAAAAATCCACATTCAGGTGCTCTAAATACAAATTCAGTATAGTTTCTACTACACAGTCACAGGGAGATGAATTTGCAAAGAAATACTATTTTCCCAGGTATTCTGACTCTGATAAGAACTTAACCTGCATGTTGGCTAAGTACACATGTACATACACATGTGGACACACATGCAACTCTATATTAAAGTGTATGAGTTAGCACTGGCATAGAATCTTACTTTCTGAATTAGATTTCATGTGCTGAAACCTTAAGCATTATGCCTGGTTTGGGGAATTTAATTTATACTTAATTGGAAAAATACTGGATAGAAAAGGAAAGCTCTGGGAGGATTTGGAAGCTCTGATTATATCTGCCTTTGACTATACCTGAATCACACTCCTTTATGTAGCAATCTAATATAATTATATAGGAGTGACAGACACATTCTTTTTGCTCTCCTTTCTCCCCTTTTTTCTTTGTTACCGTATGTCTTCTTTCTTATCATGGATGCACATGGTAGAGCACAGCTATTTCTGAAATTTAACTGACAAAGTTTATTAGAAATATATTTAGTAGTAGCCAGGGTGGTTAATAATATTTGAAACTGCAAACTTTATTTTATCTTTGTTTAATTCCATCTCAACCAACTACACTCTTGATGCTTGAGATTTTATGTATGTTTTGTAGAAAATGACTTCATGCAGAAAGGGTCAAAGTAAATAGAACCTCTTGGTTCCTCATTACGGTGATGTGGGTATGCCATGGGTCAAATTCTGTCCTGAAATATGACAGTGACATTCAATAAATGTCTGATGTAATGTCATTTGTCCTTGGTAAGCCTTTAACCTGCACATTTTAAAGGAATGTTACTGTATTTTCTTTTATTTTATTGTCCTTCAAATAAGAGAAGTGGGAGAGGATAAGAATAAATTATCATAAAAATTTTGGATACTTTTCCTCTTGCGTTATATTACACTTGAGTTTAGATATTGCACTTACTTATGTGGAAATTCTGGCAATCAATTTTTGCTAACAACATAAACCTCTAAACAGGAAAAATCTATTTGTTACTGATTGGGTTGAAGAAGCTGAACAGTATTGGGGGGAGAAAAGTGGGAGGACAGTCATTGAACTCTCCTTTTTAACCAGTTATTCCCCACTCGGGATTAACAGGAGAATGTATGGCTGGTAAAAAGGTAGTTTGCTTTTGGGGTTTTTTTGTATTTTTTTGTTAATATTCCATGCTCTCTAGCTATAATGGATGGGGGTAAATAATGTCTTGAATTGAAAGTCCATTTTTTCATTTTAAGATACTGATCATATAATCATGACTTCCCACTGAAGCCTTCTAGTTTACCAATCCTCAAGGAAGCATTACCCTTGAGGTGAGGGATAGTGGGTGGGGAGCAGATAGATGATTCAGTTTAAATATTTACTCTACTTCAGTATAACAGGAGATGAATCAGATAATTATAAGTAGAAAATGTAGAATCATAGAATGACAATTTCACAGGCCAAAGAAACTTCAAGCTGTTTAGTCCAATCTGCAGTGAAAGAGTATCCCTGTCTATCCCACACCCAAGAGTTTGTCACCCTGGAATTTCTTATAGACCTCTAGCTATGCAGAATCAGAGATTTGTCTGAACTAGATCTCTGTCCAGCTTCTTTTTCCTCAAATGATGACCTCTAGTGCTACCTCTTCCATGATGTCTTCCTAACAACATAACACTACAAGCTTCTTTGCCTTTGCTGATCTCCCATTATATATACTGTATTTGCAATTCACTTGAGACAGCATTTTAAGTTTGCATATTTACTTGTTTTCACAAAATTGAAACTGTAAAATAAAATGGATCTATTTCTTGAAATATTTTATTTCAGAATTTTCTCTTTATTGTCTTATTATTTTATTATATGAAGAATGTTGGTACAACATATTGTCTATTCTTTTCTATTCCCTCTAAGCCTAGGGTCCCCACACTTTTTCTGTCATGTACCCTTTCAATAAGCATTTTTGTGTGTCCTATTAAATATGGAATTAAAGAAATTACAGTAAAATAAAACAGAGACTGATTAATATTTATAAGTAAAACCATTTGGTATATATTTACATTTATTCTCTTTGATGCAAATTTTGTAGTATTCCAATAGAATAATATGATTATTTATCAATTACTTGTCATACTTTTTGACAAGTTCTTCATGTCCTCAGCAACATGCATACTCTAAGTTAGAAAATCCCGCTTTAAACAAAATGAGCTGATATTCACTTAAATTCTCTAGAGTTGTAGTTACTAGGTCATTATTTACTTTGCAATCACAGTATTATGCAGGAGAAAGAGAATTAGACTAGATTTTAGAAGGCCCAAAAAGATGCATTTCCTTGAATATTGACAATCTCTCAGTGTTCCAAATTCCTCTTCTATAAAAATTAATGGGTTGGACTAAATGATCTCAAAGGATCTTTCCAGCTCTGAAACTCAATGAATCTACTGCATTCTAATGTTTCTCTCTATCTCCTATCAAATAATGTGGACATTGATTTTATCTGTCCCAGTGTGGAATATAGCCAGTGGCATTCATTCATTCATTCGATCAGCCACTCAACAGCAATTTATTAATTACCTACTTCATGCCAGTGTGAAGATATGAAGATATGAAGAGATATGAAGGAACATTGAAAAGTTTTCATTCTCAATGAGCTCAGAATATAATGCTGAAGACAAAATGCAAGCAACTACGTTCAAACAAGATTTAGATAGGATATAGGGGAGAAAATCTGGGAGAGAAGGACATGATTAGCAAGAAAAGGCAAGTATTTCTTGCAGAAGGTGGAACTTCAGATAACACTTTTAAAAACCTGCAAGATTCATAATGTAGAGATAAGGAAGGAAATATTTCATTCCTTCAGCAATATCTGGCAGGACAATGATACTCAAAACTCTACTAAATTTATGATTAAATTATTATATGTATTCTGTCTAATAATACACATTATTACCCAGCCATGACTATTCATGTGATGTTACTCTCATCCGTCTCTTCCCACAAGTGATCTTCCAGAGCTCTAGTGGTTTCCTTCATAGTTAATTTAAGTATATGATGGAAAATTCAAGGCTTAGTTGCAAATTTGTACTCTTATTTTGATCTGCGTGACCACGGCCAAGTTCCTTAAACTCTCTGAGGTTCAGAGCATTTGAAATAGATAAAAATTATCATTAGATGGCAAAATATGCAATGCAAATAACTCTGACAAGCTAAAAATGAGTATTACACAAAAGGGTCGGATGAAAAGGACTAAGGTAGGTGTGAAGAGGGTTCTAACATATAACAAATGAGGGATTCTTAAAAAGAACATGAGACCATCATCAAGGAAAATGATAATAGAAAAATAGGATGGATTCATCATATAATAAGCATAAAGGATGATAACTAGAGGCAGAGTATTCCTTTGGTACTCTTGATGTGGAGATAAACCAAAGAAGGTCTTCAGTATGTTGGGTACAAACTTTGTGCAGAATTTGTGGAAAGACATAGACAAGAATTGCACAGAATGGGCAAGTTGTGATCTGTATTGCTAGATGAAATTTCTGAATCTATGAGATCATACAACAATTTAAATATTTGAATAATGAGAGGGATGTGATACAGTAGGAAGTCCTTCTACTAACAGATTGAAGTTCATCTATGACTTCAGAAATAAGTCCTAGTAAGTTTCATTATGAGGTTAGATGCCTTGCCCATGATGAAATCAAATCAACAAGTATTTAATAAGCATTTATTATGTTTCAAATGAGGTAGAGAAGTGGTAGAGTTGATAGAAGTCCAGGCCTAGTCTCATCTTCCTGAGTTCAAATGTGGCCTAGACACTTACTAGCTGTGTGATTCTAGGTAATTCACTTAACTCTGTTTGCTTCAGTTTTCTCATCTGTCCAATGAGTTGGAAAAGGAAATTGCAAGCCACCCTAACATCTTCACAAAGAAAACCTCAATTGGGGTCAGGAAGAGTCAGGTGCAATTCAGAATGATTGAGCAACCAACTACAACAACACCAAGTCATGTAGAATGCTAAGTGCTAGGAATACAAATGTGAGGAAAAAGAAAGATGGGCTTTACCTTCTAATGGGAGAAGGTAACACAAAACAGGAGTCAGAAAATGTTGAATGTGGGGAGAAGAAGGTAAGGAACTCAAGAAGGGGTGGTAAAAACTTCCAGAAAGTCAGGAGTGGAGCTGAGAGAGAAGTGAAGCAAGGATATCTTGAGAAATGACTCAAAATCGATGTTCTCAGAGAAACACATCAATGGGAGGAAGGCATTTTGTGGTGGAGGTATCTAACTCATTGACAAAGTAACTGGTATATGCTAGAAAATTCCAGAGGATCCAATTAGTAAATTCTGGAGAAGAGATTTGAATCTAGGCCTTCTTAATTTGATGCCAGTTCTCTTGCCCCCATATCATCTTTTTGCTGCCTTTACTAATAGAGATCAAAAAGGAAAGAGAATAAAAAATCACCAGAATCTTTGAATGTAGGCTTTAGGTATCTTCTGTCCTTCCATTTTTTATTTGGAGGCGATTTTTCTTTTTCTTGTCTTTTTCTCCTTCTCTCTGATTTGATTCAACAATCTCTTCCTGTCTCTCTGTCTTTCTCCATATATGTATGCATGTATGTATGTATGTATGTATATGTGTGTATCTATCTATATCTATAGACAGAATTACATATATATCTATAGATATATCTATATCTATATATATATATATATATATATATATGTATATACATAAAATCAAAACTGTAGGTAAATGTAAAATGTGTCCTATTGGTTAACCAGTAGCTTTGTAGAATAGACAAGGAGAAAAGAAAATCTTTATTTCATAGCATGCATTTCTTTGCTATGAACAAATTCATTTTTGCTCTGTTCTGTCACCCACATTTGGGAAAACAACACATATACGGGATCAGAGAAGTTATTTCCTCTTGTATTCTGTTTAGTTCAGACCGTATCCTCTATTGATTTCTTCTCTCCATGCTGAAATTTTCAGTTGTAGTCCTGGACCCTTGAGTGTTTAGCTGATGTTTATTTTGATGACTTTTTTCTTTCCCCATGAACAATGTACAGAATGTTGGGTCTGGTAGAACATTAAAGTTTTAAGTACAATATCCACTTTCAGAATAGCTAGAGCATCATTCTTTTGGTGTCTCTTGGCAGTCTTAATACACACATATTTTCCCCTTTGATCTAATATCTGGAGTGCAACCTGCCAACTATAGTATACAAGTGAAATATAGGGCACACTTTTCTCATTGTATTTTCAGCAGCATTTGGTATTTCCTTGCACTGCTTTTCTAACATACAATATCAATGTTCTAAATTCTTCAACTATATACCCCCCAAATCTCATGTCTTTTTCCCATAACTGACTGATGCTGTTCCGAACTCCAGTTAGTACTTCTTTTAATTCAGCATTAGTACATTAAAAGATGAACTAGATCAGTACTGAAAAAGTCTATTACTCTAAACTTTAATGGTCTGTGTCAGAAGGCCTCAGAATAGACCTTTATATGACCTTAACTCAGGACAATAGCTAGGGTATAGCAGTGAGTTCTTTGCTTCAGCTTCAAGGCATCAAATTTAGAAGGTCTTGACAGGTCTTGGAGTCATTGAACAATGCAGAAATATATTTCTCTGTCTTAAATTAGTAAGAATAAGTAGCTAAAACCAGAAGCAATTAAATGTTCCAGAGTCATTTCTTCCCCCATCCTGTTTCAGCCTCCCATTTGATGGTATGCTTTTTGCTTTTTAGTGAATGTGCAAAATTTCCAAGGTATGAGTCTGTGTTAAAGTAAATTTCTGTGAAATATTCCTTAAACAATTGCCTCTTTATAAAGTCATGGAGTAATGAACTTGATGTACATTTAGTTTCAAAAATAAGTTTACCTTACCCCCACCCCCAACACACACACACACACACACATTTAGTTTACTAACATAAGAGGTCATCTTAACAAAACCTAAAAGATTTGCAGTTTCACTGAAATGCAGATTTTGAGTTTTAGAAGGTCTTTTGAGGATATTTAGGCCAATCCGTAGTTGAACCAGAATTCACTCCATTTTTACTTGACAAAATTCACTACTATTCCACTTTTGGATAATGCTAATTATGAGAAGGTTATCCTTAGCGGAAACCTAAATCTGCCTCTCTGCAAATTCCTTTCTTTGTTACTAGTGCTGGTCTCTGAGGCAAAGTGGAAAAGATCTAATCTGTCTTCCAAATGATATTCTTACAAATATCTAAACCATCTGTCATCCCAACCATAAAAGTATTCTCTTCTTTATTCTAATCAGCCCAAATTTCTTCAACAGCTTGTATGTTATGATATCTCAGTCTTCCACCCTTCTCATCATCTTCCTCTGATGTTCATTTTATTGAAGATACTTTTTGGATTACCAATCCCCTTCTAAAAAGAAGTTTATAGAATTGGACACAATAGTATAAGAATTACACAGAAAGTATTAGGTCTCAAATGGAATTAATTTACTATAGCCTCTTTAAAGGGACATAGGCAGCAAAATTCTATAAATAAAAACATTTATGTCATGGTACCATCTTGGCATGTTACAGGTTTTGTTAGTTCCTAGTTTGGCATATAATACACACTTTTTTGAACTCTTAGTCTGATTATTCTGTGGAATAAGTTTATCCAATATAAGTGACAAAAAAGCAACAGCAACAAGAAAATTCATATTAATGTCTCCACTGTCCTATAACAACACCATTTTGCCTTG
>CM053772.1:171469835-171513566 GCA_028658325.1 Potorous gilbertii | reverse complement strand
AATGGGGAGAAAATTTTGGAACCCAAAATCTTGTGAAAATGAATGTAAAAAGTTAAATAAATTTATTTAAAAAAAAAAAAAGAAATACTGAAAAGCAAATGAGAGATCAATTAAATTGAAATTAAGAAACTATTCAACTAGTAAATGAAACTAATAATGAATTTATGAAAAAAGTAACAAAATTGATAAACCTTTGGTCAATTTTGATTAAAAAGAAAGAAGAAAACCAAATTACAAATATCAAAAATGAAAGGGGTGAACTGACCTCCAATGAGGAGGAAATTAAAACAATAATTAGAAAATTCTTTGCCCAATTTTATGCCCATAAATTTGACAATCTACATGAGATGGATGAGTATTAAAAAAAATTAATTGCCCAGATCAACAGAAGAGGCAGTTGATTACTTAATCAACCCCATCTAAGGAAAAGAAATTGAAAAAGTCATCAATGAACTCCCCAGGAAAAATTCTTCAGAGCCAGAGGGATTTACAAGTGAATTCCATCAAACACTTAAGAACAGTCAATGCCAATATTATACAGACTATTTGGGAAAATTGGGGAAGAAGGAATACTCTCAAATTCTTTCTATGATACAAAAATGGTTTTGATACCTAAATCAGGAATAGACAAAATGGAGAAAGAAAATTATACACCAATTTCCCTGGTGAATATAGATGCAAAAATTTTAAATAAGATTTTAGTAAAGAGAATACAGTAACTTATTATGAGGATGCTACATTATGATCAGGTAGAACTCATACCAGGAATGCAGGGCTGGTTCAATATTAGGAAAGCTATTAGCATTATTGATCATGTCAACAATGACTTAATAGAAAACACATGACTATCTCAATGGATGCAGAAAAAACTTTTGACAAAATACAACACACATTCCTATTTAAAAACATTAGAGAGAATAGGAATAAAGGGAACTGTCCATAAAATAATCAGCAGTATCTACTTAACATCTTCATCAAGCATTATGTGCAATGGAGATAAGCTAGATGCATTTCCAGTAAGATCGTGGGTGAAACAAGGACGTCCACTATCACCACTATTATTCAATATGGTACTAGAAATGTTAGCTATAGCAATTAGAGAAGATAAAGAAATTGAAGGAATTAGAATGGGCAAAGAAGAAACTAAGTTTTCACTCTTTGCAGATGATACGATGGTATACTCAGAAAATTCCAGAGACTCAAGTAAAAAACTACTTGAAATACTAAACAACTTTGGCAAAGTTGCAGGTTACAAATAAATCCACACAAGTCTTCTGCATTTCTATATATTAGTAACAAAGCCCAACAGTAAGAGATAGAAAGAGAAATCCCATTTAAACCTAGAGTAGACACTATAACATATTTGGGAGTTTACCTGCCAAAACAAACGAACACAACTGCAATACACTTTTAGCACAAATAAAGTCAGATCTTAGTAAGTGGAAAAACATCAGTTGCTTGTAGATAAGCTGAGCCAATATAATAAAAATGACAATCTACCTAAATTAATTTACTTATTTAGTGGTATACCAATTAAACAATCAGATAATTATTTTCTAGAGCTGGAAAAAATAGTATCAAAATTTATCGGAAAGAATAAAAGGTCCAGAATATCAAGGGGAATAATGAAAAGAAATGCTAGGGAATTTGACCTAGCTCTACCAGATCTCAAGTTATATTATATAGCAGGAATTATCAAGATCACTTGGTGCTGGCTAAGAAACAGAAGGATAGACAAGTGGAATAAACTAGTTACTCAAGACACAGTAGACAATGAATATAGCAATCTACTGTTTGATAAACCCAAGGATCCCAGCTTCTGGGATAAGAACTCACTGTTTGACAAAAATTGCTGGGAAAATTGGATAATAGTGTGGCAAAAACTAGGCATAGAGCAATGGCTGACACTGTAGAAAAGAATAAAATCCCAACTGATGCACGATCTAGGTATACAGATTGATACTATGCACAAATTGATGGAGCAAGGAATAGTGTATCAGATTCATGGAGAAGATTTTTGAATAAAGAAGAGATTGAAAGCATTTTGAAGTGCAAGATGGATAACTTTGATTACATTAAACTGAAAAGTTTTTGCACAACTAAACTCAATGCAACCAAAATTTAGAGGGATGCAGAAAACTGGGAAGGAATTTTTACAACTAATGTCAGTGATAAAGACCTCATTTCTAGATTATATAGAGAAACGAGTCAAATGCACAAAAATGCAAGTCATTCCGCAATTGATAAATGGTCAAAGGATGTGAACAGGCAATTTTCAGAGGAAGAAATTAAAGATATGTATAGTCATATGAAAAAATGCTCTAAATCACTTTTGACTAGAGAGATGACTATCAAAACAACTCTGAGGTACCACATTACACCTATCAGATTGGCAAACATGTCAGAACAGAAGATGATAAATGTTGGAGAGGATGTGGGAAAGTTGGAATACTAATATGCTGTTGGTGGAGCTGTGAACTGATCCAATCATTCTGGTGAGCAATTTGGAACTATGGCCAAAGGGCTATAAAAGTATGTATACATACTCTTTGCCCCAACAATACTGCTTCTAGGACTGTATCCCCAAGAGATTATAAAAATGGTAAAGGGTCCCACACGTACAAAAATATTTATCACAGCACTCTTTGTGGTGGCCAAAAACTGGAAATCAAGGGGACGCCCTTCAATTGGGGAATAACTGAATAAATTGTTATATGAATTTAATGGAGTACTATTGCGCTACAAGAAATGATGAACAGGAAGACTTCAGAGAGGCCTCTCAAGACTTACATGATGCAATGCTTAGCAAAAGGAGCAAAAGGAGCATAACCAGGAGAACTCTACACAGCAATGACCACAGTGTGCGAGAGTTTTTTCTGGTATACTTAGGTCTTTGTAGCAATGCAAGGACTTAAAAAAAAAATTCCCAATGGCCTTTTAAGGCAAAATGCCTTCCACATGCAGAGAAAGATCTATGGAATGTAGCAGATCATTTTTTTACGTGTGTGTATTGCATTTTGGTTTGTTAGATGACGTCTCCCATTCATTTTAATTCTTCTACACAGCATGACTGCAGTGAAAATGTATTTAATAGGAATGTATGTGTAGAACCTATATAAAATTTATGCTGTCTTGGGGAAAGAGGGGAGAGGGGGGAAAATAATCTAAGTTATATGGTAGTGATTGCAGAACACTGAAAATAAATAATATTAATTTTTACTAAAGAAATACAAGAAAAAATGAACAGGAATATAGTTATGACATGAAATTTAAATATCCATTCTTAAATTTTCAACAGATTTAATAGAAATGTAAGCTAAAGGGAAAATATGAAAATTAACAATTTGCTGGAGAAATTAGAGTTAAAAGACTTATGACATCTAAAAAGAACTACAAGAGAATATATGTGTGTAGGTGTTCTTGAGGACCACATGAAACCTTTACAAAATTTATCCATGTTGTCATTCGGTTGTTGCAATCTTATCTTATTCTTCACGACCACATTTAGAGTTTTCTTTGCAAAGATACTGGAGTCATTTGTCATTTCTCTTCCAGCTTATCTTACAGATGAAAAACTGTGGCAAACAGCGTTAAGTAGTTTGCTTAGGATCAAACAGCTGGCAAGTGTCTGAGGCTAGATTTAAGTTTCTGACCACACAATTAGGATTCTATCCAGTGTGCCATCTAACTACCTTAAAGATGCATTAGGACATAGAGATCTTGTTAAAAAATGGTTAATACGTCCTTTACAGATCGTAGTAAAATAAAAATTGTCATTTGTTCTGGTTGTCCTTCATTCTTAAAAAAGGAACAAAATGAAATAAACATGTTAAAGTCAAGTTGCAATGCACTGTACTGTACATGATTAGAGGAATGCAAGCTCAGGAGTCTCTAGGTTAGATTGAGCACAAATAGTCCATATGAATATTTGCGATGGATTTACTCAATTTGTACATTTTGAGTTTCTTTTCAACTACTTCAATTCTGCTTTGTTCATAGAGTACAGCATCTTCTCTGATTAGGGCATGCTGTGTTGGTTGGTTCCGTGTCAGATTCTTACAGATCACATAATCAATTCCAGAGTTCTTAGGAGAGACCTTGACAGTGTCTTTGTACTGCTTCTTCTGACCACCATATGAATATTTAACCTGTGTGAGTTCTCTATAAGATAGTCTTTTAGACAAGCATGTGTTTTGCATTTGAACAATGTGGCCAGTCCATTCCTTTCCTGGTCTACTGTTGTCAACTGCGCTTTGGCTCAACTTTCCCTCCAAGTTAGCAAAAAGCTGTTCTCCCTCAGATAAGTCTCTAATCTATTGATATTAATTTTTCTGGTAGTCATTTTGCCTTGGGCTGCTGTTTTTGTTAAAGGTGAATATTTAGCTTGCAGGAGATAAGTCTGTGATCAGTCCAGCACTCTCTATCATATATTGCATTTGTTACTCTTTTCCTTAAAATCACATAGTCTATTCAATGGCAATCTTTGCTTTGAACATGCATAAACAAAGTTTTACTGCATTTAGGTAAAGACAAGACAGTGTTAGTGATAACATGGTCATGAACTGCACAAGTCGTCAGTAGTAAGTAGTCATTGCTGTTGCTGTTTCCAACTCCATTTCTCCCAAGGAATTCCTGTCATGTCCGGTAAAATGAGCATACTCTAGTAGTGAAATCTCCCAGAATTAGAAGATTGTCCTCTTTTGGCACATTGATGATAAGGGTCTCCAGGTTTTCATAAAACCTTTACTTTGACCTCATCAGGATTCATCATGGTGAGAACGTAGGCACAGATGATAGTGTCTTGTTTTTCCACAAGTGGCAATCACATTGTCATGAGTGTATTGTTCACTCCTTGTTGGTAAACACACAAGCTTGTTGACCAGATTAGTTTTGACTCTAAAACCCACACCAGCTTCGCAGTGCTCCCCTTCATTCAGGTCACTGCAAAAAACAAAACAAAACTTATATTCATCTCAGAATTCAGTAAGTTAACCTTCATTTGACATTCCTGTTTCACTCAGGGTTGCATTTTGCATGCGATACCTGCTGAGTTTTCTTGCAACAAGAACTGTTCATCTTTCAGATCTACTGGGTTTTATTTTATCTCCACATGTGAGGATATTCTATGTATTGATGGTGAGTTCAATCATCTTTGCAGTTTTTGTACTTTTTTTTGCATTTTAATCTCAGGCTTGGATCTTTGCCTGCTATGGCATTCAGGCCTGGGTTAGCTTAACACACTTCTTTTCTAACCCTTTCCTCACATCAGGAGATGGGCAGTGTGATCCTTCAACAGCTGTTACACACCCAGGGCACTGTGGAATTCCACTGCTGCTTGCAGTCAGAAGAGGACCCTATGACTTGGTTGACTGTATGGAGGTTTGTCATTGCATCTACCAGTGTATCCAAACCTGCTGCTTCATAACTTGCTTGACACTACAGGACTTTTAAATAGGTAAATGGTAAAATGATAAGGGTGATGTCTTTTGAATCATGTGTAATTTGGATTTAAGTGAGGTAAAGTTAGATGAAATCACTGACCTCTCTCTCTCTTCCAGAGTTATTAGAGTCCTGTGGCAAGACAAAGTGAAGATGACTGGAGATATCTCAAGATGGAACAGATGATCTTGACATCTTAGATGTCTAACCAATTTCCAGCACCTGCTTCAGGTGCCTTTGTGACCATTGGAACAAATTGCTCTCATCCACTTATTTCACCAGGGGTAGAACCCCCTCCCCGACTCACTGATCATTTTGAGATCCCTCAGTTCCCCTCAACCTGATTTATCCCATCTGGAAAATGATTTACCAAGCTGTTGCTGCTGTGCATGCTACAACCTGTGGGAGCAACAAGTGAGAGGACTTACATACAAGAGGTGGTCACTAAAACTGGAAAGTATCCCTGAAAAGGGTTTGGAAACTCACACCAGAGATACTAGTTTTTCTTTTACATACTCTATGGTATTTGGTTCAGGTTCCAAAATGGAGACTTAATAAAGGAATTCTAAGTATGGAGAAAAGAAAAATTAATGGAAATAATTAATATTTATAAAAAACACCAGGATGATGAAGAAATAGCATTTCAAAATTTCTGTGATGAAGTTAAATCAGGGAAGGGCAAACATATGTCTACATAAATACATCAACAAAATAGAAGAAAAAACAAAGAAGCAACTGAATTTTTTAAATCTGAAAGTAAACAACTAAATATTCAAATTAAGTCCAAAATAGGGGATATCAACAATTAAATGAAAAATTAATATATTGGGGAAAACATAGGAAAGATAAAAATTTAAAACTAGTTTTTTAAAAAAAACATATAAAACTGTTAAATCTTAGCTAGTCTAATTAATTTTTATTTATTTTCAGTGCTCTGCAGACACTACCACATAATTTAGATACTTTTTCCCTCTCTCACCCTCCTTCCCCAAGACAGCATACATTTTTATATAGGTTCTACATATGCATTCCTATTAAATACATTTTTCCTGTAGTCATGTTGTTTAGAAGAATTAAAATGAATGGGAGAGGACATAGAACAAACCAAAATGTAACACAAAAGAAAATGATCTGTTACATTCTGTGATTGAATTCCATAGTTCTTTCTCTGGTTGGGGAAGGCAGTTTGTCTTAAAAGTCATTGGAAATTTTTTAAGCCCCTGCATTGCAATGAAGTTCTAAATCTACCAAAAAAAATCCTCACACACTGTGGTTGTTATTGTGTACAAAGTTCTCCTGCTTTTTCTCATTTCATTCAGCATCAGATGATATGTCTTTCCAGGTCTCTCTGAAGTCTTCTTGTTCATCATTTCTTATAGCACAACAGCTTTATATTATTTTCATATACTATAATTTATTCAGCATTCCTCAATTGATGGGTATCCCCTTGATTTTGGCCACCATAAAGAGTGCTGCTACAAATATTGTTGTACGCGTGGGACTCTTTTCCACTTCTATGATCTCTTGGAGATACAGTCCTACGAGCAGTGTTGTTCAGTCAAAGGGTATGAACATTTATGTAGCCTTTGGACATAATTCCAATTTATTCTGCAGAATGGTTGGATCAGCTGACAGCTCCATCAATAATGAATTAGTGTTTCAACTCTCCCACATGTTCTCCACCATTTATCATCTTCATATTTTGTCATGTTAGCCAATCTGATAGATATGATGTGGTATCACAGAGTTCTTTTGATTTGCATCTCTCTAATCAATAGGAATTTAGAGCATTTTTTTCATATGACTAAAGATATCTTCCTCTGAAAATTGCCTGTTCATGTCTTTTGACCATTTAACAGTTGGGGAATGACTTGTATTCTTGTACATTTGACTCAGTTTTCAATATATTTTAGAAATGAGGATTTTATCACAGACACTAGTTACAAAAGTTCTTTCCCAGTTTTCTGCTTCCCTCCTAATTTCGGTTGCATTGGGTTTGGTTGTGCAAAAACTTTTCAGTTTAATGTAATCAAAATTATCCATTTTACACTTCATCATGGTTTATATCTCTTGTTCAGTCAAAAAATTATTCCATTGTCCATAAATCTGATAAATACACTATTCCTTGGTCTACTAATTTGTTTATATTATCAATCTTTCTTCCTAGATCACATACCCATTTGGATTTTATTCTTGTTTACGGTTTCAGGGCATTTCTCTATGCCTAGTTTTCCCCACACTGTTGTCCAGTTATTCCACGAGCTTTTGTCGAACAGTGAATTCTTATCCCAGAAGCTGGGGTCCTTCGGTTTATCGGACAATAGATCGCTATATTCCTTGTGTACTGGGTCTTGAGTATCTAGAATATTCCACTTGTCTATCCTTTTGTTTGTTTCTTACTCAATACCAAGTTGTTTTGACAACTGCTGCTTTATAATACAATTTGAAATCTGGAAGAGCAAGGCCAAATTCCCTAGAGTTTCTTTTCATTAATTCCCTTGTAATTCTAGACATTTTGTTCTTCTGGATGAATTTTGATATTATTTTTTCCAGCTCCAGAAAATAATTATCTGATAGTTTCATTGGTATGGCACTAAAAAAGCAAATTAGTTTAGGTAAAACTTTCATTTTTATTATACTGGCTTGCTCCACACATGAGCAACTGATATTTCTCCACTTACTTAGATCTGACTTTATTTGCATGAAAATTTTCTTGTAATTGTGTTCATATAGTCTCTGAATTTGTTTTGGTAAGTATACTCCCAAATGTTTTATAGTGTCAACCCTAGTTTTGAAAGGGATTTCTTGTTCTATCTCTGGCTATTGGGCTTTGTTACTAATATACAGAAATGCAAAAGATTTGTGTGGGTTTATTTTGTAGCTTGCAACTTTGCCAAAGTTGTTTATTATTTCAAGTAGTTTTAAACATGAGTCCCTGAGATTTTCTAAGTCCATCATCATATCGTCTGGAAAGAGTGAAAACTTAGTTTCTTCTTTGTCTATTCTAATGACTTCAATTTCTTTATCTCTGATTGCTACAACTAACATTTCTAGTACCATGTTGAATAATAGCAGAGATAGCAGATATCTTTCTTTGACCCCTGATCTTATTGGAAATGCATCTGGCTTATTTCCATTGCATATAATGCATGCTTAAAGTTTTAGGTAGGTAGTGCTGATTACTTTATGGAAAATTCCCTTTATTCCTATGCTCTCCAGTGTTTTTAAATAGGAATGTGTGTTGTATTTTGTCAAAAGCTTTTTCTGCATCTCTTGAGATAGTCATGTGTTTTCTATTAAGTCGTTGTTGATATGATCAATAATGCTAATAGTTTTCCTAATATTGAACCAGCCCTGCATTCCTGGTGTGAATTCTACCTGATCATAATGTATTATGCTCACGATAAGTTGCTTTATTCTTTTTGCTAAGATCTTATTTAAAATTTTTGCATCTGTATTCATTAGAGAAAATGATCTATAATATTCTTTCTTTGTTTTCAGTCTTCCTGGTTTAGGTATGAAAACGATAGTTGTATCAAAAAAAGAATTTGGGAGTACCCCTTCTTCCC
Organism: Potorous gilbertii; assembly: GCA_028658325.1. Lineage (NCBI taxonomy): Eukaryota > Metazoa > Chordata > Mammalia > Diprotodontia > Potoroidae > Potorous > Potorous gilbertii. Next base: position 171,504,558 of record CM053772.1, on the reverse strand, counting down.
CAATATTCCCCAGTATTCTATATGGTATTGGAATTCACTGTTCTTTAACTGTTTTATAGAAGTCACTTGTAAATCCATCCAGGACTGGAGATTTTTTCCTAGGAAGTACATTGATGTCTTTTTCATTTCTTTTTCTGAGATGGGGTTTTTAAGTATTCAGCTTCCTTTTCTGTTAACCTGGGCAATTTATATTTCTTTTATAATCATCCTTCTCATTTAGGTTGTCGAATTTATGAGCATAAAATTGGGCAAATTAATTTTCAATTATTCTTTTAATTTCCTCCTCATTGAAGGTGAGTTCACTCCTTTCATATTTGTCACTGGTAGTTTGGTTTCCCTCTTTCATTTTTTTAATCAAATTGACCATAGGTTTATCAATTTTTGTTTTTTTTAATAAAATCAATTATTAGTTTATTAGTTCAACATTTTTTTAATTTCGTCTTTTTTTTAATCTCTCATTCGGTTTTCAGTATTTGCAGTTTGGTATTTATGTGGGGATTTTCAATTTTTTTCTTTGTCGAGTTTTTTCTGTGCATGCCCAATTTATTGATCTCCTTTTTCTATATTTTCTTCCTGTAGATATTCAAAGATGTAAAGTGGTCCCTATGAACAAATTTTGCAGTGTCCCATAACGTTTGATAAGTTGTCTCATTATTTTATTTTCTCAGATGTAGTTGTTGATTTTTTTTATGGGTTGTTCTTTAACTCATTCTTTTAGGATTAGATTAATTATTTTTCAATTAATTTTTGCTCTATCTTTCTTTGGCCTTTTATTACATGTAATTTTTATTGCATTATTATCTGAGAAGGATGCATAGATTTTCCCTCTGCATTTCTGCACTGGATTGTGAGGCTTTTATGCCCTAGTGCATGGTTAATTTTTGGTACGTTGCTTTCTATCCCCATTCAATTTTCTCCAGAGATCTATCATATCTATCTTATCTAGAGTTTTATTCACCTCCTTTCCTTCCTTCTTGTTTATTTTTCAGGTTAGTTTTATCAAGTTCAGAGAGGGAGAGTTTGAGGTCTCCCATTAGTATAGTCTTGCTATCTATTTCTTCCTGTAACTCCCTTAACTTTTCCTCTAACAATTTGGATGTTACACCACTTGGAGTATATATGATTATTAATGACATTGCTTCGTTGTCTATGGTGGCTTTTATCAGGATACAGTTTCCTTTCTTATCTCTTTAGATTAGTTCTATTTCTGCTTTTGGTTTGTCTGAGATAGGGATTGCTACCTTTGCTTTTTTTATATCAGCTGATGCACAATATATTCTGTTCCAACCATTTACTATTATCCTGTGTGTATCCCCACATTTCAAACGTGTTTCTTGTAAACAACACATTTTTGAATTATTCCTTTTAAATCATTCTGCTACCGGTCTCTGTTTTATGGGAAGTTCATCCCACTCACATTCACAATTAGGATTGCTATCTGTGTCTTTCCCTTCTTCCTCTTTCCCATGGCTTGTGCTTTTATTTCTCCCATCTCCCTTTCCCTCCACAATAGAGTTTTAATTTTTGATCACCAGGTCCTGCAGTCTTCCCTTCCTTCTTTCTGTCCCCCTCCCTTTTATTTCCCTTTACCCGTATTCCTTCTTCTTTCCCTTTTCTCCTCCCCTCCCCTTTCTTTCCTTTTCCCCTGTACTGCCTATACATCTATTTAGATTTATACACTTCATTAAGTTTGTTGTTCACTCCTTGAACCAAATCAGATGAGAGTATGTCTCAAATAATGCTCATCTCCCTCCCCTCTTTCCCTCTACTGCAACATAGTTTTGTACTTCTTCCTGTGATGTAGTTTATCATTTTCTTCTTCCTTGTTTTCACATCTCCTGTTACAATCCCTTTGCATTCTTAAATAATATTTTTTGTCACTACATTCTTTACTTTATACCTGTAACTTCTATCCATATATATCCCTTTATTTATTTCGTGATAGATATACAGTTCTCAAGGTTAAAAAGTATCATCTTCCCTTATATGAAGGTAAAGAGTTTGCCCAAAATGAGTAGCAAGTTTTTCATTTCCCCTGTTTAACTTTTCATGCCTGTCTTGGGACCTATATTTGAAGACATAATTTTCTACTGAGTTATGGCCTTTTTTATCAGGAAGGTATGGAAATCCCTTATTTCATTGAATGCCATCTCCTTGCCTGAAATGTTATTCTGAACTTTGCTGGGTAATTGATCCTTGATTGTAGTCCCAGCTCTTTTGCCTTACAGAATATCATATTCTGTTTCTTTTCATCTTTTAATGTAGAAGTTGCAATGCCCTGCATCATCCTGACTGTAGCTCCTCGGTATTTAAGTGGTTTCTCTCTGGTTGCCTGCAATATTTTCTCCTTCACTTGGTAGTTCTGGAATTTGACAATATCTTGATGTTTTTAGTTTGGCATCCCTTTTGCAGGTAAGCCATGGATACTTTCAATGACTATTTTGTACTCCAGATCTAGCACTTCTGGAAAGTTTTCCTTGATGAGTTTTGGAAGATATTGTCAAAGGCTTTTTTTTCATCATGACCTTCTGGTAGGCCAATACTTCTTAAATTTTCTCTTCTGGATTGATTTTCCAGTTCAATTGATATTCCAATTGGATAGTTCAGACTTTTCTTCTATCTTTTCATTCTTTAGATTTTGTTTGACTGATTCTTGATATCTCATATAGTATTAGCTTTTACTTGCCCAGTTCCAATTTTTGTGAAATTGTTTTCTTCAGTTAACTTTGGCATCTCTTTTCCCATCTTTCCAAATATTATTATTTTCTCCAGTTAGTTTTTTGCATTTCCTTTTCCATTTGTTCAATTTTCCTTTTTAGACAGCTGTTCTCTTGAGTGAATTCTTTTTTTCATACTTCTAAAATCATTGGCCAGTTTTTCTTCTATTTCCTTCTCAGTTCTTCCAAGAGTACTCTTTGTGCATGCAAGCAGTTCATAATCCCTTCTGAAGTTTCAGACAGGAGTACAATCTCAATACTGAACTCTTTGGTATTCGTGTTTGGTCCTTGTACCCATAGAAAGATTCTATGATCTTTTCCTTCTTTATTTGCTTCTTCTTACTTATGATGATGATATTTTGTGTATTATGGCCTCTGATTCTTGCAGCTCAAAGCTAAAGAACTTTTTACTCAGCTGGCTGGTGAGATAAATCAAAGGTCAGGTGAACTCTGTTTGTGTTTCCCTGGATTAGCATTGGACCTAGTTTGTTAAGTTTGGGAGAATGGTGGTCTGGATCATGGGATATCTACTCAGCTGAGCTAAAGCAAAGGCATGCTCAGTGTTTGGTGATCCCAGCTGCCCTATTGTCTTCCTCTTTCCCCTGGAGTGCTAAGGCACTGAATTCCTGTTGTTAGGGGTTGCTGCTCCACCCCTCTGCAGCTGCAGATCTCCTGGTTCACTGAGGTGGGGCTGTCTGGGATAAATCTGGTCTTCCACCACAGTAAGAGGAATACTCCTTGGCGATTTTTCTAGTCTCAAATGCTATGAGACTGTTTATACTTTGTGCTGTTATCTGTGTTCCAGGATTTTTCGGGAGAAATATTTATGGTTCTTTCAAGGTCAATGAGGGGAAGGGGAGAGAACATTTACCGATCACTCCACCAGTTTGGCTCCTGAAAATTCAAGTAGGTGACTTACAGGCATTTAGTGTGTGGGCTGATAGTCTCCAGAGCATCTACTGCTGATGACTGGGACTCTGTAGCTCTCACTCACTCAGCTCGGCTAGACTCCCACCCTGGACTGCTAATCTGCCATGCTGCTGCTCAGACTGCCCCAGAGCTTTTTTACTTGGCCCTGCTGAGATGGGGAAACACTGTGCCCTGTGCTGTATGCTGTGTGCTCCTCCTCCCCCAGTCTTTCTCCTATTGACTTGTGCACCTCCCAAATTTGTTCAGATTTTCTTTGCTGAGGGATGTGAAGGAGTTTGTCTGAGAGCTTAGGTAAGTGGTTGCTCTCATTCTCCAGTTTGGCTCTGCCCTAACTCATCTAATTAAAAAGGAGAAGGCAGAAAAGAATTACCAAAACACCAAAAAAAATAATAATACAAATAAGTAGGATAAGATTACAACAGAACCATAAGAAATAAAAGTCATAATTAGAATTTGTATGTAGTTATATGCTAACAAAACTGAGAACAGAAAGGAAAGAATAATACCTTCATAAAATATAATGTACCTAAACTTTCAGAAAACCAGCTAGACCACATTTAATAAATCACTTTCAGAAAATGTAATAGATCTAGAAATATATGAACCACTAAAACTGTGTGTGTGTGTGTGTGTGTGTGTGTGTGTGTGTGTGTGTGTGTGTAGGGGGTGTATGTGTGGAGTGGGGGACCTTGTGGTCCTGATGGATTCAAAGCAGGCTTCTCTCAAGTTTTGAAATCCATATTTCTCAAATAATTCTCAGAAATGAAGAAAGCTCCCTATAAGAAGGATTTTATGAGGAAAATATATTTCTAATACCCCAACCACAGAATGATAAAAGGTGCCTGGTCTCCCATTCCATTCAAGGGGTCAGTTCCTTAGCCAATATGCAGAGCTTGGTCAATGCCAGGTCCAGGAGTGACATATGATAGTCTTTGACAGAGGGCTACATCCAGCTTAAGCATTCAGTCATCTGCAATTGTAGGGCAATAAGTGTATAGGAGACAAATGTAGCAAACAGTTTAAACAAACAAATAAAAGTCCAAGAGAATATGGAGACGGTAATCAGAAACAGGGTAACCATGCATCAGCCCTGCTTCTCGAGTCCATGTACTCACTGGAAATACATTAATTCTTGTTGTCCTTACTGCAAATTGATATCTTCCCTCAGGCAAACTTAGTCATACCTCTCAATATAATTATCTCAATGATGAATGTGGGAAAAGGTACAATTGCCACTTTCTTACATAATTTTCCAATTTTCATCATCAGTTTAACTTGTCTAACTGGTATTTCCTCCCCTCCCAGTCCTGTGAATATCATAGAAGTTCTATATTTAAATTTACAAAGGCTTCCATCTATAAAGGAGGCCTCTGTCCCAGTATCTATCAATGCCTTTGTTGCAGTGATTGATCTATTTACCCAATGTATAGTTAGACTGATATGGGCTCTGTAATCCTATCTATGTACTTCTTTAATCTGAGCAGGTGCATGAACAATTTTGTACTACCCCTGAAGGTGGAATAAACTTGAATAAAATGATTCAGGGGGATTTGCAGGGGTAGTTCTTAGCATGCTATTCCTTCTAACATTAAGTCCCCTTTTTCTGGTACATTTTATGTACTTCATTAGTTGGAATGCCATCTATTTTTCCATAATCTGTCCCTGCTCTCAAGAAAGCAGTGAACATTTCTCTCCTTGTTAATACATTATGACTTTGAATTTGCTGGCTATTTTCTCTCTTGAGGAAATTCATATTTTTCCCATTCCCTTAAATTTCCTAACTGTGAAATCTTAGCTAACATCTCTGAAAGAGGGTGCCCTCTTTCCCCAATTAGTGTAGTCAGAATTATGAATTTATAAGGAGGAGGAATAATCTTCACTGTTATATTTCTATGAGAAATTGTTAAGGGAGTGCTGTAATGTGCATTTGCATCTCCAATCATAACTACAGTTTTCATTACCTCTTCCTAAAGACTCATACAGTATCTAAATGAATATGAGGGTCTGTTTCCACTCAGGTACAGAGAATCAGTGGGAAAAATTTATTACATCCCTTGGTAGCTAAAGCTAGCAAATTAGTTCCATTGTGACCTCCTTGCATATGATAATCCCTAAAAGTTTCTTATACAAAAGAATTCTGACTAACATCTATAAATTTCAAACAATCAATGTTATCTATCCATACTCCTCTGGTCCCCTCATCACTGATTCTCACCATCCAAGATGATAGTGATTCTCTCATTTGGGGATGCAAATAGACTCAAAATATCTGTGACCTCTTGCTGGGTAAAATCATCACTTGCTTCTTTGAACACTGTGTGACCCTCCCCCCTTCCCATTTCTCTACCTTCCTTCATAGTATTAGATAAACTTCCACATTCCTAGAAGGCTCTTTACCTAATTTTTTTTCCATTTTCCTCCCATTCATCTTCCTCCGAGGTGTCTGGGTCTCAATCAGGCCCCACTCATTCAAAGGTTGCATGCACTTTCCTCGGAATTTCTCCCTTCTTTTTCTGAGCTATCGTCACATCTATCATTTCTGCTGTCACCTGATACTTTCTAGCTTGCTCTTCTATAGGGCAATTCTGATGTGGTAGTATAGAAAGCTTGTCATTCTAATCAATTAACTCCTTTTTGGGCCAAATCTTTTCCTCTAGTAATTTATCTCTACTTTTTACATGCACATAATTCAATAATTTGTCAATAACAGCCATCTTCTTCTCAGTACACCATCCATTTATTTCCTTGGTTCTATTGGTATTCCTTACAAACATCTTTCTAAATCTGTGCATTCTCCTTTCTGTACCCTCAGTTCCTAGTTTTCACAAAAGTCTTGTACTTTCAGCACATCATCTTGCCAGGGAAGAATAACGTAAATCTTCCTATTTCAAGATGTTCCTCACTATCCCTGGAGCCCTCCTGTCTCCAAGAAGAATTTTTTTTTTTTAATTTTTAATCCCATCCTTGTTATCATGAATAGTGCCAGTGTGATACCCATAGCAGCCACTAGGAATATGTATGCGTATTTACAAGGTAAATTCGCAAAATACGATAACCTCTCTTCCTCAAAAGCAAAATCAAACTATTCATTTGGGACGTCATTAGAATACCAGCAGGTAGCACTTAACAGGGTGTTTATCACTAATCCAGGCACTGCCAACATCTTAAACCTTCTTACTGTCAGGCCTCCCCCACCAAAACAAGCTCCCATACAAATTTCTCCTTTCCCCAACTCACAGCTTACTACTCTCTTGCCACTCTACCTGCTCTCCGTTTCTACTTATGGCCTCTCTGTCTCCGTCTCTTTCTCTTCTACTCGGGCAAGTTCTTCCAGTCTGATCTCCATATGATCACAGGCTCCATGTGTTAAGCACATTAATGGGAGGGCAATATTTTCCTGTTTATTAACATTGCAACAGATGATATTAATAAACCTAGTACAAAAAGGGAAATATTCAAATAAAAAAGAAAATTTTTATATAAAATTTCTGATATGTATTTGTATTCAATATATACAGGCTATAAACCCACAGAAACATATACACACAAATCATAAGAACAATAGTCATTGTAAATTAAAAAAAATTTTAATTATATTAAGAAATAGTCCTCAAAAGAAGAACTTCAAAGTATTCATAACTGAAAGAAAAATGGATGAAATTATTAATATTAAGAGAAGGACAAATCAAAAGAACTCTGAGGACTTACCTCAGACTACAAATTGTCAATGATGACAAAATAATGGCAATTATAACTTATGGCAGGGGTGGGGGCAATGGAGTGATAGTTGCACTAAAGAATTGCTGGTGGAGTTGTGAAGTGGTAAAACTAGTTCCTCTGTTTTTATAGTATTTTACCCCATATACATGTCAAGTAAATGTTAGCAGTCATTTTAATGAAATTTTCAGTTCCATATTTTTTCCTTCCTCTTTCCCTCTTCTCCCCTATTGTGAAAATGGTAGACAGTTTGATATAGCTTATGCATATGATATCCTGTAAAAATCATTTCACCTTCATCACATTTGTGAAAGAAGAAACATAAAAAAAATGAAAAAGAACACAGTAAGTGAAAAAACACTTCAGACTGTGTTCAGAGTTCATCAATTCTTTGTTTGGATATAGATAGCATTTTTCTTTCTGAGTCCTTTATATTTACCTTAGATCACTGTGTTGTTAAGAACAACTGAGTCCTTCATAGGTGATCATCACACAACATTTCTGATATTGAATGAGACCATTATAAAAACAAAAATGGATTCATTTAAAGTGAATAAAATGTCCATATGCTTTGAACCAGAGAGTCTATGACTAGGCTACTAACCCAAAGAAGCCAATGATAAAAAGACAGTCTCCTATACAATATAACACTTTGAGGAATAGTAAAATATTAGAAACAAAGTAGATGAGCATCAATTGAGAAATGACTAAACAAATTGTGATACAAAAATACTGCACAAAAATATGTGCATAACGAATAGATTGGGAAAGATCTATGTAGACTTTCTCTGAATGAAGCGAGCAGAGTCAACTAAACAACATGAATAGAAACTACATCAGTGTAAACAGAATAAAAATAACCAGACCACAAAATATTGAAAACTAATATAACTTTTCTAATAGAAAGAAGGAAAAAAAAAACTTTTGAATGTGACCTAAACATCCCATGATTGCTAAAAAAAAAAAAAAAGGCGGATTTCCCCTTTGCCTTACCCAAATTTTCTATTTGTTAAAAAAAAGTCCTTCAAGTATTTATTTCAGCTCAAGGTAAAATCTTGCCCTTTGGCTCCATTTTATTTAACATTTTCTATATTGCTGAAGATCTCTGGAATTATTTTCTTCTAGATCTTTAAACTACTGTCAAAATTAAAACAAATTTGGTCATTCTTTGTCCTTATAAAACATAGATAGATGGACAAGTAGTAACATACCCTGTCTGTAATACAAAGCAAAACATTACACACTCATACACACACAAACACACACACACACACTGTAGTGGTAATTTAATTGATCTTTCCTACTCATTAATAGGCTCATTAAGTCACACGGAGATTGTGTTGGGACTGAAAAGGTGGAGCAGAACCAGGAGGAAGTGAATGAGTTCCATTGGGTCTGGGTTGAGAGGAAGCAGGCAGGTGAGGCAGGGCTCATGCTTGTGAGTGTTTGCTTGTGAGAAGACCCTGGGGTGGGAGGAGGCTTGGGATGACTTTGCTCCCTGGGATGATCATGTTTATTAATTTCTTGGTCACCATGGTGGATTTGGTTTTCTGGTTCTGGGATTTGACTTTCTAGTGTCTAAATATATGTTTCTCTACTGCCTTCTATATGGAGAATCTTTTATATTTTGCAATTGAGAATTTCACTGGCATATTCATACTCACTACCAGTGCTGTGAATATTGCCTTGGTGATAAGCACACAAATGTGTGTGTGTGTGTCTGTGTGTGTGTGTAACATATATAAATACATACGTATACATATACAAGAAGATATTATCAAAGAAACCCATAGTAAACAGAAATCCCTTCTGCTATGTTCCAACAAAAGTTCATATGAAACAACCTGTAATGAAATCCACAAGGGAGAAATTATTCTTCCCTTCCTCAAGGAGACATCAGTGACACCTTGGGAGAGTTCTAGCTACTGGACTCAATATGCAACTTTGCATTTCTGCTTATTTCTCCTAATTCTGCCTTCTGAGGCCAGATAATACAAGGCAAATCCTTCATCTGCATGACAGGAAATCATTTAGTCAAATATTTAAGGACAACTATTAAAGTGCTTTCTCACCACCACTCCACTAAGTAGTCTCTTTTCTAAGCTAAACTGTCACAGTTCTTTTAATTGATTTTTGAATGTCATGTTCTCTTGTACTTTCACCCTCTCAATACTATACTTGAGGATGTGTTTAAACTTCTGTGTGTTTCCTAAAATGCCATTCTCAGATCTGAAGGGAGTACTTCAAATGCTAGCTGAAGAAGCCATGTAACATTCCTCATTCTGGATAGCATACATCTTTTAATGAAATGTAGAATAGTATTAACTTTTGGGCCTTCCACATCAGAATTCTGATTCATATTAAGCTTAGAAAGTTCTGAAAAATTCCATACTTCTTCCGCATAGAAATTGTTGTCAAGCTAGAACTCATCTATCTATTATTTGTGATTTGCTATATACACACACATATACACATACACAGATATCCCCCCAAATATATATATATAAACACACACATATACATACATTCACATACACACACAATCTGGGTATAAGTCCAGTCTTCCTTATCAAATTTCATGAGTACTTTTTACATCAATCTCCTGTCATAGATGAGAAGTCCCTTTATGTTGTTTCATAGGTTTTTTCTTTTTTTTCTTCTTCTTGAATCAGTTTTATGACTACTTCAAACAATATTTTGTTCTACTTGACAATTTTAAGAGTATAACTGTATTTCTTTATTCTTCTACAGCTTTTTCACTTCCTGGGCCTTTTCTTCCTTCCTCACCCAGGACAGAGATAATCCTGTGTTTGATTGGAAGGGAAAGGAAAACAATAATTCATTCATTCTTTACTATGTGTCTGGCACAGGGCTAAATGCCTTACAAATATCTCATATTTTAGTAGAAACAAAAACGTATTCCTCAAGGAAGAACAAAATTCACCTTGCTATTTAGACCCATGAGGAGGAAATTCAAATCCTAGTTGATTTATTTTTTTGGTTGGTCTTGGCTAATTTTGTACTTCATTAGGCAACCATCTACTTATTTTTAACATGTGATTTTGCTTCCAACTTTCAAATACATCTCTCTACTTGCCAGAATCCCAATTAGATAATGAGATGTCCACATTTCTGTTTGTCTTGTTTCTTGCTCAGTAGATCTCCACCTAGATGACCTTAATTCTTAGATTATGTTCTAAAATGCAGAGAGAGTTTTTGTGCGTGTATTGTACAGGAAAGATAAACCAAAACGAGACAAGACAAGGAAAAAAGAATCATATCACGTGCATTACTGACTGTTTCCTAAAGAAGAACCCTGACATCCAGGTCTGAAGTCTATTGCAATCCAGCATCATGATTTGACAGAGGAACAAGAGTGTCTTTATTTATCCATCCATAAATTGTGCCCTCTCTCCCCCAAGGATGTTGTAGGCATGTTAATGAGAAAGCGCAACCAAAGTTTATGGGTTAACTGTTACGTTATACAGATACTAAAAATAATGGCAGAATGTTGATGCTGCTGATAAGGGAAATAGCACTATTCGTATAATGCTTTAAGGTTTCCACATCTTTTCCATATATATCTTTTGATCTTTACAACAGTCGTAGATTTGGAAGTCCTCTTGCGGTCCCCGTTTTTCAGACGAGAACTTAGACTGAGAGAGTGAAATGATTTACCCATATATCCACAATGTCCAAAGCATTGTTCAAGCTCAGTTCTTCCTGGGAATTATTCTTGCTTTTGAGTTATTATTTATTTCACTATTAAGACTCAGTTGTGTCATTATAATTAATTTTGTATAAATGGATACTCAGGAATAACAATGACAACTAGGAGGAGTTCATTTTCCCTTCATCAGGTCTACTCTAATACACTGAATGTTATTAGTAATGGTATAGTCCCATCCATGGCTGACTCCGCCCATTGCATAACCATCCCCGTATGAGTGCATCTTGGTGTGAAGGAGCAAACCCAGATAGAGAAAGACAAAGAGACAGAGAGAGAGATGTTGGATACCATACTTATTGGCTGGACTGGCAGGCCATCCATTTACAGTATGAATGAGCTACTACAGGAAATATAATATTAAAGTACAACATATTCTTAAATCATGGTATATTTCCCCAACAGCTGCGATTTTCTTTGTTACTATCAAGAAATTTTGGTTTGTTGAAGACAGAATGGATCACAAGTTTCTCAAGCAGTCATATAAGAGCCTTTATGTTCACCTTCTATGAATATCAAAAAAAATTCCCATTTCTTATCTGAGAATACTAAAGGAGGAAATCTACTGAAAATATAAGTTAGATGTCATTTTTATTGATGAATAAATGGCAAATGTAGTTGTATCAGAGAAGCAAGGAATATACATACATTCATTCATATGTATATACACATATAAACATATATATATATATATATATATGTATATATATATATATATATTCATTCTTATTCCTGATAATGACTGTTTTCTGGTCAAACATTATTTTAAATTTTCTATTAGTTAATCTTTGTTTCCCTAGGGCTGATTGGATGATGCAAAGTCAAAAGAGAATACACCTTACATTATTTGAAATACAAACTGAAATTTGCATTCCATTCAGGTGCTCCAAGTAAATGTAATAAAAGTCAATATGCTTCAGAGATACACGTTAGAAGACAGTGCGACTCCAGGAGTATGAATTACTTTCTGTTTTAAAGAGGAAATCATAGATAATGAAGATACAAATAAAATGCCCAGAGCACAAGGCACTTCTAAGAATATTAAACTTTTTTTAATCACTATAGCATTAGTGAGGACATGTATGTTACCATATGTGTATGTGTGTGTTAAAATATTGTTCCGATAGGTTTGGTGAAGCATAATGGAGGATAAGAAAATGGAAAAGGAATTTTGTCATAATGTAAAATTGAACTGGTCAACAGTATGAAAAAAATTGGGAAAATAAGAAAGAAAAATCAGAATTAAAGTTATGGCAAAAGAATGGAAGTCCTAGAAATACTCCAAATTTAATAGCAGAAGTGGGTAGTGGTGATATATTGACTGAAATGGAGTAAAGGTATATGCCATCATAGATTTTAAAGTTCAGTTTAGAGACCAAAGTATTTGAAAGTACATCATCATGTATAAAAGGAAAAATGTTGGGGTGGAAGGAATAACTTTGAGACAAGTATGGAATCCAACAAGAAAGGACACAGAATGGTCAGGAGCTGAGTAAATTATTTGCCACAGGAATTCAAATAAGGTGATTTATCTCTACAGAATAGCATTAAAGGAGGAAAGTTTTCCAAGAAATAGAGGCAGAGGTTTATTTGGAATTACTTGATCCACTTTGGGTGAGACCCAAGAAAATTTATATCTAGTACCTGAGAGGGTGGATAAGGTGTACTCTCCTATAAGAAGTCAGGTCTCATTGAGTGACAGAAAATGGAAATTGAACACTTTTTTAAACAGAAAAAGTCTAGGATAAAGGATAGTTTTTTTTAACAGTTATAAAGGAGTTCCACAGGGTGCAATAGATAGGATAGGCAGACATAATTTTTTTCTTTTTTTTGGAGGGGGGATTAATGCTGAGGTGGTTGAAATGAGACACGGATGACACTAGTATTAAGGAAAGAAGTAGGCTGTTTTGCTTTGACTTTTCAATATCCCTGAGACTAGGAAAAACAGACAAGAATTTTTAGACAGAAAATGGAGATGTGAAAATTTTGGAATGCATCTTCAACTTGTTAGGGTTCTATGAATGGCAGAAGACAACATCAGTTTGTTTTTTTTTTCTTCCAAGTACTAAATAAAAAGAAGGCGGGAAATTGGGCCTTGTGTCAGCTCCTCAGATGAGGTCCTAATGTCAAGAGTCTTATCATCTGACATTCTGATCTTGTAGTAAGTCCTAGGTTAGATCCTGGAGATGAAGGTGTGATATTTACAGGAGACCTGAAGCTCTGGTCTTAAGAAAGTTACAATAAACTAAAACTTTGACTTTTCTACTTCAGTGGTAGAAGAGGTGAAGTTCTAATGCAGGGGCAGATATGGAATCATAGCAGTGTTTTGGAGGATACCATAAAATAGTGTCAGAAAACTGAAATAGGAAGACACAGCTCTGTTTCTTTTGAGGGTATTTCATTCAAGTGCTTCTCTGTCTCTGTCTTTGTCTCTGTCTCTCTGGCTGTCTCTAACACTTTCTCTTTCTGTTTGTCTTTGCCTTTTCTCCTGTGTCATTCCCTAAGAATTTGTTATTGCAGGACTCATTAGCGTAGAGAGATTCTGGTTCAAATGTTTCTTGGTCCAATTTATGTCCAAAGTTCCTTCCATATGTGAGTACTTGTAATTCTCTCTCTCTTTTTTTAATGTGAGGCTAATTATGGTCCTGGAGTTGTGTCTATATGATTCTAAAATAAGTGAAATCTGACAAATGGGGTAAAAGTCTTTTTAAAAAGATTTTTTCACATGTGAAACTCAAAAACTGGAGTTGCTTCTATAAAAATAAGCTTCAGATGGAAAATACTTTAAAAGAAATTTAAGTGAATACATAGCTTAAGTTATAAACTTCAGTTGATTTTTGTTTTTGCATTATTTTTCCTTGAGCTACCTCCTCCCCTCTCATTGACTGACCTCCATTAGATTATTTTGGTATGATTGAGAAAACTGACTAATGACTTGACACCCTGGTGACATAAGACAGATGATGACACTTTTAAGAAAAGCTATTATTATTGCATCTTCTGTATCAGAGGAAGCACAGAAAACAGTGAAAGCAAAGCTTCACAAGATCACAACATTCAAATTTGTAAGGAATTGTAGAGATCGTGTTCTCAATTTCCTAAAAACTGATGCCTAAATATGTAAATGACTTTCCTAAGTTAATAAAAGTAACAAGGAACAGTGATAGCATATAAAATCTTATTTCTTAATTCTGAATTCAGTTTTTTTTTGCATCACACCATGCTGTTTTTATAGTATACCATGTGTTAGGAACAATGAGTACCTCTGTTTGATTGAAGTAGAAGGTTTGTGTAGGGAAATAATAGGCAATAAAACTGTGGAATGAGATGGGCTCAGATTTTTAAGAGGCTTAAATGCCAAGATAAAGTTTGAACTTTACTCAGGAAGTAACTGAGAGTCATTGAAGGGTTTTTACAGAATTGGTGGGTTGGAAGGTTTGATAAAGTTATTTTAGAAGATTAGAATTGGAGCATTTATAGCTGGAAGGGTGATTAGAGAATATCTAGTAAAAGCTTGTCGTTTTTCAGATGAAGCAGTAAGCCTAGAGAAATGAAAAGCTTTGCCCACAGTAATGCAGGCATACAGGAAGAGTCAAGTCTTGAACTAAGGTCCTCTCTTATACATTTCTGTGTTCTTTCCATTATGCCAATGATTTATTTTTAAAATTCTATTTCAAATCTCAAAATTCAAGTCACTAATCATTTATTTATCCCTTTGTGTTAGACATAAAAAGTAAATATAAAAGAGTACCAGTCCTTAAGGAGTCTAATTTCTGTTTCAGAGCATAATATGCACGTAAAGGAGTAATTAAAATATATGCAAAATAAATTGTATGTCTTGAAAAGACTGGGGAATGGAGAAGAGACTTCTTCAAATTTGAGATTTCATTGATTCAGAGAATTATGAGTGAAGTAACTCCATCCATCAGAGGTCAGTATTACTTCTTCAACTGATGGCCTTTGAGAGTTGCCTGGGGTCCTAAGAGGTTAAGTGAAGACAAAAATAAAATGCTCAGGAAATGTCTAGGAACACACAGTCAAGTACTTCTGAGAGGCAAAACTTAAATCCAGGTCTTCCTAACTGGAGTCCAACTCTTTATCTTGTGCATCTTGCTTTAGTACTATAAATAGTTTAATTAAAATAATTATTCTTACTGGAAAGAAAAATGATGTGTTTTAAATACACATACATAATATAAACATATACATATTTGTATATACATGCACACATGTAATTTGTGAATATAGTATGTGTAAACTAGAATACTTTATACCACAAAGTCTATCATTTATATTTTCCTATCTCCGGAAAAGTTCAAATTTCTTCAGATGTTGTTCCATGTAATAGTTCCCATATTACACTGCTAATTTGACATAACTCAAACAGTATATTGCAAAGTTTTCTTTTCTTGTCTTTCATTTCTTTGTTACACTATTTCACTTAGCTCACCACTTTTGAAAAAAAAATACATATATGAGAGAATTTTGACCTGCAGCAAATTCTAAAATCATGAAACCCAGAAAATCGCTCTTATTTCAAAAGAAATGTGGAAAAATATTTGGAACCTTGAATGAGATGTGTATGGGTAAAACTAAGACATTTATCATTTTTGTATTTTAAGCAAAGAGAAATGAAACGTTTACAGAATCATTGAAATACCATTGAAATAGTCATCACGAGAAAGCTATGCTCATTTCTTGCAAAGATGTAGAGCACATCTTTATGTGTATAGTCTATTATTAATGATATCTTAGCATGACAGAATCTTGGTGCAGGCAGGGAACTCACAGTTATTTTATGCATAGCATACGTGAGCAAGAATCTTTTTTAAATATTCCTGGAAAATGGCTATGCAGCCAGACTTTCTCTGAAATCTTCTTGTAATGAGCCAGAAGCCTCTGCCAGATGAAGAAACTCATTTCATTTTGGATAAATCTAATCGTTGGATAATATTCCTTTTAATGACATGATTTCTAGTCCCATCATAATTATAGTCTTTGTTGTGCTCTCAACACTTCATGTCTAGTCTACTATAGCAGATTTCTGGTTGGTTTTCCTGACTCATGTCTCTTCACTCAGTCCATCCTCTATTACTCCGTTCATCTGTCAAAATGATCTTTCTAAAGTACATGTATGAGATGCCTCTCCCCACTCCACTCAATAAACTACAGCGTATCCCTAATGCCTCCAGAACAAATATGAAATCCTATGTTTTACAATGTCCTTAACAATCTGGCTCCATCTTTTCTTCCCAGTCTTCTTAGGAGATACTTCCCTCATCTTCTTTTTGATACAGTGAAACAAATCTCCTAGTTCCTTGAACAAAACACTCCATCTCTTGATTCTGAACATTTTTATTGACAGTTTCTAATGCCCAGAATTTCCTCCCAGTGTATATGAATGTAAATATGTTGTATTTATACACATAGAGTATTTAGAGTAAGAAAATCAGTGAATCAATGCAATTCATTTTTGTCACACTTGTCACTGGTTTCAAAGAACACATGATTTTACTTGTTAATAACTAGCATCTAATTAAATCTTAAATTAATGTTTAAAAGTTTTCATGAGACCACACTTCCTCAAAATGATCTTTTCTGCTCAATTATATATAATGTAGTTCTTTAATGTCATTAAAAAATTGACAGAAATGTAAATTTATATTGCCTCTGGTTTTAGTTACTGCCTGCATGAAATGTTTATTATCTGATCTGTGATCATAAATTCAAAAAAAGTTTAAGTTGATATGAACTAGCTTCAAGTAGTGGAATGTCACAAGTTACTAGGGAGACAATCAAGAAATAGATAATAGATGGAGATAGATATGGGCTAACCCCAGTCTTCAGATATTGACAGAGAGGTATGATTGCACTCTACTTGATATCTTCCAAGCCAACATAATAAAATCAAGTTTAACATTCCATCAATTTGCAGGGTGGGGCAATAGAAACACCTTGAAATTAGAATTTAGCTCCATATTTTTTTGTAGATTATTTCTTTGACTATAATTTGCTTCTATACTTTGAGCCACATTATCCTTATCCAAAAATCCAACAATTACAAGATTGATTCATGAGCAAATATGATTTATAGTCTCTAGAGTTCAAACGAACCTCACATTTATGTAGGACAATCCTCTGCTACTTTCAGATCATGAAACTAAGGCCCATATAAGTTGTGAAACATAAAGTCATGCATCATTTAAGAACAGCGTCATATTTTGAACCTAGGTAATTTGATATCATACCTCTCATTCCTTCTACTTTATTAATAGTAGAGGTCACATTTTTCTTTTATATATTTAATATCTCATACTCTATCCCTTCTTCCTTCCTACCTACTTACCTTCATTTCTTCTTTCATTCCTTGTATTCACCATTTCATAATTTTTAAAACTACATATGAATACAGATCAAATATGGAATAGGGGCACAACTTAATGAGAATAAAAAAAGTAGAAATCAACAAAGAAGTAAAAGTAAATCCATATTTTTTGCCAAGGAGAATATCAAGATTTCTATACCAAGGAGAATAATCATCAGACTGAAATAAGAATATAAATGTTTAGTAGATTGTTATGTAATTTTCCTTAAGATATACCCAAATGGCAGAGCCAAGATGGCAGAGTGCACACAGCAACATAGCTGAATTTTTCCAACACATCACTCCCACTCACCCAACAAAACTAACAAAATACAGTGGAGTGAAAAAGAGAGGTGCACTATGGGAAGGGAAAATGGAGAGATAGAATGGGGAAAATTTTTCTCACATAAAAGAAACATTCAAGGAAGAACTTTTATAGTAATATGTCACTCTCATCAGAATTGGTTGAAAGATTGAAGGAGATAGATAAACTAGACAAATAAAATGGAAGGATAGACAGACAGACAAAAAGATAGATAGATAGATAAGCATTCAGTTAGATACAGAAGTCTACATTGTCTAATAGAGGGAAAGGAGAAGAAAGGAGTGAATCAGAATTTGGGTGGGGGGTTGATAAGAGGGAGGATAGATTAAGGTAGATAGTGGTCAGAAGCAAAACAGACTCTTGAGAAGGTTGAGAATAGGGATAGAGAGAAAGAGAGAGAGAGAGAGAGAGAGAGAGAGAGAGAGAGAGAGAGAGAGAGACAGAAGAATAGAAAAGATATGATAGTCTGTCTGTATGTATGTTCTTCCTTCTTTTTCAAGGAAGATCATGGCAAAAAAGAAATGATGACATAATGTGATAGAGGGAAATATACACTTAATAATCATAACTGTGAATGTGAATGGGATGAGCTCACCCATAAAATGGAACTGTATAGACAAACAGATGAGAAACCAAAATTTAATAGCAAGTTATTCACAAGAGAAAAACCTGAAGCAGAAGGATACATTCAGCATTAAAATTAAGAACTGGAATGGAATCTGTTTTGCTTCAGTTGAAGTAAAAAATACAAAAGTAGAGAACATGATTTCAAACAAAGCAAAAGACAAAAGAAACTTAACTAAAAGAGATGAAAATGGAAACAACATTTTGATAAATAATGCCATGTACAATAAGGCAATATTGAAAATAAAATATAACATCTCTCTGATAAAGTCTTCATTTCTCAAATATGTAGAGAATGAAGTGAAACTTATAAAAATTAAGATCAATTTCTCATCTGACAAATAGTCAAATGATATGAATATGCAGTTTTCAAAAGAAGAAATCAAAGATAGTTGTAGTCACTTGGGAAAAATTGCCTTAAATAATTGTTGATTTGATATGTTGTTGATATGAATTTAAACAACTCTGATGTACAACTTCAAACCTTTCAGAAGTGACAAATTCTGGAGGGATGACATGAAATAAGCACACTAAGAAACTGGAAGTGGAAGTTGTGAACTGGTCCAACAATTTTTGAGAAAAATTTGGAACTTTGCCCAAAGGAGTATAAAAGTGTACACACCGTTTGATCCCAAAATACTGCTACTGGTTCTTCATCTTAAAGAGATCAAAGAAAAATAAAGTATATATACAAACATATTTGTGGTAGCTTTTCAGCCTTTTTTTACTGACAAAGAATTAGAAATTGAAAGAATGTTCATTAAATGGTTAATGAGTATATAAATTGTGGACTTTGAGTGTGGTGCATTACTTTTGTTTTATGAAAAATGACAAGGGAGGTGGAGTTAAGATGGTGGAGTAGAAGCAGAGACTTGATAGAGCTCTTCCTCCAAGTACAGTCAAATACTTATAAAAAATGAGTCTAAACAAATTGTGGAGCTGCAGAACCCACAGAAAGAGTATGTGCCACAAATCTAGTAGACTGATCTGGAAAATAAATCTAGGAGAAACAATTTAAAAATTATTGAACTATTTGAAAGCTATGATAAAAAAAGAGCCTTGTTATCATCTTTCAAGAAATTATCAAGATAAACTACTCTGATATTCTAGAGGGTAAAGTAGATATTGAAAGAATACATAGACTGCCTCCTGAAAGAGATACCAAAAGGAAAACTCTTAGGAATATTGTAGCCAAATTCCAGAAAAAAACAGTTCAAATACTAGGGAAACACTGTCATGATAACACAAAATCTACCAACTTCTACATTAAGTGATCAGAGGTATTGAAGTATGATATTCCATAGGTTAAAGGAGCTAGGCTTAAAACCAAGAATCACCTACCTAGAAAAGTTGAGTATCATACTTCAGTGAGAAAAAAAAAGTCATTCAATGAAATAGCAGACTTTCAAGCATTCCTAATGAAAAGACCAGAGCTGAATAGAAAATTTCAAACACAAGAATCAAGAGAAGCATGGAAAGGTAAACAGGAAAGAAAAAATGCAGTGGACTTACTAGAGTTGAACTGTTTACATTCCTATATGGAAAGATCATATTTGTCATTCTTGAGATTTTTCTCAGTATTAGGGTAGTTGGAGGGATTACATACATGTAGACAGAGGACTAAGGGTGAGTTGAATAGGAAAGGGATGATATCTAAAAAAATAAAGGGTGAGAGAGAAATATATTGGGAGAAGAAGAAAGGGAGAAATAGAATGGAGTAAATTATCTCTCCCATAAGAGACAAGATAAAGCAATTTCAATGGAGGGGAAAGATTTAGAGGGAAAGAGTGAACCTTACTCTCATTAGATTTGGATTAAGGAGGAAATAATATGGATACTCCATTTGATATGAACATCTATCTTAAACAGCAAAGTGGAGGGGAAGAAGATAAGTGGGAGTGGGGGATGACAGAAGGGAGGGTAAATGGGAGGAGGGGTAATTAGAAGAAAACCCTTTTAAGAAGGGACAAAGGCAAGAGAGAGAATAGAATAAATGGCAGTCAGGAGAGGATGGAGAGAAATATAGTAAAGCTTTCAAAATAGGAAGTGTTTTGAATGACTACACAAGTATAACCTATATGGAATTGCTTGCCTTCTCAGTGGGGATGGATGGGGAGGGAGGAAAGGAGAGAAGTTGGAACTCAAATTAAAAAGAAAAAAAAACAACAAAAACTAATGTTAAAAATTTTTTTGCATGCAAATGAAAAATAAGATTTATAGGAAATAAGACATATAGGTATCAAAATCAATTGTGCCCTACAAGAAAATAGAGGGAAAGGGGATGAGAGAAGGAAGAGGTACGTTAGAATGGAGGGCAGAATGAGGCAAAGGGCAATTGAAATCCATGATGTGTTGAAGTGGGTGGAGGAGAGAAATGGGGAGAAAATTTAGGACTCAAAATCTTGTGGAAGTGAATATTGAAAAGTAAAAATAAATTAATAAAAATATGTCAAGGGCAGTGACATCAGAAAAAAAAGGCAAGACCTTTGTGTAATGAAGCACAGTGAATTGAGAAGAACCTGGACATCCCTGAGGAGAGCAATAGCATGCTATAATGATGTTCAGCTCAATATTTTAAAAGAGGCATAAATGTATGGAGAAGGCCTATTTAATTTAATTTAATATGCCTATTAGTTATTTGGGTTTTGTTTTTCTTTCCTTACCTTTTGCAAGTAGCATAAAGTAGGAGAAAAAATAATTACTCATTAATTGGAAAAAAATCATTGTATGCAGTGAATGTGATACATTTTTTGTGTCCTTTACCTTTTGTGATGCTGAGGCTGGTGAATCCCTTGAGTACAGCCATACTAGGATGTTGTAAAGCAAAGACCATTAGGATCTTCAGTAAGTCCAGTATCAATATGTTGAAACTCGGAGCAAAAGTCCACCAACAAACCTAAGGAATGACCACCTGGGAAAATGGAGCAAGTTGATGCCTCTGTGTTAATATGTATTGAAATTGGTTTGCTAAGTAGATATTGTACTTTTAGCATGGGGAACTTAAGGAGACCTAATATCCAAGACAAGGAAGCAAAAAAAATTGCAAAACTCTCTACATAGATCCTCACTCATATTTCTCACAAGATAAGAGTATTTTGTTTCTTCCTTTTACTGTAAAGTCTATAATGTGTCCAAATAATAGATTCTATTTTCATTGAATTCAATTATTTTTAGTTTTAAACATTTACTTTTATAAGATTTTGGATTCTAGATGTTCCCCCTCCTTTTTGTCCCCCCTCCTCAATACGGCAAGCAGGCTGATATAGGCTATACATGTACATTCATATTAAACATGTTCCCACATTAGTTATGTTTTGAAAGAAGAAAGAGAAAAAAGGGAGAACACCATAAGAAAGAAAGGGAAATAGTACTCTGTGATCTGCATTCAAACTCCTTAGTTCTTTTTCCAGATGTGGATCACATTTTCCATCATGAATCTTTTGGAATTACCTTAGATCTTTGCATTGTTCAGAAGGCCTGATACCTCAAAGCTGATCATTGGACAACGTTTCTCTTACTGTGTATAATGTTCTTCTGGTTCTGCTTACTTCATTCAGCATCAACTCGTATTAAGTCTTTCCAAGTTTTTCGGTAATCCACTTGCTAACTGTTTTTTATAGAGCAATAGTATTACATTGCATTCATATACCACAACTTGTTCAGCCATTCCAAAATGGATGGGCATCCTCTCAATTTCCAATTCTTTGCCACTGCAAAAAGGGTTGTTATTAATATTTTTGTGCATGTGAATTGTTTTCCTTTTTTATGATCTCTTTGAGATACAGACTGAGAAGTGGTATTGCTGGATGAAAGAGTATGCACAGTTTTATAGTCCTTTGGTCCTAACTCCAAATTGCTCTCCAGAATGGTTGGATCAGTTCCCAACTCCACCAACGATGCATTATTGCTCCAATTTTTCCACATCTTCTTCAACATTTATCAACTTTCTGTTTTGTCATGCTAGCCAATGTGTTAGGTGTGATTACTTCAGAGTTGTTTCGATTTTCATTTTTGTAATCAGTGGTGGTTTAGAGCATTTTTCATATGACCATAAATAACTTTAATTTCTTCATCTGAAAACTATTTTTATCCTTTGACCATTTATTAACTGGAGAATGACATCCTTAAAATTTTGACTCAGTTCTCATTATATTTTAGAAATGAGGTCTTCATCAGTGATAGCAACAGTAAAAAAATGTTTACAAGTTTTATTCCCCCTTCTAATCTTAGTTACATTGGCTTTGTTTGTGCAAACCCATTTTAATTTAATGGAATCAAAATTATCCATTTTGCGTTTTGTAATGCTCTCTGTGTTTTCTTTGGTTACAAATTTTTCCTTTCTCCATAGATCTGACAGGCAAAATATTCCTTTCTCTCCTGATTTTCTTATAGTATCACCCTTGAAGTGTAAATTGTGTACCCATTTTAAGCTTATCTTGGTATACAGTATTGGACGTTGGTCTTTGCCTCATTTCCACCATACTATTTTCCAGTTCAACCAGCAGTTTTTGTCAAATAGTGAGTTCTTATCCCACAATCTGGAATTTTTGAGTTTATCAAAAAATAGTTTAGTATAGTCATTGATTACTTTGTCTTGTGTAGCTATCTATTCCACTGATACACCACTTAATTTCTTAGCCAGTGCCAAGTAACTTTGATGATTGTTGCTTTATAATACAGTTAGTCCTCCAACTTGTTAAGAGTAAATGTCAAAATTTATATATAATATGCATATATACATGTTTACATATATGCAAAATAATAAAAAAATAACAGATATGACTAAGAATAACCTAATAATCCTATAAAAATATTTCAATTGAGTGAAAAAATGTTTCCTGCACTTTTGTAATTCTTTGTAGCTGATTATACACTACATATACTTGTTAAATTAGAATTATATTTAGGATGCAGAGGGCTAATCATATTTCACTAATTTCATTATAATGCACATTGTAACAGTTCAATTTGTAACAATGTAATCTTACATAATTATGGTTTAGAAGTACTAATGCTATAACTCTCATAATGAATTTATAAAAATGAATGTTTCATATGACATCTTAATGTGACAGAATGTGAAATTATCCCTAGCATTTGGTTTATATGGTTTTTTATTTTACAAGGTTTTCTTGCTTGGAAGTAATATTAAGATTTTGAGCTTCTTCATCATCTAATCAGCATGAACTGAACTGTATCATTCTTCTGGCTTTAGCAAGCTGTTTATTAATGGTTGAGGCTCTTAAATTATGTACTGATTCATCCGACTTTGTCATTGCTATTTATTTTAAACAGTTCTTTTGTTTTTATACAGATTTCCATGTATCAATGGCAGAGGTGCTAAAAGAAAAACCCTGATTGTCAGAAACAGAGAGAACACTGCATTCCTGTCATGTTTTAAGAATTTAGAAAAAATAATGAAGTGGTGCTTTGAAGATAGTGATATCTGACAGCCAGAGAGTGCTTTTAGTTTTTAAGGAACTTTGTATGTTATGTGTATTTATAGTCAGAAGAGCTCTGTAAGGTAACAGCTAGCTATTCCAAACCAAGCAATAAATGTTTGTTATGGTTCTACTCTGTGCCAGGCACTGTGCTAAATTCTAAGGGCACTATAAAAGAAAGAAAGTCTCTGCACTCAATAATTTACAATATAAAAGAGACAATACACAAAAGAGAGCAGGAAAGACAGGGTCAGGGGCAGAGCTATAGGACATGAGTGGGTACCTGGAGAAGGGGAACATTGTTCCATGGTGTTAAAACCAGGCAGAGCATCAGATACAAATTGGATTGAACTGAGAGTCTGATTTCTGCCCTCTATAAATTAAGGCATTGAGAGGAGTTTGGCACTCCCATCTTCCTGTCCTAGTCAGAGGCAGGAGAAGAGTCTAAGGAAGTAGTTTCAATTCAAGACTAGACTTAGCAACATAGTGATGAGGTTAGCAGCGATGAGCTCATGCAGCAATATTACCTTGTTCCAAGCAGTTGAAACCAAGAAAGGCAGCAGATGCAAAGTGGAGTTTACAAATTCACGAATGAGAAAACTGAGAAACAGAGATTGACTTGCACAGTTGTTATCTGATGAATGATTTCATCCTCCATATGTCCTGATTCCAAGTTCAACACTCTATCAATATTACCTTTCCAAGATCATAAATTTTGAGCTGGAAGGAACTTTAAAGATTATCTAGTCCAAATTCAACATTTTACAGATGAAGAAACAGAGGCCTAGAGAGACTATATTACCTACTCAGGCTCATCAAGGTAGCGAGTTGAAGAGACTTAATTCAAACCTCAGTCTCCTTACTCAATATTTTAGAATCTTTATCTTTATATCACCAAGACACATTGTGCCTATTTGCAATAAAACAAAAGAAACTAAGGCCAATGAGTTAAAATTTAAGAAATTATTTTAAATATAGGATAATATAATAATGCTATCCAAAAAATTTAAAATAAATCCTGGATGTGACAAAGTCTAAAAAATATGTCTATTCTAAGGCAGATGCATTGAGTTCATTATTTTATGATTCTGTTTCAATGATTAAATACCACTTGCATTTCATGTTATCTCAATTTGATTTAGTGTCATCACACTAGGCAGTGGAAATACAAATAGCAAAAAAGAAAGCAGTGCTTGATCCTTAAGTTAGTGTGCTGAATTCAAATGCAAGCTCAGAAATTCACTGTTTGTTTGGCACTGGGAAAGTTACTTAATATCTTTCTGTGTCTGTTTTCTCACCTGAAAAATAGGAGCAATAACGACCCCTATCAGAATCTTTGTGAGGATGCTGTGATGACATTTGGAAAGTGCTTCACATAGTGTCGATTGCTATATAAATATAATTGTCCTTACTATATTGAAAACCAACTGAATTGGTAAATTTGTTCTCTTTTTTCCTGATTATTTTGCAACTCATGTTGATATTACTTAATTGTTTGGAGTTAAAAATGATAAATTCCATTAATTCACCCTTCATTAAAATAGAAGCTTCCATTAAACATAAGCATCTTATACTTGGGAGGTTTTTATGTTTATTCCTATATGTTTACTATCTTTATTTCCTAAGCCTTGAGGTCAGGGATGACATCTTATTTACCTTTGTCTTTAGCCTAGTGCCTTTATGATTCTTTTTGCATATAATATGGAATAAATACTTAATAAATCCTCTAAAATGAATGAATACTGAAGTTATAGAT
Organism: Potorous gilbertii; assembly: GCA_028658325.1. Classification (NCBI taxonomy): domain Eukaryota; kingdom Metazoa; phylum Chordata; class Mammalia; order Diprotodontia; family Potoroidae; genus Potorous; species Potorous gilbertii. The sequence goes on along the minus strand of CM053772.1, from coordinate 171,478,957 downwards.
TTTGCAGAAGTGACATCAAATAGCATTGATTCAAAACTGTATCCAAAATGCAAACATGCCCTACAAGTGAAAATCTAACTTTTCTTTGATGGCATCCAATGAGGTTAAACCCACTACCTCCTTAGGCAATCTATTCTACTTTTGGAGATCTCGAATTTAAAGAAAGTTGTATCCTAAATAAAGCCTACATTTTCCTGTTTTTAACTACCATCTATTGCTCCTAGCTCTGCCCCTCGTGGAGTCTAGCATAGGTAGAAAAAATATTATAATTTTGAAGCATAGAAAGGAAAAGTTAGTTGATATCCATCTATTCTAACTCAAATGAAAAACAACATGCAAATATAATATACTCAAGTGGTTTGCCCTATTTCCAAGGGTGTATGCAATTAATACAGATAAAATAATCAGAATCAGTGTGTGTGACGACAGTTCATTTGAGGCCAACAGGTCCAACTACTCATTTTGTTGAGTTGCATTTTGTTGTTGTATTTCATAGTGTGATGAGTGTGTTTTACACCACTTGGACATGAATGTGGACCCTTTTTTATTCCAAGAGCTTGGAAATAGAGATTGGAATGATGTCTTCAAGAATTTGTAAGTTAAGCTGATGAGTTATGAGTTTTATTGTACAAATTTCTCTATAGATGCCAAAGATATGCTGCAACCAGCTCATACCAGCTCCCCAAAAATCATTGTTAAATTTTCAATGTATTTACACTGAAAATCAGAGTTTGATTTGTTGCTTTCTTGATTGCCTAATTTAAGCAACTAAAAGAAGCAATCTTAATAGTGCAGAGGAAATTTAAAAGTTTTTCATGTATATTTTTTTTCACAGAGTTGGTTATTAAACATTTACTTTTCCATCTCTGGACATATTGCTTGTAAGAAAAGGAAAAGTTTCCTAAAATCATCTTTTCATTTTATCTCACATATTCAGGGGGAAAAAGGAAAAAAATGCTCTCCACCCTAAAAAAGTCCCTTGTCTAAAACTGAGCCTGGAACAAGGGCTTGCCACAATAAAACAAAGTTCTCTCTGAGACACCCCCTGGATTTGCCTTTCATAAACCCTCCCATCTCTCAACCTGATCCTTCGGTGTATTTCAGTGGCTTACAGCAAATAATGAAATAATAACTAATGAATCATGTTGACAGGTGGAAAGGTTGTATTGAGATTTATAATGTTATTTGGTTATGACAAATTCTTTCCTGAATTGTCCCTAACTCAGTTTTTTTAGATTGAATGTCAAGCTGCTGAGATTATGAAGTCAAAGATAATTTCAAGGGGGAAAAATATTTCCAGGAAACATTAATTTCATTACAAGGGATTTCAAACCCTCTAAATAATTCTTTTCAAAGGTGGAACTGACTGAAAGTTACATTATTTAGAAGATATTTCTTGCTTGTTGTTGTTCAAAGAATAAAATCTTCATAGAACTTCAAGCAAATGAATTTTAGTATGCCATGTGAATGATGTTAAGGAAACAAAACTAAAACGTTAGGTTCATAAATAGTTCATTGATTATTATGCCTATTGAATATTTTTGATATCATTTTGATAAATAAAAGCACTCCATGATAGAACTTCAAGTCTTTTCATAGAATTTTGGAGCTGGAAGAGATCATGTATTCCTGTTCATTTTTTTTTTCTCAAACCCAGATCTCTGGTTTTGCCTAAGAGTCTTTCCTATGACATTGTTAAGTTGTAAGGATTCAGCATAAAAGAAAGAGTGGTATTGTGACAGGTATCTTTACTTAGAGTGCAGATCTGAATTTGAATCTTCCCTGAGGTATACATTAGCTATATGTTACTAAAAATCATTTACAATCTTTTAATTTCAGCCTACATTTCTCAGTCTGTAAAGTAATAGGGACAGTGATATCTCTACCTGATCAGGTGTGAGACAACATATCAAGTGAATAGCCTACCTTCAAATACTATAAAGATTTCAGCTACATTGGCTAAGTGGGCGAAGCATGTGGATGCAATGAATAGTATAGAAGTCCTCAGGGATTGTGGAAAGCTGGCAGGAAAAAGTAGAGTTAAACCCAGTTCATCATCTGGAATATATCTGTTCATAGATTTCAGGGCTCAGACTTTGTTAGATGAGAGAAATTGCCATCTAACTATATGTTTCCGTTAGTAACTAAGCAGTTTTAATCAGAATAAAAGAAAATATTGAAGGATGCCTCCAAAACCTAACAATAGATACAAAGTATTTAAAAAAAATAAAAGTTACTCTCCTGTCTAGAAGAGACTCAACTCCAGGGGCAGGGCCATAGCCCTAGGCAGACAGAGACCTTTGCTGACAGAAAGAGTATGCCGGGGAAACACAAGACTTTCAAACCTTAAAGCAGTTAATGTGATTGTATAGCTAGGGTATGCCATCATGGCTAAAATTTGGAATACTATTTAGTTCACTTCATTTTAAAACAGTGACTAAATTATTTGCAAAGTACTATGTTAAACTGGGGAAAACAATAGTGCCATTTTAGACATTTCTCCATCAATATCCAGTGCAAGTAAATCGCACATGCATATATGAAGCACCTACTGTATACAAAACATTGTGCTAGCTGCTGGTAATAAAAATACAGAAGGAAAAAATAAACTGTCCTCAAGAAAGCTACATTCCCCTAAGGAGATGAAACATACTGAATTTTAAATGCATATTTCAATGTGCATTTAAATGGATCAATAAATACAATCTAATATGACTAAAAGAGAGCCCCAACAAGAAAGAATAGCAAGGAATCTTCCCAAAAGAGCTGACAGCTGAAGATGGTCAAAAAGTTTCTATTCATTCTGTAAGCGTTTGTTAGATGTCAACTATGTGCAGAATACTGAAGGAAACAGTACTAGGAGAACATGTATCCATTATCACTTTGAAAGTGTTACACAGAAGCAAGCTGTATTTCTTTAGAAATGTTATTGCTGAACTCTATTAAAATCCATAAATGTCCAATTTAAAATGAGCTGAACATCAGCATTTCCAGGAGCAAAATTCAATTCTCATTGGGAAGGCAAACTGTCCCCTTCAAGAGTTAATATGAAAATTGTTTTGCCTTTCTATCTTGTTAGCCTTGCTACACTATTATCTTGAACCCCGGGAGGTTTTCCCATTATCTAGGATGTTCCCTCTTTTTAGCCATGCCATAGGAGCTAGATAATTTCTCACACGCTAAAGTCCACATTAGGAAATCGACTTCAATCTTTTGTGGAGCATTTTACAAATTCTATTTTGCCTCTTTAATATCTTGGAGCTCCCTACAGCTCTTTTCAACTCCTTCACCTCCCCTTACATTTTACAGTGAACTGGAGTATAAAACTCTTCCCAGTTGGAAGTCCACTCCACAATTCTCATTTAAAAATACCTTTTTCTACTCCTTGTTTTGATTTATTTTAAGTCACCTATGTATCAAATGACAAATCAGTTAGTTACTGACCTTTCAAAATCCCACGGATCTCAGTTAGAACGATGGGGAGCCAAGCTAAACTACTGCTCATTTCATAATAAGGGGCTTAACAGTTCTGCAGTGGAACAATTTATAAGTATGAGGAGAAGAAGTTCGGTCCCATAATCAATAACTTTAATGCTTTGTGCCTAACCATGACATTTGGTCTTTGACTCAGATTCTTGGAATTCTGACATATTCATCTAAATTTTCATGAGAACCTTAATTGATTCTAATAATTGAAAGTAGAATTCATTAGTATAGAAGTCAAAGCAAAATCAACCAGTTATATAAACTGCATTGAGCTAATTTAGGTGATATTTTGAAATGAGATAACATGTACAAAGTATTTTACACACTTTAAAAGTGTTATATAAATATGACCTAGTATTCCTTTTTAAAAGATGATAACTCAAATATCTGATGAGAATTGAGGCTGGTAATGGGTCTATGCTAACCCCATAGAACCTACTGAAAAAGAGTAAGCCAGAGAATAAACCCAGTAACGAAGAAGGAGGAGGGGTATTGGTCAGAGTTAGTGAATGACAGTTCACCACTCAGTCTACCTCTGTATGATAGGAAGCATCCCAAAGGTACTCTATGTCCAGGAATTGTTGCCAGTGGCTTCCTGCAACATCTTCCAGTTCATGCAATATCACTCCAACTTTATCTACACTGAGGACAAGTTATGTTTTGGTTTGTTTTATTTTGTTTTTCATTCATTTTTTTCCAGTCTGTTTCTTGACATTGAACTTTCTGGTAAAATGAGGTTCTCTGTTCACTTTGGAACTGGGAAGACACTGTTTCAAGCTCCTCTTCATTCTACTGTTTTCAGAGGTACCAAGGTGATGTGAACCAAGGAAAAGTGTAGCAACTTCTGTCCTGGACTACCTTCTGGTCTTTACCCAGGAAGTGCCCTATTCTCCAGATAGTCACAAAACCTAGCCCACTTCTTGGCCCAGGAACTACAACCATGCAACTGCAATCCTGCTCTCCTGCAACCATAACAGCTGGTGCACCTTCTTGACTTAGACTTTCACCAAGACCCTTGCAGTACTTCACTTCCCCAACTTAATTCCTTCACCCCAACTTAATTCCTTCACTCTCTCCTACATCATCCATGTGCTCTAACATGCATAAATCTGCTGATAGCCTTCTCTAACTCTTGATCTATCCCTTGGATCTACAAATTCTCCTTCCTTTCCATCTTCCTTTTTGAGAATTGTGACAGACTCTTTTCCTCATTTTTCAGAGCCATCAATTTACAGTTATTACAGTTTATAAAGGTTGTAAATTTCATTGAAGAAAAGTAATAAAAAGATAGATATGAAGTATGATATATTCACAGAATAATTTGTATTCTTTTCCTCACCATAACCTCTCATTCATAGCTATCTATATATAAATTCTCTTCAAACTGAAAAGGACTTAAGTCTTATATTGTCACTTAACAAGATGTAATTTAAAAAAATCAGTGTTTAAACTTTAGATTGTGTGATATGGGTGTCAGTGTGTAATTAAGGGAAGTATGAATAAGGGAATACATTAAACTTGTTTAAGCCATATCAAGAGTTTTTTTGTTTGTTTGTTTGTTTTTTGTTCACATTTTAGGAAAGACTTTGATAAACTTCAGACCATCCAGAGTAACAATGCCAAGACTATAGAGGAACTCCAGTTTATGTCTTATGAAGGAAGTATGGATGTTTAGCAAGCACTTGCCTCTGTATCTTGTACACATTAAGTGCTTAATCAATGTTAATTTTCTGATTGACTGGAAAACTACAGACTTACAAAAATAATAGCTGCTATTAAATATTTGAAGCACAATCATAGGAGAGAGGTAGAAGATTCATTCCACTTAACCCTAGAGGACAGAAAGAAGAGGAATAAAAGGTACAAAGATGCAGATTTAGGAAAGCAACACTTCCTAACTGTTAGAATTGATAGGCCTTGGAGGGCAAAAGATGGTGGTGGGGGATGAGAGCACATACCTAAATATTATAATTTAATAAGATTGACTAAATCTCTTGAATTGTCTAGGGTGACATATAATTTCACATCTGTAAAAGAATTATTAGATAATGTCTCAGCTTTGAGTTAAAATGGTATCTTGTCTTGGTTTTCCTAACCACTCACCACCTCTATACATACTGCTCTAGTCAGTGTAGTAAGTTTAGAAGCAGATAATATAACAAGAACTAAGACAGAAAAAATCAAAGTCTCATACTAACTATTACAAAGATCAAATGAACATGATTTACAAATTCTATCATATATTAAGGAAAATTCCCATTCTGGTAATATGTACCAAATCAAGGGAAGTCATTTGAGCATTTGCTGTCAAGTTTTCTGGTCCTATGATACGTAAATTCCGGACAAAAAAACAGACTTCCACAGCTCCAGAACAGCAGAATATCAAGAAGCTTCTGAAAATTTTTGAGATTACAACTTTGAAGTTTTACCAATAATTCTGAGATGACTTGGATATATTAATGAACTAACTCCAAGGTGGCAGAGATACGCAAGTCTAAACCCCATAAAATGAAACTTCATACTCTGGTCCCCTTAGTACTTTTCGATCTCCATCAGATCCTTGGTGCCTAGCATTCTCAACTCAAATACATGGTTACATAAGTGACACTTCCTGCCTCCCATCTCCCCCTTCCTCCTCTTCATACTCTCTACCTTTACCATCTCCTTCCCCCATGCGTGAACTATATTGTCTGCCTCTGTATACCTGCCCACTTTTTGTCACTTGTCTCTGTACCCTCACTGCCTTATTAAAGTGATTGCCTTTCTTTTTCCTTTTGACAGTCCTGGTTTCCCTTGTAAGCTCCAAAAGAATCAGGCATGCCTATTTTCATTTCATAATTTTCCAATTTCATAAATTAATTAATTAAGTAAATTGATTGTCTATTGTAGATTCCAATTTATAAGATTCTATGAAGTGGTTTCCTCTAAGGTTCACATGGGTGGATAGTGGCAAATTCAGAAGTACAACTCTAGTCTCTTGGCTTCCGATCCAATGCGTTGTGTATTTTAGTCATCTTGGTTATTTCATATTCAAAATTCAAATTTGGTCTAACTCCCCACTAGACTTTGAACTCTCTCATTAAATTGTCAGCTCTTTGAGATTTGGAACTCTCTTTTGCCTTTCTTTGTATCCCCTTCTACTTAACACAGTGCCTGGCACATAGTAATAAATTTATACTGAAAATTGGCATGTTTTTAATACAAAATCATGTGAAAAGTACTGAGAATAGAATTGCTGAATGGAAAACATCTATCATCAGAGTTCAAAAATTCAACTGAGTGTGTCTAGGATATGGACAATTAACGCTAAAACTCTTCCTTTAAGGAGAGAGAGAAAACATAAAAAAGTAGGGGATTAAAACCAAAACAACAAAAAAGATCTTCACTAGGAAGTGGTCCATGAACTAACATTTTAAGAAAGTTGGGGATTCTAAGAACTATATGTGAAACAGGAGGAAATTTTGGGCATAAGGGATAGATTAGTAAAAGAAATAGAGGTGCAAGATAGAATGGCTAGTAGACCTGTTTGACTGGAGTTTTAACCTTAATGAAGGTCAGTATCTTTTATGGGGGTAGTTCACAATTATGAAATGTCTGACTTGATTTCTTTCCCAAAGACCAAGCCTTAAACCCCATTCATTCTAGAGCTCATATATTAGACAACAATAGGTCAATGTTTACCTCACTCAAAGTGAGAACCTGAAAAGACCTTAGCTTTAAAGGACCAGTGTCTCTCATTGCCTCCTGGGCCATCTCCAGTCATCCTCATGAATATCTGATCACTGCACCTAGATGGTCCTGGAGGAGAAAGTGAGACTGGTGATCTTGCACAGCCTTCCCTGACTCAAATAAAAGTCAACTGCATCATTTCCCTGGTGTCCAAGTTGTCTCAAAAACTGAAGGGCAAATACAACAACAATGACTATCAAGTAGCCACATAAAATCCATGAAATTAGTGTGAAGACTGCAGTGTCAAGAATATTCTAGGAACAGTAATCGTGAGTTTCATTCTAATGCTCCTTGCATGCGTTGGTTCTTCAATAGTCAAAGATATAAACTGCTTTATAAAAGTCTATAATTCAAAGGATGGCCAGAAGAAATAGAAGACAATCTATTACAACTCTTTTTAGTTCAATTGAGACATCAGAAGCCATTGTTCTAGACATAGGTCTTTCTGTGTTTACTAGGGATTTTTAAAAGGATAACAACAAGTAATATCTTATGAACAAAACTCTACAAGACAGCTGAACAAAGCCAAATGATTTCTCAGTTGCACTTAAAAGTAATAGAAGTAATTAAACCCTGAGAAAGAACAATAAATCTAAGTAAAGCTTTCATTCATTGCCAATTGTCTCCCTCCCAAGGTCCTTTGGAAATGGCAATGCATCAAGGAAAGTGAAATTTAATATATTGGTTCTATGCTGAGAAAGACATTCTTTTTACAGTCACAGCTCCCTATCCATCTGCCACTTGTTTGGGGTTACCCATCTCCATTTCTAAGGATTTTGCATTATGCTAAAACATGAAAAATATCCTGAAAAATAGCAGTAGGAGGAATTCTACATGCAGGCAATAGTTTGTACCCTGATTAATCTTTGAAACTACCTTTGACAGTCTTATACCAAAAACTGAAATCTACAAAATTTCCTCCTGTCCCCAGGACTTACCTGCCAAATTCAAATGGAATGAGCAGTTTTGGGGTAGATTCTGGATGTCATCAGAAGCCACCAACAATTTGTTTTTACCTGTTCTTTAATTTCCAAAGAAGTTGAACCAATTCAAATGTAATTCTGTAAAATGCAATTCCTCCCTAATGGGAACTTCTATGCTAAGTTCCCACATAATGTGAATTAAAATAGGAAAGTTAAAAATTATCCAGCAGATAGATTAGTCACATCTGATGACAAAATCTTTAAGAATTATAACATTACCAGTTAAATGTTACTGGGTAAAAGTTTTTAACTTACCTACCATGTTAAATTTAGATCTTTATAAGAAATAAATATATTGTGCTATCATTCATAGCACCTCTATACTTCAACAGAATGGTTCTTATTGAATGGCATTTCTTTTGAAGATGCAAACTATAACCCATCTGTGCTTGCCCATTCTGTGCAATCCTTACTTATACCATCTCATAAATCCACAAGATTTGATCTTTTTCATATTTCAGCAGGATTCTTCTTGTTCTCTTAATTTTGGTTGGATAGGAGCGGTTGATATGAGTTTTCTCTTTGCTCCTCCTCATTCTTGTTTGCTTACAACCCCCATTGGTAGAGGAAAAATTCATGTTGATAAGACAGTAAGTCACTTGAAGTACCAATATATTGAGGCCCTTTATTATTTTCTCTCATATTTTAGGTTGGCAGGTATTTAGAGTCACTCATAACACAGTAGCAGTTACTTGGCAAGTCTTTAGAACTGTGCTATTGTGTATGAGTATTCTAAGAGCCAAAAGGTTTTAATTTAGGTATTCTAATACATAATATATTGGAATTTGACATAGAATGAAGGCAATCCATCATTCACAAGACATGGCCTTTATTATTTTTTCTTATTATAATGCTCAAAGTTTAAAGTATTAGATTTTATAATTTGAAGAATTTTGATCAATATAATTTTAATACATTAAACAA